>OX419689.1:4084214-4802289 GCA_948474745.1 Oligia latruncula | reverse complement strand
CTAGTTCACACACATTTAATTGACGTCTTCCAAATTCGTCTGTCTTCAATCGATTACTGTTCAAAGTCACACTTAAACATTGAAGCTCTCGAGACTCCCCGCGTTGTGTGACCTGAGATACCACTTAGTTGCAAGTCAGCCATTAACCACAGAGGTTTTTTGCTCCATCACCGTCGAGCGATAATTGGTGTCGTGAGAAAGGAGCTAAGATTGACTGATATCGGATTAAGATTTTAAGCTGACTCTGATAAAGATATTGGAATATTCTGAATAGATATCCGGAGTCTAGGTGTCAGGTCACGGCAGGCTAATCACCTGTTGGATAAATTGAATAAACATCAATATCTGTGTCCCAAATAGATTAAGGGAGCATCAATTTGAAAATTTATGATCAGTAACTGTCGTATCGAGCACATTTATATTTTGCCTTATCACATTATTTCTAGTTGCCAAGATCCACACTATATCCTTGTTGACGATGTATAATATTTTGTCCAATGGAAAGGCCAGCCCCTCGGGACTATTCAGTAAATTCTATGCCGTTGGTGTGATGAAAGGCGAGTAAAGAATTGTGTCAAAAGCAGGGTTGATATGATCTAAATCACTTGATTTAAATCGCGATTAAAATCAAGTGATTTTTTTATAAAAATCACTGATTTAAATCAATACTTTTTTACTGCAACCAAATCAGCCAAAATGTGTCAAGGGACTTCCCCCGACATAACCTACAGCGCGCACACACGTGTCCAATGCTGTTTATACAGGGTTATTGGTAAAACATTAACAACCTCTGAGGTCATTGTACTCATCACTATGAATAACTTTTATTAAGGGACCAAACCTGAAATCGCGAAAAAAAATCAGCTGTTCCCTACATTTTGACGAGTTATAAAAAGATAAATGTAGGGAACAGCTGATTTTTTTTTCGCGATTTCGGGTTTGCTCCCATTGTAAAAGTTGTTCATAATGATGAGTACAATGACCTCTTAATAGGTAGTTAATGTTTTACCAATAACCCTGTATATGTAGTGTTATTATTTAATTAATAACTGACTTCCAATTTAAGAAAGATCAGAATGAAAAAAAAAACAAAAAAATCCGATTTAAACCAATTAATCCGATTTAAATCAAATAAATCCAATTTTTTTGTTTTTTTTTTAAAACTCATAATTTTTATCAACCTTGGTTAAAAGGATGGCAGCAACCTCCTTGGCTCTTAAAACATGCTAAAATTATCATTCCATCTGCCAAGCTCGGTAATTACGGCAATGCAATATTTCTATGGGGAGGTCCAGTAAAGGACATCCTTTTTTTTTTTCAATCTGAATAGCGAGGTATCTTCACAGAGCTGTTTCTTCCATTTGCCGTAACAACATACAAATTCTTACTTTATGAAATCCAGTTTTCCTTATCTGTTCCCCTAATCCAGAGCGCGTGGTACGCAATGACGTCACGATTCACGCTGTGTGTTCGCATAACAAGTTTGGTTCCAGCTATCTTTACTATGTTGTTTTATAAGCCTGTTTTGGTAATAGAGAACGCATTGACATTTTTTTGAGTAAAATATTGCCACAGTAAAAATAAGTCCACAAAAATATTTTTTTATTGAATGAATATACGGGCACATGTAATCATTACAGTATTTAGGTTTATTTGCCGGGTAAAAGGGCGTTTCAGAGATATGTTGAAAGTCATTAACCTGAATTTCGCTAGCAGCGACTAAGGGCCGATTTTGGCCACATTTCAACAACCATTGGATATATTAATATATTTACTATTATGATCGTCCATACAAATGAAGCAATGGACGTTGAACGGTAGCCAATATTATTACTATTGTTGAGAACAGTTAATCAAATCTGTGAATTGCCAAATGATAGTATCTAATTTCTAAGTCAGGACAGTCGTGGTTTTATAGTCAGGATTGATGTCCCTTTAATTAATTCTAACTATCGACTCTCCTATTGACTGAACACATAGCAACAAGGATTGGGTACTAGTAAATTATGGGTGGCTTCGGATCCTTTGGGAACAAAGGCGGGGCGGCCATTACTTCTTTATTTATAAAACAAGCGGTGAAGTTTCTATTGGTACTGGAAACTTGACAGGCACGTGTATCGTCACTATATCTTCGTAGGTTTATCTAAGTATTTTTCTCACGCACTCCAAGCTATATTTGATAGTAGGTATTGTCTACCACCAAATTTGATCGTTGTCTTGTCGCCAACCCAACTCCACCAACCCAGCGGTCTACTCCCTAAGCACGGAAGTGAAGTGGAAACGGCCGCGACTTACGAGTTGTAAGGGCTAAGACATGTATGGCTCAAAATGCTCTAAATGGTGTCAACTATCACCCCCTTAAGGCTTTGTATCCAGCTTCGGATACAAAGTGACCCTATTCTTATATAATCATACAGATCGCTACTGAATATAGATTATTGGGACGTCAAAACCAGAGATAAATAGGGTTCGGCCGTTAAAGAGTAGACCTTCCACAAGCCATCGTTCAAATCTACACCAATCAAGTAAATGAACCACTATTTACTTCTAAAACAGAACAAAACAACAATTGAAAGTCAAATGTAGTCTTATTGCCTCTAATGTTGAACTATTTCAGGCTATTTCCCAAGTTTATGCTTCTTTGTACAAGTTTCAACCTATAACGGCAGACAACGACTGACAAAGCCGACTGTTTTGTGTTTGTTCCGTAATTGTACTGTCAGTTTAATACCTGTACAAATTGTAGTACCTATTATTCCGAGCAGGCAATGGTAATACGTGGTTTTTAAAATCTTATAGTTTGTGGAACTGTAATCGTGCAGTATACAGGCTGGTATCATATCGATGCGCAAACTGAAACTATGAATTCAGTTCATGATTCTAGAGACGGTGTCGTAGACATTTTTGAAAGGTAATCAAAAAAAAATATATTTTATGTCCGACGAAAATTTTCAACGCTTCAGAAGCATGTCCTAAATCCATAGTAACAGGTTGTGCGCCGATGTCCCTGTCTACCGGCTGACTTTTTTTACCGTCTGGACAAAACGGTATAAAAGGTGAACCGAGTGGAAGCCTATGGCACAGAAATTTGGTAATTTTGGGAGTAGTTCATTGAAAATAATCTAGAAAGGACAGACTGGAAAGACGAAACAACAATGCCAATGATTTGGCTTCACGTCAAAATGTTGGTACTGCGTATCGAACGGTATCTAATGATAGTCGTCGCAGTGCGATTAATTGGCAACAGTTTACTGGACACGGCTTCCCCATGGCTCCACGGTTCACGCAGGTCACTCAACCTTCCGGTGTTTATCAGAGATTCTGAACATTCGGCGGTGCGTGCACGCTGCCGCCGTTTACGTGCCATTGACATTCGGGACTCGGTATTGCATCGGAAATAGCACACGCTAATATTATTATTTCCCCGACAATACAGGGGGACTTTATTTTTATCGTGGGTTCAATTAGCAAGTGAGTGCGCAGTTCATGCTATTTGGCAGTCCGGTTTTAGCTGGAACTGGCGATGGAACGTATCATGCGTTCTGCGCTAGTTACTGCTTTATTGCACCATAAAATGCCTAATGTTTGATCACTATCGGCAGTAGCCCTAAAAAATGTTTTATTCGTCGCTCGCTCTCATTCAGATTTATTATGGAAATGTATAAATACTTTTAATGTTAGCGTTTCGGGTTATCGACTTCAATATTTATGTTACCTACCATTCAATATGCTATGAAAACGGCCGATAAATAAGTAAAGCTGCGAATTCACCAATTCCAAATCATCATGCGTAGTTCAATTAAAAGGGCTCGTCCTCTCTCCTACTTATTTAAAATTTTGCTGTGCCCGACAGGGTCCATATTGATTCTATTGATTTATACTTCACCTCTATGTGTACAGTCACGAGCAAAAGTATGTATACACTTGGCTTTATTCAAAGGCGATTTTCTCCTTGAATGAAATTTTATATTAGTAGGAACATAGTATTTTGAACCCATAGGTATTTGTAAAGGGTCGTATTTCAACGTTGCATTCGTTATTTCGTGAAAAAATCTCAATTTAAAGTTGCCAAGTGACATATTGGTGTTCGTGACTGTACATTATGCAATAAGATTATTTGAATTTGAATTACTATTCAGTCTTAGCTGAAAGAATGCACAATTAACCTTATTAAATCATTAGTCTCTATTGTCATTGCAGTTTACACTCAAGGCCGTGACTTAAATGTCAAGAAATTGGACTTCTGTCTATTCCACAATACAAGACTACTAAAAATAGTGCGAAACTAGCAACAATTTGCCATAATTTAACGTTTTAGAATCGACTTTACTTACAATAGTTTCGGTAACCCCCGACGTAAGCCAGAAAGGGGAAATTTGGAAAATATCGTGAACAATTAAACCGTCATTACGTTTCATTTCGTTCACGGGTTGCAAATTACCCTCCTGCCTCCATGGAGGAGGAAGTTAGACGCGGGCGATGGGATGGGAGCCTACTGGATATTTTATTGTATCCAGTCTCTCCCCGGGGGCTTTAGAAACTGCCGTACCTACTAACACGTACTTCGGTCGCTTTCGGTAACTTTCAATAAGATATTTTCTTCTATTTTGGGTCCTTATGGTTGCATATTAAATGCCGTGACGAAAGGCAAACGCAATGTTTTTCTCAGGCTCTTTTCCAATTCCTAAAAATGTATATAATAGCTTGATGCAGTTTTACGTTACACCGCTGCAGGTTTTTCCCACATGCCGATAATTTATCGCAGATTTCCGTGTTTAATGTGTCACTCTAGTAACATGACATGTGTGTAAAAAGAGACAAGCATTTTGACGTAAAACTGCGAAAATGGCAACATGAAATTTCAATTTTTCAGCTGCGTGATATCGATCACACATGTGTTCGACCCACGTCGCTAGTTTCCTCCCGGAGCTCATTGTGCGTGTGTGACGCACGAAGACCGCACACGGCGTCCCAGCCCCTGCCCCTGCTTGTACATCAATCACTTCCTAATCGAATTTATGAACGTTTGAACACTGCCATGTCCTGTTGCCCTGGTATTTATACTGACAACTCACTACAATGCTACAATTATATTAACAAGGTCGTGTACTCCACCACCTATAAGATTTGTCATGTCGTACTTATTACCTATCTTTAAATAACTGTAACCCTGGGACATGGTGTTGACCTCACATATTACATCATTGGCTTCAAATATCCCGGGGTGAACTTGTAAGGCTTACCATGTTATGTGAATATTTATAACTGGATCGCATGAAGTTGACCTGGCCTCATATAAAGTTAGATGCCCACCTACGTAACTTCGACGAAACTATTTCCAATGTGTGTTAGTATTATGTAATTCCAAGGGACTGCTAATGAGGCAACAGCTCGTTAATTTGGTTTGTTCAGTCGCTTTTGCAGGACTCGAATGTGTACGGCATGGTCCGTTATTCAAAAGACACAATTTAATCACTTCTTTGTCTCCGCACTTTAATGGGAAGCTGAAATTTTGTATTCTGCTTACATACATTAATATTCGAAAACATGTTTTCGAATTAAAAAGTTAGAAAGCCTTGAATTAAAACAAGGCTTGCTGCTCATTTGTGTTTCTAAATTAACTTGGTTGGTAATGTCGTAGCCCTGGAGAGTGGAGCCCGTAGTTTTAATCATATTCTTTGGCCGAGGACTGTTCAAGCGCGTTTTGTATGCAAGGAGCGTGACCCAAGTTTCCGTTTTCGGCCCCCATGTGAAAACGTTTACACAATGTCAAATTGCCTACCTGGCCGCTTGCAAAACACGGCCTTCCTGCGGGGCCGGGCATTGTCGACGAATGCCCGATGTTAATATCAACGATAACTGTATCTGACTGCTCATTGTTCGTAGTTTTTGTCTTCGGTAATTGTGAAATTTCCCATTTGTTAGGTAGTACGCGAGCGGGCAAATGAGGAATTCATTATGATTTTGTGTCAATCGGTATATTGTTGCGCCGTATTTGCTCGAAACAAAGGATTTAACGTTTTTATTACTCTAGCAATTACACGTAATGTACACTATAAATTGTTCGGTTTGGCTCGTTATAAAATACCGAGTTATTAGTCAATTTCAAACACCACAAATTTTCTGTTAAACCTGTGTGAACTGTTTGTATCCGAACATAGATTTTAAGTTTATTCTTATGTAATAAGCTGGCAACATTTTGATGTTACTTTTTTCTACTGGCATCAGATTGGTAGAGATTTTAGCCTTGATAAAAATGGTCGAAATGTGATGGAAACTTAAATTAAATAATTAGATACCTTAACAAAAGTGATTTTCTTTTCTTTGTACTTCACTACATAAGTTTATTTATGTTTTCGCCACGAACATGAACAACACATTTATTACAAATTGTATGGAGGCTTGCAGGACTGGCTACAAAGATAACAGGAAACCATTTTCCTTGGAACGTAAAACCATTGATTTCCATTACTCCTAAGCTATTAGGCCATAAAATTTAACAACTTTAATAATCCACGCTGAGCTTATAACGTAATGTTTAAGTGTGCATTGTTAATATATGTTTCCGTCTTATATCGAGGACCGTTAGACGGCCGGATACATTTGGTCATTGCGGTGTTAATACTATGACATCACTCATGCTTCGCACCAAATTGTAGTCATTAGGTCATTGACACACATTACTTACCTCCCAGAGTTCGCTGAGCTAATTTAACTTAATGCATGTTATTATGAATTCCGTTTGAATTTGAACCATTCACAGCGACAAATCCTTTTCAAAATTGCACTTTTCGAATGTTTTCCATGTACTGAATTAAGTACCAGATTATATTCAGCCTGTATTATTGTATTCTGAATATATTTGCATCGTGTTCCCCTGTGTTTCTTGCGGAATAGGTCTCATTCTAATTCCCCACAGAGGAGCTCCGTCGTTGATTGAATATTCCACGCGCGACACTGATCTCTTTTCCTCTCCTGCACCGACTTTAAAAGCGACTTTATCCGGATTTAACGGCGACTGGTTTCTATGCTTTATACAATTAGTCAAGTTCTGCAAGTGATGTCATACTATGTAGGTTCTTTAGAGCGAATTTTGTATTCGTGGTTCATACCACGCGGTAGGTATTTCTTAAACCACCATCCAATGTCTCAAAACTTAATTTTAAAGCATCTATTTCTATTATACGATTTAGACACTTTTGAATTGTCAAGGAGTTCAGAAAAAAGTTTCCAAAATATAGTAGGTTCCTATAAAGAAGAACGAGCAAGAAACTCCTGTGTCGCTGAACATAGCACATTGCACTTTAAGCCATTGTCCTTTAAAATGTGAAACATCCGTCTTAAAATAAATTTTAATCCAGTCGAGCACGATCAGCAAACTTGCAAAACTTGCTGAAACTGTTCAAACAATTTAAAGAGTCCCATGGCGTGACAGTATCACACTGCCAAGCGAGCTAGTTCTGAAACGGATGTAACGCCCATATACGTCGCGCGTTGTAAATTCGCGCGATGACATGGCGGGCGCGTTCCATCGCGTCGTCGCCTCGGTTCGTTCGGAATCCTTAATTTAACTGCTCTCGATGCAGGCACTGCCGGAGATGCAGGCGGAATGAGCTTCCCGCCTGTGATTGCATTCGCACCCGCTTCGTGACTCCAAATTAATGTCGCGTCTTACGTCGCCTGACGTGGTGCGCGGCCCCATAGATTTTGTGTCCTGTCTTGCCTAAGCTAGCTTTTATTGGAACGTCTAGATAGGACCTATGCTTTAGGTTTATGTTAATGCAACTTCTGTGTTGGGCTTTAGAGTCGTATGACCTGGTATCAAATAAATAAAATTGAAGTGTCTGTTTGTAATGTCAAAATAACAGCTGTTTACTAAATGCAAATGAAAGTCTAAACAGTACTTGTACTTAACAGAAATAAATTTTAAAATTTTCTTTCTGTTTATTCCGGCTAATCTCCGAACGGACCGATTTTGACGGGAATTTCACTGGTAGAGGCTACTTTTATTTTAGAATAAGAATTAGGGTTCCGCGTAAAAAAATAAAAGCCCATGAAATCCAATTTGCTTTCCGACATGCGCGCAAATGAAGTCGCGGGCACAGCTAGTGTATAATTTTGTTCTTTTGGGTCCTTATGCTTACTAATCTCTTACTTTAATTGTTTCAGGTAAGCATCCATGATCAATATTGCACGAATACGGGTTAACATCATAAATGTAAGTGATTTCTAAAAAAGTTTCAATTGCATTTATTACCGATCAAATCAAAGTTAATTGGTTCCACAATGCGCCAACTCATAACTCGAAATTCGATTTCATATTTTCCGAAATACAAAATCATTTTTTAAAGCGATGAAAGTCGAGCATTACATTACATGATGCCGGACAGATATTAAAAGAAATACGCCATTCAGTCGCATTTACGATTTTACGTCGCAGAAAATACACGTTTTCAACTTTTTAAAATGTTTTTTTTTTATCGTCGTGTAAAATCTCGGTCGCCTGGAGTCCTTTTAAAAAACCCAACGCATCTTTGAGAACGTGATTGAAATAATTACTGAACGCGTTTTTATTACTTTTTATTGTTCAAAGTGTTACAAATAGAACCCTCACTAACTCGATTTTAATAGTTGTGCAGGTGTTAATTAATCATTTCCTTCGTCCTATGAATATAAAAATGTCGAGAGCTGACGTAGGACACCCTGTTGAAACGAAGTATTTTATATACTAGCTGTTGCCGCCGACTTTGTCTGCGATCCAGAATGAAGAGTAGCCTATGTCCTTCTCCAGGTTCCAGGCTACCTTCATAACAATCCGTTCAGCAGCCGTTTTAGCGTGAAAACTTAACAAACAAACTCACTTTCGCATTAATTATATTAGTTAGGATTAAATAACAGGCACAGTTAAATAAATTAACAACGTTTAGAAAAAAAGAAAAAAAAAAAGAGTGTGACGGTCAAAATGTTACACTTTTTTTTTTCTTCTAGCTCTCATTCGCTAAGTGTGCAGAGCATGCGATAAGGAACTTCGTTCCAAAAGGTGTCCTTTCGAAAGTACAATAAAATACAGGGTATATATTAAATTGTAGAATAGCTGGTCAAACGGGATCCCGTTCTGGTCTAGCTAAAGAATTGTAACCGGCTCTGGTGATCAATTCCAGATCTGTGTAAGTTGCTATCTAGTTACTGGGTGTAAAGTTTCCGTGTCGCCGCGGCGCGTCTCTCACACAATGAAAATTCTCACAATCAAGTTCTACTCGACGTAACTTACACTAGAATGTGGAGTCGTAGACCATGATACTGAACACGGCTGCGAATGCCTTTTATGACCACATAAACGGCCATTTTACGACGTAAACTGACAACTAAAACTAATTTTGAAAGTTATTCCCGACAACAAAGTTCTAATTTCTTGCCCAATTAACGGAATGAAACCATGTGGAATATTCTCAAAGAATACGGTTCCATAGGCATAAAATTTTCTTTGTGAATGAGTTCAACCAAATCGTATTAAATTCCTTATCCATTGCTTCCTAAGTTTGATACATTCGTCTGCTGACAACGTAAATAACGCAATGAGAATTGTTTCAAAATAAGAGGCATTGCAATTGGCTAATATGCTACTCCTATACTGCATGTGTTACCGATTCTTGATTTTAATTAAGTATTTAAATATTGGCGAACAAGCAAACTTGATATATGTATTTGATTAAAGAAAGCACAGTAGCCTTGCAAAACATTGTATGTCTTACCCACTGCCATTATCTCAGTTACTTTAACCACGTCACTGTAACTACAAAGTACGTATTAAACTAGATTAGATAAACTATAGTGATCACATATTATCTCAATCTGATGCTCTATAACATCTTGATCTTAGTAACTTTCATTCCAAGACTATGCTCTACACAGACGTAGGTCCTTCGCGAAAAATAAGTACATCTTCATCCTCGTGGAGGTCGGGTAGACAGTCACTCCGTGTAAAATACAGGTGTTCAGCTGCATCTGGTAGACTAAAAACCTACCAAAGAAAAGGCAAGGCAGATGATGATGATAACGACATCTTCACCCTCAAACCAGAATATGTATTCATTATGCTTCTATTGAAAGATTTTTTAATGTCAAAAGCGTCACGTCCCTTCATGGTTTATACAAAGAAAGCACTGGCTGACGAACCATTTATAACAATAATAGTAAAGCAGCACTGCACTGGCCACTACGTTTGATTGATTAAAGCGAAGCACGATGCGCTCAAGAGCCGGATGAGCCGGTTTTGTTGGTCCTTTAACCCAAAAGAATGATAGAAAATTATCATAACTAAGATCCTTAGGGAGCCTATTCCGTAGCAGGTTATAAAGTTCGGTGATAGATTCCTTGAAAATAGATATAACTCACTCGGTTTTAGAATAGGCTATTAAAATTTATCGATTTGGATCAGCTAGAGACCGAACTTCACGTGTCCCCGTTTACGTCACAGCTGCTGAAAACGTGACGGTTTTCCTTGTTTGTTTACACATCTAAGGCCAGTTTTATTATTAATAAAATATTCTAATAAAATACTCGGAGCAATGAGCGGGGTAGATTTGTGTTTGATACGTGTGAAGTGAAGCCAGGCGGCAGATGCGGCGGAGGTCACCGCACTCGGGACCAACGCAGCTGGATATTAAGCCCGACGCGAGTTTTTGTGCTCCCGGACTCTCCACCGCCGTCTAGGAACGAAACGAAACACTACTACGATAACGTCTTCCATGGAAAAAGATCCGATCACATATTACATAGCTCATATATCTCTTAACTCGGAACATTTCATTTTTATATCGCCGCCTAATGCGTTACGAATTTAAAATTCAAGATATATTTTTTTCCTTTTATCTTCACTGAACGGGCACTTCGTGACTTGCCCGGTCTATGCGGTCGACGGTGTGGCGTAATTTTCTCGTTTTAAGTGGTCATTAGTTCCACAGGGACAGGGACTTTGTCTGTCGCACAACCATTAACTATACACGCATACCCGCATGCTTGCCCTAAACCACTCGAAAAGCTCGTTCTTAAATTATGACGACCGTGGCAGAGCCTGTGAAATATTAAAAACAAAAACGCGTCTCAAAGGTTTTGAGAGCGCGCGGCGCAACTATGTTTCGTTGGTAAAGCGGAGATACTTTATCATTAGTTGGGCGAGGGTTTTTGCGATGTGAATAACGTGCCCCTACGCTGCCGCTGCTCGCCGGGTGCGCTGCTCCGGGTTTGGGGTGCGTTCACCGCAGCCACGCGATCGATGCCCGGCCCCAGGCCAACCGTACAAAGACCCACCTACCAGAGCTCGTTTTCATTTAATAATAAAAATAAAGCCCCACACTGCTTCCAACGTCACAACTCTCGAGCACGGCACTTACCCTATCATAATCGTCACGCGGCTGTATTGATTTTTTTTCGGCGCTCTGAACTCAACAAAACAATTGCTAACGAATTTATAGTTCCGCTCCGAAGTGGCTGGTTGCTGCGAAACTGTTCCCACTTACATTTTCCCACAGTCTACCTGTTTACAGCATCCATTTATCGATAACATTGTGGTTTCGGTTCATAGTATTTATGGCCTAAGTGAATTCCGTCACGTCAGAGCAGCCAGACGCCAAGTTTCATTTTCAATAAGTGTTGCGTGCAACAAATAATTCCTAAAATTGCTTACTCATCGATATGAGCCGGTATCGGATAGTCGGGGCGGAGGTGTGAACGCTTTCATGTATTTTAATTTGATGTGATTAGTTAATCTTCGTAATTTTAGTGTGGCCGCGGCGAACAGAGGTAATTGTAAAGGGACCAAGATAAGAGAGTAACTACCGATGTCGAGAGCTTCTCCGAACGGACGGACTACAAACTGGTTTGTTACAGGTACACGGCTAAAAATTATACGTAGACAAAACACGGACCCGAATTTCGACACCGTAGGATGGTCCTTTGACAAAGGCGCATTCCGATCGCGTATCACCCTGGCACAAAGGAGACCCTGATCCTGAAGTATTGTAGTGGTGGAGACTGGAGGTAATAATAATGCGCTGGTGAGTCGGGCTTTGTGAGAAACTCGCACAAAATTTCGTCTTGGCGAATAAATAAGACTAGTATTATTCGAGTTTCCTTTTGAAGGTAAAGTAAGATTGAGCTCTAACAAATTGTACTACGGAGGACCCGAAATTCACAAGTAAGGACCTATTTATCCGCTCACGGTCCCCTTCCCTATTTTATAAGTACGAAGGGAATCGATACACCACTCCTGTCGTGTGATCGTGTCCCACGAGTCACGCTTGCCGCTATCCAGAGTATATTTTTGTGTTTCATTTTTATCTCGAGTATTATTCTTTCCTTGAACCATATTGCAAAGTAAACTCACTTAATTTATGTATAACGCTAGGGACCGGCGACATTCAGCTTCGCGAACAAGATATGAGTTAAGTACTTTACAACTTAACGTACAAACTTGTGTACTGTCAAAAACCTCTGGAAGACGATAATGTCGTAACTCTTATTCCAAGGGGAACGCTTATGGGAGGTATTTTGTAATTTCCGAAAAGCGCTGTACTGATACTATAAAACTTGCCCATTGGATCTTCAAAGGCTGGGTTTGTTTAATAACTTTCGTGCTCGCTCGTAAATTGCTTCTCACCGGCCTCTCTGTCGATTTAACGGCCCTTTACACGAGTAAAGTGCACTAAGACTATGAAGAAATTATGCTTTACGGTGCTGGCCTTTTGTGTTCATTAGTTTCTATAATGAGCTTCAGCACTTTTTATTTGGGCTAATAAACTTGGCACTTCTATAGAAACTGCAGTATGTTTCACTTTTTTTTTTCATTTTCGTTTATATGGCTCCAAAATGTAAACTCTATGATGCGATCCCATTTCGAGGTTCGGCGGTCCCGAGGAGTGATTGGAATGCCAGCCGGAAACCGCATCAGGTAAAGCGATGCGATGGACCCAGTCTGTGAAATAAAGCTCGGCTCACACTGATCCTCGTCCGTCCCGCCCATGCGCCTTGCTGCGAAAAAGGCACATTAGAATAAATTAACTCAAAATGACGAACCGGCGCGTCCGGTTGTGTTTTATTCGGGCGATGGTCTCGTAATTAATATAGGTAGACGGCTGAGTCGACGGATGAATTTTATGTTTCGAGGGCGGAAGCGAGATTTACTGTCACGGTCCTTGACGGCGTCGTTAACGGCAATGACAACTTAAACTGGAGCATCATTTGCTCAGTGTACATTTGCTAATTAAAATTGTTCTCTGAAAACCTTTCTCGGCGGCGTCCGCTCAGCCACAGTAAAGATATGAACAGTACGGAAACTACGTACTAACGTTCGAAACGGCACACTCATACAGACGCGCGCATCTACGGTACCCCTAAGCGGCACCTGTGACAGAGCACCGCGACTATCGCTAGGGGTACCGTAAATGCGCGCGTCTGTAAGAGTGTGCCGTTTCGAACGTTGGTAGGTACGTAGTTTCCGCACTGTTCATATCTTTACTGTGGCTCAGCTTATCTTGATTTAAGGTTTCGGGGTTGTTGATCTGAGAAGTGGGGTGTGAGCGTAGGTTCCCCCGCGCGCCCCTGCGCCCCCCGCCCGGGCCTTTATGGCCCTGCTCATTCATCGGTAACTGCGCCCTTCAAGTTTTGCGACCTTTAAGCAAGAATGGAAGCAAGAACAGATGTTTACCAAATGTTAAAATGCTTTTAACCTGTATTTTTATATTGGCCGATTTCAAATTATTTTTCTCAAAGAAATTTCAAATTATTTTTCTCAATATTTAATTTAAGGCACTTACATGTTTAATTAAGCTGACTTAATATTATTAAAATTAGATATTAAATTTGAATTCGCATTTCTTTTATCTTCCAATCATTTGGAATATTTTGTCTCCTAACTAAGTAATATTTTCTTGTTTAAATAGGCTTTGCTTCGACTCGAGGAGGTTGAAATCACATTCGACTAAAAGTTTATAGAATAGATGCCTAACTATACACATAATAAAGGGACCAATGATTCACCTGCTATTGTACAAAATAATTAAATTAAGGTTAGTATATAAACTATAGCTACAACTCTTTTGTTAAAGACTTCAATTTTGAACAGTCAAGGAGCGGCATCGGCACAGCCTAATCGAAAATAAATAATCGATTCGATTTACGTAAACCTCGAATGAATCGTGAGATGAAACTCGTAACTCGTATCGCCCACGATCGATTCAAAATTCAAATCGATTATCTATTACAATTATCGATATTATCACGCGATTATGTAGTCCGTAGTACCTGAAGGATTTTGTTCTTACTATGTTTGTTTATTAGTTAATTACTTTTACTGTAATTAAAATGATTTATGTACCGGAACGTGTGTGCACTTGGTTTTAATATTCATAGAACATAAAGTTAATCTTCCGTAGTTAGTAATTAATACGACGATGTTGACTATGTGTGAAAGATGAGGTTTAGTAATATCATGGTTTTATGGGTACGAGGTGTTATGTAGTATTATATTATAATATAATATAATAATACATATTTTCAATTCATCTATAGTAATATTTTATAGAGGTAAAATTTATTTGTTTGTAAGTTTAATCTCCGGAACTAGGTACCAGTCGGATTTGGAAATTTTGATAGCCCAATTATTGAGGAAGCAACACAAGAAAAAATATTAATAATGTATTACTATTTTAGTTGCAAAAACCTGCAAAAAAGTAAGTTATTTTTAAGCTTCAATAAAATTCAGGGAAGCAAAACACTTTTTAAATAATTATTTTCTGACATTTTTTTTTTCGGTGCGAATCCCTCAATATGTCCCCGGGTTAAGACCGGGGAATGTGGGAGTTTTACCTCAATAACTAAAACCACCAAGTTGTTCTCTGTGACACCTACAGCTGTCAATCATAAGAAACACGATAGCAGTAATTGCCAAGTACGAAGAAATAGAGGTAGTATTTAATTGAAATAAAATGCCTAAGCTATCCCGTTTATCAATGTGAGTTGCACCAAATACCTTACGAGATGCATACCTGCAACCGGTCAGGCGAACAATTAAAATATATTCGGAGTGAGTCACCCTCATCCACAATAACTTCGAGCTAACTTTATATTTCGTAAGTCAATACTTGCTTGTTGAAATTGGGCTCGAATAATCTAAACATTAGTCATTCGTGAGAAATTAATTGGAAGGAACTTATTTTTACGGATCATTACGCAAAATAGATTAATACTTAGGTAGATAAGTGATCGAGTGTTTTTTTTAAAGTTAAAATGTTGCCGATACCTGTTTTTTTTTCTGATTGTGTAATACGCAGTGATGGGTCGAGAAAATATTCTGTAATATTCTTTTCGACGGGGAATAAATATCCTCAGAACAGTCATGGAGAATTCAAAATTGAAATAGTTTGAAAGTGTGTAGTAAGTTGATTATAATGGGTAGAAAGGAGGCAATAAATGTAACTACCAATACCAAGTAACGTCTAGAAACGTGCTAAATTACATAATTAATTACATGTCTGCTCCATAGACATCGTTATTTTGTTTTTAATTATTTACCGTTTATGTGTAATGTTTTGTATAGGTACTTACATTTTATTAAAGCTGATTTTATGCAGATTAATTATTTTGTCTCTAAATAAAGTTTGTTTTAATACAGAAACCCAAATTGAATGTTAATACAAATTCCACTAATCCAACCATTCAAAATTAAAGGGAATTTAAGTTGCAAAGTAGATTATTTATAAGTCAACTTCGTAAAAAGTTCAAATGCACTCAAAACTATTACCATGAAAATAGTTCGATACAAAAGAGACATCAAATTTTTTAAATTTCATAAATTCTCTTCCAAAAGATGATTCTCAAGAACTTAACAGCAACGTTTTCGCTAGAAGAATATTCTCGGGAATTTACCATCACTAGGACTAGGTGATCCATGTTTTAATTTAATTAATTATGTTTTGACGTCAAAATTTTTAAACTTTTCATATTATTTCCGATCGTGAAAACATTTTTTTCTGTGTTGTGTAAATAAACCATTTGTTATCATAAACGTCAACAAAGTTTCAATTCTTTTGAACAAATTAAGTAAAGTAAGAAAGTTTTGATTGATTCCATTTTCCCGTAATGAAAGTTGTTCATATTCTTATTCATGTTGACCTGTAAAAGTTTGTCCAGGTATTTTGTTTGAACCTAACAATATACAGACAAACTATTGTTTTTGATATCTCTGACTTTGTTTTTGAAATCATACATATTTAAATTCACTTTTCATACTCTAAAAGTTCGTGTGTCGCCTTACGCACAACATAAAGACGCTTTTTATGCTCTAGTGCATAAAGTATTTTTTTTTCTAAGACTAAGATTAATCAGGCCCAACAGCCGTCGCCGATTAAAGTCGTTATTTTGTCTCATTTGCTTTAATTTAGGTATATCACTTCCGTGTTTTCTATCGTTAATTTAATAAAACCAGATAAAATAGTTGTCATTTATTATTTAAAAACGCAAAGAAACGTTTTATGAGTTGGCAGTATGAAGTATCCAAGAAGTCGAATGACACCTTAAAAAAAAAAGCTACTGGTATTATACTTTATGCCTGTTTTTTTTTCTCGCAATCGAAGTGAAAAGCAGAGTGTATAACTCGGGCATAAACTATCGACTTAACTATCCACCCTCGCCTGCGGTTCGGGTGGATATAAACGTCTCGGTTTTTTTTTTTTTTTGGAACAGGCATCTCGCAGTTCAATCTTAGGGGTTGTCGACTGCTTAACCGGGCTTTCCTGTGGATGAAAATAATTTGTAAATATGTGAGCACCATGTATCTATCACTTATTTGATTTACCTGTCATTGCTTATTTTTTAATTCTTTTTACCTTTTGTGGTAGACTAATTTTATTAAGGGTGCATCGTGTTCACATATAATTATATTATGTATACAAGACCTTGTAAAACATTTTAAAAGAGTAACGGTGGAGTTTCTTGCCCATTCTTCTCCATACGAAAACTACCTTTTAGAATGGGACTAAACGTCTCGAATACCGACTAAACGTCTCGGGGTAAAATGGCTTCTTTTATACACTAGTTGTACAATCTACAATTTCGTGTCTTTGTATGACCGCGTTGTTCATCTAAACTGCGCACGGATTTTGATGCGGTTTTCACCATCATTTAGATTTTATTTTCCAGAAGGCTTATTTGTATAATACTTCCATATCTTTTATAAACAAAGAGATCTTTTTTCATTTTTGTATGAACTATTAATATTTGGGCAAGACGTCTGTCGGGTCGGGTAGTATTTGATAAAGAAATCTCGATGATTTGTCAAGTCGTAAAAACCATGCGAAGCAGGGGTCTACTCTCCAAGTCCGTCAACGAAGATACGGGCCCGTCCGTAAGTAGTTGATCGGGTTGATCCGTCAAAATAAGTGACAAATTCTATTTTTCGAACGGGATAAAACACATCGGGAGAAGGGACAACTGTCAAATCGTGTTGACATTCATTCTTAGTTCCGGCTTCGAACTAGTCTTATGTCCGTAGGTGATACGGAGTAGGTAACGTCCGTAACTTCGGCTGAAACTAGAGGTTTTGTGATTAGGGGGGGGTCGCTGGTTTTAAAAATAACTGAAATTTACCTATTTTGTATTATGTCTGTTTTATCTCGCATGTGGAAACTGTAAGGATACAGAGACACTTGAGCAGTATTTTGCATACAATATATATTGCTGCGATTCATCTGCCAAATGCACGCGATAGGATGTTCAAGCGCGGATGCTATTGCATACCAAATACGCTTACCGTTCTAAAGGAAGACGCACATTCTAAGCTGTATAAACTATCTACCTGATAAAATACGACGTCCTACGATGAAATTTTGATATTAATCTTATTTACTTTGGATCTGTGCGTCACAGACCGTTTCACCATTTCCTCGTCGCATATGCTTCCGTCAGTTTGTATTAATTGAAGTAGGTATATTTTCTACATTCAATTTTAACTAATTGAAATCTATGCTAATCAATAGGCACAGTGGTGACTCGGTCCGCGATCACTTCCGCACTAGGTGCTGGCTGGCAATCGATGTAGGTTAACTGCCGACCGTGCCAGCTTGCCGGGCAGCCGGCAAGCTGGCACGGCCGTCCGATACTACAATGTTATACATGTAACCGCGTGTTTTGCATCGCGGCTCCTTTAGTTAACCAACTCTTTGTTACCTCTGCTTAGCAACCAACGTTTACGACAACAGTAACATTTTAATCGAAATTAGAATCACTACCATTTTATTCTACAACTAGCGTCTGCCCGATGCATCGTCCGTGAAATTTCTTGTTTAAACATAAAGTATATCGTCGCAGCGCCCGCCCGCGCTTTTGCTTAGCGTTTTTTCTGTTTATCTCTTTGCTCGGATCCAAGGGTCGTAGCGTGATGTAGTAACGTTAAGTAGCCTGTAACCTTCCTCAAGAATTGGGTTATCAAATGGTAGTTCCAGAAATTATCGCGTTCAAAAAAAAAAAACTCTTCAGCTTTAGGTATTAAGCAGACTATGCCCGCGACTTCGTTCGCGTGCATGTCGGAAAATGAATTGGATTTTATAAGTTTAAATTTTTGCGCGGAACCCCAATTATTTTTCTAAAATAAATGTAGCCTAAGTATTCCATATAACATCTGCCAGTGAAAGTCCTGTCATCGGTCCAGCCGTTTCGGAGATTAGTCGGAACAAACAGACAGAGAGATATTTTTTTTAAATAGTTTTTTTTTCATACCGTTTAAACTTTCATTGCATTTCATTTCATTGCTTTCATGCATTTAGAAAAAGCTCTAATTTTAACATTACACACAGACATTTTTTTTATAGAGATATAAGTTAAATGCATAATTTCCTCGCTCGGATCGGTGTAAAAATCTATTTCCTTGAAATACGCTTTGTCACCTACGAGTATTAATAACTGTCCAATGTTCCGCTAGTTTGATTTAATAACAAAAAGTGCTCTCTAACCTAGTAACTGTTCGCGAATGTGATCCGTGTAATTCGCTGAACGGCAAGAATTTGCGAAAGCAGGAACTAATAATTTAACGTTCAATCAACGTTTTAATATTCTATTTACGACAGCAGACGATAACGTCGACAGTTTTAGTGTTGATGTGATATATGTATGAGAGTTTTACATAACGCGATGGAGTTTGAACCTAATGGTATGTGGCGACTGGTGACTGGCAATGGTTAGATAGACCACTAGGCGGTAGGCGGTCTTTCGGTATCGTATACGTACCGTGAAGTAGGTCGGGCCGTCGTGCTGCAGTGCTGCCAAGTAGCCGAGAGCAGCGCTCAGCTGATCGCGATACCGCACACAAAGGTCTCTAGGTTAATAGTCCGCCGCCATTATATACTTAATTGTACCCATTACATGCTCACCTCAGTTACCTGCCGCACTCCTTCTTATTGAGCCCCAGTAAACGGATCATTTCACTTTAATACACGTTATTAACCCAGTCTTGAAAAAAATTAAAACTTTTACCCCGTTAACACGAGCAACTTTGCAGAAACCACTAAGTGCTCCGAGAATAGTTTGTGATTCAGAATGAGTTTCTTTGTAATGTATTTGAATCGAGGCATTGCTTTCTTGAACTTTGAAGGCAATGCTGACCTACAGCAATTAATTATAGGAATTAAGACTAAGTAGGTACCTAATCGGATTACATAATCTATATATTATATTACTAATAATAAAGCTGAAGAGTTTGTTTGTTTGAACGCGATAATCTCTGGAACTACCGGTCAGATTTGAAAAAAATCTTTTTGCATTTCATAGCCCAATTATTGAGGAAGGCTATAGGCTAATAATGGCTAAGGCTATAGGTTAATATCACGCTATAGCCCTTAGGAGCCGAGCAAAAAGAAAAAAAGTCAGAATGAACGCTAAGCGAATACGAAGTGTTGCGACGGGGTGGGGGTACAAGAAATTTCACGCGGACGAAGTCGCGGGCAGAAGCTAGTGAAACAATATTATTATGAATTATAACTTTCTCTTATTATTTATTGCTCCCTGGTGAGCTCCAATTAAGTGTATACGTAGCGACCAGCTGTGCTAGATAGAAAATAAGCGGCCGTAGTCCCTACAGGAGGGATCTTGTGAAAATATCGCCATGGCGTTGCTGAGCGGGGTGGGCGGGACCGCGGGACGGCGGGACCGAGGGGATAAGATGATTGATAGCGACAGCCGCAGACAGGAGCCTGAACAACATGCAAGGATACCACGTCATGAATTTAATCATAATAATACTTTGCATTGCATAATAACAGCTGTGCTAATCAGATCTCTCAATAGACTTTATATTACTATTCACCGCTCATAAGTGAGCCGCGGGCGCCACCAATACACGCCTCCAATGCAGAATTATTATCATTGTTATTACTCGGAAACTGTAGAGCTAACTCGACAAATTATTACTACATTGATTACGATGATTTAAAATGTAATTCCATTTAATTTAAAGTAGTGGTGATGAGTTAAATGTCATGAGATTTGTTTTAAGTATGAATGTGTTCGGCTATAATAAAAGTCAAAGAAACAATGGATGGACTCTGTCTGGAAAGATGATATGGCTAGAAAGGGGGTGACTACTGACTAGTAACTACCGAGATGACGACTAGTAGAGAAGTATGGAAGAAAAAGACATCTTCTTTTTTTTTTTTGGCGACCTGTAATAATTTGGGATAAGGGCTGGAGAATAATGATGATTTAAAGTAGTTGTGAAAGTTTAAGTAATTATTAATTAATGCGCAAAAGATAACTGGTTATCGCGGAAATCCCATAAAAGGTGTGACAGAGAATGGAGTCGTTTCGCGATATGCTTAAATGTCAATTGTCATGTGCAGCTCTGTGGCTGTTTTAAACTGGACTGGGTGGGACAATTTGCCATAAAAACCGACGGAAAACTCATAAAAGATTCTGAAACAGGGAAACGTGGAAGTTGAGCGAAATTAATGATGTAACAAATTTTTGTAACAATATAATTTAAAAGAGTGTCAATGGAATTTCTTGCCCGTTCTTCTCCATAAGTAGGTACTCCATAGGTACATAGCTACAATGCTTTGGAACGGGCAACTAACTTCATTATGTCTGACTGATCGACTACTCGACAGTTGAAAAGTGCCTGTAAATTGATATAAATGCTTTGAGTTTGAGATAGGATGTCTGCAATCTAAGCCGAATAGTTTTCCTAGGGTTGATAAGGATGGTAAAGTTTTGTAAATTCAATGTAAATGATTAATAAGACTGCCTAAACAAATAATTAAACAATTTCCAGAAATAAATGGATATTCGATAAGTACAGGAAAACGGTCAGCAGTACCCACATATTTTATTATTTTACTAGTTTATACACTGTGGATAAAGGCATTCTGCACCAATCTGATATCTAAGTACATACCTACTTGTAAAGGTGAATAATGTGGCGTGAGAAACTTTTTATCAATAATTCATGTAAAGATAGTGTGTGTCTGTGTGATGTGATTCATATTATTATTCTGTTCTTTATGTACTGCTAGTCTGACCGACCGATAATGTGTCAGTAATAAAAATACATTATTTTTAGGATTCCGTACCCAAAGGGTAAATACGGGACCCTATCCCTATTGCTAAGACTTCGCTGTCTGTCCGTCCGTCTGTGTGTCACCAGGCTGTATCTCAAGAACCGCGATAGCTAGACAGTTGAAATTTTCACAAATTAAGTATGTATTTCTGTTGCCGCTGTAACAACAAATACTAAAAATAAAATAAATATTTAAGGGGGCTCCTATACAACAAACGTGTTTTTTTCGGCGTTTTTGCCTTGTGGTACGGAACCCTTCGTGTGCGAGTCCGACTCGCACTTGGCCAGTTTTTTTAATTCTATTACGTGAATATTTAATATCAAAGAACACAGAAGAGAACTCGGAACTTTTATGCGTTGTTACAGAAAGGTATTCAAATTGAAGTATTTTAATAATAGAAATAAAAAAGTTGTTAAATTTTGTTTTTAAAAGCGGAAGTGCTAGTCGGACTCGCACATGAAGGGTTCCGTTATTCCGAACCACAAGGCAAAAAACGCCGAAAAAGGCACGTTTCTTGGAGACCCCGTTTAATTTTTAACTTTATTTTATTTTTATTATTAATTTGTTGTTTTATCTGCAAGAGAAATGCACACTTGTGAAAATTTCAACTGTCTGTCTACCTATTACGGTTCATGAGATACACATACAGCCCGCTGACAGACGGACGGATGATTAGCGGAGGCTTGGTAATAGAGTCCCGTTGACACCCTTTGACACCCTTTGGGTACGGAACCCTAAACCCGAATGTTAACTTACATGATTGGTACTTGTGGTCAACCGATCCTCACACTAGTTTACTGCGGGGTAATTGCGTAACACACTATCAGTAGCAATGGCTTTCATGTTGACAGTTCAACAACATTCATTGCGTTATTTACGTTGTTGAGCAGACACATTTTTCGAACATATGAAGCAATGGATTAGCAATATCCTTCAAAATCCATTGAGATTATAGTGCTAATTAAAATTGACGAATTTTTTAACATCAATATGAGCCATTTCTTATCAGGTTTGAGTTAATTTTTTCCAAGGCTTACGCTAATTATAAATTAAAATGTTTTCATGTGTAAAAAGGTTTACACAATATTTTACGTTTCTTTAGCTTGTGATTACTAAACTTTAGCTGTGCTGTGTGAGAAATTACAGCTAAGTAGGGCAATGTAACGATATTATTGTTGGGTAACCTTACATGCAAAGAAGACTATAAAAAGTTAAGCCTTTTCCTATACTCCACTATAATTTAAAAAAAGTCATCCAAATTGAGAACCTCCTCTTTTTTTGAAGTCGGTTAATAACATAGTCGTCCCCCCGCTGCCCGCGACTGTCTCAAAAACTGCGGAACGGATTTTCATACGGTGTACACGAATGGACGGAGTGATACATGAAGTAGGTTTAGATGTAAGGTTTTGTGTAAATTGCCTGAAATATGACGATGATTGTTGAAGATGTCGGAAAAATCTTGCCGACTGGGAATTTTACTGGCGTGCGCCGCGTAACCCAATAGATATGTGAAAACATCCACGCGGGCGCAGCCACGTGCAAAAGCTAGTAATATTATAATAATATTATTAGGTAATATTATTTTGTGAGTTTCTATGTAGGGGGTAATCTTCGGAACTACTGATCCGATCACAAAAAATATTTCACTGATAGGAAGCTACACTATTACTGATGAGGATGTTTTAAAATAGATAAACTTAACGCGAATGAAGACGCGGGTAGATGCTAGTGTTTAATAAAAATATTTTTAATAGGTACCTCTGTTAATATTATGGTTACAGTACAGTTAAGGCCAACTTAATGTACGTTCAATCCGTACTGCAGCGTGATTATATTTAGTGTGTGTGTTATTTGTGCTACATATAACTCAAAAACGGTTCCCTTAGTTTGTTAATAACAATATTTTACGGCCGGGTTTAACTATTGTGGTTTTTGTTGTTTTAGCGACGAACATAGATTATTTTCATTTCACTGCTTGCGTTGTGTTCTATTTTGTTGTTTTAACAATATTGTATTAGGTACGTGGGGTAAAATGTAACTCGTGTTTTAGGTGTTTTTTTCCTGCTTCTAGCTATGACAGACATATTATTGAGTATCTATTAAAATACTGAAAAAGCGGTAGAGGCCCAGTGGTAACGGGCGCGACTTAAGAGTTGTAGACCGTAGGTTCGAACCGAGACAGGCGCTTTTCTTTGTGTAAGTTATTTCATCACCACTGCTCTCAAAACGGTGCGTGAAGGAAAACATCGCGAGGAAACCGGCATGTCTTAGAACCAGAAATTCGAAGTCATGTGATATCTACGGTAGATATCACATGACTTCGAATTTCTGGTTAGTGCGGGTTGGTAGATAATCTACCAACCCGCACTGGGCCCGCGTGATGGATTACGGCCCACTCCCTCTCACCGAGAGGAGGCCTGTGTTCCAGCAGTGGGAACTTTATACACTGATTATGCTTATGCATTAAAATATATCGAATAATTGTATAGTAGAAAACTTGATTGATAAATTACATGATATGCCTGTTTTCCACACTAATAATGAAGTACCTTCTTTGATAGCCCACTTAATACTAATACATAGACCGTTGAACGCTAAAGTGTAGCAGTCAACGCGAACCATAGTGCACTTAGCGAGTAATCAACGCTGAATTGAATACAACTTGCAATCAGTGACAGACAAACAGACAATCTTATCAAACCTCGTATTTGATTTCATTCATTTAGTTGACGGTATCTTATCTGTAATATTTACGACTTACAAACAATATAAATAACGTAATGTAAGGTACTTACTTTCTTTCATAATTTCCTGTTATGCCGGTTTCATTTTTATTGAAACCGAATTTCTTGCCTGTTTATTGTCATAAATAATTTTCACTTCCTAAAGATAAAATATCCTTAGTGCTTGCTTGAACTGTATGGGTATAAGCTTCTGTCACTTTTTCTCCATAAAAACAGCTTTCTTGATCGACTTTTAACAAATCTGACGGATAAACACCAGTGGGTCATTTTTTTCGGCCCGCTGTGTGTAACTTTGAAAATGTTTGTACTTTGTAGATTCAGAGACAAATGTTTTGCCATTAAGCCTTCAGTTTTTTTTTAATTTTAATGTTGAGGTAAACATTTAATTAAAATCGGAACATAAGTAAAATTAAAACAATATAAGTTCATATAATTTAGCTGACTCGACAGACGTCCTGTTTTTGATTCGAAATACACGTGGCGCCATCTATTATCATAATAACGTTATTGTAGTTTTCCTTGGGAACAGCACTTTTTTTCGGGATGAAAAGTACCTACCCTATGTCTGTTTCTGTACACCTGACAGCGTATATGCAAAATTTCGGGATGATCGGTTCAGTGGTTTGTTGTCCATTTAATATAAGTTAGGATTCAGCTATAATTTTGTGTCAATTTAGATGTGTAAAAAGTAGCCGTGTCGAATTTTGTTACAGACCGTACATACACGGCTGTATATGTATAATGTTTGCTTCTATGTAACTATAACCGTTAGAGAGGAAGTTTTTATTTGTTCACAAATGGAAGGGCTACTGGTGGCGTCTCTCGAGCCCCCATCCCGTTTCCGCTCGGGTGCGATGAACCCCCACCCGACCGGCATTGTAACCACCTCGTAATTACCTCATTAACGAACCAATACACTCTGTTACCGAGTTTTACCTGTTATACGTATCTTGTATTGATCGGCAGACTTGTTCAGTCTGAATTTTCGGGTACCATTCACATAACTAGTTGTTTTCTCAGCTCCGCTTGCGATAAAAACCTTTGCCGAGAACATCTATGATTTACAATCGGATCTCCCTTTGTGAAAGTAGCAGGAATCCGGGTGACGTTGCATTTAATGTGTAAAGATGCAGCTGAAAATCGGTATAGGTATTTTGTTAAGCTAGAAAGAGTCTGACCTCAACATACTTGGATGAACGTTTTGATGAAACCAACCTCGCTTGTCTGACTAATATTTTGTCTTTCTCGTCATAAGGGATGTATGTTAATACACAAAGAATATCCGTTATTCTTTGTCCCTTTTGACATTTTGTTAGCATGGGGGTAAAAGGACCATTCGCATATATATGTTCATTATTCCTATGAAACTTTGTTTTCGTATCTTATTGTCTAACTTAGAACGGTTTATGAAATAGCTAAGCATTTCAGTAAAGAACGGGTCGAAGAATAATTAATGGACGGCCGTCATAATCTCCTGCGCAATATTTATCAAGGTCTAGTAGCCAGTCTTATAAGTATTTATAATAGGTAAGTATTTATTTTTCACGAGACTATTCAGTAGATAGTAATTCTTGTTGTTTGTTGCATAATAAGACTGGCTATCTTTTCTATCTATTTTTTTAAAGGTAGTCAGCTGCTAACTGTGTCTGGAACTAACACAGAATATTTATTATTTCACTATGCTAATGCTAATTGGGTACACAAGGCTACCGATTGCAGAATGCAACAGAACAAAAAACATTACATGTCCACTTTTCAATTTCAAACATATTAACTGTTTGACTGACACATTATCGCTAGTTTTTTTTACACTGTGTTACATGACTTCACCTGTCATCCGATTATATTTCCGAACTATTCGTTATTTATTGGGTTTTCACGAATTTTTGTAACCTAATTAATTTTAAGTGCTTGCCTAGTTATTGAAGGCAATTACATATCGACACATCCCTCCGTGCCTTGAAAAGCACGCTAAGCCGTTGGACCCGGCTGTCATTCGTAGATCTTTGGCAGTCGTTACGGATTGCCAGAAGCCCAAAAGTCTGACAACTATTCTTACCAAGGGGTATCGTAGTATCCAGTATCTGGGTTGTGGAGGTCAGATATGTAGTCGCTCCATGTAAAATATTGGTTTTCAGCTGCATCCGGTTAGACTGGAAGCCGACCCCAAAGTTTGGAAAAGGCTAGGCAGATTGATATTGATTTTTAATTTTAAGTGTTTCTTATGTACTGCAAAACGTGTTCTTTCTTCGTGTTGTTCGTAAAGAATGTTTCTGCAAAAAATTGCTATTGTCATCTAATGTTTTGTTACCTTTTTGTTACAGGTAAGATCGCGTTCTGGATCACATTTCATCCATATTAAGTAAGTCGTCCATTCGTGAGTTCAATCATAGAAAAAACAAATTTACTCTGGTTTAATTACCTACTTATTAATGAATCCACATCACACATCACATCACTAAACCATTTATATTTATACATCGTTTCATTGATTCATTGGACATTGTACAACGGCACGTATCAAGTAGAAAATTAATTAATTGATTTACAAGTCTCAAGATCTGCGAACGCAGCGTTAAATTTCCGAGTCTAATTGAATTGAATCAAATGATTTTATTACAATCTCCGATATTCTCGACACTGATTGCTATTGTGAAATTGAAGAAATATTGCAGTTTATGATATTTATTTTTCAAAAAGAAAAGGTACAATTCAATAATAATAAGAATACAATTTAATAAATAATAACAGCCGCACAGGTCGATCGATCAGGTTAAGCTATGCTTGCCACGGTTGGTCTGTGGATGGGTGACCATCTTTACATACCGAGACCCCTCCGTGCCTCGGAAAGCACGTTAACCCGTTGGTCCCGGTTGTCATTCGTGGATCTTTGACAGTTGTTACGGGTAGTCAGAAGCCCGAAAGTCTGACAACCAGTCTTACCAAGGGGTGTCGTATTACCCAGTAACTGGGTTGTGGAGGTCAGATAGGCAGTCGCTCCATGTAAAATACTGGTATTCAGCTGCATCCGGTTAGACTGGAAGCCGACCCCAACATAGTTGGGAAAAGGCTAGGCAGATGATGACCTTGGTATGTATTATAATAGAGTAATAATTTAATGTAGTATGTGCAAATTAATATATCAAAGAAATAATACCGATTTTATAAATAGGTGCTTGATTTAAAATCGAGAGAAATGTATTCGTAACAATTATTTCGTGTAATGTATTCAAGATACATTGTTGATTACGTAAAATACTGGTTGGTTTCCCTTGAGGCACAGGTGGTGTGGTGAGGGAAGAGAAAATGGCAGTGACAGCTGGCACGCGAACACCTGCCCATCTGCCATACTGCCACCGCTCTATGGAACGTTATTACTTATATCCTGTCGGCTGAACGGGACCGACGTATATTATGGCCCTTGCACAAGTAATTTGAGTCTTAATTCTTCATAATTCTATCAAAATATGCAGAATTTATATGGAAATATAAATGATAATGTTTTAATTACTCATAGAATGTCGCTTGTTCGCTGATATCTTGTTTAAAAATGGTTGTAATTTTGCTCACCTTTTATTACGATTTTACGATACATACCAATTTGGAATTTAATCGTTTATTTCACGTTACTATAAAGTGCTGGCAAGTTACCGTCTTTTATCGTCGAGCCGTCTTATCGATAAACTAATGGTTCTTTGTTAACAAGAAAGTATGACGAGATAGCGTTACTTGCTGTAAATTCTAACAGCTCTAAAATACAAAACTTCAAAGCTAAAGAATTTCCGTTTACATACCTCTAACTAAAACAAAAACGAGAAGTTGAAGCTGCTAACATTCCGGTGGTAAAACCTCCTTGTCCTTCGTAAAGAGCTCATAAAGGCAAGACAAAGGCCCATATATTCTATAATATGGATGTCCAACGCAGTAACGGTCCGATTTTCAAGAGCTTGACTATTTCCTGATCAATTTACATTTGTGCTGGTCCTTTTGCATTCTGCTCGTTCGAGTTCGAATTTTGAATCCACTTTCGCGAAATCGACGCGTCAACTTGTGTGATCAGTGTGCTCTAGTAACAAACATCCTCCTCCCCAAACAAAAACGCATCATGCAATTAACAGTCCAACAAAAATAACGAACCGCTGCCGTGTAAACGAGCTTCAAATTTACTGATGGAGAACAACCCTATAGGTAGGTAGGGTATTGTATCAAAAGTATCGATACCATAATATTGAGTATTAGATCTGAATGATAAAACATCTAAAAGAACAATCTAGTTATATATTTGTCTAACTTCTAATCCTGCAAGGTAATTGCGTAACACACTACAGTAGAGGTTTGGCTTTTTTTTTTCATTTTGACAGTTCAACAATCATTGCGTTATTTACGTTGTTGAGCAGATAAATTTTTCGAACATACGAAGCGATGGATTAGCATTAAATATCCTTCAAAATGATTCAGATTGTGTGTTACGCTATTAGGGTGCTGATTGACTAATCAATCAGTTTCCATGAATGATAAACATTTTCTCAAAATGCTAACCCAAAACAACCTATTGCGTTTATTATTTGCTGTAATGCATTTTTCTTTCTTTTTTTTCTGTTTAACCTTCTTAACCAAAGTGACGTCACAATATTCATTAAAAGTATCGAGTATTTGCATAAAGTTTCGATACCTACAACTCGTGCATCGCGTGAATCAAGTACCGAGTATCGATACTCCTTCGGAACGCAACTCGTAGACCATAGTTTACATTCTTTTTGCATTAACTTGGAATTTACGAGTAGTACCGCGTTCAGTATAAATTCTTACGATCATGTGTGTTATTGTGCAGGTCTAATGGTATACCATTTATGGTATCTACTTTATGTTTATATACGGCTTTAATGGTTTTAATGTAGTGCTACGTACCTTCTTGATTATCTGCTATTGCCAAGGAAATGCCTGTTATGGCAGTTATCAACTTGAATTATGTTGCATATTTCGTAATTAATAAGGGTTTTGGAATTCAGTTGGGATGTCTTGTTTGTTTGAATGTTTATTGTTTTCTTCGCCTTCCTCAAGAATTGAGCTATTAAATGCAAAAATAATTTTTCAAATCGGACTTGTAGTTCCAGAGATTAGTGCGTGCAAACAAACAAATAACAAACTCTTTAGCTTTATTATTAGTATAATTATATGTATAGAACACAAATTATTCGTAAAGTCTTTAATAATATACATAATCAGCCTATAATGTTCCCACTGCTGGGACACAGGCCTCCTCTCTGTGAGAGGGAGTGGGCCGTAATCCACCACGCGGGCCCAGTGCGGGTTGGCAGATGTCACATGTCTTCGAATTTTTGGTTTTAGGACATGCCGGTTTAATAATTATTTAACAGCAAATTATTTGTAAAATCAGCAATGGATAGAAGCTGCTATTCCTAACAATGAGCTCTAGTTTGCAAATAACTTTACTATCAATTTCGGCTACTGCACTACATCCGTTCGCACCTTTTTACCGACTTCAAAAAAAAGGAGGTTATCAATTCGATACGTATGTATGTAATATTATTGGAATTGAATTATATTCACATATGACAATCTATTAGGGCTTCCAAACAAATATACAAAATTTTATAGACGTATGTATGTATGTATGTATGTTTGTCCACGCATATCTCCGTAACTATTGATCGGATCGTGACCATTTTTTTTTTATTGACTTACATTTACTTCAACTTAGGGAACAGTGCAAGTTTCATCAAAATCGATTCAGTAATTTTCAAGATATGGACTAAGACGTGAAAGTGTGACGGCCTGGCTTATTGATACGAGCTACGGGTGTAGTGTAAAAGAGAAAACATCTCAAAACCTTGGTCAAATTCTAGTGCAACAACTAAAAATTACCAAATAAAAAGTAATTTAAAAAAATTAAACCGACTTCAAAAAGAAATGAACTCAAAAATATGAAATAACTTTAATTTCGGAAGTCGGTGGCAAAAAACTAAAACTAAAATACAGATCCCAAGACACCGACTTCCGAAATTAAAGTTATTTCATATTTTTGAGTTCATTTCTTTTTGAAGTCGGTTTAATTTTTTTAAATTACTTTTTTTCAATATCAATGTTAAATCAGTATTTCACAACCGGTCGCGGCTAACATTTTAGTAACAGTTATGTCGCGCTGCTGACTATCTCACAGAGTATATCTGCCTTGCTGTTCACACGGAGGCTTACGGCCACCCACACCACAATCGGGATTTGCGAATTTGCCTACATTACCTCCGATACCTCTTGGCCGAGCTCCATTTACTTTGATCCGTCTTATCAAACCAATCTATGACTTACGACACCAAAGATAAGACTCAGTTTTAAACAATCATCAGCAAAGATGGATGAAGTAGACATTTAGCGGTACTGACTGTTTCCAAAGTGAAATGTGTTATTTAAGTACAGGTTTGCGTGCCGCGGAAATATTATATCGTCAAAATATTGGTATTGCGATCGTTTTGCAAACGCATTATAAAAGTTACTCAATTTTCGGGGGATTTAACGACATTTTTTAATAGGACTTTTAGTGTGCGGGACAAAAGTTCTGGCAGACATGTTATCGATTTTGTTCCCATCAAGTTTCCTATCATGAAATGCAATCCCCATTTGGTGCCATGTCGCTCGAGGCACGAACCGACTGTAGTGTTTGGTGACTCATTCTCACGCCGAAACTATAAAGCGCCCGTTAACCTGACTCATCATAACATAATAGACCACTAGCCTATTTTCAAGTAAGCCGACCTAAAGGACCAAGTCCATCAAGGTATAAAACTGGTTAATTCCAGTAGTGTTTGTATTACTGAAGTTTTAGACTTCAGCTGCGAAATATATTCTAATAGCCGGTATTGTTTCGTATTGTTTTGGCTAAATATTTGAATATATCCATTTATTACCAAGTTTTAATGTTAAGTGACACATTCTACGTATATCATGTGTCATTGTAAGCGTGGATAGGTTACAGGTTCCGTTTGTTGAATGATACTGATATTACTGTTCCTTGTCTACGGGACACGTTACAATCCCGCAATATCGCTACGCAAGTTTTTATCGGTGGATATTTGAAGTCTATACTTAGTGTCCACCAACCAGCAATGAGCCTGCGCGGTGGATTACGGCCCACTCCCTCATCACAGAGAGGAGGCCTGTGTCCATGCAGTGCGGACATTATGATTATGCTATGTGAAGTCATGACTGTGTATCAGATCAGCTATGTATATTAGCTATGTAGGAATCTCAACTTTGGTCAAATAATATGTATGGAACCCGTAACTGACGCTCCGCGTCCGCACTGCTGCGTTTTTACTGCGCATATAACGGAAAATTTTAAATTCGTGCGATTTTCCATGTGACAGGGTTTCGATTTTCCACCTAACTTGCTATTTTGATATTCCGAGAGATTCGAACTATTCGAAGTATAAAACCGCAAAGTAGACGAAGCGATTAAATTCCAATGATCAGTCAGGGTTATACGTATTTCTTCAGAAGTGTTTTTCAGATGAAGTCATTTAGTTAGCCTTTAGTTTCTTTGACGAATTTTATAATGCCTTGTAAAAAGTTCAATAAAAAGTAATTTCTTGTTCGCGGATATTGAACCAATTAAAGTATAGTGTTCAGGCAATGTGGCGAGTTCCGATGACCTCCAGAAACGTGAAGACAGCAAGAAGTATTCGCAGTGAATTTTTTGCTGCATTTTATTGGCGCCGAGCCGTTACGTAGTGCGAAACGGTACAAATTTGCTTAGAGCATCACGCAAAGATAATAGTAGATGAACTTGAGACTTTATAACTACCTGACCACCGGAATAATAATAGCAGGTAGACGTCTGTGACTCAAGATGAACTTTGAATAAAGTTGAACTTGAAATGAGATTCAAAACATTCGAGCAAAACGGGGAATGTTTTTTGTCCCAGCAAGTGATTAATTTGTGGGACACAGACCGTTAATAAATGATAATAAATTATTACTTCTGTCTCGAGAGGCGGACTGTTTTCCATAATATTTTGTCATGGCAAAATTGTCAGATGCCATAATTAAGAGCCTATTGCAAAATATTTACTGCTTAACCAGTAGAATCTAATAAGTAATAACTAATTGATATCGCCAGCGAATCGAACAGATGTGCTCAGTGTTCGATTACATTTCGTATCTCCATCTTATTAATGGCTACTTTTACGTGAAACATTGCCCAAAGGTTTGCAAAACATCTTTCGGTACTTCATTGCGATAGGAAACCTATTATAATAATATATTATATTATATTTATACTCTTTTTGGTTTCCATAAATAGGTACCCTTAATCTTAAAACCTTTCATTTTGATAACAACCAACACTTTTAACTGAAGAAGTGAAATTAAGCCCTTGAGCCCTAAAAATTACGTGATCAAGAAGAGGGGCTCTTCATAAAGGGTTTGGCAATGGGACGGGTAAATTCAATGAAGTAAAGTACTTATTTAACTAAGGCATTGAAGATGCTGCTGCCTTTCATATTAACATAATCCGTGCTACTAACGCGCCCACGCAAAAATAAATGAAGGCCCTAGTATTCGGGACACACGCGAAATTCATGATATACTAGAGCGTAACTAATGGATCGTTTAATTTTAGGTAGGTTTCGGAATAGTTTCATCTGAGAAATATGTGTTTATTTTTATAGGTACTCAAGCCGAATGATGTGACATTGAGTGCTAATAAAATCAAATTAACATGTCACAACTAGTTTTATGTTGTTCATTAAATAGTCATTTGCATTATCGTACTCCATAGCCGCATTATCTGATGTAATATTTCAACTAAGATCTCTTTTATGATATCGGTTGACTTCCTAATGTAATTGCCCTTGTTAATTGTAATTGCCCGTGTTAATTCATGATAAAAGAAAAAATCTCTTTGATTTCCGAGCTCTTAGGACCAACAACGAAAATAAGTCCCTTGTAATAATTAAAGCGTGTCCGGTGTGGGTTTGCCCCTTAATCTTTTCTCTTAATTACATCGCTCGTTTTTATGTCGTCCTGGTACCTTGCCGCGTAAGCCATTCGCGATAAAAGCGGACATTTTGCGTTGGGGGGAAAAAAAATACCATTGTTTTATTGGTCCTTTTATCCGCATGTTGTATTTTTGTCCTTTACACGGACTAGCGATTAAGTTATTAAGATGGATTCCTTTCGAGCTGGTGTTAAATATATTTTAACCATTCAAGGCGATTTGGTTTTTGAAGGGTTTTTTTTTTCATCTTCTGTAAATTGCCTTCTCGCATATTTGTCATTGTTGTGTACTTTGAATATCATTATTAATCTATACTATACAACGTTCTACTTACTAACTTAATGTTAGTCGTAACCTCCCATGCCTAAGTGACTATTCTTGTTTTGGCAAGGGAAAGTGGGTAGATCCTATTCCATTTACATAAATTCATTCGCTAGATAAACAGAAATAAATAACATATTTATATGTAAGTACAGATTCAATGTGCGTAAGTAACTGTATGTTTTGAAAACTTAAGACTAGTCAATAAATAAACCTAATACCTTAACCAATTGTCGTCAATGTAAAATGTAAACAGTTGACAGCTATTAACGTTTGCCTAATTAACGGTTCTACTCCTATTTTGCATAAGGATTACGTCTATTTAAAATTTATAAAACAGGTTTATAACTTTGTGAAGAACACAACACTCGATCGAATATTGTCGCCCCCTACCCTTATTCTGGTTCCCGCTAATCCTGCTGTAATCGCGTTCCCTATCATTTTACATGGAAATGGAAATTCTCGTTTATGTGCACACTTTAACGATAATCTACTTTCGGACAGCGAGTGTAGTGAGACCCGGATCACCGAATTTATTCATCGATTTCCCCCATTAGCTTGGCGTTGCGTCGCGGCCGCTCGGATGGCGGCTGGCGCCGAGGTTGCAAATTTCACGGCGCCCCTGCCTCGCTCCTCGTGGCTTGTTTGCGAAAATGTCACGTCGCTGAGTGTTCCCCTCCCCCCCTTCACCGCACCCTGCCCCGCACTCCCCAGCCAGCTCGACGACCGCGACGTGTTCTTCTGTTGGTAACTTGACTCCGCTTTGTGAGTCGAGACGCGCGGTGGCTGAATACGTGCACCACAAACTTATAGGTAGTTCCACTATTCCCAACACTTCTAATGGTGTTCTGCCCATAAACACGAGATCACGGTTCCGTCCGACGTTACGCAGCCGTTAAAGTAGAAAATGATAACTTTATAGGTGGACGGACTATATTTCTCTCATCCACTTTCAATATCTCCCCTGGTATAACTTTTTGAAGATATGTTATTTTTATATCGACTTTCGTCTTCCATTAAGTTCGCAGTAGGATCAAGTAGGCAGGAGATGAATGTGGAAACTGAAAAGGGAATATTGTAATAAATTCCTATCTTGTTTTGCTTACCTACATCGTTTTCAGAACGATTTGTATTTAGTTTTTCAAAATGAGTGAAATAGTTGCCGAACGAGGCTTTTACGGCCCTTCCATCCGCGAGAATTGTTTATTTCAAAGCTTCTTAATTATTTATTATGAGTCTAAATTCGTTTTATTTGCAAGGGAACAGTAAAAGCCTGTACCTCATTTTCCCCAAACTACCTACTACGGAGCATCGCCCTAAAAGCCATCGAGCGAAGGCAGTCATGTCACTCAAAGCCCCCGAATTCCTCACACAGTGATATTTCCGAAAGAGGGGATTGCCATGAAAGATGTCGCGTTCGAGTCCTGCTATTTTATTTGAGGATTTCTATCTACCCTTGAGAAATACGGACGACTGATCGCATTGCGTGGTCACTGAAACTTTTATACCTTCTTTACAATTTCAAGTTTTATAAATCATTTAAATACTTATTTGCGTGGGTATCGATTGACATAAAGTACAGCACGTTTGGAATTAATCTGTTTAGGTCGACGTGCTTGGATTTACACACAATGGCAGCTCGGGCACGTTTGCCTGTGTAAACGATGAAATATTAGTTAAGTACTCATTGGATCGGGCGGCGTGGTTATCGAATGACTGTGGTCAGCGCGCGCATGCTCCACAATTCCACATAGCTACAATTTTAATTTTAAGCTTGTTAGTCGGCCCGAAAACTCGGCTATTCTTTTGTGCCAACTAGGCCTAAGCTCCCTTTGAAACGTCCAATGCCAAAGAGCGTCCGTGTGGACTCCCGACCCTCGTCGAAAACTGCCCTATCTCTGACGGGCAGCGGCTTGCGGATTATCAAACTTAAATCGAGCTTCCTTCCGCATTATTTACATTGCATCAAAGTCTTGGAATACCGATATGATGCTCTGTAGGTTTCCATTACTTAATGTTTTATGTATTAACAGGCTGGTTGGATTCGTAACGCGAGTATATTGAGAAATCTCTTAGTGAAGCTCACTGTCACGCACGTGTTATCGAATGGCGGCAGCGGTTCGATTTCACGTTATAATTTACGCCTGCCTTCTGTTTTTGCATTAATGTCATGTTTGTTTGCTACATTGTAATAACGATGGTACTTTACGTTGATGAAAAGTATCGAAGGGGGAATAACGGTATTCATTTGTTCGATTATTACAGCCAGGCATGGCGAACGGAGTCGAGGGGCGTTCATAAGCGCGATACGCTCCGGTTCCTTATCTCGATGTGCAATTCTTTGTTTGCTGTGTACGCAATTTCCCAAACGGCGTCGTGTCGGGCGAGATAAACCGCACAAGGCCTAGCCTCGCTTGGAGATGGCAGATATCTTGTGCGTAGTTCGCAGCCTCGCCTTGCCGCCTCACCGCCGAGCCAGCAATATATTTCTTCGGAGCGTGTCGCCTCGCCTCTTCGGTCGCCACTACGCCCGCCTCCGCTGAAATATGATTTGGATTATGAAGTATGGCGGCAACATTCCCTGGATACGCGTTTACCAATTTATTCGCCGTTACGGCTACAGAGTAGTGTGAAATTGTTGATGCTACAACATTCTTCACGCTTTTTGCTTGTATATCAGTGACTTCCAGTTGGCTAAGCATGTAACTGATGGAATATTTTTTCTATAGCAACAACACGCAGGTTGGTCGCTACTCGCAGGTGTGCGGGTGTGGTGACCAGAACGGCAGGTGCGCTTCGTCCTCGTCGACTATTTGCTCTGTTTATTTTTCAATACTCGTTGTTTCATGTTTGCCCAGTCGCTTATCTACTGTTTTATAGCTCCGTTATTCACTGTACTCCTGGTACCTACTTTAATTAAACTAATTTGTTCGCGAAAGGTTACTGAACTTTTTCGCGCAAATTGCTTTACATTGTAAAAAGACGGCTTTGTTAATAAATTATATTAGTTAATTAGATATTGGATTTCTTTCTCTACAAGTAATCTAATTGACTTTAATTTCCGTCGACGATCTACACGGAGATGTACCTACCTATGAGACTCAAAAGTTTATACAATCAAATTATTTATCTCTGTTCATTTTAAGGTACGATACGTACGTAATAGCCTGTAATAGCACGTCGGTCTGTCTGTATGCAAATTCAACGTTCGCTCGAGGGAATCACGGTCCGCGCGCCGCGGTTCGATGAGGAACGCCAGTATCATTACCACTGTCCACGATGGTTTACCATGGGCCATGATGACTCGACACAGTTATTGTAACGTTCGCTTTTTACCTTGTACCACGCGACATGGAAATCCTTATGAAAATGAGTTAGCTAAATGGTTAATAGTAAAATGTCAATTTGATCGACGAATTCGGCAACAGTTCTAATTTGTGACCAGATTTCGAATTCGGATGCCATTAAATAAATTACCGATCTCGTTACCTGTACTGTTTTTAACTAACTTTGCTTCATGTTCCAGCTACTAATTACACGCTGCCAAATACCATTACATGTTTTTAATTAATTCATTCTAGAATATCAAGATTCATGATTATTAATTACGTCTATCGCTTTTAGAGATTAATGAACAGGTGACCTTTAAAGCTATTGTGTTAACATTTTTCCTCGCTGAATAATTTGGAAAGTGTAGTACATACTTACATACTTATATCATCCACGCGTTACAATATGTTTAGGTTCTCCATTGTGTTGCTTGGCAGACGTTTTATCTAAACCATCTATCCGCCATATGCAAACCAGCTGGTTAACCTAAATATCTAACAATAATTTAGTTCGTACCTCACTGACGTAAAATCGTGAATGTCGACGCCCGGTAGCTGTTGACCCCGTTATTAATGACGACATTTTTTGTTACTAGCCAAATATAATGACCGTGACCGGTTTTCACCTATCGCTTAGTAGATAATAATGATCGCACGCTAAATAAATGTAAGACAAGTTAAACGACCGACTGTTGAGACGACAAGTTATGTCGCACGTCGGTTAAATGTCCAAGTGGGCGACAATTGATTGATAGCGCAATATGTCACGACTTCGCGAGAAGTTTCCCGGCTTTCCACATAATTGGTAACTAGATCAGAATGATTAATTCATTGTGAAGTCGCGATTTGCGTTCGGAATAAATATTAATGCGACCTATTCTGTGGTGTGTTCATGTATTCGCGACTCGAGCGTGGGGGGAGCGTTACTATGATTTGTTTACACCGGCCGAGTAGGTGCGACGTGCGATCAGCTGGGCGCGTGACGTCGAGAAGGCGTGCGCCGGAGCAGGCGCGGGCGTCATTGTGACGTGTACGTCTTGCCCACTACAGCTTTGTCAATCATAATAAAATCGCAATTGAGGCGTTCAATGCTCTCTGTTGTTCTATACACATTTATTATCTCTCGTTTTGGATCATGGTATCGTTTGATTTAGAACTAGGATTTGGTTGGTTATTATACCTAGGTACACGAACTGTGCAGGTACAGGGTAAGTTTATTGCCCTCATTATAATTTCAATTGAAAGTGTTGAAACTGTGTTTTTCCAGTTAATCTCATAAATCAAATTGTATGTGCAATCAGATGCCTTAATCAATCTGATTGGACTGTTATGGTTGTCATTTCACACATCAGCGTAGATAATTATTTTACGCCCGTAAGCGCTGTTGCAAATTTTACAAATTAAATATGTTTAATTAAATTAATTATTTCCAGTGTAGTACTCTGGCCGCAATATGGATTGGCACATTATTAATGTGTAACATAATTAACTGCCTTGAATTCAATATTGCTACTGAATGTCAGCCTGCCTAGGTAGATCTAGATATTGCACGACCCATAATGCGATGCATTATAGAGTGCTTTACGATCGAAAATGTTTTGTATGAAACTATAGAACCTGCTACGATCTTTACATAGGTACCTACTCCTTTTGCCTCGTTTACGCTCATACATTTGAAGGCCAATTCCCGTAATTAAAAACGTTCAAAATCTAGTCGCAATCTCATCTCAACGACAATAAATGTCAAAAACTTGCCAAAAATATAGGGAAATTAGAGGTATTTTTGACAGATTGAGACTGAGATCAGAATGTGAACGTTCTTTTAAAATTACGAGAATTGCCCCGGTGGTCGTACACGCACGTCGGTTGTGAGTACTACGCACCTGACCTTTCTGAAGAACATCATCACATATATTATGTACAATACGACCGACGACGTAACTTGGCGGGCCTGAACTTTGCGCAGAAGGCTGCGCAGTAAGATTTTTTAGGAACCAAATGGTGACATGAGGCGAGTGCGAGTGAGAGAACATGCGCGAAAGTTCTTAGTGCCTATGTTCAGGCCCGTCAAGTTATGTCCGTCGTATTGTATATTATGTCCTTCTAGGGCGTCTTTCCCGGCACTTCCACTCACATCTGCTTTGTAATTAATGCTTTTTGTTAGTCTCCTTTCATTCATCGTCTCATGACCAAACCATCTAAGGATACTCTCTTTGTCACTACATTTTCTTTTAAACCGCATCGTTGCCTTATATGACATAATTCCTTTTGTAAGTTATAAATTTAAACCTAACCGCATACATATCAAAATGTCTTGCCTCTCCCCGAAATTGGAAATATATATCTGAAAGAACTTATCAAAGAATTAATAAGTTAAAAAGCTACAGGGTCGACCCTCCAGAACTTATTGCACAAGTAGGAACTTGGAGGTACTGTGTCTACAAACTTACATCTTGTAAGTTGTATCTACAAAGGTATGTAGAAGTCGTCCTTAGTTAACAAGGCGGCTGTAACCGCACTCGTCATATCAAGTTTCTGGCTGACTCCTAGACCGTGAGGATTCATAAAGATATTACTTGATACCTGTATTAAATAGAAGGTGAACATGGAAGATACGTGTGGGTTCTGTGTGGATGGTCCATAAAATATACACGAATTGACATAAAACTTATGAAAAAGCTGATCCTTTTGTACGCTTGTGCACGGTTTATAGTTGCCAATAAATATTCTATCTTTATTTATTTCATTACTAGCGGACTCGGGGAACTTCGTACCACCTAAATGTATGAGAAAATTAATTGTATATATTTTTTTTTTCGTGAAGTTTTCTCATGTTTTAATAGATAGTTATTCTACTATTCGGGGCGGAGACAAATCCAACAAATCAAAGATCATAAAAATCGGTTCAGCCGTTCTTGAGTTATAAATGGTGTAACTAGCCCGACTTTGTTTTATGTATATAGATGGGACTCCCAACGTGCTCCAAAGACCAAAGAGAATTTGCCAACGACTTATTCACTACATTTTTGGGGTGGTACAGTAACAGTTAAACTTAAAATATAGAGGGAATTTGTCACTTACAGGTGTGCACAGCACTCTACCTTATCAAAACCATAGTAAATGACCCATTTCTTTGAGTTGACATCTTGTTGGAAATGATAAACAACTCAAGCACTCCCTTGGTACCCAGATTGCTGCGAAATTTTGTTTATCAGCGCAAAATATTTCAGTTTTCTGAGATATTCCTGGAGGCGAATACGGAAGGCCGTATCATAGTGTTTTTATTGATGAAACACAAAAGACCAGGTTCTTTTGTTTAGTGTGCCTTCAGAAACGTGCTCCATTAATGGATCTATTCCTCGGATGATATTACTCTGTTCTTATTGTATTTACCGAGGATATTATGGCCTTGCCGTTGCTATGCTTATTTATACACTGAAGGTGACATATTTCACACAAGTCCTTACGAAGAATCTACTCACGCTTTCTGATTTGCAGTCAACAATATTGTTTGACGGATCGGAGGAAAATACTGTGATTATTTGGTTGAGTTATTTTTCGGCTCCGTAATCAATGGTTTTCCATACTTTCATAGTAATTCTTTATATTTTCATTTTATTCTGAAATCTGGGTGTTAATTACATTCCGATTGAGGTTATCCAGTTGCTTTGCAGTTGGCCAGTTAAAGGCTCCCGCAGACGGGCGCGAAGCGACAGTGGATCGGGACTCTAGTAGATTTTTTTTTTAATGAAAATGTTTCTACCAGAATCGCGTCGCACCGTCCCGTCGCGCCTGTCTGCGGGAGCCTATACTGATCCCCCCGTGATCCATTACCAAATACTGGCAATTTTCACACAACTTTTCGAGCAGTCTTTTTTTTGTACCCGTGTCACAGTTCTGAACTCGCATCACTCATCATCAGACGTACACCTTAAAACACAATGTTGGTCCGTTTCGAATACGTAAATGAGTAGCTTAACTTTTACGGCAGTATACGAAAAGTTCCCATCTCATCAGTGTCAGTTAACGGGTTCACCACAATTATGAAAGTTCCCCTTCTAAAACAAGTCATTTCACAGTTTTAGTTTGCAGTCAAATTCTAAAAAGCATAAACTCCACTCCAGCGAGATAACGTTTTAGATCCATCGTCAGACTTTTAATTACCATCCCGGCTTCCTAATTTGTATCTGCATTAGTCTTTCCCGAGATTTCATATGATACCGAGTATCAGGCTGGAGCGTGGATTTAATCCTAATGTTTGTTAACATTAAACAGTTGACAGCTCCTGTTTTATAATTACACAGCGGCTTCTGTTAATATTTCCATAATATATTTATGACGAGATTTATGAGTGTGAAGCGACATCGGTCGTACCATTTGAAACTCGTAAATAGGTACCTAGTTATATCGTCGCTGTGGTGAATATTTTGATTACAGTACTTACAGGATTTCACATGAATAGTAGTTACATTCCTACTGTATTCCATCTAGTCTGAAATTATGTAACTAGGTACTGTTAGCCTGCATCATCATCCCACTGCTGGGCAAAGGTCTGCCCCCATGACTTCCAGCTCTTTCAATCCAGGGCTAAAGTGGACCACTGGTCGTTTGATTTCTCCAGCTCGTCCCGCCATCTTCTACGGGGTTTGCCGCGAAGTCTTTAGCTGTGTCAGGGCTCCCAGTGATGGTTATTTTGGCCCACAGCTCATTGGGCATACGGCAGACGTCACCAGCCCAGTCCCACTTCAGCTTAGCGGCTTTTTGAGCAACGTCAGTAATCTGAGTTCTGAAATTATATAAAATAGAATTTTCTTGAATTCCATATGACAATGTAGCACCAACGTTCTCGCCTGTTTTCCTATTACTAATATCATTTAGCAGAGCCTTAATAAATTCTACACGTTTTACATTTACTACCATTTCCATCTGTGATAAGTTTTCTATGTTCTTGTACCAATATTACACAAGTGCAAGACAGCACATTTACCACTGGTATTATAAGCCTTAAACTTATGCATGCCCCATATTCCGTGCCATCGAAGGATCCTCTCCCTGTCTTTCCTCAGTATCGTCACTTAAGCGTCTTATACGTTCGCGTGAAACTTTCAGCTCTCAAGATTAGCCGTTACCAACAGACAGGCGGTTTCTGGGGAGTATAAGGGTAGCGATTAGTCGATTACTTTTTGCCACCCCCTGTACTCAGCTGAAACGTTTCTCGAAGAACTTTTATATCGAAGCGGTTTTTACATTCTGTTCGCAGTTTCGCTCCCTCTTTGTCTGCGGCACCTAAGGTTAAAATTTAACGTGGAAGACCATTAATTTTCTTTAGATATTGGTTGACGTTGATTAAAACTATCAGATTAATTAATACAAGAAAAGAAGATCCAAGGTATCGTTACTAAATATTGCTCGACCAAAAAAATCACGTCTAGACGTAAGCAAGCTCGCATCTTATATACCACTTACACGTGCCAATCTGTCAAGCAACTTTGTATAGTAACCAGATACACTCCCGTCCCGCCTGAACCTTGGTATTCAATCACACATTACACGTGTTGGAGACTTGGCGTTACTATGCAGTATAGAACTGTAGAGACATGTATGAAACTGGTTTACTTCAGATATTACTGTAACTCAGTTCTCACTACTTACCGGCTTCCAGGCAAACATTCCGAGGCCCGGGATAGGGGATAAAACGAAGAAATATAGAGCGGGCTATAGCTCAGCTACGTGCGTAATGTCGGTCGGTTCGAATCGAATCGTGAAGCCCCACGTAGAGGTGGAACGAGGGCGTGCGTTTGAGTCCCGCACCCATTTGAGCTGACATACGGATGGAGGTAACGCCAGACGTGTCAAACGTACTTTTTATCCGTTTACGTTCAACTTGAAAAATTGAATGCGGACTAAAGGACCAGAATTTAAAATAAAGCAACCTACCGCGGAACTTAACACAATATTTACTTTCCTGCTCAACTAGAACTAGTAATTATATGTTTTTACGAAATAACGATCACGTTTATGAACACAACAAACAGACATAATTTACCACCATTAAGTAAATCGACTCTCACTTTATCCTTATTTGCGTGTAACTTATTTCGTAATTAAAACCAATCTACACAACAGTTTCGCTTATAAGGGCCGCAGTATTGATCAACCTCAGGCGAAATTGGTAGGCTCATTGTTTTCCAGCAATTATTCTTGCATAATAGGTCAAGCATCGATGTACTAACGACTTCCGGGCGGTGCCAGGTTCGAGTGCCACGATACACAGCTAAATATAAACTGGTATTTGTGTTAGTCATTTACACTGTAGTAGATAACTAGACACCGAAATAGAACACAGGCCCAGGAAAGGGCCTTGGTGTGCGTCCCATTGTCTTCGCGTAATACCTCGACGATCTTCATATTTCCCAGATTTTTTGACAGCTCCTACATAATCTTTTTTTAGAATCGTGAAATCTTATGTAAATCCTGTTCAGACACTACCGCACCTCCATTTCTTTATAAGTTACTTGTTTATTTACAATTTTCTCCAAAACATGTGGGTCCGTTCAGATATTTACCTTATATCAATTGGGTTAAGGTAGGCTCCTTAACGCAATTGATATAAGGTCAAGGAATTACTGCGGTTGTATCGAAATACAATATTGTTTCTTTACATAAGTTTTTGCAATCTTGGAGCTTGGCTTCATCAGCCTTTTTGTTGAGGTCGTGCGCTTACATGAGACCCGGTCGTGTCGCCTACATACTTGACAGTGGTTTACGTTCGACATTGGCCAGGGCTCGGTGTACAATAATTCACCGAGACCATGTAAAAAAGACCCCGATACGCTGACATTGACACACTTCCCCGCGTGGACTTCCTGCCGGCTCCCACTCGATACAAAATTTTGTTTTTGTTGTTTTTCTCCTAGTCCAGTTCGCTTTCAAACCGCTTTTCGGTCTATTTTGCGGAATTTCCCTTTTATACACATTTTTTATTTATTTTTTATAACCGGGTTATTCTGCGTCGCTTTTCGGCACATACGATTGATGACTTTTAAATTTTGTTCGTTTACCGAGTGCGAGTGTTCGATTGCAGTTTGCACTTTGTAAGTGGCAAACTTTTTGCATGTGTTGACTACGTTGAGCATTTATGGTCTCTGGCATTGAACTTTTGACATTAATATCACAAGTTTTCCGTGAGAAACGTATGCTAATTAACTACAAGGGTAACTTGACGGATATTTAAATAGTTGATTAAGGCGACTACATGACCTAAACGCGGTCTTTGTCGGACTGCATAAAAAAGAAAGAGAAACACGATGACACAACGCTGGTAATTTATTGCAAAATATGAAGCAATTATCTATTTACAAAAAATCTATTGTTGGACTAAAAAATTAAAACACTAGTGCTTTAGTATGTTGCTTGTAGAATAATCTAACAAAAAATCATAATGATTGTATGTATATTAGTATGGTTTTTATTGTAAAAAGAAAGTTTTTAGAGGTATCTTCATGATTTTTTTCTATCGTATCAAATTAGTTGTAATTATGTTTTCAACACACTATCTGCCTGGCAAATATCCTGAAGAATATCATATATTTTTCTGATTTTGTTTACTGTAGTCGATCTTACTTTTATTGTTTCTAAAACTTGCGTTTTTTTGTGTTTAGATCCTGTAAACCCCTTAATATTTTGTGTTCACAAGTTTATCATTTATCGAAATTTTGGGGTTAACAGCAAAAGGTTTTCGTGTGATAAGCGGCGGCTCGCGTGTGCCCAGTATTTTATGTGGGTACCGCATGGCTATATTTGTTCAGTACTTGGGCTATAAATATTGCAACCTGATCGTCAAACCGCCCACGGGAAATTGGCTCCTCCCTATTCTCTGTATCATTATTGCTAACTTTATTACAAGTACAAGCTGCTTTACTTTTAAGGAGTACCTACTTCAAGTTTTACACACGAAACCAAACTCATTCGTATTTTCGATCGATCATTTTGCAATTTGGAGTAAACAAATTTATTGAGTGCGGCCAACGATTTACCGGCCTAGTTGACAAGTAGAATAACCGCAGTACTAATTGATGTTTTAAATTGTACCGTACATAATGCCCAAAAATAGAGAAACAGGTTTCTCATTTTTTATAGAAAAAAAAAAATACATCGCGTCATCATTGTGAATATCGAATTGAATAAAAGATGCTCGTCCCATCCTTACGCTGGCCTTTATTTATGCTTCCATCTTTATGCACAAATACCCAGAGATAAAAGACGTACCTACCTTCTTATTGTCGATTCACAAACCATTTCTCCTTTACAATGGACGCAAAAAATCCTATCGATAGAATAAGAAAAAGCTGGTTTTATTTCAATGAAATGTCGAGATTCAGCCTGGGCTTTTAGACGTTCATTGTGAATTATTGCTTAACTTCGACACAACTTCCAATGTAAAATTTTATTGCTTTACCGCGATTTCTGACATTAATTTACCTGTATTCTTCTAAGATTAACGCAGCAGTAATTTAGTATTTTCATCTTCAATTGGGAATTAATGAAGCTGAAAACTGCTGGTATGATAAAGCTTGGGTGGTAAGGAAACCGCAAGGTCATCTTAACAAAAAATGCACATAATCATAAGTGACATGTCATCAATCCTTCCTTTGCTATCTCCGCTATCATCGTATACATAATATAGTCTAACCAATTTACCATTTTAAGTTCATCGGTCTGTAGAGTCCCTACAGGGAACATTCACTTCACTTTTGTCAACTTGCCGTTTTCACTAGCACTCGTTAGCTCCAGCGGCTATCGGTCTTTTGCCAGACGACCCGCCCACTACCACTTCAACTTGCTGGCTCTGCAAACTATATCCATCGCCTATATATAGTATTACTTCATAAAATACACAAAAACGTGTCTATCGGGAAAAGGAGTGCTAGCACGGGTAATAAAATAGGTAGCTAAGAACCCCTAGGATACGATAAGTAAATTCTAGTGGATTTATACGACTTAGAAAATTGCCTGCTACATTTTGGAAGGGTTTCATTCGGATACGCACGTTCTTCTGTCTTTCATCCCTAACACCCATTTTGATAACGACTTTTATTTAATGTGGGCCTCGTATGAAGTACCTAATACGGTTTTAGATAATGTCTTGATACCTACTAACTTGAGACACTTCCCAAAGTTTACTGACGTGTCTTTAGATCCTCCAGTTTAATACGTAGAAAGATGTGACGATCGTTTGACGTTATTACGCCGAGGAAATTGATGATTTGATTTAGCTGAACCATAAATCTTGTGTTAAGTAAAAAAAAAAATGAATAATGGTCCTTAGGTACGGATTTCATTTATAATTGTGACGCTGTAGATGATGATGGTAATGACCATGATGAAGGAAAGCCCTTAGAACCTTTTTCTTTACACCTATAATTATGAACTATCTGTGGAAGTTCATGTACTTATATTTCATTTTAAATCCCGGTATGATGATGATCTGATGAATATAAGTAATTTACGGTAACATTTCTGATGTTCCGTACTCTTGATATCTTTTAACGTTTATTGTTGCTTTAACAAATTGCTTTGAATTTGAATTACAGATTAAATTCGACTTCGCGTCGTCGTTTGATTGGAATTTTGGAGGAAACGTGTTAGAAAATTGAAAATTGAAGCTAACAGTAGGCACAAAAAGGGGCGTATTTATTTAATGCGAGACATTAAACGGGGGATGTAGGGGGGAGGCGAGCCGAGCGACGAGTTACAGGGCGGAAACGAAAGTTTTGGCGCCATGACGCCTACGCCCGCTTGCACGCCATTTCAAATTCTGTACTAGCGTATGTTCATATTAAAATCTAGCATATCCCCCTCACGCCAGCTTAGATCAATCGTGATTGAAATTATCGATCCAGGAAGTAAACACAATGTAGATATATTTTAAAAGTAAGGTCACTCAGGTTAATCAAGACTGATTCACAGCTTCTTCTAAAATATATGAGAAGTTTACAGTTCCGGAATCTGCAAATTCTCCGTTTCAAATGAATGGAGCGAATTCCGCCGTGATATTCAATTCGTCTTCATCAAAACTGTATTTCCAATGAAATCGCGTTGCTATAGGAAACGTAGGCGGGCATTCGCTGGCTTATCGCGCCTCGCCGTCCGTGGACTCTTACTCGCCAGAAAAATGAATGAACGCGTTCAGACGATATCAGTACTTACACAGCACACGTATTTATGTCCGTAGTTATTTGAACGAACCTCGACCGCGTCGGCGTGTATGAGAATTTAGCGCTCGGCGTCCGAGCTCGACATTCGAGGGAGACTGGAAATTATTATAGCAGTTTTTGTTTGGGTTTTCATATGGATTATGGGGTGGTGGATTATAAGTTCTCTATGTATGGGTGGATAAGTAAAGGAAAAAAATACAAAAAAAAGTTACTCAAGCCAAGTTTAGTCTGACTGGAGGCTTGCGGTAGTAGTTTCCATAATACAAGATGTTTCCGGCTTATCCGGAAGGTATACGAAATATATATAAGTTGTGACGACACAAAGCATCCTTAGTTTATCTTCTTTTTCCTTGCATGTTTCTGGCTTATTGCCAGGGTCGTGTTGAAAAGAACTGCCCGTGCGTTCATCAGGAACCGCACACGACTCGAAAAACCAGAAAACACGTCTGCTAACCAGTTTTTCAACAAAGCTACTTGAGACTATTGTTCAAAGTCCCTTTACAATAGCCAGGAAAAGCTGGGATAGGGAAGCCGGTAAGTACCTACACCGTAAAGTAATGCAGAGATAATATCCATATCATTCGAAAGCCAGAGGCAGGAAAGTAGTAAAGTAAAAGTTAGTTTACAAGTTTTTTAAAACCGAGTCAAGGAGTCCATTATCAAATCCCTTTTAAGGCCGCCTTATCTTTTTGACATAACTTTATAATTTTGTCCGTTATCAGGCCCATTCTTTTTCACTTCTTTCGACCGTTTTGAAGGGTAGATAATGAAGAACAGTTACTTTAAATCTGTCTTCGGAATGAGTTCAGTTGTCATCTTTCTCTAGTAAATAAGTTTTTAACAAACGGCTGTGATGTCATTTTATCAGTTATGGGTATTGGAACAGATCATGTGACTGTTCCTAAATTGCTCTAGGCTGATAAAAAAATAATATTAATACTAGCTGCGCCCCGCGGTTTCACCCGCAAATGTCGATCCCGTGGGAATATCGGGATAAAAAGTAGCCTATATGTTAATCCTAGTTATAAACTATCTGTGTGCCAAATTTCATCCAAATCCGTTCAGCCGTTTGAGCGTGAAGAAGTAACAAACATATAAACACACACACAAACACACTCACAAACTTTCGCCTTTATAATATTAGTGTGATTAGTGTTAAAATCGGCTTTCACCTGCGGAAAGGGCACGTGCTCCTCTGACCGCACGTTCATGAAGGGTTTCGCTACCAAACATGGGCACTCATCTGTTATAGTAGTAACAATGTAAACAAAGGCTACATTATACTTTTATGGTAGCAGTATTACCATCCCTAAAATACAGTATGTTTTCTGTAAACTACGAATAACAATTTAGTAACAGTACTACTGTCTTTGTTATGTTACGGTAGTTTCAGAGATTGCTGATCTTGTGCGTACTGCAGATTTCGTAAGTCGGGTTTCGTAATTAAATAATAAACGTAATTTTTAGGGTTCCGTACCCAAAGGGTAAAAACGGAACCCTATTACTAAGACTTCGCTGTCTGTCCGTCTGTCTGTCACCAGTCACCAGGCTGTATCTCAAGAACCGCGATAGCTAGACAGTTGAAATTTTCACAGAGTATGTATATCTGTTGCCGCTATAACAACAAATACTTAAAACAAAATAAAATAAATATTTAAGGGGGGCTCCCATACAACAAACGTGTTTTTTTCGGCGTTTTTGCCTTGTGGTACGGAACCCTTCGTGTGCGGGTCCGACTCGCACTTGGCCAGTTTTTAATTTCGATGAGTTTTTCCGGGTAATGCTCACGCTTCATTGTGAGAGGTTGTGATATTTCAAAATGTTTCATTGTCTCGTTTATTTCTGAACTTATAACCTTGTGCGTGTATGACCATGAACAAAATTAGTATGTAAGGAGCCGTTCTGTCTACCCGTGGGAAGAAGGCGTACTGCTCAGCATTGGGTCCAGGGATCGATTCCCGGGTCGAGCAGTAGTAAGCGGTTTCCCATCTGGAATTTCCATTAGCAGCCCAGAGTCTGGATTTGTGCCCAGTTGCTGGCAATAGGCTTGCCCCATGTTACATGGGATGTCGAAATGTAGGTTTTCTATAAGTATAACTCTGCCTAATACTTCAGGGAAACAAGGCGTGATGTTTATTAATTTGAGTTTTTTGTTTCTTTATGTTATAAGTAATTGTGGTTTCAATAAAAAACCCGTATAACTTGATATTGTCGTGCGTACACCTGTAGTAATATATTATGGAAGGTTCTGAGTTGTAGATAATGTATGTAGAGACCAAACGTGACACTCTTGTAGATGCATCAATTTACATACAGCTGTAAATATTAGAGTGACTCGCGTTTGCTTTTTATACAGATGTGAAAATGTCATCACCATTCCTTGCTAAAACTCTTTCATTGCTTAGCTTATTGCACTAACTCAAACGTCTATGTATAATAATCCGCATACATTCTGAAGGGTAAAAGACTAATTCGGACATAAAACGCGGATTTAGTATTAAAAAAAAAATCGTAACCGAGTACTCCTAATTTGGCTAACACAAAGGCGCACACCATAAACAGCCTATAATGTTCCCACTGCTGGGACACTGGCCTCCTCTCGGTGAGAGGGAGTGGGCCGTAATCCACCACGCGGGCCCAGTGCGGATTGGCAGATGTCACATGTCTTCGAATTTTTGGTTCTAGAACATGCCGGTTTCCTCACGATGTTTTCCTTCACCGTTTTGAGAGCAGTGGTGATGAAATAATTAACACAAAGTAAAGCGCCTGTCTGGGTTCGAACCTACGACCTACAACTCGTAAGGCGCACACGCCACATACAATATTTATCGATAAGACGGCCGCCCGTTCCGTAATTACCGCTTTTACAATACAAACATAGGTACTACCCACACCCCCAGGTGTCGCCACCTGAACATTAGAATACTAGAAATTCACCATTTATGGCACCTGCAGACAGGAGCGACGCAACTCTAGTAGGACAATTTCTATGAAAACTTTATGAAAATTATTCTACCAGAATCACGTCGAGTTGCACCACCGCCGTCGGCACGCCTGTCAGCAGGAGCCTTTAGATGCTTTTTCAAAAGGAATACGAACATTGTGTTGTTCGTTAGGGAAATATTCATGTTAACTAGCCATTCCGAAGCTTTTTTTTGTACTAGGAATGGTGGAGTTTAAGTTTTATGTGTATGGTTCGAACTTAGGGTGTGATCACATTTGGGTTTTATCGCTTCCGGTAATTTTAGATTATTAGTTTACGACTTTTCCTAAAAACTTTAATTTTAATCAGGTTTTTGATTGACTAATTAGCTAGCTTGTGCTTTTAAAAAAATATACTTACTTATTAATTCTTTTTTGTCACAGATTTGTTAATAAACTGCCATTTGTATTCTTGATTGTAATAATTTTAGCCTTTTTTTTTCATTTTTGGAATTGGATTACCTAATTACTAGAAATTACAAAAAAAAATGTATGTATCGCACAGTAATAAATGTGTTTCGATTTCGACCTTACACAATTGTAAAACATGTACAATATGCTACACGTGTTTATGATGATAAAAGGCTGAGTAATTCATCAACTCGTTCTACGGCCTATTTAGGACGACTTGCAGAATATCAAAATAAATTATATTTTCATTCTGCAAGTACCAAACGTTGATAAACTTTAAAATTCCATACAAAAAAAAAAACAGGGGACGACTTGCATAATTAAAATATAATTTATTTTGATTTTCTGCAATTCGTCCTAAATGGGCCGTAGGCATGTAGGACGAGTTGATGAATTACTCAAAGGGCTAAACGTGTTTATGACGTAAACGTTTGAATTATAATTATACCTCATTATGGTATGATTATAATATTAGTAAGCAATAGATAAACAATCGAAAGTATCTTGTGTTATCCGCCTTACCAAAAAGTGATTAACTATTCTGTAGTTCTAACTTCTGAGACATCTCACAGAATTCCTAGTTTAAGCCTGAACCTGAATAGTTAAAAAAAAAACATTCACAACTAAGCCTGCAAAGTTAAGTAAAAAAAATTGCATGCCAAATAGAAGAACCAATATTTTATAACATCTCACGGCTCACCTGTACACCTACATTCTATGCAAATAAATATTTTCTACTCTATTCTAAACTCCTGAATAGTCCTTAACACTAGGGTTCAGAACTTCAGACTATTAGTCTCACGTTATTGAATTATAGCCGGTTAACTGTCCGTGTTTGCTAATTAACTGAAAGCACAGGGTCTGTGCACAATTATATAGAGCTTGTTTGCTTGGCCCATAATCTAGTTACACACACGATCGAATGCTAGACAGCTGAGTAAGAAATACAGTAGGCCCATTTGAATATCGGATGATGACTTTCATTAGCGAAGGGTAAATTTTTGTAAGAGGTAAGCCGGAGTAGATATCTTTAATATGATTATATTATTTGTCTATCTATAGAATACTGACTGTGCCATTTTTTAAAGGGAAGCCGGTAGGAATCGGTTTGTATTTACTAGTCGCATATAGCTGTATGTCATCTCATCTATAACCTTTTCTCAACTATGTTAGGTCAGCTTCCAGTCTAACCGGATGCAGCTGAATACCAGTATTTTACTTGGAGCGATTGCCTATCTGACCTCCACAACCCAGTTACTGGGTAATACGATACCTCTTGCTAAGATTGGTTGTCAGGCTTTCAGGCTTTTGACTACCCGTAACGACTGTCAAAGATCCACGAATGACAGTCGGGACCAATGGCTTAACCTGCTTTCCGAGGCACGTTATCCACGTGTTATCCACGGGCCCTACCGCATATAGCTGTATTTGTCTGTTTAAAAACTACCTCGTTGTCTTAGTTAACCCAGATGTTACTGAAACTATTTTTTTTTTCAGGAAAGCCAAAGGTGGCCTTTTAAAAGGCCCGTCGTAAATTATAGGGGTCGTATGCCTGTCGTACGTATACGACATGGCTCTTAAAAAAAACTGGCCAAGTGCGAGTCGGACTAGCACACGAAGGGTTCCGTACCACAAGGCAAAATCTTTACAATTATATAAAACAAAGTCAGCTCCCTGTTAACTTAGATCTTTTAAACTACGCAACGGATTTTAATGCAGTTTTCAGCAATAGATAGAGTGATTGAAGAGGAAGGTTTATACGAATATAACACATGCATATTATAGTAGAGAAAAGTCGAGAAATGCAAAGATTTGTAATGTGATGTCGTAACAAACATATTTTTGTGCGCTTACATTGCAAACGCTGGCTAAACCTTACGAGATAGATCTAATTAATGTACTACGGAATTGTACAATATATCTTAAAAATATCGATAAAAAAGTCCGCGATGGTATATGTTTATCTCCTAACGGATAACCCACCCACAGTACTCATTTTTGATTTTAAACAATTCAGTATTATTCCTTATCCAAGTTGTGCATTTCATGGAGATCAAAATTGCCCTTTTTTTACAGTCCGTTCAACCGATTTTGACTTCTATACCGTAGGTACAAAGATGGCATTAAGAGCAAAAAAGCGGTTACAATACCAACTGTTTACTGCAGCTGCCATTTGTCATGCCACCAACGCAATAGAATTCAAAATCGGTTGAACGAACTGTAAAAAAAAGGTTTATTTAACTGTCTAATCTTATTTCAAATGGAGTATAGGTTAAGACAAACGAAGTGTTGATCATGAGGTCCGGGGTTCGATTCTCATTTCATTCATTCATTACATTTCATTTCTCATTAGCAGCCCAGAGTCTGGATTTGTGCCTGGTTAATAGCAATTGGCTCGCCCCTATTGTCTGACGAAATGTGGGTACTTATACTATAAGTACACCTCTGCTTAGCACTTCGGGGATTACAGGCGTGATGTTAAGTAAGAGCAGCGCCCCGCGGTTTCACCCGCATAAGTTTTGATCCCGTGGGAATATTGGGATAAAAAGTATCCTATGTGTTAATCCAGGGTGTCAGCTACCTCCATACCAAACTTTCTCAAACAAACTCACAAACTTTCGCCTTTATAATATTAGTGTGACGAACGCAACGACGCATTTATTTGAGGACATTATTTTGACGAGATAATATTATTTTTCTAATCTGTTTTCTTTACAGTAACTATGGGGTAAGGGTAATCTACAAGAGACTGCACCCACAGATTACAAACACATCATATTTATGACCTTTTAGATCCGCTCCGCGTTTATCTCTATTGGGATCCAGTAGGAACACATTATTTGAGTAATTCATCAACTCGTCCTACATGCCTACGGCCCATTTAGGACGACTTGCAGAAAGTCGAAATAAATTATATTTTCATTCTGCAAGTCGTCCCACGTTACTATCAAAATGAGAAAAGGTACAATCAGTAGCAAAAGTGTTAGTGTGGAAATAATAAAAAAAAGAATTTGTTACAAAATATTTAATAATCTATGAATAAAACGAAAGTAAAATCTAAAAATACCTAAAAAAATATTGTTATATCTTGTCTTGCTAACTGTACCAAACGTTGATAAAGTTTAAAGTTCCATACAAAAAAAAAACGTGGGACGACTTCCAGAATGAAAATAGAATTTATTATGATTTTCTGGAAGTCGTCCTAAATGGGCCGTAGGCATGTAGGACGAGTTGATGAATTACTCCATTATTTTTCTCACTACTTCGATGACAAAATTAATGGTCCTTCGGTCCGAATCTCGTTACGGGGCTTTACAACTAGTCTACCTAGCGACAACACGTAACTACATTACTTAGTCCCTACATCCAATTTGCAAGGGATGAAAGAAGCGGTCGACTTGTTTCTTTTTAATTTCTTCTTGTACTGCTAAGTGGACGAAGGAACGAAGTTTTTGCTGTTAACTTTCAGCTACAGTAAAAAGTTTCGTAGTTGATTCTATCAAGGTTGTTGAGATAGCTAATTGTTTCCTGTTTGTTTAGGTTAATTTCTAAGGTAAAACATTTGATTACTTTTATAAAATGTACGGTAATTAATAGTGCCGTGCTTTCCTATGATTTAGATACAGGCCAGATCAAGATGGAGACAAAGATTGTGAGTTAACGCTGTACGTATTTAGTTGCCTTTAAATAAATTACAAAAGAAGTGTTGAGAAATGATTTGATAAGGCAACGGTTCGGTTTAAAAGAAGATGTATTGACAAAATTAAAAAAAAAAGGATGCTTAAAGTAAAAGTGCTGCACACCCCTACCCTATTTCAAGTTAAACAAATATCAACTTTATTTCAATGATGATTAACTTGATTTTAGAGTGACTAGCACTATTGATAAAGTTATAAAAATAATTTTCAACACCCACTGCTCTCAAAACGGTGAAGGAAAACATCGTGAGGAAACCGCCAAAAAACCACCATACGGTAATGGTTGGTTGGTCCATAAAAAAGCATGTCCTTCCTAGAACCAAAAATTCGAAGAAATGTGATATCTACCAACCCGCTCTGGGCCTGTGTGGTAGATTACGGCCCACTCCCGGTCGAAGAGAGGAGGCCTGTGTGTCCCAGCAGAGGGAACATTATAGGCTGAAGTGATTATAATGAAAGCAGGTGGCGTTCTGTACTTTCTGCCTACCTCCATGGGAAGATGGCGTGAGGTTATTTATGTAGGATACGTGTTAAGTTGGCAGGTGCATATGTTAGTGTACCTACTGCCTACTGTTATTATCTGAATGGTTAATTTCATCATCATTCTCTTACCCCTATCCTAATTTCGAGACAAAACACACAAGTATTTTGAGATTTTTAGGGTTCCGTACCTCAAAAGGAAACCATGTCCATCTGTCAAGACCCGTTTTCTCAGGAACGCGTAGAGTTATCAAGTTGAAGTTAATATCTAATACTCAGGGCTGCAATCCTTTGAAGCAGTGAAAAAATCAAACTTGTAAGTAAACGCAATCAAAAGATACGGGCGTTTATGTTCCGGAATCAAAACCTATAGGGTACTTCCCGTTGACCTAGAATCATCAAAACCGTAAATTTTTAGTTACATACCTACTTCCATCGGTGCGCGAGTCCGACTCCACTTGAACGGTTTTTTTTTTATAAGAATCTCTACAAATCACCTGCTAAAGTCACGATATTGCGTGATTTGCGTACTAGGCCGCCTAATACAGATATCGCGAACATTTATTCGAGTATTTGTTCGATAACAGAGGGGAAATTCACGGTCTTATGGGGGGTTGTGTAATGTGGTGCCGGAATTAGAGATGATGAATATAACCATCAATCATTAAATTTAACTAATATTTAAAATATTAACTATGATATTCAATAAACAAAATTAACATTATCAAAAAAATTGGCAACGTCGAATTAATAATTAAAACATATTCATTCCGTTACGTGCATTCAATTGTATGCTCTATCTCTCTTATGATTAAACACATTTACTGTTGGGGATATATTTTTTATTTTTATTTATTCTAAACAAAGGAAGTGATATTTTTAACAAATATTTCGGTCGGTTAATGGTTGATTTAATTTGTTAACAATTTCAACATGCATTACTTAATAGAATATTCAACATGTTACAGATACTTGAATAAAAATATTAACGAATATTTTGAACCAATATTTTTTTTTTTTACAATTAACTATTCACCAATAAACAATTTCAACCAATATTCTCATCATCTTTAGCCGGAATAACCGGGCCGACCGCCGCGTAATGATATCTAACTTCAGTCCTGTTCGGAATCCGTTGCGACGCGGCGACGATATGTTACTAAATGTCACAGAAATGGATTCCCTTTGTTAGAACTAATATGACTATGGGCACGGTCATTATAACGTGTTGTTTATGAGAGTGATTAACTTGGAAAATAATGACCTTACTTGGTAAAAGTCTAATAATTGGAGGAATTTTAATGAATTAGAGCCAAATAATGGGGTTATGAAATAAAATAATAAAGCTGAAGTTTGTTTGTTTTCTAGGGTTCCGTAACCAAAGACTTCGCTGTCTGTCCGTCCGTCTGTCCGTCCGCCTGTCTGTCACCAGGCTGTATCTCAAGAACCGCGATAGCTAGACAGTTGAAATTTTCACAAATTATGTATTTCTGTTGCCGCTATAACAACAAATACTAAAAACAAAATAAAATAAATATTTTTGCCCTGTGGTACGGAACCCTTCTTGTGCAAGTCCGACTCGCACTTGGCCAGTTTTTTGTTTGCTTGCTTGTCCGCGCTAATCTCTGGAACTACCAGTCGGATTTGAACAAATATTTTTGCATTTGATAACCCAATCCTTGAGGAAGGCTATAGACTATTATCATTACGCTAGGACTCTTAGGAGCCGAGCAAAAAGAAGAAAAGTAAGATAGAACACTAAGCGAAAACGAAGTATTAATAACGGGGGCAGGCGATGCGATGCGACGGGGTGGGTCGGGGGGCGAAATTTCACGCGAACATTCGCGACAGAAGCTATTATAAATATCTAATCTAACTAGCCTGTACTGTCCCACTGCAGGGCAAAGGCCTCCCTCTCCCTTTTCCACACAAAAGTAGTAATAAATAATTTCTATTTTTTTATCTCCACAAATTACAATCTTACTTAAGTTCACAGGTGTTTTATCAAAATTTTGTCTTTATTTTGTGGGAAATCTGGAGTTTTTAATCAGGCCTAGGGTTAGCCCTAGGCCTGTATTTTAGAAAAGGTTAGAAAAGGTTTTCAACGTGGTACTCTTCACGGCTACATATCAAGCCATATATTTCCAGTACAAGGTGACCTCTTATTGTACGGCAAGCCGAACCAATTCGGGGTCAGCTTATACTGGTAAATTGTAGCTTGATATGTAGCCGTGTGTACAATTGATTGATGAAAACCACCATAGAACAAAAGCATGATTAGATGTGACTGATGTTATAATAACAGTTTGAAATTATCAATACGATTACAGTCCCTCGCCATCTTCTTTGCATAAAGGCTCCCGCAGACAAGAGCGACGTGACTGCAGTGGATGAAGTTGTAGTTTTCATAGAAATTGTTGTAGGTACCGGGGTCATGTCTCGCCTGTCTGTGGGAGCCTTAAGTAAGGCGTCTCCCTTTACAACACCCATTAAAAGAAAATGGCTTGTTCTATTCTTCGCTTGTCACCACACGACACGAGTATCGCCCTATAATTAACTTTTGATAACTCTATTGACGTCTCTCTTTATTGCCAAGAACATGACAGCGACATGCAAGACTTTCAACCGTTATAAATGTCAAGTTTTTATTAACACCTTACCTTATAAAGACGCTCATATAAGTCGTAAATGAAGAATATTCTTTTCGTTCGTTGCCAGAATTAACGTCCCGCCATTCCGTATCTGGCGCAGCAATTAATTACCTTTTATAGATCTGTTTTTACTCGAGCAGAGCAAACGCTAGTAGTGAGAACTTTTTAAATAGGAACTTGCTCAATTACTGTCAAAGTTGGCTGAGTAAAAGCACTAACTGTTGTGAACTACTACCTGCAAACGAAGCATAGGGGTGTGAATACTCGAACCTTTATTGCTTGACTAAGGGCTGATTTTATCAAAGTCTTCGATTCCATTTCTTTTATCCGTAAGGGAATAAAATTGACGTCTGACAGTTGTAGTATGGAAAAACTGTCAATATTCAAAATTTATTCTCAGGATAAGAACACTAAGTATAAAAGTTTGGTGAAATTCGCCCTAAGCCATGTATTTAATCGAACCTCTAGACTTCCGAAAAAGCTGAAAACAAAACGTATCTTGTAACAAACAACGCCAGAATTAATTGCGCACTTAACTAAGTTTACAGAATACCTATCTACTCGCCTCCCCTTGGTGCAAACCCACATTTCACCATTACGTTATCCTCGTTTTTTTCCAAATACTTGAAATCCAGAGGGGTTAAGCAGGCCTGAGTTATTTGTTTTGTGACTGGGACATGCGCGTTGCCCCTGGGACTGCTTGTCAAGTACAAACAATTGTTACTGTTCGAAATGATCGCTAAACCCCGTAAAAAGAAACGACACTTTGAGGACCTGCACTGGACGTATTTTATATGTTTAATTAAGCTTTGTGGAGTTTGTCGTGCTATAAACCTTGAAATTACGATTTGAACGCATATTTTATAATGTTTTATATTGCTCGTATACGATGGACATGAAGCTGTAAAGGTGGGACTGGGCTGGGACACAGGCCTCCTCTTTTCGAGAGGGACTGGGCTGGAATCTACCACGCGGACCCAGTGCGGGTTGGTAAATGTCACATGTCTTCGAAGTTTTGGTACTAAAACATACTCACAATGTTATCTGTCACCAAAGTAAAGCACCTGCATGGGTTCGAACCCACGACCTGACTCGTCAGTCGTTATCACTGGGCCACCATTGCTCTCCTTACCAACATCATCACCATCATCTGCCTAGCCTTTTCCCAACTATGTTGGGGTCTGCTTCCAGTCTAACCGGATGCAGCTGAATACCAGTATTTTACATGGAGCGACTGCCTGTCTGACCTCCACAATCCAATTACTGGGTAATACGATACCCCTTGATAAGACTGGTTGTCAGACTTTCGGGCTTCTGACTACCCGTAACGACTGTCAAAGATCCACGAATGACAGCAAACAAGTTCTCCTTACCAACATAACTAACATAATTATCTGACGTCAAAGCAACATGAGGTTGTATGTATATGAATAAAATCTGTGGGGCAACTAGTGCTTGACAGTTGCTAAAATAGTATCGGCCGATCCGATATTATTCAATAGCTCCAATCGGTCGACACAGTCGCCAGGCAATAAAGAGCTCTATAAATTGCCTTCAAAACAACTTCTTTACTCGTCCCCCCAGCATGAATCCTCGCTCCACTGATTTCGCATGTCAAAGTTCCTATATAAATGTTGTTGAACTTGCAGAACTGTTACAGCATAAATAAAAAGTGAGTAAGTTACTCGCGGCCACCGTTTCAATGAGGATACTTCCTGCCTTTGTTTACAATGCTTGTTCAGCTTGCCGAATTGAACGTCATGCGACATAAATAATACGCCTTGTATGTGCATACATATCAAAATTATATTGTTTATTGAACAGTTTTTCGTGACCCAAAAAACTCACTCGTAATTCTCTTCCAATAAGTAATTATTTTTCACTTTAACGATGCTGAACAGCGGTTTGTGAAGTATCTTTCTCGAAATGAAATGCTTCATCAAAAGTTAATTATTTTATTCAGTGTTAACATGCATTGTTTTTACTCAAAAGGATGGCTGGATACTTATGTTTTTTATTTATTTGTCCGCTGCATTATGAATGGTCAACTTCAGGTTTTTAACACGGCACAGTCACAGTAGTTCTCCATTAAATACTTCTTGAATTCACACAGTACTTAAGAGGAAATGCAGTCGGAGAGACTCTTTGAAAAAGCCTATGTAATTTTTTTTGTTTTTTTTTTTTTATTATAAGCACTACAACTCTCAAAAATGCTCAAAATTGCCGCTGTCAACAGAGGTCTTGACAACTATTAATGAAAAATAAAAACATAGGGACACGGCATAATATACATATCCTTCTTTTTCTGTTTATGAAATATCTTTTAAATTGATCTAATATTGGAGGAGAAAATAGGCGAGAGCCAAACCTCGAATTATGACTTTTTACTTACGTTTTTCCAAAGGTCTCTCCGACCGCATTTCCTCTTAACGGTACACTTTATCATTGTTAGGTACACACGACCTAAGCGAATAACAAGGCTACAATAGAATTCCGAAAATCGACCGTGTAGGCGCGGACGCGGACAAAAGAAATCAAATTAAACCGTGGTCCTACAGTCCTACTAAAAGATTGCCTGTATTCCGTATTCTCGTCTATTTGGTGTATTTCAGCGGGCGATAAATCAGTGACATCCGTAATTTGAAATCTTCCAAATGTTTCCCGGGGCTAGCTCGCCAGGGTTCGGTCGTTGCTCTCAGGTCCGGCATCCCTATTTCCCTCGCGACGGATATTATCGGGTCTGGCGTTCCGAACGATAATAATCGCTAGGGCAGACCTAACGGGTCCCTGTTATGCGAGGGTACGTTTCTCAGCCTCCACAATACATACAATTGCATTTTCAAAGCGCCGTTTTTGTCGAAACAAGTTTTGGCGTAATTATACTTTATACGGATTCAGAGCTCCAAAGCTTTTCGAACGGTTGGAATTTCTTTACTGTTAAGTATAACGAAAACACTGCGGTTGTTTGGATTAAAATAGAAAAGTTAAATTCAAACGTAGTAAATAATTTAACCATCGCTAGTCGGCGAGGTATTAAATAAAGAATCACACTAATATTTTATAGGCGAAAGTTTGTGTTTTTGTATGTGTGTTACTTCTTCACGCACAAACGGCTGAATGGATTTGGATGAAAGGATAATGCTCAAAAAAAACCCAGGCCCCGGCGCAAACGGTACATATCTCAAATTTTTAGTATAAAATAGTAGTTTCATACTAAAAAAAAATATAGCCAAAAATTCGTTTTTAAACGTAATATTTTGCTAATCCTTTTTTCGTGAAAGTAATTTTTAAATAGAATTATTTAAAGAAAATATGTATATACATATATTTTAACATACTACGCTAACCATTATAATATTCTCAGTGGTTGTTGCAAGGCGGAGAGGCACTAAACTAAACCGGTTGTTTGTTCACACAATACCTTTCGGCGGCGTTGTCAAAATAGATGCCTAAATGTAATTTATAGAATAAGAGTAAAGAAAGAAATAATTAAAAAAAATCACATTTTTGAAGCTCCTTACATAAAACAACTAGCAATTTATGACATTTAAAAAAAAGATTTTGGTAATGCCCCCTACTGAATATTATGTCACATATAAATACTTAAAATCTGAGATACATTTCATTTGCGCCGGGCCTGGGTTTTTTCCCCATACATTGTGAGCATTGTCCTTTGGCACACAGATAGTTTATAACCAGGATTAACAAATTGAATACTTTTTATCCCGATATTCCCACGGGATCGACACTTATGCGGGTGAAACCGCAAGGCGCAGTGAGTGAATAATATTGATATAGCACAGCACTTAGTTTAATATCTTTATAATCACGCCGATGACAGTTGTCCCTTCTAGAGGGACAAGCATTTTGTTATGCTAATTCTGAACTTTGGATTCCGATGCCTATGTCAATACGTGTCACGAACCACTGGGTAAACTCATATTGTAAGTAACCCGTATTGTTATGATAATCGAGTATTGTTGAGAACCGGACCGTCAATAATAGGAAGATAATGATTGTAATTTTGGAATGTTAATGTTTGTGAACGTGTCTTTGTGTTTTGTAAATTAATCAACATGTATTAATGGAACAATCTGCCGTTCTTAGCATTCTGCGCTTCTCATTATCATCTTCTTGCCCTTTTCCCAATATATTTGGGGTCTTTTTACTCGACTACGGAGGACGGAGGGTATACGATTTTAACCGGTATGTATGTTCATCTGTTCCCTCATAACTTCAAATGGACTTAAGTATAATAATTTAACAAAGGAGGTATCGTTAGAAGCGTCTACTTGCTTGACCGTCCGCTCTTTATAGGCTATGTGACTAATGTGACGTCACACTAAATTCAATATGGCGCCCTCTAGAGGAAATAAAGTACTGTAATGAATTTAAAAAAAATATTTTGAGATGGTGCCTTGTTGGGTATCAAATGAAAGGGATTAATTAGCACTTATCAAAAATATAAATATTACTGAAATAATCCCCAAAATAATTGAATAAAAAATAAGTTAAAAACTAAAACCCGACTACTGAAAAGGATGAAACAAGAAAGTACCTTCCCGTGATCATCACATGCCGCTGTAATAACATACTTATAAGATAGCTTATAGCATGCGACCACGGGAAGCTACTTTCTTGTTTCATACTTTTCTAGTCGGGTTTTTTAACTTGGACGTTAAAAAACTGAAAATCCTTAAACTGCCATACATTATGTATGGCAGTTCAAGCATTTTCAGTTTTTTTTGTCATAAGTCTGTGGTGAGAATGAGAAATTCTCATTATTATCATAGGTTGGCCGTGATAGTTTATTTATTTATTTATTTATTTATTTATTAAGGTACACCAACAGCTTCTATGTATAATTTATCTTAAGTACTATAGATCACAAAAGTCTCGGTCTTACACAGTCGCCAATTACAGGTTTACCAGCAATCTCAGAAATAAGTGATCACACATAATAATAACAAAACTAAACTAAAGGCTAGAACTTAAAAATTGTATGGCAAGATATTTCTTAAACTTAAGATTAATAACACAAAATAAAATAAAAAAAACGAACAACATTGCAATTTTGCCCACTTACTTAAAACTAAGACAAAGTAAGTAATATAAATAGAAATAGAAATGAGATCATAATGGAAAGTATAGCTTCTAAAACAAATTATAAAAGGGTGAAGGATTTCCAAAGTATATTAACATAACACATTATCGGATTGTGTTTTTCGGGACTTTAGTATTTTGGTTTTATAGACCTTTATGGAATCATGGTATAGATCAACATCTGGTACCAATTTTATCAAAGAATTCATCTCTCTGCTGAGTCGGTTTAGTGGTGAGTTTACTCCAATATTTGTCTTGGATGCTCGAGTGTGGAATACATCAGTTACAGGGTATCTGGGTATTTTGTAAGGAACTTTTAGTCCAATACGCTCAACTAATCTGTCACAGTCTAATTTATTATTGACCAATTTGTAGAGAAACATTAGACCCTGTGTCAGTCGACGGTCGCGCAGAGAATCCATATTGTAGCATCGAACACGTTGTTCATATGGACACCGGGGAGATATTTTACCGAAGGTATACGCTAGATGTTTCGTGAAGGCCCTCTGGATGCTTTCGACTCTTTGTGAGTGCATAGCATAGTGCGGGTTCCACACTACGCTCGCAAACTCAAGGTGGCTTCGAACTAAGGCATTATATAACACTATTTTAGTTCTAGCCAGCTTGAAGCCTTTAGTGCTTCTCTTAAGGAATCCAAGTAGCCTTGCTGATTTCGTGACAATGCTATCAATATGACTTCTGAAGTTAACTTTGTCATCCATGATGACTCCAAGATCTCGAACTTCATTTACAGACTCTAATAATGTTCCTTGTATATTGTATGAGACAGCGCTGGATTGTCTTTTCCTACTAAATCGAATGTGGCTACATTTTTGTACGTTAAGATTCATGCGGTTCAAGTGACACCATTGTTCTATCCTATCTAAATCCTCTTGAATTAGAGTAACATCTGCAATCGAATTGATTGTCCTATAAATTTTTAGATCATCGGCAAACATTAAATATTTACAGTGATGGATGTGATCTATAATGTCGTTAATGAAAAGCGAAAACAGAACTGGTGCTAGATGAGAACCCTGAGGGACTCCTGAGTCAGCGTAGTATGGGTAAGATTCATAACCGTTCACGACAAGAATTTGCGATCTACGGGATAGATAGGATGAAAACCAGTTTAGTAGTGAGCCATGTATACCATTGTATTCCAATTTCAACAGTAACAGAGAATGGTCAACTTTATCAAACGCACTGCTGAAGTCCGTGTATACTGCATCTACTTCTAATCTATTGTCAAGAGCTAGGGTTACATCAGTTACAAACTCGACAAGATTCGTTTCTACACTGCGACCAGCTTTAAAACCATGTTGATTTGGTGAGATAATTTTATCAATGTGGCGCGTAATGATCGGGCAAACAAGAGATTCAAAGATTTTAGGAAAGCACGATAAGATTGAGATGGGGCGGTAGTTTTTAACATTTGCAGGATCACCTTTTTTTAATACTGGAATTATTCTTGCGCTTTTCCATACCTCAGGGAAGATTCCTTCTTCAAGAGAGGAATTGAAAATAAACTGCAATGGTAAGGAAAGAACATGGCTGCAGCGTTTAATGAACAAAGGTGGTATAGAATCTGGTCCAGGCCCTTTAGAGGCGTCTATGTGTTTCAGTTTATTATAAATTTGTTTTTCCGTATACTTAATTTTGCTTATAACACTGTCTATACCTGAAAATGCATTGCAAGTATTGTTATTAGAAGCAGGGTTTCGATTAAAGACGGATACAAATTGATCAGCGAAAAGGTTTGCAATTTCAGGACCACTGCTAGCTATCCTATCATTCATAAACATGTCAGCAGGTATGCAAGACTCCCCCCGACGTTTATCTTTTATGAACCGCCAGAAAGCTTTAGGGTTTTTGGGAATATCACTTTCAATTTTATGTTTATATGCATTGTAGCAGTTATTTATCAATGTATGGCAGCGACTACGAAGTAGTTCAAAGGTGAGTCTATCTCGGGGATTATTATATTTTCGGTATTTTTGTCTGAATTTCTCTTTTTCAGATAGAGCCCTAATAAGCGATGCCGTATACCAAGTGGGAAATTTTGACTTTTTCTTTGTATATTTCGGTACAAAATTGTCGATGGCGCTCTGTAGTATCCCGTAAAAGGTGTCGACCCTTTCATTAACATTTACACATTTATGAAATGCATCATTCCAATTAATATTTTTAAAATAAATTAAGATTTGTTCATAGTCAGCTTTGAAAAAGTTGTAACCGGAGCGATACGTAGTTTTTAATTGTTTTACGTTAGTGAATGGAATTGAGATAAGTATGTTCGGGTGATGAGAGTCCAGTTTACTTAGCAGGTCACTAGGCTTAGTCACTGTTAAATCTGATATGTTGCTTAAGACTAAATCTAAAACTCTGCAGTCAGCATTAGGAATAATATTAAATTGATGGAGTTCATTAATTGATAAAAAGTCTACCAGCGAGTAACCAAGTGAATTTTCATAGTTTGATGGTGAGAGATGTCGGTCATCGTCTCTCCTGTTCCAGTCAATAAAACCCAAATTAAAGTCGCCAAGAATCACAACATCGTCGACGTTAGTTAACACGTTATTAACATTATTTAAAAAGTATTTTAGAGTGTCTAGTTTGACAGGTGGAGGCATATAGATAATACAAAGTGCAATTTTTATAGTACAATTGTTAACAGTTAACTCCACACATAACCATAAATCTTCCAAATCACTCTCCCAGTTTTTAATTCTCGCTGACTTAATATTATTACTAACAGCTACCATAACGCCACCCCCATCTTTTTTGGATACCTTAGAACTTAATCTATCTCTACGATATACTACGTAGCGAGAGTCAATGAACTCTCCATTAGTAATGTTAGGGTTTAGCCAAGATTCAGTAAATGCTATTACATCATAGCTAGTGAGCAAAATATTTTTAAAGATATCTTCAGTTTTAGTTCTCATTCCACGTACATTTTGATAATAAATATCAAGCATTGCGAATACAATAATAGTTATGTCATCCTTGTCTTTAATATCATTGAAATTATGTATATATTTAAATTATCCTAATAACCCGAATGGCACATACATAACAATGTACTTTGTCGTTTAAAAAAGTCGTTGAAAAAAAAACGAATAGGGATACAATGAGAAGAAGGTTGAAGTTGGTCCTTGAAGTCGTGGAAGGTTTTAGGGAAAGCCTTTCACGATTCGAAGGATCAACTTCAACTGTCTAATTTACCCCGGATCACTGATGTCTCTAAGATTCATCATCATCTGCCTAGCCTTTTCCCAACCATGTTGGGGTCGGCTTCCAGTCTAACCGGATGCAGCTGAATACCAGTATTTTACATGGAACGACTGCCTATCTGACCTCTACACCCCAGTTACTGGGTAATACGATACCCCTTGGTAAGACTGGTTGTCAGACTTTCGGGCTTCTGACTACCCGTACCGATTGTCAAAGATCCACGAATGACAGCCGGGACCTACGGCTTAACGTGCTTTCCGAGGCACGGAGGGGTCACGGCATGTAAAGATGGTCACCCATCCACAGACCAACCGCGGCAAGCATAGCTTAACCTGATCGATCGACCTGTGCGGCTGTTATTATTTAGCCACGGGCCCCTCTCTTAGAGAGTCTAAGCTTGATATACAAAGTATTACAATGCCCTTACTTTCTTGTTTTAGGGCGGTGACAGACCCTCGCGATGGCCGGCGGGTGGCGCTCAAGAAACTGCCAAATGTGTTCCAGTCGCTCGTCTCCTCCAAGCGCGTCTTCCGAGAGCTCAAGATGCTCTGTTTCTTCAAACACGAAAACGTAAGTAACTTTACTACTTACATTTCTTTGAAACTTCAAACCCGCGGATTAATTGCGTAACACACTATCAGTAGCAAATGGATTTCTTTTTGACAGTTCAACAACATTTATTTCGTTATTTACGTTGTTGAGCAGACACATTTTTCGAACATATGAAACAATAAGCAGCGCCCTGCGGTTTCACCCGCGTAAGTTTCGATCCCGTGGGAATATAGGGATAAAAACTATCCTATGTCCTTTCCCGGGACTCAAACTATCTCTATACCAAATTTCATCGAAATCCGCTCAGTAATTTAGGCGTGAAAAGGTAACATACAGACAGACAGAGTTACTTTCGATTTATAATATTAGTATGGATGGATTAGCAATATCCTTCAAAATGATTCAGATTGCGATTAATAGTGTGTTACGCAATTAGAGTTTACGGTTTACGTATCGATGAGTTCAAAGAGGTCTTATGACCGTTTTCATTATACCCAAACCGGGCCCTTATTCACTATGACCATTAAATGATTCCTTAATCCGTAACCACGTCAATTCCTTAGGTAATCACAACATCTGCTACTAACGTATTCTCTATGACACTATGAACAAAACCGCGCGAAATTAACCCGGAGTTTGGCATACTTGACGTGGTTTATACTGTCAAAATACCACTCTTGACAACTGTACGTGGTTTGCACGTGGTACGATCACTCGGGGAATAAAAAACTGGCCAAGTGCGAGTCGGACTCGCACACGAAGGGTTCCGTACCACAAGGCAAAAACGCAGAAAAAAACACGTTTGTTGTACGGGGCCCCCCTTAAATATTTATTTTATTTTAATTTTATTAATTATTTATTATTAAAGTAAAAATACAGCTGAGTATTTTGTGAATATTTCAAATGCCTACCTGTTGCCATTATTGATATCGAGCAAAGAAGGGCAAAAAAATCGCGTTTGTTGTATGGGAGCCCCCCTTAAATATTTATTTTATTTTGTTTTTAGTATTTGTTGTTATAGCGGCAACAGAAATACATAATTTGTGAAAATTTCAACTATCTAGCTACCGCGGTTCTTGAGATACAGCCTGGTGACAGACGGACGGACGGACGGACAGCGAAGTCTTAGTAACAGGGTTCCGTTTTTACCCTTTGGGTACGGAACCCTAAAAATCACCATATAAAATTGGGGCCCTGGCTCTTTACGCCAAAATAAACATGTAAAAAGTTTAAATGAAGTCTATGGGTTATGTACTGTCTCAGCTAAGCGTTTATTCATGAGGATCTCTGTGAAATGAGTGCACACGGTCAGTTTGATGTAATTACAAAACTAAAGCATTTAACGCATTGTGTTGTGAATGTGACACACTTTCATCGTACGCAAATTCTCTTGGATGACCACTGGCTTCTAGTGCGTCATCCTTCTGTGATGCTGTCAAACCTATTTTCTTTCATGATGTTTTTTTTACTTAGCCTACACTGCCCCACTTCTGAGCAAAGGCCTTTCCCAAAAGGATTTGGGAAAGGCCTGGAAGGATCCAGGCATCCATTTCTAGAGCCACCTTGATCAAACCCTTGCGGTACGCGTCTAGGTCGTACGATGATTACAGTACCTTAATAATTGCTCATGGATTGTCAACTAAATCATTATCATTTAGAATTAAATTATGTGCCAAAACAGGATAAAGCCAACGATTATTATTATCACGGTTCCTAAATTAAATATTGGCTCAACAAACTATTTAATCAACGTTTATAACTCTCAGCATTCACGTAAACGTTGAAACTTACTTAGCGTTCAAGTATTTTATCAATTTCACGAACACTAGAAGTTTTGTCTTCAGATATTTAAACTGGGCATAGTTGAAGCCAAGTTTCACCGTATTATGATACCGCTCCGATGTATAGAAAGTTTATAGCTAAATCTAGACAGGCATGTGTGGCTGCCTAGATTCAGATATTAGATTACTTGGAGGCTGGAGCCAGTGTCGCAAATACCTGCAGTCCCACATACTTCCTCTATAAATCACACATCCCGATAGCAAAAACATACGCAAAACCTTTTTGATGGAACACCAAAATTTTAATTTCGACGATTGCCGGGATTCCGCGAACTACGTTCTTAATAAACATTAACAGATTCCTCTATTTCTTTGACATTTAAACCTTCACCGTCCGTTTTTATTTCATTAAACTTGTTTGTTTCAAATACAGCCTTCTGTTCAACTAGTTGTTCCCACGAAGACTTATTAACATCGTCGAAATTGGAACACCTCAAGACGCGTTTGTTTTTTACTTTTCTCAAAGGGACCTTCCGCACTCGGGCCTTACTTTATGTATGTTAATTGAAGCTTTTATATTCACACCTGCGCTTTATAATTACTCCCTTGGTGATTATACCAAGAACATTTTCAAATTTATCAGTACCTAATAACACGTCGATACCTGTAAATTTATCTGACTCAGACCTCTTTATTATGATAATATGGTATGTATTGGGCATTATCACGAAATAATTATAATGCGGTGTGCACTCTCTTCATAATTTATTCATTTTCACTGTGTTTTATCGATCAACGTGTATTGTTTGCGGTTGGTGAGCGTTTGTCTCCACATAAACATGTATTTGCATTGAAACGAGTTATCCCACAGTGTTGATTGTGCGACCACTAATAACGTGTCGGTCAACGAGGGGCTGATGAGGGCTTAATGTTCATCGCAGACTGGACGCCAACTAATTTGTGCTTTTTATCTTTGCAGGTCTTATCGGCGTTAGACATCCTACAGCCGCCTAGCCTCGACTTCTTCCAGGAAATGTATCCTTTTTACTGTATAGATAGTGTAGCGTTACTAAATAAATGTTGCCGTAAACGATCGTATGACGGGCTCGTTTTAACGGTGAACGTAGGCGCATTGACCTCACACGTGAGTCCTCCAAGATTGCATTTCTGCTTAGAATCGTCGGAACTGCTAAAGCGCCCAACAAACGGTCCAGTGTTCTATATTTTATCTTTGCTGTAGCGTTATTAAGTTTCACCCGTTGAATTGTCAGCGCTTCAGCGGCTTGATACTTTATCTTTGTTGGATTTCTATCTGCAGCCAAGATTTATAGCGGCGAATTGAAAGTTTGAATTCGTATTAGGTATATATAATATTGTGAATTTTCGTGTGCCATACATACTTACAGTAAATTGTCACGTCTGACATGATTTGACATTTGTATTTGCGTGTAGATAACGACGTGCCAAGGGCGTGAAACGTGTTTACGGGTGTTGGTTCTACTTTACTTACTTTTGAGCGTCCATTTTTTTCTTGTATTGACATTTAAATGTACTGTTATTTAAGTCTACTTTTAAACTCATTCTTACTGAATGATTAAGAGTCCTGTCCTCCCAACCTTTTAGTTTCGAAACTAATTTCGCCGAAACGCAACTAATTATAATACATTTTTTACGGGTGGGGGGGAGTACTTCAATTTCACGCTGTCAAATCGAATGACAGGAGTGGTTGATCTTTTAAGTGTTAGACGTCAATTTTCAGCGGGTCTCACGTTACTACCAATTTCGTCATAGGTCGATACAGCCGCATTTTATCTTTCTCAACTGCCGTATAAATATCCAACCGAGTAACTGTCGGTTTTATGTTTCAAATTTTATATCGCGTACTCTATTGTGATTTTTTATGGTTCAGTGGCATCTTTACGGCTTAGTATTTTTCTTCATTAAATGTAACCTGCAGTGACTAATTTAAAAAATATATCAAAAATTTACTTTGCTTCCCTGAATTCCTATTTAAGGATGAATAAATAACGCCTATTTTAGGCGTTTATAGATCGGTCTAAGCTGCCCCGTTTAACATGTCCAAATTACCAGAAATAATTCAAACACAAAATCTAGCGGTAGGCCTAAAGCGAAAATTCTAGTAGGCTACGACCTGTGACAGTTTCGAATATGAATATTTAAACGTCATTATTTTAGCCAATTTCGAAATAACCACAAACCTGCGAGAGAAAATAAACTCACACAGCGGCTTCACGGTTTACGGTGGCGTATATTATTGAATAATGACCGGCAATTATATTAATAGATGTTTCAATTGATTTAATAGGCAATATCTGAATGGCAGATGTGTATTGAATCAACACTGAGACTGACAAATGTGTTCGGAAAGTGCAATTAGCGCCATAATGGCGTTTATTATTTTTCGGGTTCGCGTACGCGTCAGCTGGCGGGAACACAATATCTCGTCGGTGCTACCCTACTATACCGATTTATCCCCCTTCAAGTTTTATTGAAATTCGAATGGCTCTCGTTCGCCGGCCGCGCTCCCTGCCTCGTTCCAACCCAATAGGAAAAGGAAAACACTCGGTTCGAGTTGTAATACAAGAAACTTGCCTTTGATAGAATCGTAAAGTTTAATTGAATGCCAATGTACCTACGTGCTTGATGAACCACGTAAGAATGTGTGACGTAAACTAAAGACTGGTTTTGATCGACTTAAGAAAAGAACAAAATCTTTTGTTTCATAACTCACTGTGGCTCAAATCTACTGTGACCTCATAATAATTGAAATAATATCAATAGAAAACCGATAAAAAAAAATTGTCCTATAATTTTGGTCTTTCAGTCCGAAAAAGTATTCCATCCTATATTAAATAAACGTTAGGTAACAAAACGAATTATAAAAGGTAAACGAGAATGCGATGATGGAATTTAGCATAAAAAATGGACCCGGTAACACGAGCAGGTAAAGCAATAAACCCGCAGTTTTGAAATAAACACCGACCGATTGAAGATTTCACAATAGGAATTGTATGTATGTTACAGCCAAAGTAATAAATCCGGATATTATGTATATTATCAAGCCATTATTTATAATGTCTACTCAATTTAGATAAAGTGATAATTGACACAGAATTAATCACATTAGCGAAGCGGGGCTACGTCGACATAGGATGCAAGAGCGAGCGAAGGGCACCTCGAGGTTCGGTTTGGTTAGGTTACTTTAACTATAATGACCAGTCATTATGTATAATAGCTAATTAATCACTATGACTGTAACATGTATACTGAATACATAATAGGTATATTTATTCGAAGAAATAGGTAGTCATTGACATCATGTTGCTTATCTACTTACAAATGTTAATCTTGTATTAAAAACGATCGTCATAATTCTGGGAAAATAAAACGATTGATCGAAATGTCTGATCGTTTCGTATCTTATTTGCTGAAATGTAGTCAAATAAATGTAGTAAAATTTTAGGTTATTCTTCACAAATATCTATTTATTAATAAACGATAAATGCACGGTGTCAGTCGATTAAGGTTTTCGGGGAAAATCTTGGAAAAAACCACTGACTAATCTTCGTGACATCAGCACATGAATATTATTTATTTATTTATTACAATCGTTACACTATTCAACTAAATTAATACAAGCAAACATACAAGGCAAGTGCACAATATTCATAGTGCAGGTGTTATTGCACAGTGAGCGCTGCAAGAGGAGAGGAATGTATGGTTTGAGGTTGTGAAGCTACTTCACAATCTCTTAGTTGCTCGCTCGTTCGAGTACCCCCATCGCAGCTAAATGTCTGCTAAAGTAGAATTTACACTATCGGAAATAATTTCAGTTCTAGCAAACAGTTTGATTTCCTCCCCGAATTTAGAACCGATAGTGGCGAAGTTCCGAAATCATAGTGTAGTAACAAACGAGTATCCGTCGGAGTACCCGATGAGATGTTTATATTGGCGGCGTAATATTCGGGGGCTTTCACATCACCGAAATAGAACTAAGTGCTTCCGTGGAGTTATGTGCTGCATCTCTTTGTGCCTTGTTCAGCGAGGATGCATCATCCACCGGCATGACAAATGCACAAGGTTTTATTACTTACTTTGACTTCGGGATTACTCCTAAGGATCGAGAAACTAGGACGTGGGACGCTCTCAGTTGCCAAAGGGTCAGAGTCAGACAAAGGTGTATTGTCGTACGTTTCATGAAATAGCTGATGTATCTTTTGTTCTGAAGCTTTTATTAAACCAGATAATGGGGATAGGAAATGAGGTCTCTACTTTTTATTATGATGGCGTTAGTTTACTGGTAATGCATGGCCACATATTAGTTATGTATGAAATCCGCATTCCTTGATAATAATATCTAGATGGTCCGAGATGACTAAGAAGCAATATGAAGCGTGGAACGGCAAAATAATGACGATAATCGCCAGCCCACATAGTTTTTAATGTAAGCCTTAACGTACCCAATTGCTGAGTCAACCCCTCGCATGCGGTCTTCTCAGAAGCCTTACATTAAGCTACCTGTAATGACCTCATCTACACACGGACATCAAACATATTAAGTGTCGACAGAGATGGTTAAAACATGCACGTCACAATGAAACATGACAGCTGGAATGACGGCTCCAAGTAATGAATTCCAACGTCGTTTCGTACAAACTCAACAGCCCGAAAACAAAGAATGGAAAAAAGGAAAATTGGCACCGGAGCGTCGGAGATTCGAACTAAAGTATTTCTTGCTCCGCGCGGATGTTCCCTATTGTAACAGTTTTTATTGAACATATATTCTAGTCTAACTTCCTCGGTTTAGAATTGACGCATTTTCCCTATCCATAATAATCATTCGAACGTCAAAGTTTCTTGATGCGTTCCGTTAGATTTATAGCGTCTCATAAGGAAGTTTCTTCTATAAATTCTTTTTATAGCTAATAGAATGCAAACACACCATTCTTGGCGTTCGTCAGTGTCCGACACGTCAGAATTCGTAACAAAACATAATTTCACACAACACCCTTTGTGCCTGAAAACAAGGTGGCATACTCCTCGCGTTTCCTCCGCCACGCCATTGTTTTTGTTCTCTGGCCATTTCTTTTGTTACATGAGCAGTTTCTTTTGTTCAAATGCTTGTTTCTTTTGTCCGGCGGTGGTTGTCTTTGTTTCAGCGGTTGTGTGGAGTCGCCTGCGCATCGTGCGCGCGGCGGTGCAGCGCCCTTGCGCGTGCGCTTCCTAATTAGCGGTTTTGCGTGGGCCGCCTGGCCCGATTTAACCTCGCCGCGTCACGCCGGCCGTGCTCTCGCGCCGATATCGCCCCGCTAACTACCACTTTATTGTATTCTGAAGTATATATTGAGATCCCTGTCCAGATAACTGTTATCTAGACACGCTATCGTCTATTTACCTACATAGGGATGCGGTTTAATGTAATTTCGGATGCTGTATTTGTATAATTTACCATACTTTAGCAATTATTGATAATCGCTTTGAGGTCACTGATACCCTTAATTAGATGGTGAGTTGAGAATGGATAAGTTGTATACTTAATACGTATCTCAAGAAGTTAAAGTCGTCATTAAGCAAAGAAAAATAAAGCCTAAGTATACATAAAACCAATTTCACACAGAGGTTGTGCAAGTAAGCAAGCTACCGAAACTTTTATCGCACCCTGTCACTCATTTTCAGTTTGTTCAACTTTATTCTCTACATAAATTACGATACGACGAACACACATCAAACATTCATCTTGCTCTTGATTTATTTGCGCGCACAAAATGTCCTCTTTGTAAAAAAAAAAAAGAAAACACATGAGTGACTACCAAAATAATCGCAAGTGACGTCTGTCTGGCTGTTATCTATTATACTTTATTAGGCACGCCAGTCGACGGTCTCATAAATGGGCGAAAGAGAATTGATTGAAAGTCAATAGGTCACGTCTCATCGCACGACGCGCGTTCCAAAGGTTTCGTCGTACTCCATGAATGGCCAAATTGAGGGCTTTAACTATCCTATTCGGGTCTTTTATGAACAGCTGTTACGTTTTTAGTCCCATTTTCTCGTTATTCTTCATATTTTGCTGAACTAGTTTACTTGTTTACCTTTCATGTCATTTTAGACGTCAATTCTCGAAATTTTAAGAATGTTCACAGTCTGATCTGTCTCAACCTGTCAAAAATACCTCTAATTTCCCTTTATTTTTGACATTGATTGTCGCCGAGATGAGATTACGACTAGATTTTGAACGTTTTAAATTACGGGAATTAGTCTTCTGGTTTTAACGTATTTTCACCAAGTTCGTATTGAAAATCTAGGTCTCGCAGTCCTTGCTTTAAGGGCAACCACGACTTCAAGGCTACACGTAAACAAATCTCACATCTGACATTTACAGAAACAATGGTGTTGTGTGAATATTGTATGCTGTAAATTATTCTAGCTAGGTTTTTAGAGCACTCCATAAACTATCTCGCAAATGCAGATGTTTGTACGCAACTAAGCCTCTTTGCGTCGCCGTCGTCACCTGGGGGTCGTTACTGGAGAGAAACTGTCGCGCGTTTTAACGTGTGCTGTTTTATTGACGTAGGAGCATGAATCTGCTCTGATTCACACATGGACGTACAGTCAACAGCAAAAGTAGATGATCAAAATCAGAAATTCAATATTAGTGAACGAAGTTCGCGTCAGAACTGTGTGGCGTCGAAGTGATTCAAAAGTATGTGATTGTAAATTATACCAAACATTAACTACTAGTTCAGCTGCCATATATTCGTGATCAGTTTTGACTCCAAAAGTTATAAACTCAATTCGCATCAGAACTAAGAAGTGAAAATAAATTTCAAAACTAGTGGACAGTTAAAATCAAAAATTAAATGATGAAACTGAGGCCACGTAATCATGAGGCAAATAATTCATCCATACTTATTTTTTAATTATCCCAGTTATTTAATTTGTTATGTTTTACGGAAAAACGGCACGAAGCACGGAGCAGAGGACAAAAATAAAAAATAATATGAAAAAATATTGCTATTATTATTAATTAGTAAGATTATTGAAAATTTATTGATTACTAAATAATTCATACCTAAATTCAATTTATAAATGTTCAAGAAATATAATTTTCTTACGTTTTTAACGGAAATCTGCTTTAGTATACTAATTTTGACCCCTGGGAAGGGTAGATATATAATATTCAGAATCAAAATGCATAGTGCTGATGATGCCTTCACCATGGAGCTCCAGTTCTCCTGGTTCTTACTAGGAAAACTCCTCAACGATTCCTTGCATCGGGAAAAGCAATATGTTGTAAAAGGTGATGAGCAGTTGTCATTGGGCTATTGTAACTTAGATAAATTACAAACTGACCCACTAAAAAGTGAAAAATAAAAACTTTTATACAAAAAAAAAAACAACAACCGACTTCCAAAAAAAAAAAACACTACAAAGTGAAAAATAACTTAATTATTTTTCACTTTGTAGTGTTTTTTTTGGAAGATTGTTGTTTTTTTTTTGTAAAAAAGTTTTACTAATGAATATATGCCAAATTTCATCCAATTGAAGCCCTAAAAAATTAGGGGTTCAATTGGATGAAATTTGGCATATATTAAATATGCAAATTTTTATTCAATTCAGCTGTTTTTCATTTGTTATGTTTTACGGAAAAACGGCACGAAGCAAGGAGCAGAGGACAAAAATAAAAAAATTATATGAATAAATATTGCTATTATTATTAATTAGTAATATTATTGAAAATTTATTTATTACTAAATAATTCATACATTCAAATATTATAAATGTTCAAGAAATATAATTTTCTTACGTTTTTAACGGAAATCTGCTTTAGTATACTAATTTTGAACCCTGGGAAGGGTAGGTATTGAGGATTATATTAAAACGATTATAATCTATTAGTTCTTGGCTACAATAAATCAATGTAATAGATAACAGACGCACTTAACGCTAACAGTGCGACAAAAGCGCAACAAGTCACTAAAAGTTGGTAATGCCCTAAAGATAAAAATATCAATCTACCTTCCGGTTTTAATATATTGTAGCCGACTGGGCAAAAGCAATCATTGAGTTATGATTTTGAATCGCATCAGCTACTTTTGAACATTGACATAAATTCACTAACATGCAAAGATAATAATATTTATTGAATTATCGTTTTGTGTCACATCAGCTACTTTTGAACACTGACAAAAATTCACTAACATGCAAAGATAATAATATTTATTGAATTATCGTTTTGTGTCACATCAGCTACTTTTGAACATTGACAAAAATTCACTAACATGCCAAGATAATAATATTTATTGAATTATCGTTTTGTGTCACATCAGCTACTTTTGAACATTGACATAAATTCACTAACATGCCAAGATAATAATATTTATTGAATTATAGTTTGGTGTCACATCAGCTACTTTTGAACATTGACATAAATTCACTAACATGCCAAGATAATAATATTTATTGAATTATCGTTTTGTATCACATCAGCTACTTTTAAACATTTGACAGTAGTTACAAAAAAAAAAAACAATTAAAATAGTAAAGTTTTTCAATTAAGTATATGATTTTTAACCGACTTTTGAAAAAGGAGGAGGTTATCAATTCGGATGTTTATATATATAGGGTGACTGGTAATTAGTGACCGATACTTGAACACGTGATTTTACTCATCATTATGAACAACTTTTACTATGGGACCAAACCTGAAATCGCGAAAAAAAATCAGCTGTTCCCTACGTTTTGACGAGTTAGACGAACATAAATGTAGGGAACAGCAGATTTTTTTTTCGCGATTTCGGGTTTTGTCTCATAGTAAAACCAAAAACAACAACCGACTTCCAAAACAAAATACTACAAAGTGAAAAATAACTTTAATTTTGGAAGTCGGTGGCAAAAAACTAAAACACAAATCCAAAGACACCGACTTCCAAAAAAAACACTACAAAGTGAAAAATAACTTTATTATTTTTCACTTTGTAGTGTTTTTTTGGAAGTCGGTTGTTTTTTTTTATAAAAAAGTTTTTATTAATGAACATAATTATGCTTTTTCAATTGGATGAAATTTGGCATATATTAAATATGCAAATTTTTATCCAATTCAGCTGTTTTTCCGTAAAACATAACAAATTAAATTACTGGGTTAATTAAAAAATATATGGATGAATTATTTGCCTCATGATTACGTGGCCTCAGTTTCATCATTTAATTTTTGATTTTAACTGTTCACTAGTTTTGAAATTTTTTTTCACTTCTTAGTTCTGATGCGAATTTAGTTTATAACTTTTGGAGTCAAAACTGATCACGAATATATGGCAGCTGAACTAGTAGTTAATGTTTGGTATAATTTACAATCACATACTTTTGAATTACTTCGACGCCACACAGTTCTGACGCGAACTTCGTTCACTAATATTGAATTTCTGATTTTGATCATCTACTTTTGCTGTTGACTGTACACTCCCACAATGTGTTTATGATGAAACATTGACACGCGTGACGTCAGTTCACTTCCAAGGATTCCGTGTCGAAGTGTCGGCGCACCGTGTGTCCTTGCTTTGTTCAAAATTACGAGCGAATGTTAAGATTAGATTTTTATTGTTTGCACATCGATATATAATTGTATCACCAAGCCTATAACTGGATCATATAATCAGGATATTCCAATTTGCGAAAAAAATCTAGATAATTAACGCTGCGATTTTAAAAGAATCCTTGAACTTTTATTGTGTCGGTTCTCAAAGGACCTCAATATAACACTCTTCTTGTTAGACCTGCTCTAGGATGATTCAGATATTAACATTCATCAATTAATGATAAAAGAATGATGGGAATGCATATTAATACGCTAAGCAAAACACAGACGCGAGAAGTGACAAAAGACAGTCTCGTTTTCATTGTCTTCCATCTCATTCTCACAAGAAAGAAAATGTATCGCTATTGGCATCATGGTTGGCATTGGCGACATTTCTCTTGTGAAAACGAACATTATGATCAAACCAGTTGACGAGTTTGTAAACACGTTTGATTGACCAATTTGTAGAATCGTTGTAAATAATTTCATGCCAAAACTAAATTGGATAAATAAAGTAGTCCTCCACTGATGATCCATGCCTCGGTCGGTATTCTGTATTGTAGACTCGTTGGGGAGTCTACAATACAGACTACCGACCGCTAAAACGGATCATCTAGATGGGATGACATAATGCAATTATCAGAACGGTTGGCAAAGGGGTTGATTGGCCACTGTCCTCTATTGGTGTGTTCGGTATACACGGGTGGCTGATGATGACCGTCGGGCTTTATGCTCATAGTAGCTGCTTCATACCTTAGGACCAATTAAAATAACGATATTTTCATTACCAGTCGACTCAGCGTCGTAATACGCAGCTCGACATGAGTCACTCTCGTACCTTTTTACAAGCTTTTATTTAGCTTGTTAATTCCGAACACGAGCTTTGGTCATACCCTTCTGCAATTTTTCTTTTATCGTAAATCCAAGGGCCTTCTACTGTGTATGCAGCATTCTGGTTTTCATTTCGTAATTTATTAAGATTGCCCATTACATGTGATAGTAGCGCCTATTTAAAAGGTTACTTAACTTATTTCGAGAGGTCCGATAGGTGAAGCACGTGTAATCAATTTATTATTAATACCTTATTTAAAATTATATTAATTAATAATCCGAAGATTTACAGTAAGTTATGTCCGAGCGTGGGACGATAATTTCGTTCAGAATTTATAGTGTCGTGTCATCGTGTGTAGACAAACGTGAAACAGAAGTTTGGCAAGATCCGTGCTGTGTCATTTCCCTATCCTAAAACAATATACACAATTAAAACCAGAAAACAGTACTTGAAATTTTTCACGGAATGAACCATAAGGACCAAAAAGACCTTGTCGTCGATCAATATTTCCACGTTACCCTCGAACCCTTATAACATCATTATTGGATAAATATTCTTCTAGTCCATTTTCTTTTGATAGGTTCGGGATTCTGACTCTAATCTACCATTAGGATGGTTACCGTCCTCCACATTACGCCTATATTCTGTTTTTTCTTTATATCTTCTGTAAATTATGGGCCAATTTATAAACTTTTCCATACATTTCCAGTAACTTTTATTAGGTTCAGTATTCCCAGTTCCTTCAAAATTGCAGCCATTTAAAATAATTGTACGAGTTTATTTCCTTCACGTCTATGTTAATGCTTCCTAAACAAACATAATGTCGACTATAACTTCTTATTAAAGCCCGGGAGTTCCGTACAGTGTACGGGATTCTGTTTTCGTTGGCTTTTCCTTGCTATTGTTCTGGCTTTAATATCAGAGTGGTCGCTGCAATGACCGGAGGATATATTGAACTAGATCGAGTCTTGTTTTGGTTGAATTTTGTTATATTGCATGCTGAATTGCAATGAAACAGAAACATTGCTTTTAGCTTCTCGTTTTATTGCAGAGTTGGTACAAGTATATAGGATCGCATCGAAAATTAGAATCCATATATATCAATAATTTATAAGTTCCATTCCATATATATCCATAATCCCCCACGATATCCACACTAACGGCTTATTGCACTTCGCATGCCATATGTATTATTTATATGAGTATTTAAGAATTTATCACCAGATCACAGTTTATGGCGGTCGCATTCGGGCTCGTACACCGTTAACGCTCTGCATGCCGCACGCTTAATTGCTCCCCAATCGATGCAGGGCCATCATCTGTTTACCTATAATACGTAGATTAGCGAGCCTTTTATAATCTTTTCATGGCACGTAACTGCTGAGTTTCTAGTTCAGTTAGTTTAGGTTATTATCACACTACACTATGTGTGTGTAATTTTCATTTTGAATACTCGTAGTATTCATGTCTAGCTATGCGATTCTTCAAGACTTCGCTCGTCGGAAATCTCTTCATTGTTTTATCTATTTGTTTCATTCGAATAAGCTTTCTTTTAGTAAAACTTTATCTCTGTTTTCATCATTCTAGCTTAACAAAATTCTGGGAACCGTTCTCTGGCTTAGCCTTCACTTTGCTTAAAATTAAGTGTTCACCCTGAATAACCGGAAAGAAATGATTTTTTATTTCTTCATAGTGCAATATTTATTTGCTCTTTCAACTCTTCATGTTTCGTTGATGCATTTTGCTTTTCGAATATTTCTTTGCAGTTACGATCCCGCTGTAATCGATCAACAAACTACTAAGGTTTCATCTTCCGCCTACAGAATCCTAATGGATATTTGTGATGTCCTTGTCAGTTGTAGTAATTCTGTTTGCTCCCAAAGTGGATGGGCTCGTAATGGAGACATCGATATCGAGTAGACAGGTACGGTAATATAATTTATGTTTGGCTATACTCGCAAACTTGTACTCTGAGAGGCTGATCGATTTACTTAGACAGCTGGATGCTTAGTAATGTACGACTATCGACTCGAGTTTATTTACTTCTCGCAAATATATTAGATCCTGCTCCGATACCTATACTGTTTTCTATCTCTTTGCCGTCGACCACAGCCTAGCCTGTTTTAGAAATGCGTAGGACATTTTGGTCGACAAATTTTGGATAAAAGCCCAAATGAACTTTTATTTTATTTTACATTCAAAAGACGGTAACGTAAAGCTGTTGCTTTGACAAAACAAACCCGTCATACTCAGGCCCTTAAATATTTAATATTCATGACAACATCGTGACTTTTAAAGCAAAGTGCAAAATTATGTTTAAAACAGGTGCGTTATTTGTGGAAGTAAAACGAGTTGCGGCGGCCATTTGAAATATTTACAATCCACAATAAAAATGAATACCATAAACATCAGATTGCTTACTTTTCACATCCCGCAGTCATTGAGCTCATTGTGTGTGTCGGTGATTTTTCCCAGCTTACTCTGTTTCGTCTGCGCTTTTGTGGAGGGGCTCATAAAAAGTAACAATAAAGTCCAGAGAATCATTACAGCTTCTACTGACTGCATGCTTAGGACCTGGATCGGTAGTTTGTTCAGCCGTTTTTGAAACGTGTTAGAATATATCAAGTCGTACTGATATATCTCGGTGGTCGTTTAGTCAATAATTTATCGTTGAGTCGGCAATTATTACTGTTAGTGATGTTATGTACGTAATTCTACGCATCATCTGGGTTGCCTCGTGTCTTATTGAATAGTTTATGAGAAGAATATACTGTATCAGTCTGCTTATGACTTCATTTATCACTGCGTTCAGTTGATTCTGTATCAATCATTAATTAGTATAATCAGCCTATAATGTTCCCACTGCTGGGACACATGCCTCCTCTCTATAATAGGGAGTGGGAAGTAATCCATCGCGCGAGCTCAGTGCAGGTTAGATGTCACGTGTCGTCGAATTTTTGACTCTAGGACATACCGGTTTTCTCACGATGTTTTCTTTCACCGTTTTTTAGAGCAGTGGTGATGAAATAATTTACATAAAGTAAAGTGCTTGCTTGGGTTCGAACCCTCAACCTACAACTCGTAAGTCGCGGCCTTTACCACTGGGACTCTGCTCTCATTCATTGCAAATATTGCAATCATTAATTATCAGATAGTTTACGACTTGAATAGTGTTTTAGTTGTTTTTATAGAATTATGAATGGCGTAATCTTGTTTTTTATATTTATAAACTTTCAAATAATAATTTGGAGCTTCCCGTCATTTGACCGGTGATAGCAGTGCAGTGTGTTGCTTCCGAGCTTATACAGTTCATCATCATCATCATTTCAGCCGAAAGACGTCCACTGCTGGACATAGGCCTCCCCCAAGCATCTCCACTTCGACCGGTTCTGTGTTTCTCGCATCCAACGGGTTCCTGCGGCCTTCACAAGGTCGTCGGGCCACCTTGTGGGAGGCCTTCCAACGCTACGTCTTCCGGTACGCTGTCGCCACTCCAGAACCTTTCGGCCCCATCGGCCACTAAAGATTGATAATTCTTCGGGCTATGTCGGTTCCCTTGGTTCTCCTGCCGATCTCTTATACAGTTTAAAATTTCAAATTTGTTCTGTTGCATGTCTGCCAGCAAATCGTATACTGGTATCGTTTTAAATTCGGAAGCGAAGCATGTACACGGAAATCCTAGTAATTTCACTAGCATGAATATATTTCAAGCTTCAGCATGGTCTTTATAGGTATACATATTGCCTGATTATGCAAGAGGTAAGCAATCTTTAAACATACCGAGTTTCAGACTTTCAATCCTTCTTCAGTCACGTTATTTGAAGTAAAACCTTCAAGTTTAACTCCCAAACAAACGACGCCAATTCCAAGCCTTCTAGAGAAAATATCGCGCCATACTTTGTTGAAAATTTTACCGCGTGGGTCTCCCCACTCGGATTACTAACTACGCCTTGCATCTTCTCACCATATGTTTTAGTTTCGCACATGTCCGTGTTTTAGACAGCTTTCGATTAATTTATAATGCTCTTAGCTCTAATTATTACCACTTGCGACTAATTTGGAAGTGAAAGGAAAACAGAATGGCTGCTGGTTATTGTCCCGCGCTAATTGAAAAAGGCGGGAAAATTGTAACTGTAGCACATTGGCTATATTATGAATGATGGCCTTTTCGCAAATATAAGGCGGCTTTTAATCAATTTCCAATCCTTTTATGCCGAATATGGGTTTAAGAAGCACTTTATAAAACTACTCACCACGTTAGGTATAATTAATGTGATGTTATGTATGTGTTATGGGGATTCTTCATGCTCAGTAGCATCCATCATGTTTTGTTCAGTTCAACGTTCGATAGTAAACATTATTGCTGGATATATTGCCTTTGGTTTACAATGGCGTGTGTCTACTGCCAGTTTTATGTCAGTATCTTCTGTGAAATAAAACTTTTTATCGTTATTCCTCTTAAAATGAAATTATTTTGTTTGACTATCAGTAGGTTCTGCCTACCCCCATGAGGAGAAGCCGTGAGTTTATGTATGTAATCTGCATTCGCGATTTATTTGCCAAAAATGTAAACAAATATGAGTTTATGGAAAATAACTTTAAATCGTACACAATAAAGTTCAGTTTACGCTACAACTTAAAACATTTTTATACATTTTTCAATAGTGCTAGTCACTCTGAAATCAACTTACATCACCATTAAAATAAAGTTGATATTGGTTTAACTTGAAATAATATTAATTTGAATAGACATTATGTATTTTGTTTGAGTCCAAATATTCATGGTTTCCAATGATCAAATACTGAAAATTAATTTCCCCCTTCCAAGAGCGTCAGAACGAATCAATTCAAATAAGTAACATAAATAACATCAAACTTCATCAAACAAGTTGATAATCGGAATATGAACTTATCAATATGCAGATACCCCTGCCGATCCTTTTGATGTAGGTACCTTATAAAATATTCAGTCAACAGAATGAACTAGCACTTACCGGCTTTGAAAGAGTACCTGATCAAATAAATGGTTTCTGGTTGTTTGCATTCCAAAAGTACCCATATAAAAATGAAAGTTAGTTCCCCGAAATGGTATTTGTGTGGTTCACGAGTCGTGTGCTGGTCGGATGTCAGATCGTCAAGGGTACGGTAACCCCGTAACACGTTTTATGTTTATGGTACATCGTGGTAGCGTTATTTATGTAGCGTTGCTGCTCTTTATTTATCCTTTCAAAGACGCACTTGAAAGGCGTTGTAGGGTCATGGGTCGTCTTAGGGGCGGAGTTAGAGAAAAATGACCCAGCATGGGCATGGACCGTGACGCCTCAGAAGCCTAGGCGCACTGTACAAAAATCGTAAAAATTTCACGTTCATATAAAAACGGCACTAAAAATTGTAGGATGCGCAGTAAAATCTGTTGCCGGGGTTAGAGCCTTCCTCAATGCGACTGTACGCCATTACAAAAGTATTCCGAGCAATATAATTTTTATTTTATAGACTCTTTAAATTTTGAAGTTCTTTCAACCGCTTTCTGAAGCATTTACCAGAAGTATTAAATATAATTTCACGCCTGATGATTGAAAAAACGAACTGGTTTGCACCTAACGCTGCGATACGCCAACTGTTACTGCCTGTCGTGTTACAAAATATTCGGCAGTTTTTTACTCCATCATACAAGTGTGAGACATTGTTAAAACCTTATCGGGAATATACAAAGAACAATGCAAACTGATTACAAAAGCATGCTAAAAATGACGTTACGCATATAACATAACGTTGAGGCCTTCGTGAAACATTAAACCTTCATTTTATTTACTGCGTCGTCGTTTAAGGTAGAGGATTCTCGCCGTAAATAACTGCTTTATGATATTTCCACGACTTCATTAAGTCTTTCAATGATATAACTCTGAGATTTATAGCCTCTCCGTCACAATACACGCTCTTATTGTGTACGCAAAATAGAAAGTATATTAATTACACTTGAGCGCGAATGTGAACGATAAAAAGCATAAAAATCCGTAATGCGACAAAAATTTGCGATTCAGAGAGATTTTGTGTCGTAGCTTAGTTGCAGGTTGTTGAGATAGGGCGGGGGCGACCCTTCCCGTTAATGTATTCTGGCAATTTCGCTAACGCCCTCCCGGGAGCTCGAGCCCTGGCTAGACCCTAGATTAAATTTGTACTCTTCTGTTTTCCGTTACTTTTTGTTACTTATCCTGTCAGCTCAACCGGTATAGACACTTAAGCCAAGGCTTAATCTGTCCGCCAATCTATACAGGCACAATTTGAGTTTTCGTTCAAAGTAGTTTCTGTGTGCCCATACCTCAAAATATTCCCGCGGCGCGTTGTATTAACGTATTTAACGTTTATCATGATTGTGATGTAATATTGGAAGTATTTAAGCTGGGAATTTTAACCGATGACGTAAAAATTTTCGCACGAAGAATTTTCGATAAAACGTTTAACGAGCACCCAACGTTTTAACAACAAACTGTTCGGGAAATCTTATATGTTGGACATTTATATCCTAGACATCTCATTTTTCCAGGACAGTAGTTTTACGGAATGTTGTCCACATTAATTTTATTATTTTCCAACGGACTCAGTAATGCATAAAGTTACACATACTCTTAGCCTCGTGTCGTACTCTCGTGGGACTGAGAGCGGTTTCGTGTTTTCGCTCTTAGTAACAACAACTCCGGACTGTTTCGTATGACGCCGACATTCCCCCCGAGCCCGACCTCTTACGAACTCGTATGTGCGCACCATGTCCGCTCTTACATCCAAACAAAATCCCATCAAAACAGCTAATCAGTCATCGATTAATGGAGCCTAGTACTCGCCAACTGACGTGCTCCCTTGGATGATTAATCGAGCTACAGAATTAGTTCTCATCGTGATAATTTGTCCAATATTTTTTTGCAGCCGACGCGATCATACGAATGAAATGGTAGTACTAGGTACGTGCTACTGCGTTTCACAATCTGGATTTTGTAGGAAAACCAATACGCTACACGACTATAGTATAGGCTCTGCCAAGTAGCTATTATTTTTAACGCCACCTTCAATTCATGTCAGTAAAGAGCGTTCGAATTCTTTTACGTTTTGGAATAATTTGAGGCAGACACCGCTAAGGGTTCGCAAAGCCGTCGGTACTTGGCACGGGGTGACCGAGAGGCTTCTTGGCTCGCAGGCTCGAGATCAGCGCTGGCGTAGCCCCTTGTGCGACCCCGTCTCGATGACGTCTTGGAAGCTTGCCCGATAGGCTTTAGATAAACGCTACCGTATTGCGGCTCCCCAAATCTTTTTTTCCACCCCCGAAGCGTTAAATTCATTATAAAATGCACTGCCACGGTTAAGTGTATTCAAAATTTGTACTTCCACGGAAAACAGACGTCTCATTCGCAATGCAAATGTATTCATGTCGCGGTAATGAAGAGTATCATGTCGCATTCAATCTCCACCTGCCACCTGTGTTCGTTAACCGACGCAAGTTTTTATATTTCTGCCTCGCGTATTTCGGAATCGCTCATGAAGTTTTGAAATGTTGGACGGTATATTTCAGCGTGTGGTGTGCAGGCTTCGTTACTCGGAATTATTGCGGGCGGTGGAGCTCGTAGTTCGCGTAATGTGCGAGTACGAGTGCTTAGATACGCAGGACATGGCGCGCATATTGTCAACGACAGCATACGCCACCAATTTAGTGCTTCAGCTGCGTTAACTGTATGTGATGTATGTCATCTAATTACTACTCTCTAGTAGAGATTCAACTTACCTACAACTGTTATCCAAAGCCTTTAATTACTGTTAGTTGTGTAATCCATGTTTTTTCAATTTGCATAAGCGTATAAACCCAAAACTCACTTTCTCTTCGCTTATATTGTTGGTAAAAGTCACGACTTAGAAACTCCTAAGGGAAAACGTTCTCAGTGGGCTTTACCAGAACGTTATGCTCTAAATATTTAGATAAGACTCAAGGTACTCGTATAAGATATTTCTCACAGTCCTCCAAATTACTTTGCCTATTCAGCGACGGAAGAAATCCACCGTCGTATTCAATCGATCGTAATTTTTTTTAATTCGCGAAAGTTTGCACTGAAAAGTCAAGGTCAACTTTGTAGTGAGCTTTCACATTAAGTTCTGTCGTGTTTATAAATGGAAATGAGATTTGTAATGTGGGCCTTTTTTCTTTGCCAGTTAATTTCCATTGTGTAGATTAGCATCCTGCGGAAAATCCCGTTGTGAGAAGAATAAAGAAACAGGCGGAAATTCGTCGGGTCCCGCGATTGGCGCCGCCTCCCCGCCGTCTAATGGGCTTCATTGACTATTCTGTTAGAAACTTTGCTTAATAAGCTAATGCAGCTACATAATTGGAAGCATTACGCTGTTTACTAATCATGTTGTTATTACTGCGTTAACATGTTCCACCGGACGTCACGTCGGATCGGAATCGCGTGCTTTTGAAGTTTTATTATTCATCGGATTAGTCACATTCGTTTCACTAAAAACATTGGTTTTTATGGCGGCATTTAGACGAAATGTGGGAGTTCCCATAGATTCTATAACTTTGTGTTTCTATGCGCTTATCTCGCTTGAACAGTAGTTGGTAGTGAAGGACATGTCGAATTAATATCGGGTGGCATATGAAGCAAGCACTTTATAGGCGCGGGGGCTTGGTGCTTGTTCTTAATAAAGTATCGTGTAATCCGACGCCCGCCGCCCGTCCGCCTTCGGTGGAGGCATCTATTACAGCTAGATGTATTTGAGAACGATTTCCAAAGGTGTATTAAATAAAGATTTCGGTAGATACCATTGTTTATTAGAATACAAAATTGTCATAATCTAAGCTTCTTTTCAGAATATTTATAGAAAAGTCCCTTTATATTTTCTCAGATTGTCAAAGTATTGACCCGTGTTTCTACCTTTGATTAGGTAATTACGGGGAAGCGCCAGGCTAGCCCGCGAAATTCGTATTTTTTTTTTTTTTTTTGCAATGTACAGGTCAGTGTCAACCCTATTGATTGATATTTCCTGAAATAGTCATTCAATTAGGTTATATGAACTTAGAGTAGAGGGTTGTTTGATGCTTTTAATGATTATAATTCTGTTAATACATATCTACTTGTTACGGTCACGAATCATATTTTGTTCAACATACAACCTGACCTGCAAATTGCAAAAAACGTAAGAAAATCTTAATTTCGCGGGCTACTCTGGCGCTTTCCCCTTAAGATTTAAGTTTAAACTCTTTAAAAAAGTTGAACATGAAAGTGTCAACATTTTAAGCGTCTCAGGGGATTAGTAAAACCTCTTTCAGAGCCCAGGCAAAAATAACACACGACCAACACTAGACGCGGCGCCGGCGCGCCGGAGCGCGAGCGGTCGGTCCGCTCCGTCCATCCGTCCGCGTCCGTAAGCCGCTATTCATCAACGTCCGACCTTTGCCCGCTTTTTCGTTTACTTGGCGTGTTTGCCCCAAACTTACCCTACGTGTTTTATTAATATTCATTTAAAATTAAGCCACATAGAAATATGATTACATTTTTTCCGTTTTGATTAACAATCGTACGGACGTAATGTAAATTTCTTCTTTTTCATTCGTGTGTAACATTAATTGTAAGTTCGTGGTTTTCTGACCTCCTTTTGCTGTACCTAATGATTTTGTCGGTAAACTGAATTATAAGCTTTCGGTGTTATTTTTCCGGGTATTTTCTGATTTCGTTGTATGTTCGGCTACGTTCATGACATATTTCATCAGATTACTTGAGGGTTTACTAGAAAAATGAGATTTGTTGTACCGATTTCTTTCGTAGCATTTCTACTAATGATGTAGTAATCGTTAACGTTACTATGTCGTACATTGGTACGAGTAAAATACGTTCTAACTTCTAATGTTTCGAATGCGACATGAATCCAAATACGTCCTTTGAAAGCAACAATCAAGTTTTATCACAGAACAAAAACCCCAAACCTCACTATCGGTGTTTAAAACGAATAAACCCAGTGTCTGCTTCCCATACGGGAGGGATCAACTCGTATCAGTTGACGGACGATACACGGCGCAAACGTCCCTGGATCCCTCACGACGCGGCGACGTTGATGTATAGTGGCCGAATAACCCGGAGAACAGCGAGGACGCTCGGATTACCACCATAATAACCCAAATATCAGGAGCGACACCAATCATACTCAACGACGCCGGGACAAACTTGCCTTATTTATGGTGTTCCTATATATTTTTGTGTGAACACAAAACTTGGTAAAGGGAGATTTGCGGGAACATGGGTTTGACGATCCGGGCGCACGGTTTTCCTCATAGGATTAAATAGGATATAGAAACGAAAGTACTGAAATGTGTGAACAATGTTTCACAATTTTATCGAGTTTTAGCTTCGATCAATAATATACCTCGGCAGTAGCTTGTCCTACAAAACTTTTGGAAATATTGAATTCTACGTTACCATTGTCGGTTCGCGCCGTCATGAATTATATATCGATTTGTTAGCCGGTTAGTATAAACCAAATATAAAACAGGATTTTTGTTTGCTGACTATGATGCTCTGAAATATTTTGAGCTATCGTGGTATTCGTTGCCCCGCAGACTTTCTATTCAGACTCCATTTTGTATGTATTTCTTCGTAACAATTTCTTGTTTCCAATTATAGAAATAATAACCTACTTTTTTTTGAAGTCCGTAAAAACCATCTTTATTCGTATAACCCATCTTATCTATTATTCGTATATGTTTACACTTCTGTATTGTAAACATTCATTACAAACGTAAATTAATTAAACGCTTAACCAAACACAGTTGTATCTTTAATATACCACTGTAATGACAGTGGACTTAAGCCAGAATTTTAATAATTCCAGTTCCCAAGAATTTTATCATTTGTATTTGTAGAGAGCTCATTACTCATTCATGCTTGACAAAGAAGTCTTTCACATCATTTCATATGGAGTAAAATGTATTCTGATCAGTACGTTTGTCCAGCAGCACTGAGAACGATTTATCAACGTCTCCCTTCCACGTACTGTCTTCGGAATGGTCATTTGCACCGACATTGCTGTATGTCTTTCGACGCATCTTAAATATCTGTGATTTACTTCTTGGGTCTCTTCCGAGGGCACTGACCATTTACTGATTATATTTTGTTCCATTCCGTGTCATCAACTCATTTCTCTCTTCACAAATGTGCAATTTTCGCTGAAATATCTCGCGATAATTCGCGCTTCATACCCGAATATTTTTAAAAGAGTTTCGTCGACATTTTCGAATTTTATCTTTTTTTTTTACGGCTAGCTCTGTTCTCGCATGTTGCTATCTTAGAAAATAATTCTAGTCACGAACAAAACGTTTTCCATATATCAAGTACCTACCTAAGTTCTATGCAAATATGGCGGGCAACTAGTGTCAACCGGTTTTCGTTCAATAAACCGGTGTCGATGATCCATCAATGTCACATCTGTACCTTCTCTATCCGTAAAAAGGATGAGGAGAAAACATGATGGCGAGCTTGAAATTGCGACAGAAGGACTGTGTTAAGTTTGTTCTACATAATATGCATGTGAAGAGAATATTCATAAATTAGACACGGCAATTAGGAGTGAGGCACCGAAGTGCAGTGTCGGCGCGTGCATTGTGTAGGGCACAGTCCTACCGGTCTGCATCAAGAAACAATGGCTGAAGCATGCTCGAACCGTAATTTGCGTAAAAGCGGGCCATTTCTACGCTTTCGTAAGCAGTAGAAAACCCTTCAGTATTGTCGAAGTGAATATTACCATTCGTATTACATCGATGAGGTAATGTGGCCACACAAATGCAATTTCTGCAAATTACCTGAACGATTTATTATGCACCTTACATGTTTTTGCACAGTTCTGAATTATAAGTTATTCTATATATTGATTTTGCACCCAACAAAGACGAGTTTTTGTTGTGGAACATAAAAGATTTGAAGGTAAACTTGTCTGGGGAAAATGTTGAAATTTATTTTTCATGTCCGTGTCACGCCCACGACTTATATAGCTCGCACTGAAGATTGACTAAACAAACTGCTTTGTTTTATCATTTTGTTTTTAAGCATTTTATTTCGTCAACATTGTCACTGGCCGTCAGAAACAGCAGTTATGTTAATTCCATCGCATAAAATAGAATACAAACTACTTTAATAAACGCAGTGTGCGTGAGCAATCAACTTTGGTGACTGATTCAGATAATTCGAATAAACAATTACAAAAATGCATTAGTCTGAAATAATGTGATTTAAATTGCACGCAGTATAAATTAATAACAAAGACAACATAAAAAATAGACGTAATCGTGAACACTTATCAAAAAGGTCGATTGTGTCGTATTAATATTTAATGTTGTGCACACCGATGCCAGTGACAAGGGCTCCGTATACGGACTTTAATAAAACAAATGAATGAATACGTAATTTTGCAGCAGATCAAAAGCGTTTTACAGCGTATTAATTTTTCAACCCTTTCAGTGTGCCTAATGATTTATCAGTCAAGAACAGAGTCTGGTAACGAGTTGTTTGACTAATCGATGCTCAGATAAATATCTTTTTTTTTTTGCCAGGGATCGAGTTTGTGTTGTAAAGGATTTTTTGTGTCTACAAATGTATTCGGTTGTCGGGTTTGGGTGCACAGCTGCACGACATCCGGGCTTTCAGTCCACAATTTATATGTATGCTCCTGCGCCTTATGAACACAAGTGTATTCCACTGTTTCTTCATGTTTGCCTACCCTAAATACCTCCAACATTCGTTGTTACGGAATATAATGTGGTCGAAAGTAAACAAAGACGTTTTTAGAAGGCCCACTTTTATGGACAAACTGGCTCATTTATTTCGATTCGATAATAGTCCACAGAACTTTTTGTGGCTATCTAATCTATTGGACAAAAAGGAACTAAAAATGGCGACCGCGAAAGGTTTTTGCTGACAATTAAAATGACAGTACTCGTTCAGTTTCAGGCTCTATTTTCTGAAGTTTACAAAGTTCTTGTTGCGGTACAAGGGAATTAGTCACACTCCAATTTCATTCAGAAACTAGCTTCTGCTGGCGACTTCGTCCGCGTGTTTCAACATAAGACATAATTATCATAAGGCACTCGGCAATAGCGTAGCTTTCTAAAAGTGTTTTTTTATATGGATGATTAGTTTCGGACATAAAATAGATAGATAAACCATTTATTTAGTGCACATAAAATTCATAACACAACACACAAACGCACAATTAAATGATAACTAATTACAAGAATATATAAAAACAAGGTGCCAACATAAAAAAAAAAATTAAAACATTCTAAAATAAATTAAGTAAAATCGAATTGAATGGCGTGCAATAGGAGAGGCCTAAATCCAGCAATCGACTGCTATTAATAGGCTGATGATGATGATGAAGAGTTGAAGACATACAATGTGACACTTTGAATCAAAATAACGAATATACAAAGTGCGGTGTGCATAACATCCAAATTTACAAACTAAGTACCTGTTTATAATACTCGTATTATTTTGCTTTAAATTCAATCAAGCTAGCAGAAAAAGAATTCGTAACTATGACAAACGAAACTAAAGCCCGTATCGTAAAAGTGTATCCTCTCATATACGCCATCCTACGTGTCGTGTTTGATGGGGCGGTGAGGGGTGCGCTGGGGTAGCGGGCGCGGGGGTGGAATCTCAGCCCCTCAGTAAATAATTACCGCCCCGGCACAGGGGTGGAGCCCCAAAACCGTCCGTGAGCCCCTGGGCCCGGCCGGCTCTTCCAGCTTGCCGCGTTTGTTGCCAATTCTTATTGTGCTCACAATCTCACGAAAATAAATTGATATGGCAAACGAATACGCAATTTGTTGGAGGTGCTTACTGCTTAGTTATTCTTGCAATAAATTGGAGAATTGGTGGTAATGTTTCTGGGAATTTCTTTGGGACCGTTATGAATAAAATTGAACGCCGAGCTGCTTGGATTTTAATTTTGAGAAATTTTACTATTGGTATGATCGCGAATATTTCTTTGTGGATAGCATAACTTACTAGAACGTCTAGTTCAGGATAAGCCCTTGATAATCCGACTAAATATTCTCTGGATATAAAAAAAATTGCTTAAAAATTTTAGAAATTATTGGCAATAGAATTCGATTCAACTATAATCTAGGTCGACGCATGCCAAATCGTGCAATCTTTTACGCAAATTGTACGCTGTTTTATATGTCAAGGAGCGATTAGCCACTCTTTCCATTCAATAAAAGTATGAATGGAATTAATCAGGTTACGAAATATCTTCACGTTTTCAGTATTAGGTATGTGGTAAATTTAGTAGCTGAAAATGTATTGATTTTGACATCATAGCCTTTGCTGCACAATGTTATCAACATTATGCACTGCTAAATCTAAATATTTGCACGGCTGAAATGCCGAATATAGTGAAACCCAGAGATCTTAAGAACTTATGTTAGCTACCTATATTCTTGCAAATAAATATATCATTCAAATAAATATATCATTCATTCATACAATAAACAACGTATGGACAATAAAAACATCCTGTATTACCGCGGTCTTGCATCTAAATTCTATGTTCGTATTCATAGTTTAATCTACCTAAGTAAATCTGTTTACCTATTATTTTTTGTTTCTTTGATAACATTCCGATAGTTCGGTTATCTTTTATGAAGCGCGCACATAATCTGACTCGTTACATAATCTGTCTCTATTCGTCTACGTCTTTATTTACAAAAGATATATTATGTACGTGAAGTATTATTTATTATAATTTATTCGTTGAACCTACTTATGCCAAATGAATTAGTTTACACATACCTACACAATATATTCGCTACTAAGTAATATTGAATCAAAAATACATCATCATCATCATCTGCCTAGCCTTTTCAAAAATACATCTGGAATAAAAAAAAATGTGTAACTTAATTTACTGCAGTTCACTCAAACTGTTACAATTGCTGTTAAATATCATTGAGGCATTCCTAATCCTATTAACGTCAAACTGTATTCGTGTAATTTAAAACATTGATAATTTAATACAATATTTAGTATGCTCAAAACTCACGCTGAAGTCATAATAATAGGAGCAACTTCTAAATTCTGTAGTCTGTACTATTATTATTATAAGCCTGTGTTGTCCCACTGCAGGGCAAAGGTCTCCCTTCCCTCTTTCCACTTTTCCCAGTCAACTGTGATTGTGGACCAATCCTTTAAGAAGGAGTCCAGCTCATCCTGCCATCTCTTTCTGGGCCTGTCGTGCAGTCGTTTCCTGCCATTGGGGATCCACTGAGTGGTGGCTTTTGCGTATTGCTGCTCCGACATGCGACAGATGTGACCAGTCCAGTTCCACTTTAGTCCAGCAGCTGTGCGGCCAGCGTCCGCTATTTGTGTTTTGGAACGAAGTCTGTACTATAGATAGGGTAAAACGTAGACTTGATTCGGTAGGCTCTCGAGTAGGTACAGATTAGGCAAGCGACCGCAACGGCTACGTGACCGGGACTACCCGCATTCAAATATTTTTGGTCGATTTCTTTGATCGTGCTCAATTATTATACAAGTACCTACAAATGATATTTTGCTCTTGGTTACAGCAGAGGGATATGGCTACTCATAAGTGTGGGTTGGTGCGTTGCTTCATTTCAAAACCTTGGTTGAACTTTGTTGTTTGCCCTTGGCTTGGTATGTTTCGGACACCTTATGTAGAGGTATACATAATGTGAGCTTTATGTGGCCAGAAATTATGAGGTCTGGTTAGTATAGTTTGGTGCAAAAACATAAAGGCATTACACACGGATCAAGCTACACATTTCCAGTTTTAGCTGACCTCGCATTGTGTTGGTTTTTTTTACAATCAGAAGTCAGAATATACTGGTTATTTAGAGCTTGATATGTAGCCGTGTGTACAATCAGTGAAATTAAAAGATGAAAATGATTGCTTTTAGCGATAAGACCGACGATTGTGTCACCTTATGTAAATTTTCTATATTTGTAGCTATCTGAAATTTTGTAATGGTGTACCTACATTATAATTTCAATTCAATTAAATTCAAAATCATTTATTTCAATCCATTTATGATCATAATATGTTCTACATCTAAAATAAAATATTTAATCATAATAAATACATACTTAAAATAATATAAATTAAATTCAAATTATAAAACTAAATTAAAATCATAAAAAAAATAAAAAGTGATTAATAATATGCCTGCGATTATACGAGTATATCGCTTTTCTAGCTCGCATTAACGATATTAAAACACATCCTATGTCTAGGCACTTAGATTAAAAAACTGGCCAAGTGCGAGTCGGACTCGTACACGAAGGGTTCCGTACCACAAGGCAAAAACGCCGAAAAAACACGTTTGTTGTATGGGAGCCCCCTATATTTATTTTATTTTGTTTTTAGTATTTGTTGTTAAGTATAGCGGCAACAGAAATACATAATTTGTGAAAATTTCAACTGTCTAGCTACCGCGGTTCTTGAGATACAGCCTGGTAACAGACAGACGGACGGACGGACAGACAGCGAAGTCTTAGTAATAGGGTTCCGTTTTTACCCTTTGGGTACGGAACCCTAAAAAGATATACCTATTAGGAACGGATAAATGCAGCTTCTTCCCTTTTCGCAATACTCGCAAAGCAATGCGAAAGGGGAAGAGATTACAACATTTCAAAGTTATTCATACAAAAAAGTTTTAATTTCGCTTCAATTAAAACGAGTTCCAAACTAAATGTAAAGGGTTCGACTTACAAAATAATTCATTCATCAGGTACCATAATTTGTGTTCTCATTTTAATGTAAATAATGTAAACGAAACACATTGTGCTAAAAACTTTGGAATTGTGATGAAATACGACGAAACTTTTAAAGAGAAACATGTTTTCATTGTTCTCTCTTAGTTCATTGTTCGTATTTATGCGATTACGTAGATGTCCAATGCTGGGTATGAGGCCTCCCTCGTCGACCGTTACAACGACCGGTCCTAGGGGAGATAACACCATAATAGCAGCACTTGGCAGGGTGATTGGTGATCGCGTGATGTTAATAATACTAGTCAACGTGGACATTCGCCTATCCTCTTTTTAGGGTTCCGTACCTTAAAAGGAAAAACGGAACCCTTATAAGATCACTTTGTTGTCCGTCTGTCTGTCCGTCTATCAAGACCCTTTCTCTCAGGAATGCGTGGAGTTATCAAGTTGATATTAATGTCAAATACTCAGGGCTACAATCCCTTGAAGCAGTAAACAAAATCAAACTTCTAAGTCAACGCAATCAAAAGATACGGGCGTTTACGTTCCGTTTATGCCGCATATTTTGACACTCGCAAGGGAATCAAAACCTATAGGGTACTCTCCGTTGACCTAGAATCATGAATTTTGGCAAGAAGCAATCTCATGTAGCGCAAGTAAAGCAAAAAATCCGAAAACCGTTAATTTGTAGTTACATACTTACTTTGTACAGAACCCTCGGTGCGCGAGTCCGACTCGCACTTGACCGGTTTTTTTGATACCTTAAATGACTGAAAAGCTTATTTCATTCGCGTGTGGCATACATTTTACGAATCACGTTGGAATTATGTCGGTAGCAAATACTACATCACCTTCAATTTTCCAAGTTATTAAAAGTAACTGTGTGCACATACCCGTCAATCCTTGCAAACATTTGACACGCTTTTATTATGCGCACGGTTTTGTGGTGTTACTACAAAATCGATAAGAATACGTGAGCATTATTTTGCCTTTTCTTCTAGTTTTTTTTTCTATTCATATTAAAAGCAAGGCTCGGATACCAAGCACGTGACTCATAACAGTCATAACATAACCAAGCCTGTGGTTCGAGGGCATTTCAGAAATATATTATCAAGGAGTTTCAATATGACGCTATATGATTTGATAGAGACCTATCTTATCGTGTGTCATTTACAAAGTGAATGACTTCTGCAAAAACTCATCAAGTGTACTGTTTATACCATCTATTATAGGAATGTCTAGAGAAATCATTTTCATGGGTACTATGGGGCAAGATGTCATATTCGTAATTTTCGTTGACGATGGGATTAAAGTGACAGAAAGCAAGCAGGTTATAGATAAGCCAGAAATACCTTCAAACGACTGATCACAGGCCGTCAACAATAACACTTAACGAAGTGACAAGAGATTATCGCCACCTGAAAATGAACACAGCGATGACTATATTTCGAGATGAGAGTAAATTCCTTCGTATGGCTGACGTTAAAGATCTTTGACAGAAAGGATTTATTCAATATAGTAATAGAAAGTCGGTTAATAAAGTTGGCTATTTTGGAATCCGACCTATAGTTAGGCCGGATTCCGAAATAGCCACGGATTGGGATGTGGCTTACTCATTAATGAAGAACTTGCCTTTAATGAGGGATGGTGATATTCAAAGGTCAGTCTCGGGAATTCTAGATTAAATAGTAAGTGGGAACAAGAGAGCAGTGGTAATCCAGTGGTAACTGCCCGAACTACGATTGTAGGTCGTGGGTTCGAACCCAGGCACTTTACTTGTGTAAATAATATCATTACCAATGCTTTCAAAACGGTGAAGGAAAACATCATGAGGCATGTCCTAGAACCAACAATTTGAGGACATGTGACATCTACCAACACGCACTGGGCCCGCGTGGTAGATTACAGCCCACTCACTCTCGAAGAGAGGAGGCCTGTGTCCCAGCAGTGGGAACATTATAGGCTGATTATGGCAACAAAAATACAATATTCGACGGAGGTCGGCTAAATTGAATGATAAATGTTCTTACTCTTACTTGTCATACAACTAAATATAAATCACTGAATTCGTGCAAAAGGTCATCCCGAACCGTCAAGTTGTTCCCAAGATAATCGTACATCTTTTCTTTTATAAGGTATCAGCTTCAAAGTACTGTTCTCGGTAGCGGCATGTAGAATGCCACGAACATCGTCTGCGTACGTGTTGTATAAGTTAATATTCACGATAGTTTCTAAGTAGCCAGCGAATGCGTCAGCTCTAAGGTCGAATGTAGGCTTTATAGCCGTTATTCAAGACGCTTCGTGCTTCACGACCACAATATTCATCGCTACGGATTAAATAACTGCCACTTACACAATTTTATAGCCCATAGCCAGTGCTATGTGCCGATATTACTCTAAAACAATTTGTGTAAGAGTTTGTATAATCTTACGCAGCAATTTGCTAATTGGATTAAATTCAACTTTCAGCCACATCAGGGAATACTGGTCGTAATCTAATTTAGACTTTAAATTCATGCGTTATGTGAGTAACATTTTCAACTTTAGTTTCAATACACAGTGGGTCTGTTCCCAAATTACAATTCGTTGAAATTCCACCCGTAACGTTGAAGTTGTAATGTAGTTTGTCCGCAACAAGTGTCCGGAGCGTACACGGCCGGTCTGTAATTTTGATAATGGTCACGAGGGGCGTGCTGGAGATAAGCGAGATAACGGGCGAGAAGGCTCGGCTGCGGCGGTCCGGCCGGACGGATCACCGGACCGGTCCTCCGGCGGCATGCGGGTGGTAGGACGTCCTGAAGCCGTTTCGGGCGGTCGGTTTTGCAACGCCTAGTGCCACTCAAGCGCTTCTGCGTGGAATTTCGGAATATCGTACGAAAATGTTTACAAAAGCCCTGTATCTATGTAGACAACGTAATCCGCTTCTTGTGTCTTGAAGAAGATTCATGGTTCAATTAACGTTTTGGTAAAAATTTCGTTCGATTACATTTTCAAATCTTCCAAGTCTGTGCTGTGTGATTTTAGAAAAAATGATTCTCTTTGTTCTGATTTCTTATTATAGTCAAGTTTATGTACTTCAGATTGTTGGATTCTGTTACTGTTATACTTTACCTGTTTGTTTTCATCTTCAACGTCTCCACACAACAATTTCCTTGACCAGTCCATGTCAGTTACGTGATCACCGAGCTGCTGCAGAGTGACCTGCACAAGATCATCGTGTCACCGCAACATCTGTCCGCCGACCACATCAAAGTCTTCCTCTACCAGATATTAAGAGGTGAGCCATATTTTATCTTAAATTAATATGTTACTACTGTTTTAACTTTACATGATATCTTGCGTGAACGGACGGACGGATATTTTCATTACTATACAGTAGGGGGATTTTTTTTCAAGCCCGTGTGGTTAAATTTTGAAATGAAACATGAGCTTAGTTTTTCTCTAGGATCTATCTATAGTATAAACCCTGAATACAGCGTAGCAGCGAAATGGTGATCACATTAGTTGCAAAAGGAACCTTAAGATCTGCCTATCCCGTTGCCATTATCTTTTAATCGCCTGTTACTATGCGCACGGCTGTGTTATGTGACTGTTTGTTTGAAGTGCTGGAAACTGCACGGATTGGCAAATATCGTAGATAGTGTGGATTAAGTGAAGAAACGTTTTATTTGAAATAGGAATTTATTGACGTAACTTTTCCAGGCATAATTTCGGTATATTGTGATTGAACTTTATTTATTACTTCATTTCGTTCAAATATTAAGGTTACAATACACATAGGTACTTATTAGTCGTGTGTCTTGATGTTTACTTAGAAAATAAATTGTAATGGCGCCCACGCGGGACTTCTAATGGTCGTTCGTAATAGTAGGGAATTTTCATACTTATTACATTTGGTGTAAAGGTTTTGAACCGTGTGAGCTTTTCTTTTGTTACCTTACTTTAGTGCCAAGTTCTTAGAAGCTTATACATACCTACCCAAATAAATAAGTATACTTATATAGTAGCATGTGTCATAAGTGCACGTGTTAATAATTCTCACAGCAGATACAAGTGCATACTACAAACAGATCCGCTCTGTAATCGACATGGGAATCGAATGTAAATGAGTCGAATGTAAACTTATTATAACTTCTGACATTTGTTATTACAATAATAAACCCCGTGGGCGACTATTGGCAAGTGAACTGTGATGTTTAACACATTAAATTATCATTACCATTTCATCATCCACGACCCGACTACACCCATTGCTGGGCATTGACATCTCTTTTTAGGGTTCCGTACCTCAAAACGAAAAAACAGAACCCTTAAAATACGATCACTTTGTTGTCCGTCTTGAAGCTGTGAAAAAATCAAACTTCTAAGTTAACGTAAAAAAAGATACGGCCGTTTATAAATGCTGCAAAAAACGAATATTTCGCTAGAATCATGAAATTTGGCAAAAAGCAATGTCATGTAGAACATGTAAAGTAAAAAACCGAAAACCGTAACTTTGTAGTTACATACCTTTTTTTTTTTTTCTCGGGAGAAACTTTCAAAAGGTGCCTGGTCTTTGGGGATAAAACCAGGGAGTGTGGGATTTTTACCTCACTAAAACCACCCCGGTGGTCACCATCTGCACTATGGAAGGGGCACCATTACCTCTCAAAATACCAATCCGGAGCCCCCTCTGTACAACGCCTGTTAGGGCATATCTCTGGGGAGACTGTAAAGGGGTCTCCACAAAATCTAGCTGTGCAAGCGTGCAGGGCAGCACATGACCACTGTGCGCCGTCTTCCACCTACAAATTTGCACTTGACCGCATCATCCAGCACTCTAATTCCGTAACACACTATCAATCATAAATCTAAATCATTTTGAAGGATGTTCGAAAGATTTGTCTGCTCAACAACTTAAATAACGCAATGAATGTTGTTGAACTGTCAAACGGAAAGCCATTGCTATTGATAGTGTTACCCAATTACCCCAAAGGTTCCGTTACCATTTACAGAGTGCACATGGTAAACTGTGGTGGAGTGGTAATTCATTCGGTAAATGGTAAAACAGTTTTGTGAATACGAGCCTATACTACCTCAAATGGCTTAGCATGATCCTCCGTTATGTCGAAAATACTGCAGCATTAATTTTGAAATAAATATATGCTAAAGTTGAGGATTAATGTAAGGTCTTATGTTAGACGAAAACACGATTCCATAAAATTTTCTCGATAGAAAAAAAATCCAAAGTTACCTCCAAACCGAACAATAAACCGCTGGTATTCAAAAAATACTTCAAATTAGATCATGAAACTTTGCATACTAACTGAACTAACTATAAAGCAGGTCTTATGTTAGTTAGTTTTTTTTAATTACCTTTATTTTCACCGTAAAAAGCAAATACCTAAACTATTGGCGCTGCCTCCCGCCCAGCACCGCACTCTGTCTCGCTTTCACACAGTCCGCGAGCAGTATCGTGCGAGCGAGATAAAGAGTGAATTTTAGCTGAGGTAGTATAGGCTCTGTGTCGAAACATTTACATAGCGTAACACGAACAAACAACGAATATATTTCTTTTATGGTCTTTTGTAATAATGGTGGTGAAAGGGTGCACACTTATACAATCCTAATGGTCTATTTGAAAGGGTTGCGATACATACCGGCCTTGGCCGAGACTTTCATAATTACAGGATCGGGGCGGGGTGGTAACGGGCAACGGGCAACCCTATCCGTGTTCATACTAACGAGGAAAATTCCAACAGCTTTAAAATGTTTCAAACAATACAAATTATTTCTTTGTGAACTTTTTTAAAGAATAACTCCTTGGCACGTCAAAGTGAGGGATTTTGTATCACCGGAAACCGAGAGATTGTAAAAATTTAAGGGTGAAGATTGTGCAACTTGCGACAACCCTAGATGTTCGCATTACTGCTACAGCTGGAGCGGAGCAATAACATTTGGCTCGCCTGATTCATGCTAGGGGTGGTCACAAACCGTACATTTCGCAGTCCATTGTATCATGGCTCATTAATATGCGAACCCCGCCCGTTACTTTAATATTTAAATATTATATTTTCGGCTTCGGAATTTCAGATCTCGTTTCACGTTTCATTGCGAATTCGGGGCTAGTGTTTTTTTTTCTGTAAATAGAAAATACGAGAAATAAAGCCTAATGGTATCGAATGTTACTCTTCGGTACCCTTTTGTATAGAAGTAAGTAGCATTATCCGCGAAGTACCCTCGACGAAATGTTTGTGAAACCGGCAAGCTTGTCATTCTTAATCAAGTAATTCTATGATGCATCTAAGGCCCCTTGCCCACGGCGACTTTTTGTAGCGATGCTGTCGCGAGTTTCGTAAACGCTAAACTAATCGCATTTGCAACGCGCTACAGCATGGCGACTGTATCGACGCAAACGCGCGACCGTGTCGGACGACATCGGGGAGAGAACGGAGGAAGGGTGGCGCGTAAGTGGAGATGTGGAGAACCGAGCACTGAATCGCGTTTGCATCGCGACAGTATCGCGTTTGCATCGCGACTGAAAATCGTGGTGTGGGTGAGGGCAAACAGCTGGCGACCGCATCGCGACTGTATCGATGCGAACGCGCGACAGCATCGCTACTGCATAGCTACAAAAAGTCGCCGTGGGCGAGGGGCCATAGAACTGGTATGCAACAACCGAAAGGCGTAGTTGCACTTGCTAGACTAATGACATATAGTAAATAGCTATCATTATTCATGACATTAATTACCCAAAGCGAATATCCACTGCAATATCCGTCCATCATTAATTAGCATCGATCACGATTATACTGACGCCCATATAAACGACAATATTTAGATATATAAGAGTATATTATTAAGGCTATAAGAATAGGGGAAGACCAAAGTAACAATGGATGGACTGTGAAAGATGGCTAGAAAGGGGGTGACTACCGTGGTGACGACTAATAGAGAAGTATGGAAGAAAAATACATGTTGCGCCGACCCCAAATGCGAGTACATTGGGATGAGGGCAGGAGAATGATCACACTAATATTATAAAAGCGAAAGTTTCTGTGTGTGTGTTTATATGTTTGTTACTTCTACACGCTCAAACGGTTGGACCTATTTTGATAAAATTTTGTATGGAGGTACCTGACACCCTGGATTAACATATAGGCTACTTTTTATTCCGATATTCCCACGGAGTCGAAACTTATGCGGGTGAAACCGCGGGGCGCAGCTAGTGATTATATAAATACTAGCAGCGCCCCGCGGTTTCACCCGCATAAGTTTCGATCCCGTGGGAATATCGGGATAAAAACTATCCTATGTCCTTTCCCGGGACTCAAACCATCTCTATACCGTCTAAATCGGTTCAGCGGTTTAAGCGTGAAGAGGTAACAGACAGACAGACACACTTTCACATTTATAATATTAGTATGGATATCTATGTTATTTAGGTTAGAAGAACAGAACATCCCCAACCAGTTTCAAATTTAAATACGTGTAGCACCTGTTCCCTTTTTTTTTGGTCTTTGTGGCTTAGCGGCGTCATCGCAAAATGTCAGAATGTAGAATAGAATAGAATATTTATTTGCGTAAAACATGGTATACAAGGGTGTTAAATACAAATTGAGGCACAAGCATGTTTAGCTAGGATAAAATATAGCATGCAAAATTTTAAAAACAAGTTAAGATGGACTGTTTAGTTGTCCGAAACTGAATAAATAAATTAAATTAAGCAACAACAACCGTTTTTTTTTTCAACAAACATCAACATTTTTTATCTATAAATTCTTTTACACTATAAAAACTACACTCGAGTAACCACTTATGAAATTTAATTTTAAATAATTTTGTATTTAATGCTTTGAAATGCCTAGGTATTTTATTATAAATGCACACACACATTGCCAAGCAGTTACGATTGTATTTAGACAGTCTAGGCAAATCATTTAACACCAGTTTATATGGATCTCGTCGGTTCCGAGGATTGACATCATTTGCAGTCTTAAATAGTTGCTTATTTTTCATAACAAACACACATATTTCGTAAATGTAAAGCGACGCTAACGGTAACAAACCAAGTTTTTTAAATATTGGTCGACATGAGTCGTCGGGCTTAAGTCCACAAATTGCTCTCATGCACTTTTTTTGAGCGATGAATGCTCTTTGGAAGTCAGTGCTGTTACCCCACACTATTAGTCCATAACGTAACAACGATTCGACGTACGCGTGGTATGACATTACGGCAGTTTTTATATTAGTTACATTTTTTACTTGTTTTAATGCATAAACAAATTTATTAATTTTAGTGCTAACATTGTCTATGTGCTCTTTCCAGTTAATGTCTTTATCTATTATAACACCTAAAAATCTGGTACGCGTTACTTCATTGATTTTACTAATATTGAGTTTAATGTCATTTTTGGAATTATTTGATCGATTAAATTGGATGTAAACGGATTTGTCTAAATTTATTATCAAATGGTTAATGTCAAGCCAGTGCAATAATTTGTCAATTGTATTATTAATGTCAAGTTCATGTTCTGAAATGGTATTTAGTTTTTTATTAGATGTCACTATAATAGAAATATCGTCAGCAAATAATACGCATTTATGGTCAGTAATTTTTATGATGTCATTTATATAAATAAGGAATAATATTGGGCCTAGCACACTTCCCTGTGGAACGCCATATTTATCATGTTTATATTCCGATGAATAGGTTATTATTACATTATTTTCATTTTTTTTATTGATGATGACACATTGTTTCCTATTGCTTAAATAGGACGATAGCCACTGAAGTGCCGGTCCTCTAATACCAACAGCTTCCAATTTTTGTAGCAATATGTCATGTGACACCAGATCGAAAGCTTTCGATAGATCAAAAAAGAGGCCTGTAGTTATATAATTATTATTAATATTTGAAAGTATAGCTTGCATGAGGGAAAAAATAGCTAACGATGTGGACTTGTTCAGCAAAAGTCAGTTAACCTTTTAAACATCAATTTTTCAAAAACTTTAGACAATATGGGTATAAGAGTTATAGGTCGGTAATTGTTGATGTCACATTTATCTCCCTTCTTGAATAAGGGCTTTATTAAAGACAGTTTTAATTTTTCAGGAAAGGTGCCTTGTGAAAAAGACATGTTTATTAAATGCGTCAGAATACCAGTCAGTTCGTTGCAGCAGGCTTTGACAATTTTTGTATTGATCTCATCATAGCCCTCCGACCTAGTGTTGGACAGAGACATTATTTCCTGTCTTACCTCGTTAACCTCCATTGGTCTAAGAAACATAGAGTTGACACACGTGCTTTTGAAGCGGTTTTGATTTGTGCTTTTTTCTCCTTGTACATGCGTTAATTTAACATAATTGTTATTGAATATAGTAGCCATTTGTACAGGGTCTGTAGTTATTGTTTCATTGAATTTAATACTTTCTATGTTGTCTTTGTGAGTGTTACTGTTTATTTCGGTTTTAATGACATTCCATGTGGCTTTACACTTGTTATCATGATTATGAATATATTTTATATTTGCACTCCTTTTTGAATTATAAATGCATTTATTTAGCAGACTGGAGTAGTTTTTATATTTAATTTTATTAATTGCATTTTTATTTTTATAATATCCGTACCGTAGCTTCCGTTTAGTTTTACAACTTTGTCTCAAACCTTTACTTATCCACTTTTGTTTGTTTTCCTTATTACTATTGATTTTAACTCTTACTTTAGGGTAAACCATATCACGAGCACACCGGCTTTTCGACATGACATTAATATTTGACGAGCTGCACTTTGAACTTCAAACTTCCTGCGCAAGTGTAGGTCATTGCTCCAGCAAATACGCTTTTATTTTTATTAGCTTTCGCAATGCTATGCGTGTATTTCGTATCCTACGACGCTTTTATAAGATAGAGTTCGCTTTATGATCGAATGCTTAATGGAAACTTCTTTAATGTATATCTCTTCCAAAGTATCCAACTTTTTCCAGTAGCACGCCATCGGCTATGGCTGTACTCGATATACTTATACCAGTTAATGCAAGGTGAAACTTGACGGAACAATAAACACTTGGTTTGAGTTCAGTGCACATTCATTTATATAAATGAGAGAAATATGCTATAACGTCCGGAGGCGGATGGAGTCGGGCCGTTTGCCCAGCAGCTTAGTATACAGAGGCGGTTGATTGCGGCCGAGCTCGGACAGTTCGCACCGATAAATACGAGTTTAAAACAAACCGAGTTGTGAGCTCCTCCGAGACCAGCTCGTGCTCGAGCCGAGCCAGCGCCGCCGCTGAGTCTCACAGCCCGAACACGCCCACTTCCACCTGCCGTAAATCAATTAAAACTCCCAAGTGCTACCAACTTCCAGCCCCGCACAAACGGCGAGGCGCCACAAAAACTACTACATTACCTTTCTACCGCTCAAAAGACACTTTATGACGACTAATTCCGCCACCATTAAGCTCACTTCAAACTTTTAAAACCGTTCACTATGTATGCTAATGTAATCCACTTTCGCAGATGAAAAGAATCGCCTCGCAGCCGTCGCTTCGTCTCCCGATTTCGTATTATTAATTTGTGCAATTATTCGTGCAGTGCCAAGAGATTTCCCGGGAGTAGAAGGCGCGAAGGGAATCTAGAAAAATGCGGTCGTTAAGCCTCCACCGCCTCGACTGGCGCGTTTAATTAAAAACTTTATAGTAGCACCGCCTTGATGGCTCCGCTCTAACTGAAATCACATAGACAACCGCACTCCTGTACTAAATGCAACTGTTTTAATCACGATACAGCTTGGAGAAACGTAATCGATACTGCATCAGTGTATTTGAGTGCATCACGTGATATTTTCTACGGAAACGGTTGCTAATATGGGTAGTGTGCGCGTGTATGTGAATGCCACCATCGCGATTAGGGATGACACGCGACTCGGGTAGTTTTAATATTCTGCGCGCTCTTTAGATTAAACTTGCTTGCTTTTGTCTCATTCCAGCGTCCAACGAACAGGGGAAGCGTTTTAATGAAACCCACGTCTAACCTGCGAGTAAATGAGGAATGAGTGAATAAAAAATACATTATGTTATACAATGTAGAATCTACATTATCCCAGAGCATCACATTTGTTGCAATTCATACTTACAAGAATAAATTTTTTTATGCTGAGCTCACGTCAATTATTCAGGGAATGTGACAGACAGATGGTACTTCATCTAATGGCAGCTAGGAGATGTCGGATTCTGCAGAATGCAGTTTGACTTATACGTAACAAATGCATAGTAGATAAGCAGTTGTGCATATTTCGCGCGTCTCGGACATGCACCATTGTGCAAGGGCGCACACCGGGCAGCTATGCTAATCGGGCGAGCCCGGTCGCCGCGCCGCGCCAGTCCAGTCGTCATGCCCGATATTAATTATGTATGGATTATGGTGCTACGGCCCGGCTCAGCCCCATATCTGCTTTATATACGAGTAGTTCGAATGTTACACTCACAGGATTCTCATATGTCATCGTTATTCACAGTTTTTAAATATAATTAAGTAACCTGGCTTGTTATATCGAGTGTGCGAGTGAGGTTTTCGTAAGAAGATATTAAACAATGGAGTATTTATTCATAAACGAGCGGATGATGATTGATGATTAATTAAGATATCCATGAGGTATGAAAATTACTCAGAAGTTGTATGAAATCGGTCACGAACCGAGTGGTTAGTTTGTTATCAAGATTTGAAGGTTCTTAATTGAGAACAGACATCTAATTATCTTTCATTGCATACTTATATCAAATTAAAGAAACCGCGCCAATTCTACCGAAAGGCGTTTAATTAATTTTATTTACGTATCCAACGAAAAGAACAGATAAGATCTCGCGCGGCGGCTGCGGCTTCGGCGCGGCGGTAACGAGCAGAATTATGGAAATGCGCCGCGCTGCTCACGACCTACGTCTACACTCTAATATTATTTATACGCGAGCTTTTCCCTCCAGGAAATCACCACGCACACCCCTGTAATGTAAGCTACCGAGGATTTGCTTCTGATAAATAGCCGACTTCCGTTCTGTCGCCACCTCCAATGACTTTTCTAAAGAATAAATTTAAAAATTCAATCACGCCGTTGACCATTCGACGCTCGCTTGCGGAAAATGTTGAATAGAATTTCTATATTTGCAAAGAAAGTCACGTTTGGACCGAGTCTGATGCCTGAACAGAATTAGATTTGAAAACATTTTCGAAAATAATTGCGACGATAAAGGAATTGGCACAAGAAAATAATGTATTGATAGAATACGAGGGAACCGAAGGCGACGACGCCGGTCGACGGAAAAACCCCTAAGTGGAAAGGCCTGCCGGTGTCTCGTTCGCTCCCTCTAATGGAATTTACTCCAGGCCGTCTTGTCGCCTTCTGCGAAATAAGCCCCGTCTTATGTATGAATGTGTACACACTACTTAGGAAATTAATGTTATTAAAACATTTAGAAATGCGTCCTTATTTCTCTATGTAGCGTTATAATACGTTATGATATGGTAGCAGGATGCACATGACATGTATAATCTCCAAATACATGTTCCCCGAAATCCCACTGTGTCAAATGTGTGATCCGTATAATTAGTCAGCGGACAGCCAAACGGCTACACTGACATAATTGTATCGGTGCTCATCCTTGACCGTGTTGAACTCGTAATCTCTTCCTGGTGCGTCCGTAAATACATCACAGAAACCTTTCTAGCAACCACAAGCTATGTATTTCTTTATCTACGCGAGATGCAGTTATGTCGTGATTTATTCCAATAACTTATCCTAGCAGCTTGTTTCCAGGAAGCTTAGTTTATCGCAGTTGACTGAAAGATAACCTAGGCGGTTCTCCATCGGATTGTTTAATTTATAAGAGGTAACAACAAAAGTACCACTGACATTTTAGTGTCATATCAGAAATGGCTTTTTAGATTACGGCACCTTTCTTTTGTGATAAATATTGGAGCGCTGATAAAGTGAGATTCGTAATTCCAATTTGGTTTCATAATTGATGGCGACCGCGGCACTTTGATGAGCCTCTTGTCTTTGACGTCGGCTCCCTAACGGTGCGCACCAGTTCCGTCGTGTTGGGGCGTTAATTGAGAAAGCTTCATCCGCCACCGGAGTCGGGAGCGTGAGATCTGGACTCACGCGCATACAAACTCGACTCTTGTTTGCTCAACGTCACTGCGCGTGAACAAACATTGCGGTGTGAAGCGATTTACTGTTAAGTGTTACTATTGTACTTGTATCTCTGGGAGCGTTGATTTTCGTTGGTTTGATTTTAACGCGATTCTCATATCGAAGCCATTGACTCTTCGTGGGTCCTCCTTTGTTTACGAGAATTCCTTCACGCTATAAATACACTTTTATTGGATATTTAATAGGTTCTCCTTTACACGAACTTTATGGTTGCGGTGAAAGGGAAAGAATCGGACGTAGCGAACGAGCAGTCATTAATGTTGGAGTGGCGGAAACTTTGATTGGGTACCATTGCGGGGTTACAATTAAAGTGTAATGGCGATGGTCAGTGGTGGTTGGCGGAGCATTGTCCCCTGGCGTGGTCGCTAGGAGTCAGGACCACGTCGCGGTCGGGTGCGCGGGCGCGTGCGGCCGTCGACCTGCAAGTAATGGACTCACCTCTCAATAAACAACATTTACGCGCTACTTTTCTCGCCCCCTTACATTATTGCTGCTTTGTTGTCTCAAGTTTTTACACCCTCTTTGAGGCAATATTATGAAAATTTTGTGGCAGACTCGGCATAAATGTGAGTAGATTATAGATTGTGACTTGCTAGCTGTTTAGCTTCGCTTGGTTACGGGCAGTTTATCTTCATGGTCTTTTGTTTTGTAAAGGAAGTGTCCAGACGAATGGATAAAACATCACTCGACGATTCCTTTGAGTGGAATCATAAAGTCATGTTCGTACTTCATTCTTCATTCCCCGTTATCTCTTACGTCAATTCATTGCTAATGAGTTCAAAGTGTTTCATCACGTGGTTTAATACTCGGAGGCATTCGTGAGATAATGTGTGAAATTCGGGGCCTCACTTTTATAATTACTTATAGTAACGGTATTTCGCGAAGTTACATAGCTCATTTCGTCCAGGTTGCGTGGTTTTATGATAAAACTCGGCCGAGTTGCGTGTACGTGAAAACTGCGGTATACCCGCTGGGAAATTAAACTCGTTCCGACGCGGCGAGGTGTCGTTAATTTGTTTTGGCACAGACAGCGCTGGGGGGCGTCGCTAGCTTCGTCGTAATGCTCTAGTGCTCGACTGTCAGACGCTGTCCTGCAGAAATTGTCCGAATATTGTGGACCTCTGAACTGATTTGATAAGTTTTAAGAGTCGAGAGGTACCATAGTTTGTTGGTGTTGTTTCAGTTGAAGATGACCTTTTAGATTCGTTGAGTTCCTAATATTGTCAAATTGCCAAGTTTAATGATAATGTTTTCATTAGTTGTCCAGACTTTTTGTAGAGCTTCAAGTTACTAGCGAGGACATAGTTTTCAACACCACATGAGACCACACCACAACTAGCAAGTAGCAACAGATTGTAATTTAACTCGTGAAGATAATTATGTCAGGTATAGTTTCTCGGTTTCTGATTTTATGAACATGTATGAATCTTATGATTACGTTTTACTTAGCAAGTTTTAGTCTTGCAAGGTGTTTTAAGAAACCTTAGACATAACTTCATTTAAAGATTCAAAGAGAAATATTGGAAATGTCTGGTAATTTCGCAAATAAATACAATACAATACCAAAAAGAGGATATTGTAGTAAAGTAGATCTTTGGGTATGAATAACTTTTCAGTTTTTCTGGGAATTTCGTACCTGGTTGGCTTAGGGATTCCGTGAGATAGGCTACCCTGAATATCTAATATAAATATTATTATAAATTTATAATATTAGGTATTCAGTATTTCTGAATACAAAAATTCGGTTTACTAACCTAACCTTATTAATGTAAGATTCTTTTCGACTTTTTCATCACCATCATCGTCATCATTTCAGCCGAAAGACGTCCACTGCTAGATATAGGCCACCCCCAATTCCCCTTCGTTTTATTACAGACTTTTTTTTTACAAATTCAATACAAATGCTCTAGATGAGACCAAACAAATACTGTTAAATTGCCCGGGAAATAGCCTGCTCTAAAATCTCATATTTACTTGCTATAAGTTTCAAAGGCTCCATGTCACGTTCGAGAAAACGCAATGCTAAGCGGAGCGAGCTGTGTCGCGTCAACTCGCGTCTAATGAGATGTAGCTGTTCTAGTATGCACACAACTTATTTGTATCTTCTACATCTCTTGTTGGCACGAGCTTTATGAAAATAGCTTGATCTATATCTATACTAATAATAAAGCTGAAGAGTTTGTTTGCTTTTTCTTTGGACTCGCTAATGTCTGGAAATACCAGTCGCATTTGAAAACGACGTTAGGAGCCGAGCAAATGGATAAAAAGTCAGAAAAAAAGTTAAGCGAAAACGAAGAAATAGCACGGGCGGGTGATGTAATACGACGGGGTGGGATGGGGAAACAAGAAATTTTACGCGGACGAAGTCGCGGGCAGAAGCTGGTGTGTTGATGATAATGATAAGCTGATAACGCTATTCGTGGAGTCTCCTATATTACACTTTTATCCAACTTAACAATGACGGTTCATATTTTTGCGGCGAATTTTTTGGGAAACATGATCAGTTAGTGTAGTCAGACACTGCTCTTAAAATGGTGAAGAAAACCATGCATAGTGAGGAAACCGGCATGTCCCAGAAACAAAATTTCGAAGACATTTGACATCTACCAACACACACTGGGCCCTCGTGTGGTGGATTACGGCCCACAACCTCTCAACGAGAGGAGGCCTGTGTCCCAGCAGTGGGGACATTATAGGCTGATTATGATAATGCAGTGTAGTCAGTGTCAGCGTTATTTAGGGTAGATCAAATATGAAAGGCGAAGAGCCACCAAGTCTTTGGCAACTTAGAGGATTATCGCTTGAATATTTAAGTTACGAAAAAAGATGTAGTACAACAGTTGCGATTAATGCCGTTTTGAAAACCTGACTGCCAACTTTGAAAAGGGTAGCGCTCAGTTCACGGATGAAACTTATTAACTGCATTCGCAATCCGTCGCCCACTTCCATTTCGATTTATTGTCCTTTTTCAACTGCAGCCGTCATCGTTATTCTGATAATTACGTTTGTATTTTTATATGTATCGCTAAAAAACTGGTTTCAATTTCTTGTATGCAGGTCCTCTCTTATTGAACCTGATGGCTTGCATATCTAAGCTTGTTCTTCTTCTCGTGTCGATGACTCGTAATTTGTCTGACCAGAGCTCAACGATTATTTTAATTCTTCTTTGTGTCACTTCCAGTCTTTGGTAGACTGCAGTGACGTATCGGTACCGAAATAACATGATATAAACGTCAATTAAAGTCTAAAACAAGCCGAAACACGTCATCAGTAGCTTTGTCTGCGAACTCTTTCTGTCATTCCCAGCCTTCGTTAGATTTGGGTCAATAAGCACGACGCATTGGGTCACGTGACAATCGGAGAGCTTGACATATCTGCTTGCCGCGAAACGTGACCTGCGAATACTAACAATGGGCATAAGATCATCATTATCAAATCAGCTCGTACGCGTCATTGGGCTTCCCAATGTCAGGTATGAATGTCAAAGGAGATATCGTTATGCTTGGCAGATGATTTATAGTTGGATAGATAATATAGATATACAATACTTCGCGACTTGGTCCACGTGGAATTTCTTGTTCCCTCTGGCCACCCCGTCGCATGGCATCGCCAGCCCTCATTCTTTCTGTGATGTTAAAATAGCGTGTTTTTTTTCAAATCCGACTCGTAGTTCCAGAGATTAGCGTATTCAAACAAAAAACAAACTCTTCAGCTTTACTGTTAGTCTAGATAGGTAAGCATGAGCAATCGCATTCTGACGCTGTTAGTAGACAAGAGGATACTGCTGCCCGTCCTCTAAACTTTTATTCGTTTAGCAAAACCCATGTGTAGGAAGGGTTCCATTTGCCAGAAATCGCACGAAACTGCTCAATAATTGCCAGCCACAACACGTGACCTAGTAATATGATCGGTAGCCTAAAAATAACCACCTAGGCCCTAGGGGATCACTCCTGCCACATCCTATCTAAAGCAGAATGAACTGGATCCCCTAGAAACGAAACTTTTGATTAGAACTAAATCAAAGCGGCCAAAATGTGGATCTTAGCAGTTATGATCATCTCAAAGCCTTAAGAGATGGTCCTTAATACAATGGACAATAAATTCATTGATCTTTCGCTCATGTCCATTTTCAATGATGTTTACAAGCGAGCTAGTTATTCGTACACGACATTAATGAGATGTTGCAGTTTTAATGTTCTGGTTTAGATGTTTATTACTAAGTAGTATGTTGCAGTGTGCAGTATCCCGAACGAAATTCCTGTTCACTCCGCTAATATTAGCACGAGATGTTCTCTTTTTAGAGTATGTATGGGGAAATTCGTTGTTAGGCAAAAATGCACTTTGAATTTTGAGATTTCCATTTTGTTCTTGAGTCCTTTGCTGAGCAAGGCTTTTATACAGATCCTGCACTTGTTCTGTTTAGAAAATGTGTATGTATTGATTTTCTTCTTGTTTGAAATGTGAAGTTTTCGAATAGCATGCATTAGTGAGATTCTGAAAGCTTCCTGCTGCATTATACAATGCATTATGAATTGCTATTTATTCAAGCTGTGTTGTATCTTCTTTGTTGTCACAGTTTCCTGCGAGGGCAAATTCTTTAAGATTATATACTCGCGATATCCTCCATAGAACACATATTTCTTGCCATCTATTTTATAGTTTACTGTTATTTTAATAAACATCTTATCAACGTGTTCTCGTTGAAACCATTCACCATTTAATGCACCATTCAAGCCTGATGTATTGATTCTACAGTTTTCAATCTCTTTTGTCCCCAGGTCTGAAGTACTTGCATTCAGCTCGCATTCTCCACCGGGACATCAAACCTGGCAACTTACTGGTGAATAGCAACTGCGTGCTAAAGATCTGCGACTTCGGACTAGCCAGGGTTGAAGAGCCAGATGCCAGCAAGAACATGACGCAAGAAGTCGTTACGCAGTATTACAGGTACATAGACTCACTCTGTCTTATTGATAACGAAGTGGCAAATGCTGTATGACCCTGTGCGAGAGAGTTGTGATGCAGGAAAATTTAACATCTTTCACAGTTGGACAAATAGTTTATTGTTCAATAATTTAGAAATGTATATTATCCAAACCGCACTGGGCTCGCTTGGTGGATTACTGCCCACTCACAGAGAGGAGGTCTGTGCCCCAGCAGTGCCACATTAAAGTGCGGATTACGCAATACATTAATCACAGCCAATATTATTAAAATTATAGTCAATATGCCAATTTGAATTGAGCCAAGGTAAACCGATTCCAAAAATCAATAATTGTCATCTTTTCTATAATTATGATCGATTAATGATAATGGATAAACTTACACTGAATTTGTGTAATTCATAAAATTGTCTGAAATAATGCGTACTTACATAACCACTTATTTAATTCACGATCAAACAAATACTCGCTTATCAATACAAAATAAACTGGACTTGGTAAACAGTGTTTATAATCGTCCAATTTCACAATCATCGGCTTGTTTATATTGTTTGAAAATTCAATTGAAATTAACTATAGTTACTATTATTGTGAGAGGGGCTTGTGGCTAAGTAATAACAGTCGCACGGGTCGATCGATCAGATTAAGCTACACTTGTCGCGGTTGGTCCGTGGATGGGTGACCATCTTTACATACCAAGACTCCTCCGTGCCTCGGAAAGCACGTTAAGCCGTTGGTCCCGGCTGTTATTCGTGGATCTTTGACAGTCGTGACGGGTCGTCAGAAACCCGAAAGCCTTACCAAGGCTTACCAAGGGGTATCGTATTACTCAGTAACTGGGTTGTGGAGGTCAGATAGGCATTCGCTCCATGTAAAATACTGGTATTCCGCTGCATCCGGTTAGACTGGAAGCCGACCCCAACATAGTTGGGAAAAGGCTAGGCAGATGATGATCAGTATCTCCAAATTTTATGTTTCTCCTAGAATTGTTTTGAGAACCTATCTTCTTTGTATAAATATCGTCAGACATTCATCTTTATTAAAACATCGCAACGTGTTTGTGTTCTAACTGTTCTAGGAAACTCGGATTTTCCTTTCACGGAACGTTTATCCGGCTATTTGTTCACGTCTATTTAATCAAGCAATAAATAAATCCAATATCAGATTAAGGCGAAAGCGCCAGGGTAGCCCGCGAAATTCAATTTTTTTTAGGTTTTTTGCAATTTGCTGGTCAGTATTAAGTTGTACGTTGATTAAAATATGATTCGCGGTCGTAACAAATACGTATTTACAGAATTATAATCATTAAAGTCATCAACACAACTCTCTAAGACCATGTAATCCCCAAATGTCAAGATTTCATGAAATAGTCATTCTTAGGGATTACATGGTCTTAGAGAGTTGTGTTGATGACTTTAATGATTATAATTCTGTAAATACATATTTGTTACGACCGCGAATCATATTTTAATCAACGTACAACTTAATACTGACCAGCAAATTGCAAAAAACGTAAGAAAATTTGAATTTCGCGGGCCACCTTAGAGCTTCCCCCTTAAATAGTGCGTTTCTATGTTAACAACAGGAAAAAAGACTTAGGCATCTATATACAATACGACCGACGCGACGTACTTGGCGGGCCTGAACATAGGCACTAAGAACTTTCGCGCATGTTCTCTCACTCGCACTCGCCTCATGTCACCATTTGTTCAGACCCGCCAAGCTACGTCGGTCGTATTGTACTAATAATAAAGCTGATTGATTGTTTGAACACGTTGATCTCTAGAACTAAAAACACTGAATAAATAGAACAAGTATTAAAAGCCGGATTTGAAATAATGCCTTTGCATTTTATGGCTCAATTCTCGAGAAAGGCTATTAGGCTATTTAACACCATGTTTAGGACCCTTAGGAGCCCGACAAAAAGAATAAAACTCAAAAAGAACGCTAAGCGAATACGAAGTAATAGTGCGGGGCTGCGGGCAGGCGATGCGATGCGACCGGGTGGGTCGGGGGACAAGAAATTTCGCGAAAGTCGTGGGCAGAAGCTAGTAGATAGGGGTTTTAAGGGGCTTACAGGACCTAAACACAAAAAACACAAGTTTAAGAAACAATAAAAGTATATGATCGACTACAGTAAACAAAATCAGAAGAATATATTATATTCTTCAGGATATATGCTAGGTAGATAGTGTGTTGAAAATATAATACAACAATTTCATACGATAGAAAAATATCATGAAGATACCTCTAAAAACTTCCTTTTTACAATAAAAACCATACTAATATAATACAATCATTCTGATTTTTTGTCAGATGATTCTACAAGCAACATACTAAAGTACTAGTGTTTTATTTTTTTAGTCCAAACAATACCTAGATTTTTTGTAATTAAATAATTGCTTCATATTTGGCAATAAATTACTAGCGTTGTGTCTTCGCCCTTCTCTTTCTTTTCTATGCCGTCTGACAGTGACCGCGCTTTAGGTCATGTAAGCCCCTTAATGTATTTTCAACTATCTCGAAACAAAAGTTCGTGCGATGTTGAAAAGATTCGCCAGCCAGGTTCGTAGCGGCACTGATTGTTCAGGGTCCGCCGGACACACTTATGTGTCATCATTCGAACAAGCCCCTTTTTTTAATACTCCATATTTTTGATGGACATTAAATTTGTTCCCTAGAATCGTTTACGTCGATTACTCTTGCTCCATTCTCACGAACTGTTTGCAACGTTCCGTTCGACGAAGCGTTTCGTGTTGTTGAATGAGTAAAAAGTGAATGAATGAATGACCTGTGCTCCGTTGACCGCAGTTTTGAAAGTAGGACGCCGCAACCCCGTTTGTACAGACGTCAGCACATCAAGCTACCCGAAACGTTAAATTTTCCTAATCAACTTTGAACCTTATGCGATAAAGTTGAAAATCTATTAAAGAAATTTGACAGATTGTAGTAGCATGATGTGCCCCCTCCCCCTCCACCCCCCACCTCGATCCCCTGCTTGATCGTCTTCTGTTTTAATCTTTGTCTTATCCACATTTTATGTAAGTTTAGTCTTTTTGACAGGTAAGTACAGTCAAAAGAAATTAAAAGTTTCATGATTTACAAAATTAAATAAAGATTTTTTTTAAATGTCTCGGTGCCCACATTTCATACGCTTTCAGAATACCCATTATATTTTCACAAATTCCCCTCCTGTGTCCATGTTTGCTTACGTGATCCCGTTTCCCTGTTGTTTTGCATTTCATTTGAGCTTATCAAATGAATGCGGTTTGCTACCGCATGCAAATGAACATAAACCAAATGTACTGAAGTATATATATGTAAATTGTTATACATCCGACATCTCTTATACACGCACAGTTTGTTTGTCACGTTTTCAGGGGACGGATTAAAATTTTAAATTGAAAATATGGTTTAGCTTTATTGAAAACGTATAAAGTAGTATGAAGCGAAATGGCTTTGTTTACTCGTCTCGGTGTCACAACCAGTTTATTATTCATGCGCTTGTGCCTGGCAAATGAGCGTTCCTTGTAAAATCCTCCACTTTATATCCCTTCTCCTATAAGTTACTAAGTTACACGCGACTCGCGACACACGTCCACTGACGCTTGGGATTTTCTTTACGGCGTCAACTTGGAGTTGTTGGCGAACTAAAATTGCCAATAAAAATCCTGGTTGCTGTAGATCGAGTTCATTACAGCCTAGGATCTAATTCAAGCTACCTTAAAACTATTTTATTAATTTTGATTCCTACTTATGGTAGGTAGGTAAAAAAATCTGTGAGATGGGAGCGGATCCGATCTACCACGCGGGCACATTGCGGGTTGGTAGATGTCACGTGTCTTAAAATTTTTGGTTCTAAGACATTGGCGCCGATTCTGTTGTTCACAAACTAAACTAAATTTAAGTTCAGGCATCTTTTTCTTTCTATTTCATTAAGAAAAGGACAGAAGATAAATATTAGTTTAGTACTGTCAAATTAAGATACTCCATAGACAATTTAGACGAGATTAAAAAATTGCTTATTAAAAATACGTCAATTTACGTCAGGCGCTGACTAATTTGACAGGACTAAACTAATATTTATCTTCTGTCCTTTTCTTAATGAAATAGAAAGAAAAAGATGCATGAACTTAAATTTAGTTTAGTTTGTGAACAACAGAATCGGCGCCATTTACTCACGATGTTTTCCTTAGCCATTTTCCCCCTTACTAATAAACGTTGTATAGCATCTGTATAGTTACACAACGCTTTATCTTCTTTCGAAAGTCAAATTACTGACGACTGAAAGAGGGAATTCGGTGTGTAACTATTCATCTATACTAATATTATAAAGAGGTAAATTTGTAAGTTTGTATGTAGGTGGTAATCTCTAGAACTACCAGTCGGATTTGAAAAAAATCTTTTTGTATTTGATAGCCCAATTTGAGAAAGGCTTTAAGCTATTTAACATCACGTTATGACCCTTAGGAGCCGAGCAAAAAGAAAAAAAGTCAGAAAAAACGCTAAGCAAAAAAGAAGTAATAGCGCGGGCAGGCGATGAGATGCGACGGGGTGGGTCGGGGAACAAGAAATTTCACGCGGACGAAGTCGCGGGCAGAAGCTAGTCTAATATAATAAGTTTATTAGTAAGGCGGTTTGAGAGCAGTGGTGTTGAAATAATTTACACAAAGTGAAGTGCCTGTCTGGGTTCGATCTTCACGACCTACGACTCGTAAGTCGCGGCCGTTATCACTTGGCCACCACTGCTCCCAACCGGTATAAGTTTCAAGCCAGTATAAGTGTGAGCTGGCCTCGTATCCTATTGAAACTCCGTAGTACGCGAGACCAACTCAAGGTCAAAGTTTTACCACCGCCGACGCGACGTGTGGTCGACTGTACCTACATAATGCAAACATATTTCAACTAGCTGCGCCCCGCGGTTTCGCCCGCATAAGTGTCGATCCCGTGGGAATATCGGGATAAAACCTATACTATGTCCTTTCCCGGGACTCAAACTATCTCTATACCAAATTTCATCTAAATCGGTTCAGCGGTTTAAGCGTGAAGAGGTAACAAACAGACAGACATACACTTTCGCATTTATAATATTAGTATGGATGATACAACTTCCCTAAAAATCTTTAGTTATGGCAAAATGTCTTCTCAAAATTAGAAGAAAAAAGCTTGTTTACTGTTCAGATTTAATTACCCAAGCACAGATGTTTCCCGGATTTATTGTTGAAACTTAATAATATTTTATCTCTGAAATATTTACTTGACAAACAAGTCAGAATATTTACCAAAGCAACAGCGATACCCTTTTTAGGGTTCCGTACCAAAATTGTAAAACAAAACCCTTATGGTGAGACTCAGCCTCTCTGTCTGTCTGTCTGTCACAGCTGGATATCTCTAGAACTACTAATGCTCTCAACTAGAAATTTGGAATAGTTTTAGATAACGTTTGCCCAACTATTTTGCAAATAAGAAAGAAATAAAAATATATGTATATTTTTTTGCAATAGGGACTGAAAGGGGGTTTGAAAAATTCGAAGTGGAGCTACTAGGGCATTTGCGGTATCAAATGAAAGAGCGCGGTTTGCACATTCTCAAACATTTTTCTTTTTATTTTAGGTCGCATAGTTTTCGACTTTTGGTGAAAAATGTAAAAAAAAATACCATTCCCCCCCTTATCTCCGAAGTGTGCAAAGAGAAAAATCTGAAATTATTGTATGTGATATAATTTTATATAAAGATTACAGGAAAAATAAAACGAAGTCTCTAAATAGCACACTTTTCAGATTTTTTTGTTAACCCTAAGGAAGTAGTAAAAAGATCTGACGAATTTGATGCTGACCAATAAACAAGGGCTGGCTGTACTCCTTCGATAAAGACTGGTCCCAAATATCCCTAGATGAAGGAGAATAGGAGGACCTTCATCGTCTTCATCATCCATCATCCTACATTAGTCCGCTTTTGGACATAGACAAAGGCCTATATATAGGGTGACTGGTAATTAGTGACCGATACTTAAACACGTGATTTTACTCATCATTATGAACAACTTTTACTATGGGACCAAACCTGAAATCGCGAAAAAAAAATCAGCTGTTCCCTACATTTATGTTCGTCTAACTCGTCAAAATGTAGAGAACAGCTGTTTTTTTTTTTCACTATTTCAGATTTGGTCCCATATGAAAAGTTGTTCATAATGATGAGTAAAATCACGTGTTTAAGTATCGGTCACTAATCACCAGTCACCCTATATATATTCAGGCTAAAACAACAAGGGACATGAGCAGGAAGAAAAAAGTGCGTGAATATAGTGGTACTTCTGGTGTTAAAAGAAGACTGTATCTGTTTCCAGAGCACCTGAGATCCTGATGGGCGCGAACCACTACACAGCTGCGGTAGACGTGTGGTCGGTGGGCTGCATATTCGGCGAGCTGCTCGGCAGGCGGATCCTCTTCCAGGCGCAGAGTCCGGTTCAACAGGTATGTGCTACTGCCGCTTTACGTACTTCACTTTGGCGAATGGGCAAGGGAAACCCGCGAAATTGAAATTTGCTTGAATTGCCCTTGCCCTTAAAGCTACACAAATGGCCTTAAAAATAGGGTTTTTTTTGTGCCGATTTCCACGCGGGCGAAATTGAGTCATCCAAACTAATCCAATGCAACATGAAATGAACAAGAAGTAGGCGAATTTGTTTCAACTTAATGTTTCATTTCACATTTCATCAATCTGTAACCCGTGCAGCATAGCGCTTAAAGCCAGGTGAAATGTAACATGACACAAATGAGCCGCCCAGATTTATGCAATGTAACATGAAATGTAACGCAACAAAGGGGAAATATGTGTTACATTAATTCATGTTACGTTTCATAAATCTGCACGCGGCATTAGAAAGGTGGATGGTACTTACAGACTCTTTCTTCAGGTGATAAAAGCAACTGTTTTTCGTTCCAGCTGGAGTTGATAACAGAGCTTCTAGGCACGCCATCTCTGGAGGACATGCGACACGCGTGTGCCGGCGCACGCGCACATATGCTTCGTCGCGCGCCGCGCCCGCCCGCGCTTGCTGCGCTGTACACGCTGTCCGTGCAGGCCACGCACGAGGCCGTGCATCTGCTCGCACAGGTAACATATATATAAATCACATTCAACAGCTAACGGGGGGGGGGGGGGGGGGGAGAATGGAAGGAAACATATTTTGTGCCGACCCCAAGTACAGAAGGGGCACGTAGAAGATCTTTACAGTAATAGTTATATGTTTATGTAAATAAAGGGTAATTTTAAGTGAATATTTTGGTCTTTGGACTCCTGTAATATGTAAGTATCTAACAAGATCAGGAATAAAGGCTCCGAAACTTGTCGGGTTTACTAGATAGGGCAGAATAGGTAATTTATAGTTCCAGAAATAGGGATAGTTACATAAGGTATCTCCATCAATCACAATCAGCCTATAATGTTCCCACTGCTGGGACACAGGCCTCCTCTCAGTGAGAGGGAGTGGGCTGTAATCCACCACGTGGGCCCAGTGCGGGTTGGTGGATGTCACATGTCTTCGAATTTCTGGTTCTAGGACGTACCGGTTTCCTGACGATGTTTTCCTTCACCGTTTTAAGAGCAGTGGTGATGAAAATAATTTACATAAAGTAAAGCGCCTGTCTGGGTTCGAACCTACGATGTAAAACTCGTAAGTCGCGGCAGTTACCACTGGGCCACCACTGCTCTCTGGTATCTCCATGTATTTATTCTCCTATTTGATAACCTGCAGTCACAAATAAATCACAAAGCGATTGGGTCGTCTTTTTTCCGTTGCTCGGATGACTCGCACGACATTTTTGTCCTGCCTTGTCCCAGCAAGGTCTTTGACGTAGCATTTACTATAATTAGCATAATATCATTCCAAATGGTGAATTCCCAGATGCTGGTGTTCGACCCGGCCAAGCGCATCTCCGTGGTGGACGCGCTGGCGCACCCGTACCTGGAGGAGGGGCGCCTGCGCTACCACTCGTGCATGTGCAAGTGTTGCTACAGCGCGCCGCCGGCCGCGCGGCACTACTCGCCCGACCTGGAGCCCGTGGCGCCGCACGCCTTCCACGACGGCTGGGAGAGGAAGCTCACCAGCGTGCACCAGGTCAAAGGTATGGCCGACACGGCACACGCTGCCTGGAATATCACCAAGATAATAGGCTTTATTCATAAACGTAGCTTAAAGTTATGAGGCGTTTAAACGCCAAAAATGTATGGTTAAACAGTCGCTAATCATTATTTCACTTTGAATAACGTTTATAAATAAAGGGGTTAATCAGGAAAGAAATGCTATATCATACATCCCAAAGCTGGCCAGTTTCACTTCTTTACGTTTTGAAAGTACTGCAATATTCAGTTTAATAACTCTTACGGGAATTCAATGGTATAATCAAGAGCATTTTAGTGAACTTTTTGTTATGAATATTAAGATTTAACAATAAACTCCCTTTTATATAACACAGCAATTTATGTGTATAATTAGAAACTGTACCTTAATTTCGTAGCACACTTTCAATCGCAATCTGAATCATTTTGACAGATATTGCTAATACATTGCTTCATATGTTCGAAAAATTTAACAACGCAATGGATGTTGTTGAACTGTCAAAATGAAAACCATTGCTACTGGCGCCGATTCTGTTGTTCACAAACTAAACTAAATTTAAGTTCATGCATCTTTTTCTTTCTATTTCATTAAGAAAAGGACAGAAGACAAATATTAGTTTAGTCCTGTCAAATTAAGATACTCCATAGACAATTTAGACGAGATTAAAAAGTTGGCTACTAAAAATACGTCAATTTACGTCAAGCGCTGACTAATTTGACAGGACTAAACTAATATTTATCTTCTGTCCTTTTCTTAATGAAATAGAAAGAAAAAGATGCCTGAACTTAAATGTAGTTTAGTTTATGAACAACAGAATCGGCGCCACTGTATGTGTTAAGCACTTACCCGCAGTATCGAAAACAATACTTATTATCATACCTGAGTCTTATTTTCTGCTTTGCTTGTCTTCATTTAACAATTCCTGCACACGAATGTTTCAGAGGAGATACACAAGTTCATAGCGGAACAGCTGCAGACGTCTCGAGTGCCATTGTGCATCAACCCACAGTCGGCGGCGTTCAAGAGCTTCGCAAGGTAAGGCGCCGCGACATCAACCAACCGCAACCAACCGCAACCAACCGACACTAGGTGATTTCTTTGCGATACGTAACCTAACACGCCTTAGCGACCACCCGCACCCATATGGGCCACGCCAATTGTAACCAAAACTCGTGCAGACAACACTGCCCATGATAAAATTTCTTCAATTAATTCGTGATTCGCCCCGAAGCGTCGTTTTAGCGCTGCGCTCTTGCACTGTAACCCCTAAAATGTCGCTTAATTTTTTCCAGCTACCGATTTATTTTGTGCGTTTTGTAACAGTAGTTTTTCTTAGATTTTAATGACTAAGTATAAAGTTTCCAGTGTTGTCCGCACGGCTGGCGATGTTTACGATAATAAATCAGAGAAAGCAAACAGTCATCACAACTGAGTGTGGCACGGTGCGAGTCTGTTAGTGTGTGCACGTGTGTCGGTGTACCTGTACAGTGTACAGTACTAGTGTACCGGTGTACATAGCGCGTAGTGTCGTGCCGGCCGGTGGTCGCAGGAACATGTCGCATCCCTCCCGACCTCCCCTCCCGCCAACTGTAGTATTGCAACGTAGGTAACAGTTGTGCCTCTTTGTGTACAGTAACACTCACACACGGGTCGATTTTGCTAGAGCCCGACTTGTGCATGGGTTGTTTTACCATTTTATTTTTCTTACATAACGTTCCGTTTCGCTCCCCGCGCTTCGAGCGCTCTCCGTGTACATACCCGCTGTTTTCGAGCAAAATCAACCCTCTTGAAATGGTGGTGTGTCCCGCTTCACTAGCACCGCTGTTCTCTCCCGTACGGTAGTTTTAATTCTGCTTTTTTGTGTGTTTTGCGACAGCTCTAGGGCGGGTTCGAAAGCGAAAGTATGTTCCCCTTTCAAGACGGCGGCAAAGTATCTACTGCTATCGCCCGTGATATTTCTGTGCGCCGCCTAGGCGAGGAGCGAGCTCAGTAAGCGTACGCACGCGTGTAGTGCCGGCCGGCCGCCCGCACTCGCGCCGGCCGAGCGGTAGTACGGGCCGGCCGCCCGCGCTCGCGCCGACCGAGTGGTGGTACTGGCCGGCCGCCCGCACTCGCGCCGGCCGAGCGACGGCGCGAGGGGCAGCACACGCCTGTCAGATCCTTCTAAACTACAACTACGCGCTCCTCCAGCTAATTCTAGTTTTTCTTAATTTTCCTCATTCATAATCGACCCGGTGACTGAGGGACCAATGATGGCAACCAATTTGTGTGAAAAATACATTTAGTGCAAATTTCACCGATGAAACTAAACGCGATTAATACATCTAAACTGCGTTCAAGAGCTGTCAGTGTCAATATTCCAGAATAATGATGAGACTGACGGCTCTTGAGCGCGGTTTGATCGCGTTCAGTTTCAATGGTGAAATCCGCCCTTAATGTGTAAGCAATTCAATGGAGGGGCGCGCAATTTAAGTTTAGACGGTCTAAAACTTTGTTGTTGAGTTTAACTTTTAGTAAAAGAGGCGTTGTTGCCTTCGACCGTCGCACACTGGGGCCGTTTCATATAAAGTAATGCTCAAAAGTCCAAACAAAAATAAAATGCTATAAAATGTTTATTTTAATTGAAATATCAGTCAGAAATAAAAAAATTATAAAATAGAACATTATATTTCGACATCCGAAGCATCAGAATAATTAGAAAGGGTTAGTAATTCTTCTAAAAGCATATCTGTAACTTCAGGATCAAACGGTCTTTTTTTAACTACTTGCGAAGGTCTTAAATTTGTTATGACAGGGTCAGAAGAAATAAGTAGACGATGAAATATATCTTCTAAGTTACTCTGTCTTGAGGTTTTTCGAGAGTAGCGCTCTCTATATATTTTAAAATCCTTGTTTCGTGATTCCTGCGCTTCTTCACTTAACTGCCCAATCGGCAGTAAACAATTTGATATAATTTCATTACCGTTGATTAATATTTTGTGCAATGTCGTAGTCATTGGTTACCAAGGATAAAGAGGAACGTATAATAAAGGTAAAAAAAAAAGGGTAAAAAAAAATGTTAGGTAATTGCGTAACACACTATCAATCGGAATCTGACTCATTTTGAAGCAAATTTCTAATCCATTGCTTCATAAGTTCGAAAAATTTGTCTGCTCCGGACAGTTGGTATGATGTCTAAGGTAGGTTTCTAGGTCCATGAACTTCTTTTCCACAGATTTAAAGCTACTTTGGAATATAATCTCACATAAGTTTGCATTTTTCAAGATGAAGTATGATGATGAACTTTCTTCTGAAATGTAATGAAATAAAGTTGTCTACAACAAAAAAAATATCAAAAGTAGGTGCAACAGACATGATTTATAACTGTTTTCTTCAAAATATATCTTATTTATTAAAATTAATTGCTAGGGACTTAAATACTTTGGTTTTATAGTAACATCACAACGCCTAATAAAATTTGTGCGCAAGAAAACTTTTATTATCTCGAAAATGCGCAAAGTTCTATTGCTAATCTCTTCAGTTCATTACTAATCAACATCTCGTAGATATTGTAAAAAATATTTCAAAAATAGAACTTTGCGCAAAAAGGAAAAAATAAGAAATGTTTGATTCAGTACATAAAAAACCATACTATCACATATAATTAGTCATTAATCCAAAAGTACTAATTGTTAAGGTTCATAAAAACAATATTAGAATAACCATACCTTGCCTAGTTGCAGCCATGAACCACTTCAATTAAATATGACGATTACTTACAGAAATAAACGTTTTAATATTCTCTACAAACTCACGAATGTTATCGGATAATTAATAATGTGAGTATAAAGTAAACTTTGAGCTGATGCACTGGACAGCAGATAGCAGTTACTGATTCAGTATTTGTAGAAATTATGTGATACATTCTTAAGTCTACCCTTACATAGTTTATTTTTTGAAATACCCTCATTTTGAAAATCGAGTTTTGAGCATTACGTTGTATGGACGGGTCCCAGTGTGCGTCGTCTCGTTTCAAAAGGGTTGATCGTTAGATAGTGCTCGCTCCGTCCTAACGGTTCGGTTACAGTGCATGCGTTTTTGAAGGCTTCGCACTTGAGTTCGGTGCTTGTTTGTGTATTTTTTTTTCCTTTTAGTGCTGTGACGTACTATTTATTAAATGTAGCACACAACTCAGTGGCAACACTGCTCGAGCAGTCACGGTTTACCCCCCGTGGTGACTGGACATGCCCGTTGGGTTGTTGTGTACTTACTGATAATCTGGTAGTTTTACTTTAAACCCTAAGCCCCTAATAGGAGATCATAGTGAACACCACAATGACGACGAGTAAAAGCGCAGTAAGTAAAATTATCGCTCAAATGTACTTACGGAAATTGGTCGGCAACAAAGCATAATTTTGTTGCACAAAGTTATAAAAAAGAAAAAAAAAAGAGTAAATTAGTGACCATGATCTAAGCGAAAATCCCATCCTCGTCACCATTGTGGTGTTCACTATGATCTCCTATTAGGGGTTTAGGGTTTAAAATAAAACTACCAGATTATCAGTAAGTACACAACAACCCAACGGGCACGTCCAGTCGCCACGCCCAACCGTGACTGCTCGAGCAGTGTTGCCACTGAGTTGTGTGCTACATTTAATAGTACGTCACAAGTGCAATAAGAGAAAAAGTTAAATAAAAGCTTGTGAACTAAAACAAAAAAAAACAAGCCACATATAAAAAATCAAAAATAAAAAAATAAAAATAAAAATATCAGAATATTTTTAATGATTGACTTTCATTTACCCGGGAAAGGGTGATCCCTTATTACCGAACTCAAGTATGAGGCTACATTTCCTCAAAATCGACAAAAAACAGTAGTTTCGATTTTGAAGAAACTTCAGTACTGACGTTGAATTTGACTTTGTACGATTAGTGGGTTTTGACGGCCCTAGCAGAAAAAATATCTTTCCAAATATGAACTTTATTTTTTCGACATAAGGTTGATATTAGGAAGGGAGGTTGTTTTCTGTTAGGGTTGTCTCGTAGTGCATGCGTAGTATGAGATGAGCACTGTGCCAAGCACAATGGTTGTGGTGAATTTTCAATAATTTTTATTCAGTAGTTACTTGTAGCGTTTGATTTGTGATGCAGTTTTGCTATAAGATTTCTCTTTTATTATCATAGATTTTGTTCAAAGATGATAAATGCATGTTGGTTTGTATGTTGGATTCATGATAAATATTGGCGAAGCGAGATTAGTAAAATGTTTGTTTAAGCGCAAGACACATTAATATTATTTGCAATGTTCTTAGTAACTTTAAATATTTAGAAGGCTTTAACAAAAGTGCCTAAAATGCGCTTTGGGTTACGTGCGATAAAATCTAAAGATAGGTCCAATACTGAAAAAAAAATTCAGTTCCCAGTGTCTCTTTAAAATTGATGAAACGAATGATTCCAACATGCAAGCAAGTGGCGTGGGTGTGGGTCCGCACTTGTGCGACACATGACTAACGATGGCCGACTCTGTACCCTTGCAGCTCCACAGTGGCCCATCCGTCCGAGCTGCCGCCCTCGCCGCACCAGTGGGAATGACGCGAGACCAAGCGCGGCTTCGACAAGCGACGCGCCGTATTCACTGACTCGCGATAACCGACTTTATTGTAACGGACGCAAGGATTAAAATGGATTATTGGGCGAACTCGTGTTGTAGCAGGCTCGGTGGTGCGATAGTCGACTTTGTAACAGATGAATAAGGTCGATTATGGATTGATGGTTGGGTGAGGCGATTACACGCCTGATTAACCTCTGATAAACGATATTTGACTTTATTTACGGCAATGTAAGGTCGGTTTTGGGCTGGTGGTTTGGCGAATTCGTATGTTTATCTAAGCCTTCAATTAGTAACCTTTATATTTATTAGCTTAAGGTCCATTCTGCTATGAGGCACTTACTACCTAATGCCACAGATAAACAAATTGTAGATTGAAGAGGAAGTCTGTGTGATAGCTGGTTTTGAAAATATTTATTCCACTAATCCGCTTTAAAATGTAAAAGTAATTAGTACTATTCTCGTAGGTATCAATAAAAAAAAACGTGATGTCTATTATATAAATGTATGAATATTTTAAAAACCAACCATTGTACACTGACAGAAACTTTTTGTTTTTAAGTAAAATTCGTATTTTTTAAGGCCAGCTGCTATAAACTGAAGAATTTTGTAATGAATTTAAACTATGTTACATACGAATTCGCTGTAACACTAAAGTTACATATCAACTGGAATTTGAACTTTTTCCTTTAAACATTCTCGTCTATGTACAGTCAATATTCACTCTAATTTCCTTAAAACAGAGTTCAAATTCCAGTTGCAGTCCACACGTCACATAAGTCGGGTCTCTTCCCAAACTGTGTTGTTTTGCTTTTATTTGACTTTACTGTGAATGTATTAAATTTTGGATTGTATAAATACCGCTCCATACCTCATCGCTGTAACTAGAAGGCATTAAACTTACGCGCACCGTTTCAATATGTATACCTTGTGGAGAATACATACCGTTATTGGGTAGATAGACTTCCAAAATGGATGACATTTTGAAATTAGTTGTGTAATTGGCGAAAAATATAAAATTACCGACAAGCTTTGTAAACTAGGGTACTTTGTCTACCAAGAATTCTATTCAAAATATTTGTATTATAAGAAAGAAATGTCGCCTACCCAATTCTAAAACGTGCATTTCGAGTATCTCCACAAACGCGCATTTTTGACGTAAGCAAAGCAAAACAGCGAATTCGCGACGTCACTACCAAAAACTATTCATTTCTGATATTTACTTGTATTGTAGCGTGTAGCGAATGTGTGTAGAATAGTATAGTTGGCTGATGTACTGTGAATATAATCGATAAGGGTAAGGAAAGCATCGGAAAGGATTTAAAGTTGATAGCAACAAAATTTTATACAACGAAACGTGTCGCCTCCGCGACAGAACGTAGCTAGGAAAGGTATCGGAGAATGACTTGCAGATAAATGATGGATAGGTGTGGCTTACGAAGGAGAGGCGAGGTCAACGACCTCGCTCGGCGCGATATATACAGTAAAGCGACGCTTCGCGTAGAATTAGGTTATGTTTCATTTATCTCCGCGATTCCATGTAATTGTAAGTGTGACGTAGTGTCATTGTGTGCCTGATTGTGTTGCGTTCGGACGTTGCAAGCAATAAATGTTGCAATATTATATAACGCGTATTGACATTTCAATTTTATAACTACGGATTTATTGATTTATATTGTGTTCTCTATTAATCTCCTTTTTAGGACGACTACAGACGACAGTTTCGTACTTAAAAACGGATTTCGAACACGAATCTCTTGCAAACTATCGCCTGTAGCCGGCCTTGTGTATTATAATTACTAAGCTTAATCGTTAACAGCATTGTATGTAACATCGACTGAACATTTTTACGTAGATAGGTTAGACTAGTGTTAGATATATTGAACTACTAATTTACTCGATGCAATGAAAATAAATAGTAAATAAAAAAATGAGTAATGTTCACATACTATTACATTGCAGTAGTGAGATATTTTATAGCAAAGTGTTTGTAAATGTAATGAATACATGTGTATTTCACGCATTTAATAGTTATATTAGAGTTTTGACATAATTGTACGGGGATGTGTTAGTGTGCGTGAGTTACGTCGTTTTGTCTAAGTATTGGCATTGATAATCTTACATAATATACACTACAAGGTGGAAATGTAATCACGCAGTGTTTTGTACGAGTACACGGCGCCGGGGACATCGGCGCGTAAACTGCATGAAACAGCAAATTAAAAAAAAAATAACCGACGAAATTTTTTAACGCAGTGGAGTTCAGAATTATGTACTGAATACATGTCAACAAGTTGCGCGTCAATCTCCCTACCACCCTGTATACTCGATAACAGTGAATGGAATAAATTTTTCAGTAAAAATCTTAGATGTCAATATACATTTACTGCTGTCAACGTTTAAAGATAGCGTTTGGTTCCATTCTCACCGCGTATCATCCAAAATTGATGTTTCCATTTAATTTGTAAGTAGTTTTACTACTGTATCACGCTGCTAACATATAATCTAGCATATAGAGACTTTGTGTGAATGTCGCCAGACGTCGTAGCCTTAAAACTAGTTCAAAACTATATAAAAGATAAAACATAAAAAAACGTTGTAAATAAATGCATAGTATTAATGTTAGTCTAGTTTGGTACGGGATGTAAACCGATGTAGCAAGCCCACAACAAGTAGGTTAGCCTCACAACAGACCGCTGCACGACTTATTATATCTCCTTTTCTGTGAATAGAGGGTAGTCAGATATTATAGTGACATATTTACAGTTTTTGCGTTGTTTTGTAGTAAAGATTGTATATAGTTATGTGGTTGGGCAGCGGTTTGTATGAGACTTCGATGGTACAAAGGAGGAGCGCTCGTTTTTACGTTGGTTTTAGCTGTCGCGGACTGCTCTATGGAAATCGTTTTCTGTATCGTAATTATTTACCTCGGTTTCCGAGCCTTTTCAATGAAATCGGGCATCAAATTTCATGTTATGACATTTGGTGATATTTCGCCGAACCAATAATAACAACTAGCACGAGATTTCACTACAGATTTACTGATTCTAATTAGTAGCGCGATCTGGCTTTCTGAAACGCGTGGCATTGAAAAAAAAACCTTTTTGTAAAATATACAAACTGTGTGTGTATTGCTCGTAATGGGAACTAACCCGTTTTACCTTTGCCATCCCTTGAGGTTCGACCGTAACCTATATATTCTATATTATTTGAATTAGGAATTTGAAATAATTTTCAAGTTATGGAACAACAACCTGAATGTCATACTTAACAAAGTTCAAATTCCATTGCAGCCAAAAACTTATTAAGACCTTTTTTGTTACAAATGGTCACTCAAAAATCAACTTAGAATACATTTCATTAAAGTAGATAACTTATTTAGTGGCGATGGAATGTAAAAATGAGATTATGAACATTACTATTATACCTAGTATGTGACAGCTAGAACCACGTAAGCGAGCCCCGACGGACCCACCTTGCCTTATCTCAGATAACTGTCACTGTGATCCGTAACGCGTAGATTTTGAACCCCCCGCACCCCTCACCCCGCACTCGACGTGTACAATGTACTGTATATAATATACAAGTGGTCGTTAGGTAATTATTATCGTATCATTGGTTTATTAGAAATTTGCTTCACTATTATAACTGCTGTATACGTGTCCTCCGATGTGAAAAGACGTTTGAATGTATGTAAATAAGGATATAATTAAGTAGAAGAATATTTTTAGGTTGGGGTGTTCAGTTGCGAAGTGTAAATGAAATTGTACTACATACATGATATTCAACATGAGATGGACAATACAAAATGGCGAAGTATTTAGGCTGTAAATGCCAATTGCCTGTCAAAAAGCAGGTCCACTTGTATACTTACCTTTTTTGTCTATCAACCGGTAGAATGCCGTAGTTACTGAAACAATTAAAAAGTCATTGTGTCTCGCATGGATCCACGTATATACGAAGGGTTAGAAGGTGGATTATTGGCAATTTTATAAACTGAAAATAAAAATTTGAAAACAAAATTGATTTAATCAAATTGAAATCGGATTGGAGGCAAAAACGAATTTCAAGGGTCTTCGTATCTATCAAATCTCATAAAAAATGTATTTCATACGTACATTAGCGACTGTCACCCCGGCGGAGGATATAAGGCCGTGCGACGAGCACACAGTATGGCGGCGCCTAAACGAACACGCTTCTTATTTTATGTAATTGTACGTATTGCGTTTCCAGACTTTCAGAGATCTCGTATTATTTTAAGTTTTAAGTACACGACTGTTCATTTTACACACAAGTGATCTTTAGTTGTAGGACATCACGTTTGTATTCTACTTTGTACCCTACGGCCAGTCAGCCAAGGCTTTTAATTTTAAGTGATCGCACACTCGAATGCTCCCGCGCAAGCGCAAGCAAGATTGACACTTTCTTTATATTTCATGTAAATATTAGTGGTAATGCGGTAAGACTCTTAGGTTTCGTGTTAACAATTAGATCGTCTCCGTTTTTAGTTTGTGTTCAGTAATCCCACATTAATTTTGTATTATAATTTCCACAATATATAAAAAAGTAAAAAAAAAAAAATACAAAATAATATGAGAAAATAATTGTACTCTTCGTTTTTTATAATTATGACCTTTGATTTAATTACTATTATTACCAATCGTAATGTAAATAGATACTTTGGGCACTGATAGTCGTGTTTAAGTTAACTTTAGATATTAATATCAAATGGCTGTATTGATTCTCTTTATGTAAAGCCCAAGACACAACGTTCACTATAAGACTTAGTAGAATTGTTTCCTTTGCGATTATAATAAATTGTCCTCTAACATTTTGTAATGTATAGAATGGTTTTAGTTAAGAGTCACGACAGACGTTAGTATTGTCATTTAGTTTGTTCACATGTACAGCGACATAGAAACGCAATGTAAATATAAATGATACATGTTTCTGTCGTGTACGGAGTTAGTTGCATTTTACCATTGTTGCGAACTGCCAAAACTATTGTAATAATTTTGTAGCGTGATACGCCATTACACCACATTACTAAGGTGAACGCTGTAAAAAAAAATTAGCGATGGAAATTTTGAAAATAATTAACTTCCATTTTCCGTAATACTCTTGTATTTTGATAAGTTTTGTGTCTGTAATACACGCGCTGTTTGCTCAAAATGTTATAAATATTGCCTATAAAATAAAATAATCAGAATTTCTGTCGTTTTTTTACGTTTTTCTGTGCTGGTATACTTTAGCTTTGTATTCCTAATTAAATTGAATATAAATGTTTGGTGTCGTGTAGTTAGTTGTGTGGTGGGTGGCGTATGCGTAGATCGTGGGCCGGGTAGCGACGAGAGCCGGCCAGCGACACTGTGTAACAATAAACTACTGCATAATTATACAAGTGAGTTTTATTTCTAACTTTTAGATACCCTTTAGATTTATTTCTACCTTTTAGATACCCTTTAGATATTCTACATAATAAACAGACAGACAGACAAGACCGAGTCTCACCATAAGGGTTCCGTTTTACCATTTCGGTACGGAACCCTAAAAATTTTAAATTTATTCATTTACTGACGGACAACGCACAGCCTAAACCAATGGGTCTAGAAGCTTGAAATTTTGCACAATAGTGTCATTATAGGTACATTGGCGCCGATTCTGTTGTTCACAAACTAAGCTAAATTTAAGTTCGCTAAATTAGTCAGCGCCTGACGTAAATTGACGTATTTTTAGTAGCCAACTTTTTAATCTCGTCTAAATTGTCTATGGAGCATCTTAATTTGACAGGACTAAACTAATATTTATCTTCTGTCCTTTTCTTAATGAAATAGAAAGAAAAAGACGCATGAACTTAAATTTAGTTTATTTTGTGAACAACAGAATCGGCGCCAATGTGGAGAAAAGAATACGACAACAAAATAATGTAAACACTGAAAAGTGGAACTCTCTACCTGCGTCTGTGTTTCCGAGCGCATACAACCCGAATCTCTTCAAAGTAAGAGTGAACAGGCTTCTGGGTATGCTCACTCCATCGTCGACTTTGTCTCTGTCACCTCTGACTTGAGTCACAAAGTACTTTTTGGTGTCCGTTTCGACTGCTCGGACAGTGTCGTAGACTGAAATCAAGAGTAAACCCATCTATACTAATAATAAAGCTGAAGAGTTTGTTTGTTTGAACGCGCTAATCTCTGGAACTACCTGTCGGATTTGAAAATTCTTTTTTGCATTTGATAACCCAATTATTGAGGAAGGCTATAGGCTGTTTACCATCCCGCTAGAGCTCTTAGGAGCCGAGCAAAAAGAAAAAAAGTGAGATCGCGAAACCGAACTAACAGCGGGCAGGCGATGGGATGCGACGGGGTCGGGGAACAAGAAATTTTACGCGGACGAAGTCGCGGGCAGAAGCTATACTATACTAATTATAAAGCTGAAGAGTTTGTTTGTTTGAACGCGATAATCTCTGGAACTACCGGTCAGATTTGAAAAAATCTTTTTGCATTTGATAGCCCAATTCTTGAGGAAGGCTATAGGCTATGTAATATCACGCCATGACTCTTAAGAGCCGAGCAAAAAGAAAAAAAGTCAGAATGAAATTTTAAAAAGAAAAAAGAACGCTAAGCGAATACGAAATGTTGCGACGGGGTGGGGGTACAAGAAATTTCACGCGGACGAAGTCGCGGGCAGAAGCTAGTTTCAAATAAAAAAAAAAACTGGCAATACTAATGGATAAAAATGTATTTTGGAACTATCACCTTATGACCTTTTACATACGATATGATGAAATAGACGTCTGACAGATTTTGTATGTAAAAACTGTCAAAAATTCAAAATTATAAAATTATCTGGCGTTGGAAAAGTCGGCGAGTCCCCAGCCAGCCAGCATCCACGGCTTCAACGGGTATCCTGACCACCAGCATGCAGCGACCGCGCATACCTGGTCATCACCCTCAGCCTCATCAGCGCAACCTCGGCACAGCATACTGCACTTTCGGCCGGTCCACAAGCAGAGCCGCCATAGAAACTCTCTCCTGGTCGACGCCAGCAGTCAGCCTCAACCCGGCGCTGTACCACATCCGACGCACTGGAGCATAATGCAGCGCCACCCCGACTCACTGGGGACATCTTCGCAGACAGTTCCGACTCACCGTGAACTATGCGGCAACCGGTTCCGACTCACTGGAACCTCAGCTGGCCTGGCAAGCATCGCAAGATACAAGACTCGGCCATTTATCGACCTCCGGTCTTCGAGGGGGAGTGATGTAGCGGTATCTACAACGCCACATGCGAACAACGCGTCATACTGACGTCACGCAAATCCTGCATCGCGCAAACAAAGTTTACCGCGCAACTAGCATAGATACAACGGGCAGTTACCTGCCAGACACAAAACCCGTCTGGTCGGAGGATCCTCCCTTTTCTATGGAGGTTAAGTGAACTTTACACCCCGTTCCTCATACCTCTATAAAACTACCTATTGAATATATTTTGTTTGAATTTTCTCGTATACAGACTGGGAATATCACGATGGGGAATCCCATCAGGCACATTGCTTGTTTAAGATAATGAGCTAAAAAAACATTTAGACATAAACACAACCACTCCTTGCTTGTTTGTTAACCATATGGTCACAAATACTTAGGTGATATCGACTAAAAGTACCTACCATCCACAAAAACCACCCTAATGTGAATACGCAGAAACGTATGTCCAAGAATCCACTCAGTCCTACTTGGATAAACGGAATTTATAGGCTTAGGGTGAATTATCAGACATGCGATTCCGTGAATTCACTTTTTTGGGTTGGATAAACGGATTAAAACCGAGGACGAACTGGTGCCAAAAAAATGTTATTCTTTTTTTCTCAACCCCCATGTCCACAATTCTTGCCGGTGGAATACAATAAAATTGAAGCAACAAATGACGTGAGCATCTAAACATTGTTAGACGGTGGATCTTTCGTTGTTGTTTCAACTTAGGGTATACTTATTATCTTTAAACTAGCTTTCGCCCGCGAGGTATGTCGACAAAAATTATCCTATGTCCTTCCCCGGGATGCAATCAATCTATCTAGCAAATTTTATCGAAATCCGTGCAGTTGTTTAGGCGTGAAAAGGTAACATACAGACAGACAGACAAGTTACTTTCGAATATATAATATTAGTATGGATTTACCACTGGCAAATTAAAAAAAAGTAAATCACACGCTTAGAAGTCGCCTCTACGACCCTAGATTAACGACCCGTTCCGGGAATCGTACTTGGGACTCCACGCTGAGCAGATTCGCCGAATAAACAATACGCACGGCGACGTCACGGTGTATTCCTATTAATGTTTACTTCTCACTATCTTTATTACTTACTTGCATATAATAATAAACGTACTTATCGGTGGTCAGGGACTGTTGTTTGTACGTAAAGCATCTTGAGAGCGGTCGACTGTCCAGATAATAATTATGGAGAAATACGTGATTTTTGTGATTTGTATTATACTGGGTAAGTTTTCTTTGTTACTATTTACTTAGTTAATAATAGATAAATAGATAACTGTTTTGAAGACAAGATTTTTGTTAAAAACGGATTAATGAGATTAAAAAAAATAAATCATTCGACTACATCTATACTATATATAATATTATAAAGCTGCAGAGTTTGTTTGTTTGTTTGTTTGAACGCGCTAATCTCTGGAACTACTGGTCCGATTTGAATGATTCTTTTAGTGTTGGGTAGTCCATTTATCGAGGAAGGCTATAGGCTATACAACATCACGCTACGACCCTTACGAGCCGCGCAGCGTGTGACACCGCGGGGAACAGCTAGTATTTATATAAATATGAACCGGAAATATAGAAAAAATAGACTGTAGGCCGACCGCTTAACTTATTTATTTATCAGCATTTTTTGTTTATTTTTGCTATGTTACTCAATAGATACCTATCAAACTATTTATCATATTCTTTACTGTTTTTATCTGGGACTAATTTATTTATTTAAGTAGGTATACAGGGTTATTGGTTAATGTATCTACCATAAGAACAAATGTATAAGTGCGTATGGTACAAATCTAAATTATAGATATATTTTAATGATCTTATTGACTATAATTCTGTAAATACATATTATCTACTAAAGTCGCGAATCATATTTTGATCAAGATATAACCTGATACTGACCTGCAAATTGCAAAAAACGTAAGAAAATTTAAATTTCGCGGTCTACCACTGCGCATTCACCTTAAATTATCTACTGTTGTTATTCTAAACAGTAATGATATTCTGTAAAAATCTCACCGTGAAAGCTTAGGTGAAGTGAGCTTAAAGTGAGCTCTCAATCGTGTCAATCCCTAGGATCAGCGGTGCTATTCGGTGAAGTGAGCGTGGAGTGAGCTGTCAATAGCGTCAATTCCTAGCAAAAACAAACTCACTTCACCTAAGTTTTCACGGCGAGATTTTTACAAAATCGACCGGCTGTAGTCGCTAGTGCAATGATAGCTCACTTTAAACTCACTTCACCTAAGTTATCACGGTGATCTTTCTACAGAATAGCACCGCTGTTTCAAATATTGAAAACAAATTGATATGTGTGTGTGAATGAGGAAAGTCACAAAGTGAAATTATAAAGTAAACTATTGCCCCCAACAAAGTAATTAAATAAATAACGAATGATAACAGTTTCTGCACTGTCAGTCATTAGTGTAATTAAACATTTTATGAGCATTAGGTACCTATAAATTAAATTACTAGCTATACTTAGTTCACATAGATTATTGTAAGCGGAGGTAAAGATCAAGGTCTGAGTTCACAGTAAGTAGTAAGTACTAGCTAGCTTCTTATAATATGTAGGAGATTTTATTTAGTGTTATAAAAACAAGTTCATGACTTATTCACCATTTATTATATAAATGTATATCATCTGCCTAGCCTTTTCCCAACAATTTCTGGGGTCGGCTTCCAGTCTAACCGGATGCAGATGAATATCGGTACCTATATTACGTGGAGCGACTGCCTATCTGACCTGTACCTACAACCCAGTTACACGATACCCCTTGGTAAGACCGGTTGTCAGACTTTCGGGCTTCTGACGACCCGTAACGGCTGGCAAAGATCCACAAATGACAGCCGGGACTAAGAGCTTAACAAGCTTTCCGAGGCAAGGGCCATTTCGTTATGTGTAGATGTTCACCCATCCACGGACCGACAGCGGCAAGCGCAGCCTAACCTGATCGATCGACCCGTGCAGCTGTGATTACTTATCCACGGGCCCCTCATTTCAACATTTATATACTTAACCTTTTGAACGCCATTGTCACATATACGTGACAAGAAAGCGCGTGCCCTGTACGCCAGCGACACAAATATGTGACAAAAATGCGGTGCACTTTATCACGAAATAAACAATTAAATCATTACTTTTGTGTGTTTTTATTTGTATACCTTAAATATTTAAAATTGTGGCTTGGCGTGGAGGGCACGCGCGTGCCTTTATGCTCTGGCGTTCAAGAGGTTAGATGCCCTAGTTATAAAGATAGGCAGTTGCTCCATGTAAATTACTGGTAGGTGTTTCTTCAGCTGCATTCGGTTATATCTACTACATGATAAGTAGGTAGATAGTTGGAAACAGGCTAAGCTATGAACATGTTCATGATAATGCCAAACATACATATGTGGAAATCCCTTAGACTGGATTTAGTGCTGGACCGACGCCCCGGCGCTAACATCGGTCGCGTACTGATTTAAGGCTCCTACAAACAGGCGCGAATCGCGCGCGACACAAAGGTGCGCGACTTGCGGTGCCTTTGTGTCGCGCGCGATTCGCGTCTTTATATGGACTCGCGCTCGCTGACCGTCGGAGCTACACTATACCTACCAACACGTCCATATTTATCGTCAGTGTCTTGGTACGCGTGACGGCGTGACCGACGGTACGTGACGCGACAGACGACGTCAGCGTAACACAAAATCCAGCCTTAGCAGGCGTAGCAAGTACCTATCTACCCTAAGGCAAGGTAGGTACTTATTACAAACGCTACCATCAACTTCCATCAGCAACAGTAACACATAGTCAACTCCATCCACATAAACGTTCCACTACCTATTACAGCATCGACAGTGGCGCCCCCACCAAAAATCACAAAACAGTACCGCAACGATTACGTCTACAATAAGAAAACAGATGCTTTCTACAAGTTGCACATCGAGAAGGTCCGACGTTGGCAGGTCAACAAGCTGTGCGAAGTGGAGGGCGCACAGCTCATGATCCCGGCTTCAGACCACGACATCATACAGCTGCATTCTATGTTCAAGCAGTTTCCAGATCTTGGGGACTATGTGTGGGTGGGCGATGATGGACAAGGGCATGAATCTGCTGAGGAGCAGCCGATTATTGATTGTAAGTATCTAATGTCATGTGTGTTGAGTATAACACTTAAATTCACTGGCTCACTACCACACCAAGCGTACCTATAACGCTTCACTTACTCTGTTCCCCGCCATTTCTCGTGACTGACAGGTGACATTAGTGACAGCCAGCAGCGGCAGCCTCCTCTTGTGTGAATGAGACAGTATATTTACAGAACTATTAAATAGATACACTACCAACGTGGTTCTCGCACGGGACGGGGTGGGTTTACCACATAACAAGAAATTTCATGCGGACGAAGTCGCGGGCAGAAGCTAGTAATATTATAAAAATAAAAGCCCTGTTGAATTGTTTAAAGGCTCCTACAAAGGATCCTTAACAATATTGCTAAGATAAAAGTAGAATACCCATAATTAATTACCAACTAAAGTTCATTGGATAGGTACCTACTTGATTAACCACTTAATTATAAAAAATAAATAAAATAAAATTCATTTAATTCAGACTTTTGCATGTCCTTATATGAGGTTAGTAATTATGTGATAGGTTATTGCTTATTGAAGTTTTCCTGTCTTCCTTCAGATGTTTGCATGTTTAATTAACTGCAATAATCAGTACAGCACAACGTATTATACATACTTTATCTAAAATACATATTATATCTAAAACAGTCAGCAAACAGTCCCATCCGCCGCGTCTGTCAGTCTGAACGCGATAAACTCAAAACAACCCAATCAACTTTGAACCTTATGCTAACACTGCTTATGATGGACGATGTATGCTTAGTGATAACAAACTGGTCTTATCAAAATTAGCTGACCCAGCAGGCGTTGCTCTGTCTGAAAGTTCGTACATAAATCTCAAAATACTTACTTTCAGTTTCGCTCGAACTTTCCAATTTTCCGGGCAAGTTTTCCAATTGTTTCGTTCTATTAAAACCTAAATGACGAACATTTTAAAACAAAAGATCCAAACCCAGGAGCGAAGTCGGTCCTGCCGGTCTCAAGTGATGCGCAACGAACCGCATTTAAAATTGTATTTATATATACAGATTTATTGGTAAAACATTAACAACCTCATAGGAGGTCATTGTACTCATCATTATGAACAACTTTTACTATGGGACCAAACCAGAAATTGCGAAAAAAAAAATCAGCTGTTCTCCACATTTTGTCGAGTTATACGAACATAAATGTAGGGAACAGCTGATTTTATTTTATTTATTTTTTTAGTGAGTCCAACAAGCGGTTATGACGTGGATACGGGTAATATAGGGCAATGTGACGTGGCGACTCGGTCGGGTAACATCGAGACTACACTGTGTTACCGAGAGATGCCATTCATTTGCAAAGTGGATGCCAAAGACGCGCCTTACGATCAGCACTGTGGTGTTTATGGAAAAGGTAAGTGTGAAACAGCAGCCAAGTTCGAGTCGGACTCGCACACGAAGGGTTTCGTACCTACTGATTATTTATACTTTTCGCACAAAAAGGTACAAAGGCGGACTTAATGCCTTAGGCATTCTCTACCAGTCAACCAAGGGTGGTGAAGAGATTGGATGGCAGGTGCTTTGGTTGAGAGGAACAATGATAACAAAAATTAAAACTAGGTACACAAATACATAAATTATGTATTTATTGTGTATCTATGTTTTATACTAAAGTAGTTATTTAGAAAAATATGTAATGTATAAACGTAGTTATCCGTCCGTCCGTCCTTAAAGGATTACTAATAGGATTACTTAGGAATAATCCTTATTACTAAGGCTCCGGGTAAGGGATCCGCACCCAAAAGATGAGAGAAAAGGTATATATTCCCGGTACTTCCTGATAGATTAAGGAGGTGGATAAGTACTTTAACAATGGGACTGTAATAATACCGTTGGCATGGTTTCCGTACCTACATGATTATGAACCAATTAAAATAACCTTCGTCAATTATTTAAAAAAAAATGAGCTCTTAATGTCATAATTTTCACCGCGCAGGAAAAAAAAAACTCTACTAGAATCATGTGCTGAATTCATGCTTACAGTTTGCGTGGCGATGTTCCCTGCCATCCTGTAAACTTACTAAATTAAATTTTTCTTTAAGGACCCAACTGCAAGTATTCTTTGAGAACTGTATTGGCTCACCATTTCCCCATCGACCTTGTCGAACACTAACAAAATTCCTTTCTAATTCCCAGGCTACAGATACTATTCATCAGCGGGTAGCTGTTACAAGATCCCTCGGGTGCCATTCACCTGGAGCCAGGCCTACTCCGAGTGCCAAGCTGAAGGCGCTCACCTGCTGGTGGTCAACTCGCAGGCTGAACATGATGCTATCTTCAACCTTACGAATACTGAGGAGAATGTCCCAGGCTCTAGGGCCTCCTACTTCTTCTTTGCTGGATTTAGAGCTAATAAGCCTGTTGGAAATGCTACGCTGGTGTTTAGGACTATTTTTAGTGAGTATTTTTTTTTTCCTATAAGTGCTGATTTTTCCTACGCCAGATAATTTTATCCGAGGAACAGTTTTGAATTTTTGACAGTTCTTCCATACAAAATCTGTCAGACGTCAATTTTATTCTACGAATAAAAATTATCTGTCGATTGAAAAATCAGCCCTTTATGTAAATTAGTAGTAATTGAGTGGGACAGCGTAAGATGATAAAAAAAAAAAGAAATAGTAGATACTCCCCTACAAGAATTACTATATTCTATTCTGGGTGGAAAGTTGAAACTGGCCTGCGGTAACACACTATCAGTAGCAATGGGTTTCATTTTGACAGTTCAACAACATTCATTGCGTTGTTTACGTTGTTGAACAGACACATTTTTCGAACATTATGAAGCAATGGATTAGCAATATCCTTCAAAATGATTCAAATCGAGGTTGATCGAGTGTTACGCAATTAAGGTCCTGTAGGGAAAGTTCTACCAATTTTTACCCAAACTAATATTTAAAGCCCGTCCTCTCCGGCGCCCGCTCCATTTACCACTAAGTTAGTATTCTATCCCTCTCCCTCTCACAGAGAGCAGGTATGTGTCCCAGCAGTGGGAACAGTATAGGCTGATTATGATGAAGTACCTATTCTATGTTCTATGTTATGGGGTTTGGTTTCCGCACTTAGTCCTTCAAGTGGACCATTGTGCGTACCAATCAGTATTTTTGTATTTCCTATTTCATAACCATTACCAAGTCATCAATTCATGTAATTTGTAATCTGTACATCTGGAACATTAGTTAGGGGGTGTAAAAGGTGTAAAGGCCAAACATATATTATTATTATTCCTTCTTGTATTTTTCCAGACCAATCCTTAGAAGATGCTGGCTACAGCGACTGGTCAGAAAATGAGCCAAACAACGCGTTAGGTCGCGAGTTCTGCGGCTCCATCTTTAGGAACGACGGGAAACTAAACGACGTCGACTGTACCCATGATTTCGGCTTTATTTGTGAAAATGAGGTCCCAGTGTCTTCATAATTTTATTATAATTATAGGTACAGTCAGCAACAAAAGTCGATTAACATTTCAGTTTTTTTTAATCTTAGTTAATGAGCAAAAATATTAACACTGCAGTTTTTTTAATCTCAGGCTATTGAGAAAAATATTTGTTAAAAATTGCAGCAGAAGTATAACGCAATTAGGAGCAATCTTTTTTGCCTGTTACCGGGAAAATGCTATTTCGGGTGAATACAGCAGGGTAATTGCGTAACACACTATCAGTAGCAATGGGTTTCATTTTGACAGTTCAAGAACATTCATTGCGTTATTTGCGTTGTTGAGCAGACACATTTTTCGAACATATGGAGCAATGGATTGGCAATAGAATAGAATAAAATAGAATACTCTTTATTATGTACACCATATAAATAGGCAATAAATAGGCTTTAAAATGATTCAAATTGAGCGTTAAGGCTCCTACACACTATGCCGGCGGCCCAGCCGGCGGGCATGCCGCCAACAAGCCCGGCGGCATACCCGGCGGGTATTTGAGCAGCCGGGCTTGCCGCACAAACGAGCTGCACAACTAAAATGATGCTGGCGGCATACCCGCGCGGCAAAACCCGCCGGCTGTGCCGCCGGCATGTGTGTAGGAACCTTAATAGTGTGTTACGCAATTAGGGTGCTGCCATGCTGGTCTGGCTGAGTCCTTATATTATATAGGACGGGGTTTAGATAAAAAATTAATTCTGACCAAGTTTCGCGCAGTATTGTTTAACTAATTTTTTTAAATACGACTATAATGTATAAGTATGTAATAGTATGTATATCCCCAGTGGTTGAGATTTTGGACTATCGAGGGCAATTACACGACGGTTAGCGATTCTAACAATATTTAAAAAGCATAAATATAAAATATTTTGTAGGAAACAAAATAAATTGAAATTGTTTGTTTTATTTTTACTATTCATTATAATAATAATAGGACAGAAGTGAAATCACAATTAAATAGAAGAATTATTTGATATCCTTTATGCTAATCACATGAATTATAAAAATAATTATCAATCATAGCAAAATTACAATCAGAGGAACAAAATCATCACAAATCAAGTTGAAGAAATCAACAAGAGATTAAGGATGTTAAGATGCTGATTTACAGTTTACTACATGTTTTATTTTGAATTTTTGTTATACTATACCTAATTCGATTTCAGCTAAATATTGATTCGCAAAGTTTCCAATGTTTGAAATATTTTTGCAAATAAAAACCAAGTTCATGAAAGCGGCTCTACAATTCGACCCAATAATGTAGTCCGTAATAAAGAAAATATACCTCGAATACTGAATTGTAGACATTTAGGAATACTGGTTGTACCTAAAATAAAAATTAACAAGACTTTTGTTTTAGTTTTTAAGATTTAGCGAGACACGTCCGTGTTTATTTTTGGTATAGACGTTGTTGTTATCGAACTATTAACGACCCAGGAACATGTTGGAGCATGTACACGTTTTGAGGCATACACAGAAAATCCATCATGGTCGCATAACTCGACGGTTCCATTACCAGTCGGCGGGCTGTCCCTAATTGAACCACTCTAAACAGTCAATCTTTCCTCTAATTTTAGATGGACCTTTATGACCTTTATGTTGGCAGTAAATTGAATCATAATTATACACGTACGTACGCATATAACAACCTATACCTAACGGTTGCTGGGGCTAAATCTAATTTCGGTGCCGGTGTACGTATCCTAAATTTAGAAAAGTTTGGCCTTTAATTAGATAAAAATTATACCAGCATATAGCCGAATTTTCTACTGTGGGGTGGCCTAATTAATTTTATGCTTAACCTATATTTGAATAATATTAGGCTCTGTTTGGAAGTTATATAATTTAATACGTATTTCAAAAAACGAAAAGAATTGAAGAATTTGGTGAAGTAATTCATAAGGTTGCACATGATTTTTTTCGTCTTTTTATTAAACATCGGATGGAGTTCTGTGATTCTCATAAGGGTGTAATTTTCTTTGCGGCTTCCTGTCGGCTTGTCCGTTGAGCCGGGAAATCGGACCTTTCATTATTTCGGCGGTCGGTCGTTATGACATTGTCACGGGGTAAATCGCCCGTCATATCAACATTTTGGGGATAAGATGCTGATCACGCACCGACACATGAGTTATAGTGGATGATGCGTGCGAAAGTACATACCTCATACGTGTTGAATAGTTTTCAGGGGTCGTGTTTTGTATGTGCAATGCGTTGGGATTTCGAAATTGTTATCGTTGGTTTTTTCTTCCTTTCTTTCGTTTTAGGTAAGACTGGTGTTTGACGCGTGTCAAGGACAACAGTTTGTTGTTTATTCTAGCATTGTGGGCAAACCACCCAAATTTTTGCAGTGACGAAAAATAGAAACCAAACATTTATATTTTCGTTAGATAAATTACACTGAAATATGTTTTTTTTTTCAGAAAACCCAATATATTTAAGACTTGAAACAAACGGTTTGTTGGTTTGTGGCTCGTAACGATATTTTAGAAGACAAAAATGAAAAAAAAATTGAGGATAAAGTATAATTGGTTGATGGTTGCCTATCGACCTTTGAGAAGTTTAAAAGTTAGGACGAAAATAGTGTGCCAGCCCCCGAGCTCAGTAGTACAGTCACGAACATAAGTATGTATACCCTTGACTTTATTCAAAGGCGATTTTCTCCTTTATTTTTGAATGAAATTTTATATTATGAGGAACAGTATTTTCGAACCCATAGGTTTATGTAAAGTGTCCTATTCCAACGTTGCATTCGTTTATTCTTGAAAAAATCGCAATTTAAAGTTGCCAAATGTTGACATATTAGTGCTCGTGACTGTACCCACAGCTGAACAAATTGCGATTTTAATTAATATAAAAAACCGAACCCCACTATTACTCCAAACCCTCAATTTACGAACACCCGGGGGTCAAATTCGGTTCACTCCACAAAAACGGAAGGTGTTACAATAAGCACCGTTATAGGAAATTCTTGGGGTATTTACCCAGTGTGCCTCATCCGACGAGTGTTGACCCCTAGATGCCGCCTCCTCCTCGACACATCTGAACTACGGGGGGGTCACAACCCGCTGGTTGTGTTATAATGATTTCCTCGACACAATAGGGCAACGGAGCGGTTCGCCGTTCTAATTATCGTTGTTAAGAGTTTCACTCAGTCATAAGCCGGAGTTTCATTCAACAATGGTGACACGTTTCAGTTTCATTGTTCGTTAATACGCCCGCAAACTTCGACTTGATTAAGATGGGCGCCCTGCACACCGTCGAGTAAAGTTGGAATGCGCGGCGAACGTTAATGAGACCCAGCGAGCGACTCGCAGCGTCTTCGGCTGTTAAACTTCTAGATACTTATTAATACGTAGAGTTTTCTAAACTTCCTTTATGTGCTGGAATCGTGCAGTTACTGTGATAACAGCTTTCGGAGCGGCGGAGGTAATATATGCGGCGCGAGGTGATTTTCTCATTTCACGGTTGGCTGTTCTAATTTACTGTGTAACAGGTAGCCATATTTCGCGAATAATAACGTTGCGTTCATTGTAATGTTTGAATAAAAACATTATTTCTTATATCTTTTTGGACACATTGGGGTGTTTCGTCTTTCTCTCATAAAGAAACATGTATAGGTACCTACTCAATTACGTTTTTAATTAGGTATAACATCTACTAAATAATAACAGCCGCACAGGTCGATCGATCAGGTTAAGCTACGCTTGCCGCGGTTGGTCTGTGGATGGGTGACCATCTTTACATACCGAGACTCCTCCGTGCCCTGTCAATCATGGATCTTGGACAGTCGTTACGGGTAGTCGGAAGCCCGAAAGTCTGACAACCAGTCTTACCAAGGGGTATCGTATTACCCAGTAACTGGGTTTGTTGAGCTCAGATTGGCAGTCGCTTCATGTAAAAAACAAATCAGTTGCATCCGGTTAGACGGGAAGCCGATCCTAACATAGGTACAGACGCCAGCAGATCAAGCTACTCCAATCTGTCAAATTTCTTTAATAGATTTTCAACTTTATTGCTACAGCATAAAGTTCAAAGTTGATTGGGAATATTTGACAGTTTCGGGTAGCTTGATGTGCTGGCGTCTGTACTTGAGAAAAGGCTAGGCAGATGATGATGAGATGGAACGCACTAAATGAATATGATGAAAATGAAAAACATAAAAAAATCTATTCGTTAAATGAGGTATAGTTGCATAAAAATAAAAAACTAGTCAAGTGCGAGTCGGACTCGCACACGAAGGGTTTCGTACCACAGGGCAAAAACGCCGAAAAAAACACGAAGAGCCCCCCTTAAATATTTATTTTATTTTGTTTTTAGTATTATTTTGTTGTCTTAGCGGCAACAGAAATACATAATTTGTGAAAATTTCAACTGTCTAGCTATCGCGGTTCTTGAGATACAGCCTGGTGACAGACAGACGGACAGACAGCGAAGTCTTAGTAATAGGGTTCCGTTTTTACCCTTTGGGTACGGAACCCTAAAAACATTCCTGTTTCCTCAAACCAGGTTGCCAGCTACAAAAATCCATACAACCGTCAGTTGTCATGTCATTGTCTCAGGTTATTGATGAGACCTCGTGGGAACAGTTCGGCACCTGGTGGCATCAATCACTGGCTCTAATCAGATCAGATGCTTTCGATCCTCGACATTGACTGATGCGGTTTTTCCGAATGCTCTACAATCACGCTAATGTGATTCTGTGTTTATTAGGGAATACGTTTATCGGTCAATATATTTATTTTCAAGAAGCTTTGTGGGTTAACCAGGTCCATTACCGGTACTCCTCCCAGCAGGTTAACACCTACTAGAGGTGGATTTATGTTTGCAACTAGTAGGGTGAATAATCACACTAATATTATAAAGGCGAAAGTTTGTGAGTGTGTGTGTGTGTTTTTTATATTTGTTACTCCTTCACGCTCAAACGGCTGGACCAATTTTGATAAAATTTTGTATGGAGCAATGACACCCGGGATTAACATATACCTAGGTTTTTATCGCGATATTCCCACGGGATCGAAACTTATGTGGGAGAAACGGCGGGGCATAGCTAGTGCAACTATAATATTGGTTCAATATTATATTAAATTTATATTTTTTTTTGTCTTTTGCTAACTGTCCCGTTGGTCTCGTGGTTGCAAGCGCGACTGCTGAGCGAGGGGTCCTGGGTTCGATTCCCGGGTCGGACTTCCATTCGGTCGGTCACGGTTTTCCATTAGAAATTTCTTAGTAACACCCGGGAGTTTGGAAGGTGGCGGTTTAATACCCCCGTGTCTCGGAAAGCACGTAAAGCCGTTGGTCCTGCGCCTGATCTCTCCTCGGTCGTATCGGATTGCCATCCCATCGGTCTATGAGAGTAAAGTTTCTTACTAAACTTCAACTATATCCGACGATCCTGCATACCTATCTCTTTTGCTGACTGTACATAATAGTGAAGTATTCCCGTTTGAGCACCTTAGCATTGAGCACCAAAGGTAGGCACCAATCAATATTTTAACGTGGTGCTCAAAGGGGAATAATAAAAAATATTCAATTAACTTTATTCCATGTGGTAGCTTCTAGTGATGTGTTGGTTAGAAAACAAAACACGTGCGCATAGATTTATAAGAACCAGATTGAGTGTACCGTACAAAACGCAACGTTCAAATTGAATGCATTTTGTAATGCGCGTGTGCGTGCGGACCGCCCACCACAAGTGTATTATTATCGTTTCTGCGTTTGTGTGCGTGACATTTTCTAATACCAGCGCAAAATGATTACCCCAAAATATGGGAAAATTCGGGTAGTTTTCTTATTCATATTGACATAGGTAATTATGTAGTTAATATATGTGTACAAAATGAAACCCGCCTTTTACATTCATACCGAGTGCCTATTATGATAGTTTTTGGAGATTGTTATAATTTTATTTTATAACATGGTTTTCGTAAACATGTGTGAATGAACAAAAAACTTTTAATATCATACTAACATTATAAAGAAGAAACTTTGTGAGTGGTGTGTGTGCATGTTTCTGTGTATGTTTGTTAGGTACTTCTTCTTAAAGATCGAACGACTGACTGAATGTATTTCTACTTTCGCGCGGGTAAAGCCGCAGGCAGCTATAAAAGAAAAAATAAAATAAAACAACGTATTCAAACTTAAACTCAAAATTATTTATTTCAGCAGCACAAAAAAGGGGTAAAAATATTTCACACTGTACCTTGGCAATACTCAAATATTATGGAGTCGTTTTGTTTTTATTTAGTTTTCGTAATATTTTCAAAGAAATTCATCATAAAATTGCAAACTTACCTGTGAAAAGTAATGTTCGTATCCTTGTCTTTTTTTGGAGTGTAGTTTTTACACGATTTCACCGCACAAACAGTCATTTTTTCAATTATATTTAACAGCGTAGACGCGCTTTGAACGTCTGTCGCGTAATGGCGGCCTGTGGGCGGGGCTAACGAACGAAGACGCTATTTTGGTGTCTTTGAATTCGAAGCATTTGGACAGCGCGTACTAGGCATCTGGATGTTCTTATAAATCTATGCACGTGCGTCTGAAAGTCCTAGTTCAAAGTTAATCCCGACTAATAAATTAAGAATTAAAACTCACGTTCTAGTTCTTAACAAACTCCAACGTGTTATATAACTTTTATACAACTGAGTGAAAGAGGTTCTTGTATTAAAGGCCAGTCTTTATTCTGAAAAGTGTTTCAAGCGCCCATTCACAATTTAATTAAAGGTCCTTTCGAATGGTTCAGCCTATTACTGTTATCCCGAAATGACTCCGATTAGGGCTAATTTTGAACTAAACTACATTCGATAATTATAAAAAGACAATTATCAGTAAAGATAATCGAATCGACAGCACTTTTAAAAAGTCTTTAGAGAACTGTACAACTGGTTATTAATTAATTTAGTTAATACTTTAAGCACACAAATGAGGGGAAGGGCTTTTCTACCAGTGAACCGTAGGGTGATGCAGAGACAAACAGTGGTAGGTGCAATGATAAAATTTGAGGAATAAATATCTATACATCTATACTTTACACATACCTACATACAGACTACGTACAATAAAAATTGATGAGTCTGTTTGTAATTTCAAAATAACAGCTTTTTACTGAATGCATATGAAAGTACATATATACAGACTTGTAAGAAAAAAAAACAAATTTTGCCGGTCTGTTGGTTCCGGCTGATCTCTGAAACGGCTGGACCGATTTTGACGTGACTATCACTAGCAGATAGCTGATGTTATGAGGCGTAACTTAGTCTATTATTTTAGAAAAAGAATTATGATTTCGCACAAAACAATGAAAACTCATGAAATCCAATATATTTTTGGACATGCGCCGGAACGAAGTCGCAGGCACAGCTAGCTTCAACTAAAAAGATACCCATTTTATTAAAACTATAAATATAATATATATACCTACCTAATTATATGCATAAGTATACAAATATATATAGATATACGATTATATTAAAACAAATAAAACAAAATAATAAGAAAACATCACCGTTGTGATGATTCAATATTATTACGTCGTTATAATTTGTACTTTAAGATGGTAATTTTAGCTCAAGAGGTCCTCAGAATCCTATGAAGTTCTAAAACTAGATTTAATTAAGCATTCCCCAAAATGAAACGACGAAAAACTTTGAAAGAAGCTCTGAAATTAATGAGGTGCTCCGGAATTCTGCGCCACTAAAATTTGAGGGTCGCCTCCTCACCTAGCCAGGGTGTGTGACCCCTGTGAAGCCATTTAATCTGCAAACTTCTTCGGAAATCTTAAGTATTCAAAGTAATAGAGAGGTCACATTATTTTGGTTATAAAGTGTTCTGGAGGTTGTGAGCGAAAACTTAAATTAGTGGCTGGAACACAGGTTTTTGAATAGGAGGTCGTTTTAGGGTACTTGTGTTAAGGTTTTAAGATTTGGGCATGTATTCGTCTTTAATTTTGAATTAATAAGATGATTATATGAATAATAACTAGCTGCGCCCCGCGGTTTCACCTGCATAAGTTTCGTTTCTGTGGTAATATCGGGATAAAAAGTAGCCTATATGTTAATCTAGGGTGTCAGCTACCTCCATACAAAATCTTATCATAATTGGTCCAGCCGTTTTAGCGTGAAGAAGTAACAAACATATAAATACACACACACACACTCACAAACTTTCGCCTTTATAATATTAGTGTGATTATGACATGTAGATTTTATTTAGTAAAGATCGGAACTACCTCGTTAGTGCATGGTTAGGGTTGTAACGACAAAAACAGGGTTGACCACAATTCTACAAAATTGTGAAATTGTAGAAAAAAATGCGTAGGTAACACAGAAGTTACAAATATGTATGAGTTAGTTTACAATCTACAATTCTTTCGTATTTTTGAAAGCGTAACACAAAGCATGAGGGTTATACAAATTATAGACTTGTCACTACAATTTACATATATATTTGTAAGGTTTTCCATTACAACTGTGCGGCTTAGAGATTTGTGGTAGGTACGCTTGTAAACTTGCATCATGCTGAGTGGAAGCCTTCTTGTCACAGTCATGAATGACTTGAAGCTGTCGACTATTTTCTTTCTAGTGCTCGTGATTATAGATCTATTTTGTTTAAATTTTTCTTTATTATTTGAATTATTATCTTTTTATATGCACGTGTTTCTGCGACAATTAAACTTATTGTTCTTTTTCTCTCTTTCAAAAATTTACAAATTGGTAAATTGTAATTGTATAGTTTTGTGGTACCTATATTCCCTGGACTTGGTGTGATTTTAGTGGGTGGGTAAGATGCCCTGGTCGAAACATAGTGGTGTTAGGCCTTTTTATTTCATCCTTTGCAGCAGCTAGGAACCTTTCGTAACATTATATTGTAGTCTGTGTTTCGTAACCAGTTATTGGCAATTCCTTCATGAAATAAGGCATTGTTAAGCCAATTGACACCCTACGTCAATATGCCGTGTTATAGCCACCATTTCATAAAGCTGTCAAAGAATGACAATTGTGTTTTTTTTTTTATTCTTAATACTGTGGCGCCTGTGTGTGCTAGCCTTTAGCAATAAGCACTGGCTAGAATTATGCTTCGATTCGTTGGTTTAAACATATGTCAAATATGATTATTATGGCGTTTTGATTCTAGAAGCAGTGATTCATATCTTAACCGCGAAGTTGTATCGTTGCCTTTTTATATTATAATTATTCTCCTAAAGTCTTAAAGTGGTCTTATTTGTATTATTTTCCCCTTAAGTTCTACATTTGGTGGAGGCGCCGAACGAGCCTACACAATTCATCGTGTTATGAATGATTTCAGATGAAGTAAATTTTTTTATGCAAGCCAAGCTGAGTTTATTTGACGGAAAAGTCAAGGATTATTTTATATGCGATCGCAGATTAAACACCCCTTAGTTTAATTTGCGTTGGAGTGAGTATAGAACAGGCGCAGAATCGTCGCCGGAAAAATAAAGCTAAGTGGTTAAAATAGTATTTTTATAAAGAAAGCAAGATGTATGCGCTTTTCTCAGGAACTAATATGTGCCTGGAAAAATTTTTTGAACAATACAGAGCGATTGCCACACTTTATGGATGGCGTGAAAGTGATTGGGCATTAATAATGCAGGCTTATCTCCAAGGAGCAGCTCTGGCTTGTTTTAAGTGGATGTACCGTGAGGATATGTCATTTGAGGAGATATGCGATGGCTTTCGTGAGGAGTTCCCATGTAGATGTCACGAAGCATTTTATAAAGCGAGGAAAGAGGAGATGTTAAAGGTTCCGTCTGAAGAATGCGGACAAAATAATGTTTTAAATGTTGATGATGATGCTTCTGTATTATGTAGTGTAGAAGCAGAGGTTGAAGAAGTTGAAGTCGAGCGCAGCAGCCGAGAGTGCAGTGAAGAGGTAGATGTTGAAGAAGTTGAAGACGAGCGCAGCAGCCAAGTATGCAGCCCCGCAGAGGTTGAGGAGGTGGTGGAAGTGTTCGAGTGCGAACACGAGGAAGAAATCGAGGAATCGGGTCAGTCCATTCCAGTTATAACTAATGTATCTAGCTATGTTTCAGAACCGAAGGAAGAGCAATTTGATCACGATGTGCAAACTGATATAATTAACATCGATGATGATCATTTTAATGAAAATATTTCCGAAACAAAGGAAAATGACCATTTTACAAATGAAAAGGGTGATGCCCAAATGATCTTGTTGTCAGTTGAGAATAGTAAAGTGGATGATGAAGTTGGGTTAAATGAAGATGTTTTTAAGTTGGATGTAAGTGGAGATGAAGACGTAGAGGTGAAAGACATTTCTGTGCATTTTAAAAGCACTTTTAGTTCTTCTACAGATGCGGAGGCAGAAGATAATTGTATTAATCTGGTCATTAATAATGTTAAAACGTTCCCAAGCATTCATCATGTAGTTATCCCTAAGTTTAATAAAAATAATTCTCATTATGCAACATCTAATATTAAAAAAGCACGCAAGAGAAAAGGATTCCAATATACTAGAAATGCTAGAACAAAATGTTCAATTTTAAAATGTTTTACAAATAGATATAAATTCATAAAAACATTTGCTAAAAACATAACTTTCTTTCTGACGCAGTCGGTTAAAAATAATGATCATTTGTCTAAGGATTTTTCATTTTTAAAACATATACATTTTAAATGGAAATGGAAGAATAAAGATAAAAAACTTTCCATGTTAAAATTTAAATAAACCTATGTTTTTCCATTTATGTTTGATGCGCGTCAGGTCACAGAGTAAATTTTGTTAGACTGTAACATTTGTTACTCTGTAATATTGGTTAGGATATGATATTTGTTAGTCTGTGGTATTTGTTAGTCTACGGAGTTTGTTATACTGTAACATTTGATAGGCTGTGATGTTAGATAGACTGTGACAGACTTTGACTTTTGGTATGTCATTTAGTTATTGTAAACATCAATAGAACATTATTTTAGTGAATATTGTGATAAAGTTATTAACGTGTGTTTGTATGTGTGTTTCATATGCTGGGAAGATACTTCGGACGCAGCTGGGAGCGTGAGGCTTAAGGTCTCACGGCTCCATGAAGCTTGAGGGACTGAAAAAAACTTCGTCTTCATTTTCTAAATTACATAGGCCATGTTTAGTGTGAGTGAACTCCAGAAAATAGTAATGCGCGTTATAGGAGGAAGAGGGTTGTATAAAAACTGTTGTCACTCTCTAGAGGGGGGAGTGATCAGCTTAAGTTGAAACCAACTTTGCTAACGGGGCATAGCCTTTGCAAAGTGTGTTGAGTTGACACAACTGGTTCAGCTTGGGTTGGAGCACCCACAGTTTTTTATAAATGATATAGTTATTATAAACGCGGAGTATCTTTTGAATATAATGGAGTTCAGTCACTTATTAGATTTTTGGAACAATGGCATCATAACTTTTCGTTCCCTCTGGCTGATACCGTCCGATGGAGTAAAAGGATCTGAAGTTAAGTTCAGTTAACACGGTAAGCCTCATCCAGGCCGATGTGAACTTTCACATCATTTGTTATCGAAGGAGGCCAAGTCACATCTTTTCCGCTCGTTTTGTTATGACGAGGTTCAGGCATGACAACGTTAGTTTGTGTTGATGCATTTTAGCACTATTAAATGTAGACTTACCTAGCACTTGAGGGAGTGTTAGTTAAATGTTTCGTTTGTCCTGACTTGAGCCCTGCTTTTAGAAAAAGCTGGACCTCACAGTGTTAACTTCGGGCGTTAGGTAGTTTTTTTCCTTATAGGATTAATAATAGGTAGGAATGCTTAAATTTTCGAATCGTTAGAATTAAAGTCTTGTATTTTGATGCGAGCTAGGCCAATACTTTAATTCAAAGTGGGGCGTAGCTCGTGTGGCGCCTGTGTGTGCTAGCCTTTAGCAATAAGCACTGGCTAGAATTATGCTTCGATTCGTTGGTTTAAACATATGTCAAATATGATTATTATGGCGTTTTGATTCTAGAAGCAGTGATTCATATCTTAACCGCGAAGTTGTATCGTTGCCTTTTTATATTATAATTATTCTCCTAAAGTCTTAAAGTGGTCTTATTTGTATTATTTTCCCCCTAAGTTCTACAATACTGACAATTTGGTGAAAGCAGTAGTGGCCCAGTGGCATCGGCCCCATCTTACGAGTTGTAGTTAGTGAGTTCGAACCCAGACAGGCACTTTAAAATATTGTGTATTTAATTTCATCACCACTGCTCTCAAAACGGTGAAGGAAAACATCGTAAGGAAACCGGCATCTCCTAGAACCAAAAATTCGAAGAAATTGGACATTCAACCCGCACTGGGCCCGCTTGGTGAATTACGGCCTACTTCTTCTTACCAAGAGGAGGCCTGTGTCCCAGCAGTGGGATTTTTTTTTATTTTTTTTAATTTTAAATGGGTTTGCTCTTGACTCAAGTCTAGGTCAGAGGTGACAGAGACAAAGTCGACGATGGACTGAGCTTACCCAGAAGCCTGTTCACTCTTACTTTGAAGAGATTCGGGTTGTATGCGCCCGGAAACACAGACGCAGGTAGAGAGTTCCACTCTTTTGCTGTGCGCATTATAAAGGACATTTGAAAACGCTTAGTGCGAATTGGTGGAATAGCAACTACGTAGGGATGGTAACTTGCAGTGCGTCTGGATGTCCGAAGGTAGAAGGGGGCCGGTGGAATGAGGTCGTGGAGTTCTTGGGCACACTCACCGAAGTACAATCTGTAGAAGACCGACAAGCAGGCAACCTTGCAGCGATGAGCCAAGCTGTGAAGCTTGGCATCCACCAGTTCTACGTCGCCAATGACATTATAGGCAGATTGTGAAATATTTTTTTTTTTTTTTTTAAAACATTGCCCCACACTAGGAATTTCTCCTGTATTGTGGGTGCGTTTACAAACATTTAAATTCACAGACACAAACAGCCAGACCCGGAACAACTACTTGTAGTTCATACAAATATTTGTTCCGTGCGGGAATCGAACCCGCGACACGCAGCGCAGCAGTCAATCGCTTAACCGCTGCGCCAACCGTGCCGTCCGCCGTTTACTTAACCATTAATTTCATAGAATAAAACAAAAATCTTTCAGACTTTTCCAATATGTAACAGGGATATATCTCAAGTACAATATAACTGAAAAACTGCTACATAAATAATTCATTAACCTAACCGTAAAATAGGGCTGCTCCAACCTGATTTCCAGTCCCGATGGTAACGTTTACACGCACGTTCGCGTTAAGCCGATGACAAACAGTTGTCGACCATTAATAAATGTAATAGACATGATGTACGGACTTGTGATGTTTACGTTACGTTCAATGGTGTGTGTTTGGTATACAAGTAATTGTTGTGTAACTTTGTTAGGGTTTTATTATTGGTAATATGTTGGATTAATTAAACGTTTTGTTTAAATTTCAAAGGATAAAACATGGTACAGTCACGAGCATAAGTATGTATACACATGGCTTTATTCAAAGGCGATTTTCTCCTTTATTTTTGAACGAAATTTTATGTTATTACAAACATAGTATTTTCGAACCTATAGGTTTATATAAAGTGTCGTATTTCAACTTTGCATTCGTTATTTCGTGAAAAAATCGCAATTGAAAGTTGCCAAGCGTTGACATATTAGTGCTCGTGACTGTACACGTCCCATAAAGTTAGTAACTGGTATTCCTCATCATTTGCCTAGCCTTTTCCAAACTATGTTGGGGACAGCTTCCAGGCTAACCGGATGCAGCTGAATACCAGTATTTTACTCGGAGCGACTGCCTATCTGACCTCCACAACCCAGTTACTGGGTAATACGATACCCCTTGGTGTAGGGCTGATTGTCAGATTTTCGGGCTTCTGACGACCCGTAACGACTGTCAAAGATCCACGAATGACAGCCGGGACCAACGGCTTAACGTGCTTTCCGAGGCACGGAGGGGTCTTGGTATGTAAAGATGGCCACACATCCATGGACCAACCGCGGCAAGCGTAGCTTAACCTGATCGATCGACCCGTGCGGTTGTTATTACTTAGTTACAAGATTCCGATATGTGAACCAATAAATCAAAACTTTCGATTGTGTTCACAAGATGGATTGCCTCATTGGTCTAGTAGTCGCAAGCGCTACTACTGAACGTGAGGTCCTGGGTTTGATTCCCAGGTCGGGCAAAGTGTTATTGGGTTTTCCATCAGGAATTTCTCAGGAGCAGCGGAGTCTGGATTTGTGCCTGGTTGCTGGCAATAGGCTTGCCCCCTATTACATGGGACTTAACATAACTGACGAAATGTGGGTGTTCTATTAGGTACAAATCTGCATAACTATTGGGGGATTACAGGCGTAAACATGTCAGTGCAGTCTCACAACAAAGTTTTGAAAGAAAGAAAGAAAATATATTTATTTACCATTGATTAAAAGACTCACAAATATCACAATACACCAAATGCATAGAATAGAATAGAATAGAAATACTCTTTATTATGTACACCATATAAATTACAGACATAAAAATAGAAACTGTACATAGGGTGACACAATGGGCGGTCTTATCGCTAAAAGCACAGATAAAAACAAAATTTTGACATGTGACATACCAGCTGACTCGACGGGATGTTGCGAATTACGTCATGATATTCAGGAATTTACTTCAACTTTCAGCATCCGAATTTATTACGAACTGTGTTACCGCGCCTATTTTGTACTCACAGTAAGTAAAATCACACAGTAAATATCTTTAACTATATGCTGAGGTCGGTCAAACCGCGTCATTCTACTGCGAAAGTTGAATAAAATAGATATTACTACACCTATCCAAAAGGTAGGAACCATAAAGATCAAATAAAAAGTGTAAAGTCTGATGTAAGAAATTAGCAGGAAAGTGTGTCTCACGGCACACTCGTGTGGTGTTTTGACATGTTAATATTTTAAATAAAGCACCTTACTCGAGCAGTGTTAATCACAACGTAAATTATATCCCTAACCTCCATAAACAGTTTACACATTTGCAAATTACGTGTCATTTCGAGTTGTGGAGAACATGTTTTGAGTCGGAAGCTAAAGATGTCTGACATATAATAAATTATATGACACTAATATTATAAAGGCGAAAGTTTGTGAGGGGGTGTGTGTGTGTGTTTATATGTTTGTTACTTCTTCACGCTCAAACGGCTTGTCCAATTTTGATAAAATTTTGTATGGCGGTAGCTGACACCCTGGATGGAACATATAGGCTACTTTTTATCCCGATATTCCCGCAGCTAGTTTGAGCTTAAAGGCATGCTCTAATTTATGCTTGTATAGTCAGTATGATTAGTAAAAAAAATATTTTTGCCTTGGGTTGAAATTCTTACACTCTCAGACAAAATCCGTGTTCAGTAAAAACTATATTTAAGACACTAGTCTGTCTAACAACAACAAACCCACAACAACAACAATTCTTTTCTTAAATTGAAAAATTAAAACTAGCAATAGTCCTTCGACCCGTAACTTCGTTCATTTTCCAAGACCGAAAAATCAAAGCGTTAGACCCGGATATCTATGGTTAGACCCCACAAATTCAAATCAAATCACTATATTTTTTCATATAAACCTACATGGGCACCAATGGAACGTCTGAAGCTAAGTGCACAGTTCCAATTGGTCGTTTCGCTACCTATGGAGAAGAGCCGACAAGAAACTCCACTGTTACACTTTTAAAAATAATTGGCTTTTGCAATGTTTTCAAATTACAGTGTTAATAGGTATGGGAGGACAGTAGGCCTGGCAACTAGTACCAGGTACTTAATAAAATTAATTCAATTACTTTAATTCTTCATTACAGCTTCCCTGAAAAACACACGAATACTCTAACAATGGGTATTTGTACTCGTGACGTCATGAAAGGGGAAATGTAACACGTCATCACTCGACTTTAGATATAATCGCTTTAATATTAACAGTGACGTATTGTGCCGGTGTAGCGCGCTTCCTTTGTTTAAGTTACTCGTTGATAAGAGCATGGGGTCGTATAGGTACAGGGTATTTACATCTACGTGCAAACTGTAAACATGAATTCAGCACAAGATTCTGGGTCGCCAGTTGTGTAACAGTGTCAGGTATAACCCTGACACTGTTACACAACTGTCAAACTTCAAGTGCAAGATAGAGACGGGGAAAAGTCAATACCTGATACTCTGATACCAAAAGACGTGTAAGTAACGTTTATAGATCTCGGCGAGAGAACCGATGACATGGATTCAATGCGTTTCAACTAAGAATGGGAATGGCCGTGCATCATATTTTGGAGCAAACTGAGTGATATAAATAAAAAAAAAAAAAAACAAAAATAGATAATAACAAATGAAACAAAAACGGATAACAACAGATTTTCTTTGCAAGCCGTATAGGTATTTCAATTTTTAGTTGGCAGATCGAGGTAGTTAGAATGCGTTAGGTATAATAACAATTAATCAGACTTAAATACTACTGAAAATATCATTAAAATAAAAAACAAATAAAAAAAAAACTTCTTAAAAACAAGCGATATTTCAGTTGTAGGTACTAAAATGGCGGAACTACCGCCATTTTCGGGAGTCCGCCATATTGAATTTAGAATGATGTCACATAAATAACCATGCATTGTCATCCAAACCTAAAGTGTATGCAAAATTTCAGCTCAATCGGTTGGCGATAAGTTATCGCCAACTAATTGAGCTGCAATTTTGCTGAACTATAACAGTTATCGCCGAAAACTGTTATAAATATCGGTTGCAAGATTTGATCCTTATACTAACTATCAAGGCCAGTTAAATAAAAGCTTGTAATTATATTCACGTAATTGGTTAAAGCCAAGACATACACGCTTTTCAATTCTGTACCTACTTACAAGTTCGGTTTTCATGAAAAAAATATGCCAATGTTTCCAAGCTTCTACCTACTCGTACCATATCCGCCATTTTCCTTAAATTTATTTCTAAGCATAATATAAATAATGCATACACGTACCAATCTTCTCCATAAAAACTAGTTTTTCCCCGTAGGCGCCATGTTTGTTTTTATCTATTTTTCAATTTCCTGACACGGTGGTAGGATGAAAACACACCTTATATCCTGCTTACAATGTAAACAAAACAATTGAGAAATACAGTATGAATACGTTTAGTAGTTTCGTGTTTTGGAGTCCACAGCATTAGAATATTTTAAAGGAAATTTTATTGCGGTCGTTTAAGCTTGTTTATTATTCTAATTTTATAAAGATAGTGTCTTTTAAAGTATAGCACAATCAGCTGTTGTGTTCCCGCTGCAGGGACACTAGGCTTCCTCTCGGTGAGGGGGAGTGGGCCCACCATCACGCGGGAGTGCGGGTTGGTAGAGGTCACATGTCTTCGAATTTTTGGTTCTAGGACATGCCGGTTTCCTCACGATGTTTTCCTTCACTGTTTTGAGAGCAGTGGTGATGATATAATTTACACAAATCAAATCAACTTAATTGCCATAAAAATAAAGTTGATATTTGTTTAACTTGAAATAATATTAATTTGAAACATGTTTGAATAGACTTTAGGCTAAGTCTTTTAGTAAATACATTATTACTTACTTACTTTAACACCGGATAGCAAGTTCCCGAGCGATAATTTCCGATATCTTTGCGGGCGAAACCGCGAGCAGAAGCTAGTTATCTATAAGTCCGGAATGCTATTGAAATATGCGATGAAAACATGCCAACAGTAACATCATTCCTCTAGAGACACTTTCCATCTTCATAATCATGATTTCGCTAATAGGATTAAAGGTCGGACTACACTTAGTAAATTATGGTCACACTGTTAAGCTATCCATCATGGACTACGGGCTATCATCGTAAAAACAAAGTGACTATAGCACAAAGAGCCAGCCTCACTTGTGGGATTAATAAAATGATTTATACAGGGTTATTTGTAAAACACCAGCAACCTCTTAAGAGGTCATTGTACTCATCATTATGAATAACTTTTACTATGGGACCAAACCTGAAATCGCGAAAAAAAAATCAGCTGTTCCCTACATTTATGTTCGTATAACTCGTCAAAATGTAGGGAACAGCTGATTTTTTTTTCGCGATTTCAGGTTTGGTCCCATAGTAAAAGTTGTTCATAATGATGAGTACAATGACCTCTTAAGAGGTTGCTGGTGTTTTACAAATAACCCTGTATAGTATAATATCTGCCTAGCCTTTTCCCAACCATGTTGGGGTCGGCTTCCAGTCTAACCGGATGCAGCTGAATACCAGTATTTTACATGGAGCGACTGCTTATCTGACCTCCACGACCCAATTACTGGGTAATACGATACCCCTTGGTAAGACTGGTTATCAGACTTTCGGGCTTCTGACTAGTCGTAACGACTGTCAAAGATCCACGAATGACAGCCGGGACCAACGGCTTAACGTGCTTTCCGAGGCACGGAGGGGTCTCGGTATGTAAAGACGGTCACCCATCCACAGACCAACCGCGGCAAGCGTAGCTTAACCTGATCGATCGACCTGTGCGGCTGTTATTATTTAGCCACGGACCCCTCCAATATCATACACAATACAATACTCCTATAATATCTTATATTAATAAAGTAGGTATCTGCACTAAACTTACTAATAAAAAAGCCGAAGAGTTTGTTTGTTTGAGCGCGCTTATCTCTGGAACTACCAGTGGGATTTGAAAAATTCGTTTTATATTTGATAGCCCAATTCTTGAGGAAGGCTATAGGCTATTTAACATCACGCTGGGCCTCCTAGGAGCCGAGCAAAAAGAAAAAAAAGTCAGATATAACGTTAAGTGAAAACGAAGTAATGAAAACGCAAGTAGATGTGACGGGGTGTGTCAGGGGATGAAGAAATTTCATGTGGACGAAGTCGCGGGTTGTAGCTAGTATCTTTAATGTGGGGATGGGTTCTGTTGTAATAAAGCGAGCCTATTGCCATCAACGACTACGGAATTTGGCACAAATTCAGACTCCGGCCTGCTACTCAGAAATTCCAGATGGGAAAACCAAATAACACTGCCCTAGAATGGAACCTTGGACCTCATGCTCAACGAGGCTATATACAGGGTTATTGGTAAAACATTAACAACCTCTTAAGAGGTAATTGTAGGTACTCATCATTATGAACAACTTTTACTATGGGAGCAAACTTGAAATCGCGAAAAAAAAAAACAGCTATGGCTATTCCCTAGATTTTGACGAGTTATGCGAACATAAATGTAGGGAACACCTGATTTTTTTTCGCGATTTTAGGTTTGGCCCCATAGTAAAAGTTTTTCATATTGGTGAATACAATCTCCCATTTCGATTTAGTACATATTTTCAAATTTCAACCTGTATGCAGCATTACCCACATGCATGTTCCATTACACTCTAAACAATATCCAATACAAACAAAATAAACAGATAAATAATAATAATAGCCTCCCCGACCGTTTTCGGTCACGGTGGCCAATCTCTGATTAGCCAGGTACGCAGGAGATATTTTATAGTGCACAAGTGTGTGCGTAAACACAGGTGCACTCTCTGTTCCTTTACTCTCATAGTCCGATGGGACGGCAATCCAACACGACCGGGGAGAGTTCAGGCGCAGGACCGACGGCTTTACGTGCTTTCCGAGGCACGGGGGTATTATACCGCCAACTTCCAAACTTCGGACTGAAGAAAGAAAATCCTAATTCCTAATGGAAAACCCAATAACACTTTGTCCGACCCGGGAATCGAACCCAGGACCTCAGCAGTCGCGCTTGCAACCACGAGACCAACGGGGCAGTCAACAAACAGATAAATACAACAATTACGAAGGATTTTTCCCTACTCAACGCGGAACCCTAACAAACAATACGGAAAACTCCGCAGAGATTGGAATCCAGTTAGCGAAACAAAAAGTAGAACTTCCCAATCGAATTCGGCGCTTCTTAATTGACTTCTGACGTTGTTCTGCAATGTTAATTATGTCAATATACAAGCAAAGAAAGACACGTGGCGCCATCTATTATCATAATAAAGTTATTGTTGTTTTCCTCGGGAACAGCAATTTTTTTCGGGAAGATAGGTACCCTATGTCCGTTTCTGTATACCTGATAACGTATATGCAAAATTTCAGGATTATCGGTTCAGTGGTTTAGGCGTGAAAAGGTAACAAACAAACTACTTTCACATTTATAAAGAAAATACTAGCTGCGCAACGCGGTTTCACCCGCATAAGTTTTGATCCCGTGGGAATATCGGGATAAAAAGTAGCCTATATGTTAATCCAGGGTGTCAGGTACCTCCATACCAAATTTTATCAAAATTGGTCCAGCCGTTTGAGCGTGAAGAAGTAACAAACATATAAACACACCCCCACATACACACCCCCAAACACTCACAAACTTTCGCCTTTATAATATTAGTGCGATTATATATTTAGGATGTGTATCATTGTAAACAATTATTGAAATAAACTTCTATTATTTATATTTTATTTACTTTCTGAGACAAATTCTCTTCTTTTGGCAGCAAAATAATAGGCTATTACTACAACTACGCTCTAAAAGATATCAAAGTAAAAATAAATGCACGAAACACGAAAAAATATAGGTACACCTAATATTTTCCCCTCACCCTCTTCAAAATACCGAATACAGTTTTCGTAACATTTTACTAATGAAACAGTAATAAAATTATTCTGACGGACAAATACGTAGCGGGCACCTACCATATGTTACGGTAATGGTTCATATATTTACTTTAGCACCAGTATTTCACGTTCATATGCAATGCAACGTTACAGAATTGCAGTTTGGACTGATCTATTTTGGTAGGTATAAACGTTGGCTTTTGTTTTGACTGGAAACTTTTTTATTGAGAGTGATGTCTTCATCATTTCTGTCGGTGTTGGTGGAACTAAGTATTTAATAACGATTTTTAACAGGAATAAAATAAAAATGGCGAAGCTTTTTCAAATGGACAGCATTGCTCAAAACTTTTTAACAAAAAAAAAAACCGACTTCCAAAAAAAACACTACAAACTGAAAAATAACTTTAATTTCGGAAGTCGGTGTCTTAGGGATCAGTATTTTAGTTTTTGCCACCGACTTCCGAAATTAAAGTTATTTTTCAGTTTGTAGTGTTTTTTTTGGAAGTCGGTTTTTTTTTTTGTTAAAAAGTTTTTATTTCTCGCTTTTTAGTGGGTCTATTTATAATTTATCTAAGTTACAATAGCCTAATGTCAACTTGCCCATTGCCTTTTTATAAAATATTCCTTTTCTCGATGCAGGGACGTTAATTGTTGAGGAGTTCTCCTTTTATTAGTTTTTAGATTAGATGATGATAATCCTGGCTGCAGCATCAGGCCAGACTTATGTCAACATTGCATTGAACATAAAATTAGTCCTGTTTAAAATGAGCCCAAACACGACTACGGTGCTGTAATTTAAAGGTTTGTACTTTTTCTGATGCTCCTGGCTTCAGCATCAGGTCTTCGGTGTTCCTCAGTAACAGTACGTTTATCCACACATCGAGCCCTTTTTAATGAGCCTAAACACGATATATGTGCTGTTAGTTGTCGAGGAGTTAGGTACTCTGCAGACTGCAGCATCAGGTCATGCCTTGATGATCATGAGACCAAATGTGGCAAATGCCCTATCAAACATCAAAACAATTTACTAAAACAGTCCTTGCCCGTTCGAGTAACTTCTTACTGTTAAGGAGTTGTACCTTCCATCATCAGCCCAGCTACCTGAGATGGTGACAACCATACACAAATGTACAAGATACTTCATAAAATATGCGAAAAACAATAAGTGAGCCTATAAAATTTGAGGGTTGCCCTCGATTTCTCTAAGATCCCATCATCAGATCCTAACTTGGTGACAATGGGACCACCTCAGAACTATCTACTTTCGTACAATAAAAGAATTTTAAAAATCCGTCGATAATTGGCGGCGTATTCGATGAACAAACATACAAAAAAAAAAAAAAAAAAAAAACATACAAACACCCGAACATAGTACCTCCTCCTTTTTGTAAAGTCGGTAAAAATGACCCGCCCCCTAATTGCGTAACACATTTTCAATCAAAATCTGTATCATTTTGAAGGATATTGCTAATACATTGATTTTTGGTTTTGTTTTTGTCTTTTTATGTGCATTACTAACATATTGTATAGTATGTATATTGTTACGAACATTATGAGTCTTGTTGCTCGAAATAAAAAAAATATTATTATTATTATTGCTTCATATGTTCGAAAAATGTATGTGCTCAACAACGTAAGTAACGCAATGAATGTTGTTGAACTGTCAAAATGAAAGCCATTGCTGCTGTTAGTGCGTTACGCAATTACCCTGCGGAACGATGTTACAAAAAATCCAATACCAGGAAAACTTTTGAGTAAAACATGGAACACGAACAGAGGAAAATAATGGTACAATAATAAAAACAAATACTTCGTGAAAACGTTTCGAAAATAATCACTTATGTAACAAAAATAGTTTTATAGTAGGTACCTAAGGAATGGGAATACAATATCATTTCGCTCGGACGTGTACTAATGTGTTTTTCAAGTATGCATACACAATTTATCACTTTTCAGGTATGTATTCTAAACTGGAAACGTACCTAGAAGTGTATTTTGGAATCTAAAACCTAATTTAGCAATTCGATTGGACGGGACCTCTGTGTTGAACAATTGTGAAGAGACAACAATAAACTTTGTTTGACTACCTACCTACTAATCGGATCTGAAAAAATATTTTTGCGTTTGATAGCCCAATTCTTGATGAAGGTATTAAAAAAGCTATTTAAAATGACGCGACGACCCTTAGTAGCCGAGCAAAAAGAATAACAGTCAGGAAGAACGCTAAGCGAAAACGAAATATCGGGGCTCAGCTAGGTACAGGATATATTGTATTGTTTCTATTTTTATGTCTGTAATTTATATGGTGTACATAATAAAGAGTATTCTATTCTATTCTATTCTATATTTTATGTTAAGGTGAATGGGCAGTGGTAGACCGCGAAATTCAAATTGCAAATTGCAAAAAACGTAAGAAAATTTGAATTTCGCGGTCTACCACACCACACCACTACCCATTCACCTTAAACTGTATTAACGATAGTTTTTATTTTCAATGGCATTGTACTTTAATTGTGAAATTAACTGTAAAATTCTTGTATATATTTGCACACCTCATATGTTTATTAACAGTGTACCGTTCGACCTTTTGAAACATCCTCTGAACCTGTTTTATGCAAATAAATGATTTGATTTGATTTAAAACAAGAAATTTCACGTGGATGAAGTCGCAAGCGAAAGCTAGTATAATATCCAATAGTACCTAGGTACTACGTGTAGGCGCAAAAATTATCATGTTGCTGAATCAAAGATAAATAAATTATAATAAAGGTATTAGTGAAATGTGATTCGCTTGGGCGTCTCCCTACTGTATATGTACATCGCACGCGACATCTCCCACGAGGATTACAAGGGTATTACATCATATTGGAGAGCGGCGATTGAAAAAACAGATTGCAAAGACTTACATATTTAATATGTAAAAAATACTCGTATCATAACAGTTTGAACTGTGTAGTGAGAATTGTGTAAGCTCCGCATGTATGTATTTCAATTGGTGTTTATTTTATAACTAGCTGCGCCCCGCGGTTTCACCCGCGTAAATGTCGCTCCCGTGGGAATATCGGGATAAAAAGTAGCCTATATGTTAATCCAGGGTATCAGCTACCTTCATACAAAATTTTATCAAAATTGGTCGAGCCATTTGAGCGTGAAGAAGTAACAAACATATAAACACACACACTCACAAACTTTCGCCTTTATAATGTTAGTGTGATTTATTACCTGCTACCCGTCACTGCGTTGTACGATTTTTACAACTTGATAAAACATTTTTTTTTTAAACCTTGCCCGATGTTACCATTAAAGCGGCACGCTCTAGATACTCTATAGAAGATGGTTTACGGATGGCCCCACTTTATAGAAATAAATTCAAAGATATACAAGTCATTATCATAAATATTGCACGGATAAAGTTATCAACTCAGGTATCTAAGCAAAAAATATCCTTAGCTGCGGGGTAATTGCGTACCATACTAACAATAGCAATGGTGCAAGCTCTCAAAACGGTAAAGGAAAATATCGTAAAGAAACCGGCATGTCTTAGAACCAAAAATTTCAAGACATGTGTCATCCACCAACCCGCACTAGGCCCGTGTGCATTCCCTGTCACCCAGAGGAGACCTGTGTCCCAGCAGTGGGAATATAATAGGCTGATTATGATATACGAACAATTTTCTATGGATTTTTTATCCGGCTACAGTAATTCCTTTACTTATCTTCTAAGAACCATTGGTTTTCTTTTTTCTAACCTCACAATTTAAAAACATACGGTACAAAATACGCCAACCTACCCACAATCAAAACTACCACCACGGAACCACTTCAAACCAGTTATTGCGTACATTAGTTAGCTAATTTGGAGAACAGCCAGGCAATCTCGCCCTGTATCGGTGGTACAACGACTACTTATCATGCCACAAATGAGGCCCGATGTTCTACAAGCTGTAGAGGGCAAACTTTGGCCAGGATCGGGTGAACTTTGCCCGGAAATTGGAGTTCAACTTAGTTAATTTGTATCTTTTGTTGTATTTTGATAGGGATCTTTGCCTAATGAGCAAGGTTTTGAGTTAAGAAAGGACTTATCTACAGCGGAAGGCATGGTTGGAATTAGTTTAGTACCTACATTGTATCGAAGATATATTTATTTTTCAGAAAGCTTACATATTAATGTTTTGGTAAATCATTTACAATTAGCGCTTACAGTTGCCATTCAGAAGCTTCCACAAAATAACTAAACTATGTACAGTCAGCAACAAAAGTCGATTAACAATTCAGTTTTTTAAATCTCGGTTATTGAGAAAAATATTTGTTCAAAATTGCATTGTACTTCTGCTGCAATTTTGAACAAATATTTTGCTCAATAACTCGATAGGTGCCTTTGTGTCGCGTGCGATTATATCGCATGTCGCGCCTGTTTGTAGGAGCCTTAACAGTTAGCCAGTTTATTTCAGTTTCGCAATATCCAAAGAACAGTAACTTCAAGACGAATGAAACCGCTAACGTCCATCACAATTATCACATAGACTTGTATAAATAACCTACCTACCTACCTACGTATTTCACGAACTCATTTTGTTCCTACCTACAAAAACAAATGAAATGGAAAAGCTATTCTCAGCTCTCACAAAGAAACCGAACATGTGCCTTTAACAATGCCCATCAAATGATTGAATAAACATCAGAGAACCTTTTTTCACGCCAATATTGCGATATAATAATATCTATGTACCTTCTACCAAAAGATTCGCGTATTAAGGTTACACTAGTCAGTTATTCTTCCATACTAATGTCGTCGTAAGGAGTTTACTCCACTGTTTGACAGTGTACATTAAACATTCAAAATATTATATCTACTTATCTCGTCATTATCTAGCTCTGAACGCTGCAAAAAATGTTTTGGAAGTTATGAGCTTCGAAACGCATTTTTTGGCGTAAATAAATAACTCCCGGAGTAAGTAATAAAATGGCAAAATTGATACCGTACAGGGATAGATAATGTATTCAAGAATTCTTTAATTTTGAATAAACACATCCAGTAGTTTTTTCATAATATCTAAACGCCCAAAGACCTGTTCATAAAATTTTACGCTCGCACGTTTTCGTTATAAATCATCGTCTATTTCACAAAAAAAATAAATAAAAAAAAATAAAAAAAAAATAAATATAACAAATTTAATAAATAAATAAACTAATAAAGCATGCTTATTAGCCACACCCACTAACGAGTTCGAGACTTCCGCGTCGACTAGTACAATCTTAAAGTTGGGTGTTCCAAAGCTGTCATTTAAAGGATGAAGAATGGCTGACGTCAAAATATTTAAAAAAGAAAAGAGTACGTCCTATTCCTAGTGTTGAAGATATACGAACTCTTTTGACAAGCTGTCAATGTTTTTTACTTTTTCTTTATTTCCGCTCTATTTCGTTACTCTTTTGTTATTTTTTTACTTCATCACTTCGAAATCAACCCCTTGCGTTACCTAGTCCCGCTTGCGACCACGAGACCAAATAAGTACCTAAGTATCTATCTATCGTTAAGAATAGATCTATCCTATTACTTAGAGTATAAGGTAAACCACCTATTATACAAAATGCCAATACATATCCTTCCTCCTTTCGTATTTCTTTCTTTGATCTAAGTAAAAGCTGACTGATAGCCACCGGAAGGATCCTCTGACCTTCGCGTAATATTCTTGCATGTACAACTTATTTTATTTGGCTGCCGTAGTAAGGAAACTGATGATTGATATCGCCCGCTGGTGTGCCAAATCTTTGACTGTTATTTATTTTAGGGATAGCGTTTCTAGGTTAACTTTTGGAGGTTACTTTTTGCATACTTTTCTAATATTGTTCTGCATTGCTTGTAATAATGTTTTTTTTTTTTCTTTTTCGCCAATTTCATAATATTCTTTTTTCATTGATCATTTATTTTCTTTGTTTCTATTTTTATCGTGTATACACTTATTTATTATGTGCATGCAGTAGTCTCCTGTTATTGAAGGAGCACCCGTAAAATAACCTTTTCTATCTATTTATTTATCCTCCTACTGGAACGCCATACAGCAATTGTACCAACGGAGCAAAAAAAATACTTTATGTTGCTTTCCATCCATCCTGTGCGCGGTGGACATCGAACGGGAGGCGATGGAACACGAACACTCACACAGTGTCAACTCCACAGTTCCATTTCTCTATCCATATTGCGCACATTATTACATATACACACACACACACACCCCCACATATACATACATACACATACATACATACACACACATACATACATATACATTATTGATTTATATTTTATATTATTATGTGTATCCTTTGTTGGAGATCCCAAATAAATAAATAATAGAAGTAGCCAGTATTTTACATGGAGCGACTGCCTATCTGACCTCCACGACCCAGTTACTGGGTAACACGATTCCCCTTGGGAAGTAAGACTGGTTGTCAGACCTTCGGGCTTCTGACTACCCGTAACGACTGTCAAAGATCTAAGAATGACAAGCGGAACCAACGGCTAAACGTGCTTTCCGAGGCACGAAAGGGTCTCGGATGGCCACCCATCTACGGACCAACCTCGGCAAGCGTAGCTTAACCTGATCGAGCGTAGGCATGTCTTCCCTCAAACAAAGACCATGATACTTCCATGGTTTTTAATGCGTAATTTATGACACGACCACTCAAATGGTTCTTTCCTCAAAAGAACATTTCAGACATTCATTCTACAGTGTCTTCACATGATCTGACCAAGATTATGTCTGGACTTTAAAAGAGTTGTGACCCATAGATATCCGTGCTGTGACCTCTGAGTTTGTTTCGGCCTCCTCTCAGTAGTCAGATATGAAACGCCGACCTCATCAAGTTTTTAAAATATGATTGACGAGTAAAAGTGTTTGTACAAACCTAGGTTACACAAATAAAATCATTAATCATTTACAAAGTGACTCGTTGAACACAAGCCACACAAAAATTACATTTCACTCTGCCTCTAAAGTCATAAATAAAACCAAGATAAAATTATCTGGCTTTAAAACGTGCCTGTGATTTAAAAAACATTTCCTAAGTGCCCTGAAGCCCGTTATCGAATAATTCATTGAAGGTAAAAAGAATAGTACTGCTGTAAACCATGTGATTTATAACGATAAAATAAATTCAACCGATAAAATTCCCTCTTTTATTTCAAAGTGGAAAAAGATCCGCGGTATTTGATTGAAGATAGGATTAGGATTCTGGTCTTTTTCTAATAAATTAAGAGATGACATTGAAAATTATCGTTCGTTTTAGAACTGATTTTTCAATCATCTGATAACTTTATTCGAGGAATAATTTTGAAATTTTGACACTTATTTCAATCGACCGATAATTTTTATTCGTGGAATAAAATTGACGTCTGACAGTTTTTGTATGGAAGAACCGTCAAAAATTCAAAATTATTCCTCCGATACAGTTATCTGGCGTTGGAAAAGTTTATAATACCAATTTGTATAGCCGCCAGCACATCAAGCTACCCGAAACTGTCAAATTTTCCCAATCAACATTGAACCTTATGCTTTAGCGATAAAGTTGAAAATAAATCGATATCTGTAACCACATTATTATTTTTGAAATTTATTTTTAACAATGGACCAATGAATTATTCTTAAAAATAATTATATTCATATACTTAAATCACTTTTTGAAGTTTATACGCGTAAAGGCGTTTATTGGCATTACAGCAAAATAAATACACCTTAAAACTATAAAAACAGGCCCTGTAGCAAAAATAAGGGAAATTTATATAATTTTATTCTGGTAAATGGTGTGAAACTTAGCACTCTTTCTTGTTTTTTTTTTAATGAAACGACTTTGTCATTGTTACAGAGTGTCAGGACTATTTCATAATAATCATTCAAAAGAGTTATATGAATTTAGAGAGTTGTATTGATGATTTTAATAATTCGTATTTTGTAATTATATACTTACATTCTTTTTACGGTAGCGAATCATATTTTGTTCAACATACCATTAGGAATGCGATGACACCGAATCACCACACGTTGACTTGTAAAATGCAAAAATTTTAAGAAAATTTGAATTTTATGGATTTACGGGATACCTTGCAGGATACCTAGCAAGTCCCCTTTAAGGTGCCACTAGTCGATATTTTTTCCATACAAATTTCGGGAGAGTATTATTACTCCACTGTTTGACATTGTGCATCCAAAGTTAAACATGATATCGTTTTGTCTTATTATTAATGTTGTCTGTACGGAAACAGAATAGTAAAATAAAAAGCCATTAAAAAGTTATGAGCCAACAAAAATGCTTTTTCTTGCTATTTTTAACGTAACTTTGGGTGTAAATAAGTAATAAAAGATCTGTAAAATCTTCAAAACCAAGTCCGTACCGACAAAGCTGAGTTATCGAAGAGTTCAATTTATATGTAATTGATTTATGTAGTGGTTTTTTCATAAAATAACACTTTTCGAATTTTGCAAACAGTGTTTCTGTGTGTGAGAACTAGACGTTGTTCGTGTAGACTAGCGTCTAACTGCTCATCACTCATATACTAGCTCTGTCGGACACGAAGACAGGTGAGACAGCGTGCTTTTTGGCCATGACCACCAGAGAGTTCGAGTTCGCGACTAGTTTACTCTTAAGGTGAGCACGTAGGCCATAAGTGCATAAAATCTATAAAGTAGCCATACTGCAGTAATCCATTTGGTGAGAGCAGTTTTACGAGTCGCTCGGGATGATATGCAGCCGATACATTTTATGTTTTAGAATCTATCTTGGTGACGCCTTCAGGACTGTTCGGTTTCATTTTTCGCGTCAATATCCTCGCCACCCACTATCTTCATCATCATCATCATCATCTGCCTAGCCTTTTCCCAACTATGTTGGGTTCGGCTTCCAGTGTAACCGGATGCAGCTGAATACCAGTATTTTACATGGAGCGACTGCCTATCTGACCTCCACAACCCAGTTCCTGGGTAATACGATACCCCTTGGTAAGACTGGTTGTCAGACTTTCGGGCTTCTGACTACCCGTAACGACTGTCAAAGATCCACGAATGACAGCCGGGACCAACGGCTTAACGTGCTTTCCGAGGCACGGACGGGTCACGGTATGTCAGGATGGTCACCCATCCACAGACCAACCGCGGCAAGCGTAGCTTAACCTGATCGATCGACCGGTGCGGCTGTTATTATTTAGCTTCACCACCACCACCATTATCACCATCTATCTTCTTCTATCTTTAAATGTATGTAAAATTCAAAGGTCCTGACTGATGTATCAACGCACAGCCTAAACCGCTGGTCCTAGACACGTGAAATTTGGAGGGTGTGTTCTTTGTGAAGAAACCACCACTTTGTTCCACTAAGAAAGAAAGGGTTTTTCGGAATCCCACCCCTAAGAGGGTGAATGGGGAGAGGGTGAAATTTCACGCGGACGAAAGCATAAGGTGCAGTCACCAAAAAAAGCAAAGTGACTCGTGAAATTAAATTTAGAAAAAAAAATAAAGTGAATATTCAATTAGGGCTTAGTACACCACGAACATGCTATTACACTTCTCCCAGGATCGTTTGTCAATGTCGTTTGTATTAATTTGCATTAAATTCTCTCTTACGTTGATATGCCAGGCAGGCTCCCATTTATTTTGTTTGAAGTTAACTCAATTTCACGGTAAGCGTGAATGCCATAACGGTTTCTGTTGCGCATATTACGCCTCAAATTATGTATCTGTAGGTGTATAATCTATACCTATACATAATTATAGGTACATAATTCCAATCGGGTCTATCGAATGCAGAGCTTGTCGAGACCCGTTCGTCGGAAAGCATGTTAAAGGTCACATCAACTCAGAAAGGGATCGTCATCGTATCGCCTTTCGCCTCGCCATCAAACAGGCGTCAACCTAACATAAGCACGTAACCAAACCGGATCAGCAGCTCCGATACGTCGACTCGGCTACGGCTAGGCGACGCCGCGGTGAGGGGGACGGAGATACGTAAGCGCGGGGACGACGGGCCGAAAGCGAGGTAACTGCAAGTTGACCAAGCACCGCACCGCGGTTCGTGAGCTTGTCCCGAGGCGAGGCGATTACGTTACGATTCCGATTAGTGTGCGTTGCAGTAGGGAGTTTCATTCATAGGTTGACGCCTATTAGATAGCGAGGCGAAAGGCGATACGGAGACGATCCCTTTCCGAGTTGATATATGTGCTATGACCTTTAGCCGTTGATCCCGGCTGTCATTTGTAGATCTTTGACAGTCGTTACGGGTAGTCAGAAGCCCGAAAGTCTTACCAAGGGGTATCGTGTTACCCAGGAACTACAGGGTTAAACCATCCGGTTAGACTTGAAGCCGACCCCAACATAGTTGGGAAAAGGCTATAGGCATATTGATTTTAGGTGTATTCAATGATTATGTGTTTGAGTGTAGAGTAGAATTAAAGTGACTGGAAAAGAGAACTAAGCAAGTAAGGTAGTGCACTACTTATTAACAGTACCTACCTAAAACAAAAAAAAAACAATTTTTTAATTGTTTGTCTGTCTGTTTGTTCCGAACCAGCAAGACCGATTTTGACGGGACTTTAACTAGGATAGCTGATGTTATAAGGAGTAACTAAGGCTAATTTTGTTTTAGAAAAATAATTTGTGTTCCGCGTAAATATATCCATATAATATCCATGAAACGATTTTTTTTCCGACATTCACGCCACCGAAGTCGCGGACACAGCTATAGCTCAACTGTGGGAGTTTCAGCCCGCGACATTAACATTTCTTTTTCATATTATACCTCGTCGCATCGCATCGCCTGCCCGCGCTATTACTTCGTTTGCGCTTAGCGCTCTTTCTTACTTTTTGCTCGGATCCTAAGAGTCCTAGAGTGACTTTAATAAAGCCAGCAGCTTCCGGCGACTAAAACAGAAGACGAACAAGCAGGGGATCGAGGAGGGGGTGTGGAGGGGATGTGTTCAGGGGATCGGAACGGAATAAGTCCTCCAGAATTGGGCAATCAAATAAAAAAAAAATTAAACCGGATTGGTAGTTTCAGAGATAAATAAAAAAACATATTTCAGCATTATAATTAACTAGCTTCCGCCCGCGGCTTCGCCCGCGTGTTGCAGGGATGCAATCTATTTTTCTGTAAAATTTTATCGAAATCCGTTCAGTGGTTTAGGCGTGAAAAGGCAACATACAGACAGACAGACAGAGTTACTTTCGAATTTATAATATAAGTATGGATTTAGATATCAAAGTGTTCATCAGTAGATTATGGTGATTGTACCAAACTACCAACACACGACTTTTTGAAATGGATCCTTGAAATATAAAACTGGTTTTGTGGCCTTCCCTAAGAGTAATTACTCACGAAGAATCTTTGAAAGCCCTGGCAGCACTAACAGCATATTCTTGTGAAAACATCCCCAAGTAAAGCTTTCAATTTTAAAGTTCAAAGTCTTTGAGTGAGCACGTAATCCTTTGGATGGTGGCTGCAAGTCTGAGTAATTTTCATTTCATTTTTTTGGACTGCATTTTTCAAACTCATCTTGAATCATTTGCATGTTATTATACTACCTTTGCAAAGTGAATGCATTCTGCAGTATTTTGCATAAAGGTAAGTTTTATTACCTACTTCATAGCTTTGAATAGAGTTTTTGAAGTGAAAAATCTTAGGCGGCGATCCGATAACTGGACGGGAATTGATTGTTTTAAGGACGCCGACACACTTAGGCACATTTCGTTACATGAGAGAGAATAAAGATATAACTGTCTCTCTGTCTCTTTCTGACTGTCTCTCACACTCGTAGACAGAGTAAACTATAGACTGCTGCATATCTTCTTTTTCATTCGCACAAGAAAAAGAGAAATATATTAACGTCACTAGCAAAGAAAAGAGACAGAGTAAGAATATTTCTGTCCCTTACTGCGTGTCGGCTAAGCACATCAATGTGCACAACAAGTTTGACGTTTATGAATGAAATAATAAAAATTATGAATGAAATAATAAAAACTACATCGCGATTAAACGGAAAATAAGATCTTTTTCGTGCATAATTCAATAATAGTACATTTGCGCAACTGTGAAAATGGTAAGGTGCAGTGTAATAAGCTGTAAAAATGATAGTATGATGAAGATTGCCGGAATTTTTTGTCCCTTTCGGTGACACGGATACCATGAGTCTATAGATTACTCTGTCTACGCTCACACTAAGGGTTGATTTTTATAACCCCAGATAATTTTATCCAAAAATAATTTAGAATTTTTGACAGTTCTTCCATACAGAATCTGTCAGACGTCAATTTTATTCCACGAATAAGAATTATCTGTCGATTGAAAAATTGGCCCTTAATCTCTATTATTCTTTATTTTTGAAGAGGTTTGATTTCTATCACGTTTAGGTATGGTGCTGCACGCGCAATTTTTTCAAGGGAAACTTCTTATTTTATTGCAGTGTATTTTCGCCGTTCATCAAATATAATAAAACCGGGCCTGAGGGCTGTGACATTTCTACTTATATTTAGAATATTCATTTATATTCGTATAAAACATACCTATGTCATACTTTCTTTTACGCGATTTGGAAACTAAAATCCATACTAATATTATAAATGGGAAAGTGTGTCTGTCTGTCTGTTACCTCTTCACGCTTAAACCGCTACACTGATTTAGATGAACTTTGGTATTGAGATAGTTTGAGTAAAGGAAGGACATAGGATTTTTATCCTGATATTCCCACGGGATCGAAACTCGTGAAACCGCGGGCGCTGCTAGTAACAATATATTTTTTGTTATAAAAATACCTATACGTACAAAAACATATGTAATATTTTCTTTTAGAATAGAATATATTTATTGGCTTTAAAACATGACTAATCTTACATGTTTCGATGGTGAGAAAACCGGCATGTCCTAGAACCAAAAATTCGAAGACATGTGACATCCACCAACCCGCACTGGGACGCGTGGTGGATTACGGCCCACTCCCTCTCATTGAGAGGAAGCCTGTGTCCCAGCAGTGGGAACATTATAAGCTGATTATGGATGTTTCGATGAAGTAAACCTACAAATATTTAAACATGTTAAATGTAATTTAAAAGACGCATTTATTTGTTCTTAGATGTCTAATAAAGCTGATACAATCTTAACAATAATAGTTTTTACCTAATTGATTTGGAATCTAAAACCATCACTTTATTGTTTTGTTATTTCTGGCTATGAATATTATTTAGGTATGAGGACACACAACAGGCGCTTCTCGCCATCAAACTCGAAAGGCGAGTAAAATTGTAAAAACAAATAAATAATGTATGTTTGAGAACAATAACAAAAAAAAAAACATAAGTATCGTAAATTATTAATAACATTTTGATAGAATGCAATCCTTCAAACCTTTCAACCAACACCGGACATCCTTGTTCATGCTTAAAGATATCACCTATGTTTACAAAATCCAAGGCAACTCAAGACTGCAAGATGAAGTATGAAGTTACAATAGGCTATTTGACAATGTAAAAAATAAGGTCATAATTATTGACACTCGTATAGATTATCGCTTTTAAAATCGATTTGCATTAATTTTACTATAAAACAATGTATTATTTATTAAAAAAATCCCGAAAAAACTTCATCTTTTTAAATCTGGCGCCACGTAATCGAAAACGGTCTGGATTGGCTGAACTTATGATGACGTCATGCTACAGTCAATTTCTGTCTATCGTTGACAGAACAGATGACTTTTGTCTAGTATCTCGACCGTTTCAACGTTTGTTTACGTGTATTGTGACGTCAAGACGCCATATTGTTAAAGATAGCGTTTTGGCGGCTTATTTAAACAGTACATTTTTATTTACTATTTTCTAAAAGAAATACATTATGCAATTTGAAGTAATAGGTTTTTGTGGGCTCGTTAGACACCATTAAATAATCTGAGATGTTTATCAGAAACCAGTCAAATAGCCTATTGCAAACAGTCACAACTCTACACCAAAGCACACAATGTAGCGGACACACAAACCAAGAGTACAAACATACAGACACGAAACAAAACACACAAACCACGCGTACAAACATACAGACACGAAACAAATATCTGTAGACTGGACCAATGTTTGTCCCGCTGGCGAATCGACTTCTCGGTTCCACGGAAGGTTGATATTTCACCGAGGATTCGGGATCCTAAACAAGGATATTTCAACGATTTGTACAGCGATTCAGTATTTATCATCGTTTGCGCTCGATCCGACCCGAGATTGTGACTAACACACTCGTAAGTTTTCCGGTATTGTAGGAAAGATGGCTTTTCGATTTATTTATTTAATACTTTAAGCACACAACTGTATAGAGGCGGACTTAATGCCATGGGCATTTTCTACCTGTTAACCGTATGGATTTAGGATTCTTCTAGTGTTTTATGTAAAGGCACTGTTTTAATCTAAGAATAATCAGCCTGTAACGTATCCACCGCTGGGACACAGGCCTCCTTTCTAAGAGCGAGTGAGCCATATCTCACAACAAACCTGAAATCGCGAAAAACAAACAGCTTTTCCCTACATTTATGTTCGTATAACTCGTCAAAATGTAGGGAACAGCTGATGTTTTTTTGCGATTTCAGGTATGGTCTCATAATGAAAGTTGTTCATAATGATGAGTACAATGACCTCTTAAGAGGTTGTTAATGAATAAATATAAATAAATAAATAAGTCTTTGTCGGCCGACATCAGGGTACTGTCAGAGTATCGAGTTGATAATCATACGAATCCCAGCTTGATGCTACCTTACTCTTTTAGGGAGTGATGTAATATTGAAAGCTTTTTTATTGAAAGTTTAGTGACAATATAAAATAAAAAAACAAACCTTACACACAAATCATAACAATCCTGTGATTTGTGTGTACTAGTACAAAATATAATTACGTATGTCTATTAAACACCTGTGTATATGCAGTTCAATTAAATTCATTTATTGCATCACATATGTTAAGTACATTAAGTTCTTATAATAAAATATTTAGTAACACACATTTGGCCAATATTTAGCATGCAATAGTACAATTTTTCATTTAAGATTTTAATTATTACGTAACTACATTTTGTAAATTTATGTATCTACTTAACAGTTAAATATATCTGTGCTATAATGTATAAAATTTACAGGGACACTTTTGAAAGAACTCATCTATCGAATAAAAACATTCATGTAACAACCACTTCCGCAACACAACACAAAACTTATTGAAGGGTAATTGAGTTATTGACCTAGGCAAAGCACGAGTAAATTAGGGGAGCCATGTAAACGCAGCTCCGCCGAAAAAGTTCTAGCTTTGGAACGGGCATTTCAAAATCTAAGTTTGTTGTTCTAAGGTTGTTTGAGCTTAATTCACACTAACCTCCGTACTAGTGAAAACTGTATCACGCCAAGTCAGTCTTCCTCGTTCACAAACACTCCCACACTTCCACACAATTAACTATAATTTGCATAAAGGCTCCTATAAACAGGCGCGACACGCGACGCGGATCGCGCGCGACACAAAGGCACCGCAAGTCGCGCAACGAGCGGTGCCTTTGTGTCCCGCGCGATTCGCGTCGCGTGTCGCGCCTGTTCGTAGGAGCCTTTAGACTGCTAAATAAAACACTGAATTATGAAGTACGGATATAAGAATACAGATACTTAGTGGGTATTTTTTTAACATTCGACGGTATGATGACAGTAATAACGAGGATAATTGTAAAATATTAAAAGTATATGCAAAAATTTCAGACAAAAATAAAGGGATCGTTAAGCAATCGCTCTATCCACAAATAAAACGTACTGGCAGTCGAAACACTATCATTCGAAGCGATCAAATCCATGCCAAATAGATTGGATTGGCCAAATTGTCCAAATTGCCAGGCCTGGCAAATGTGTGGTCATTATGGTACTGTAACCTCACGGCAACATATTAACCGCTTCCACAATAGGGCGATACATGTTGCAATTTTAATCAGCACTGTGGTTTTAGCGCCGAATTAACAAGGGGAACTATTTACCTAATTCCCTATAAGCATATTGACCTTCTAATGTTGGGTTATTTTTAGGGTTCCGTACCCAAAGGGTAAAAAACGGGACCCTATTACTAAGACTCCCTGTCCGTCTGTCTGTCTGTCACCAGGCTGTATCTCATGAACCGTGACTAGACACTTGAAATTTTCACAGATAATGTATTTCTGTTGCCGCTATAACAAACAAATATTAAAAACAGAATAAAATAAATATTTAAGGGGGGCTCCCATACAACAAACGTGATTTTTTTGGCGTTTTGCCTTGTGGTACGGAACCCTTCGTGTGCGAGTCCAACTCGCACTTGGCCGGTTTTTTAAATTTATGAACCTCTCAAAAACTTTTTAGGTTTCTGATGATTGAAAATTGACACTTTTTAAAAATAATTGAGCCCCGTTTAAACTTTCTTTTCTTTTCTCACAATTGGTCGTTAGTAACTAAGTTAGGGTACCCTGACCGAACAGGTTACCTATCTCAAAATAGGAATTATTGAGATTTACAAAAACAGGCGCTATCATTACCACACTATATCACACTTAATATTATAAAGGCGAATGTTTGTGTGTGGGGATGTGTTTATATGTTTATTACTTCTTCACGCTCAAACGGCTGGACCAATTTTGATAAATTTTTGTATGGAGGTAGATGACACCCTGGATTAACATATAGGCTATTTTTTATCCCGATATTCCCACGGGATCGACATTTACGCGGGTAAAACCGCGGGGCGTAGCTAGTGTTCGCCCGAAAAAAAAGGCGCCCGGGCTTCTCCGGTTGCCCCAGATACCTTCTTCTCCAAGCGGGATCAGCCCTCTCACGATACCGCTCAGCAGTCTCCTTCTGGACCACCACGATCTCACAAAAGGAGGCATTTTCCTTCCAGTTTTCCGATTCCGCTAGAATAGACTCAACCACTGCTTGCAGAGACACGTTTCGCCCGATCCTGAGTCACAAAACTACCTTCCTCTAGCAATAAATATGTCGTTATGTGAACGCATTCTTTTCTTTTTTTTCGGATGGGAAATCATCAAATGACCCCTCCCGCTCTGGGTGGAGCGGAAGGGAGTGTCAGACTCTTACTGACTAAAACCCACCCGTGTTCCTTCCTTAGCCCTTTATGTTCCGGGCCAGCGGTAACCCTTTCGGACAATCCCGCTGACCATGTGAACGCATTGACGTAAACAAAGCACTTCAATAGGTATGCAATTGAAAATGAATCATCCACTTACGGCGACCGATTTCAAACACAGGACAAATCACTTCGTGAATTATTGACCCCGATGCCAAGTCAATGAGTTTGGTAGCTCAGCGACGTTATGTATGGAACTACCTTACCATATAGATAGACCATATTATATTGGAGAGACTTCTTAAGGAATCCATTTGGCAAACTGTTAAAGATGGTTTCCACTGCGCGAATCGCGATTATCAGACGCGATTTTTGGAAAGATCACTAAAATGTTTTTGGACTGTGTAATTTGCTTTTTTTTGTCCTTAATGTGTAACATTATTAAAAAAAAAACAGTGGCACTCCAGTGAGTGCCGACAGAAGTGAAAACAAAACACAAACAGCATACTTTGCCATCACTCACTGACATATCAGATTTAAAACCGAGTACATCCCGAGGACAGTCGAACACATCCAAATGTAGCGCGGTGTCGGTAACAGTGTCGCGAGTTCAATGGTTTTTTCCCATCTCAAAAAATGCCGAACGCGCCTAGACAAGTTTTCACTTAAAAAAAACTTAGTCTTGTGCTATTGCCGTATTTATTGCTAACTACTTACGCTACAATCTGTTCAGTTTGGTTTAGGTAAATGTACTTATTTTTAAAATGGCCGACATAGTCTACTTTAAATCCCTCTAGAATTTAGTATGTTACAACGTAGTTACAAAAATAATGTCTTCTTTTAACTTGATCACTAGCAATTATTGCACTAAGGCCACTTTTTAGGGCTTGTATTTCGAAATTGTAAAGTTCTGAAGGAACAACTGTTTATTTACTTAGAATAGAATACTCTTACGTACACCATATAAATTACAGATAGGTACTATTGTAGAAATTTTACAAAGGGTGACACAATGGGTGGTCTTATCGCTAAGACCGATCTTATAAAGAGAACATTTGGATGAATTAAAACGGGGAAGGAGTGACAAATACTGTAGGTAGTCTGTGGTGTACCATTTACATAATAATACAATACATACATAATAGTAGATTGTTTGCCAAGGGAGCAAACAACTATTTTAAAGGCTCTGTGTTTCTTTGAATTCTAGAGTGTCGCGAAGGATTCTAGAGCAGAATCCCGAGCGCAGCGAGGGGTTCTAAAGTAGAATCCTGAGCGCAGCGAGGGATTCAAAGTACGTCACTCGAGCTTATTATTATACTATTTAGTGTTGCTCCCGAGGTGGACAATCTACTTTTTATCACCCTCTATGAAAAAATAAGTAAGTAAGTAAGTGTAACTTATGAATAAGAATAGTACTTACCTTTATGTACATAGAATTACTTGAGGAAGACATAATCATAATCATATTTTTATAAAACTAAGTAAAATCCTAATTTGAGTAAACAATTACGAACGAAGGCAGAATGCTTTTCGCGCGTTTTTTATTTTTTCACAAACTTTTTTTTAAATTTAGCTTGCGCGTTTTACTTTATCATACAGCCTGTTATTCCTTCATACAATACTATCAATATCCACATTCCAAATTCATATCACTTTTAGTCCCTAGGGATTAAAGAGCTATTTTAGTCCCTGTTTACGAGGAATACACTAGCTCTTTTTATTCTTACTTTTTATCATATCTATTCAGATATGATAAAAAGTAAGTATAATACACGACACGATTTTTGATTTTCATCCCTTTCACCGAAACCCCCCTTAAACTATCTATATCCTTTGTTCATTTCCTTAGAGAAGGATGAAAAATCCCCAATAACAAATGGGGAGGAGCAGCGCTGGCCTTTATTGATGACCGCCATTATTTGGTTAGGCGTCGTCTGTGCCAAATTATTGGCGAAATCTCTAATAAAGAATTTAATCTGGGATTTCCTGGTGGTGATAGATTGTTCTTCGATCGTGGATTTATTTTGGGTTGGAATGTATTTTTATTGTTTTTGTTTCCCTAGTCTGTTAGGCAAGTTTAGTAAGTTCAGTAACAATAGAAAAAAGAAGTGGCACTCTGGGAGAGCCGACAGAAGTGAAAACTTGAAAAATTAAGTGTGTATTTTTTTTATCGTCTTATAAACAAAACACGCGCGGTGTCCGTTACGGTAACAGTGTCGCGAGTTCAACGGTTTTTTCCCATCTCAATAAATTCCCAACGCGGCTAAAGAAGTTTTCACATCAAAAGTAATTGTATCTCATTCATTAGTAACAGTTGAGCTCATAAATATAATAAAACGGTCTTTAACATTATGAATCGTCATCAAACGCCTGTGAACTAGAATCAAAATACTCACATAATTATTCATCCTATTGCCACCAGATATTGGAGGTTAAGCATGATGAATGTGACATTAAATACATTAGAGGGGATCCGAGTTTAGGCCCGCTGTGCACGGCACGGTGTTTACGGTACGCCGCAACGTAGAAGAATCGTGTGAGCTTGATGACACGGCAAACCTTAGGACGTCGCATACGGCGATGGCAATGGCGCCGTGCCGTAATACCACCGTGTCTGCCAACAAGCTTCCATAGTGATCGATACAACCACGGCGACCGTGCCTACACACGACGAATCAACCGTAGTTTTTCTCGGCAAAATCGTAGCTTTTCACAGCATGAAAAACGTGTGTGTACATTCGGGCCTTAGTGTCACCGAAACTTGGTTCAATTCGCAGATTAGTTTCCGGATCATTGAGCAAGTAATTAATTAAGTAATTAATATGTTATATTAAACAGTCAATTTAATATTGTTGCGAATAGATTAGTAAGTTAATTGAGGTGTTCCTAATATACCAACTGCAGCGAAAGCTGCAGTTGGTATATTAGGAACACCTCGAATATAAACTTCAAGAAGGATGAATGGCGAAATATTAACATGCAATATTTATTAATACTGCACTACGTAAGAAGAACTAGTTTGACTTAGGATAAAGTAATTTATTGCGTCATCGAGTTTGCCCCGATACCATAATTAAAGCGATAAAAAGGAACAGCTGGAAATTGTTTGCATAAATCACACTAATATTATAAAGGCGAAAGTTTGTGAGTGTGTGTATGTTTATATGTTTGTTACTTCATCACGCTCAAACGGCTGGACCAATTTTGATAAAATTTGGTATGGAGGTAGCTGACACCCTGGATTAATATATTGGCTACTTTTTATCCTGATATTCCCACGGGATCAAAACTTATGCGGGTGAAACCGCGGGGCGCAGCTAGTAAAACATAATTAAAAAGACAGTCATAATGTGTAATGAAACTTGTTAAGTATTTTTTCATGTTAAAATTATTAATTGTAAGTTAACTATACTCATAAGATTCTCTTCCTAATAAAAAATACATAAGAAATAGTGCAAGAACAAAAAAGTGTTCAATTATACCGCCTCTACGCGTAGCGTTATCTACTACGACAGCGTAGCAGGCGTAGCGGTAACAACATGGCCGGCGCTACGTCGTAGCGTCGTATTACGTACTACGGTTTTATACGGAATGAGCTTGATTCATCGCCCTCTCTTTTTATATTATCCTAAATGCTTTTGAAAATTATTTTATTCAACTGGAATAGATTTTATTTAAAAATTAATACTATACTCGTAAGGCGCATTTCACCAATAAAACTAAACCATATAAACTACGTTCAAGGACTGTCAGTATCAATATTCCAAAAGAATGATGACACTCACAGCTCTTCCAAATGAGTGAAATACCTTCCTAACGTTAACTTTGAGACATTGAGAGACCACCATTCAATATCGAAATGAAATACAATGTTTATTTCTGTAAGTAGATCTTTTAAGACACTTTTATAGTTACGTCAATATTTTGTTGGTTTCGAATAAATTTTATTTTATTAATAGAAAACAAACAGCTCATTTATCAAATTAAATTTCAGTCGACAACCTCCATCGGTTTCTTAATAAACTTGAACTATATTCGACCATCCTGTATACTTATCTCTTTTGTTGTCTGTACATTGGAGTAGCTTAATTCTACAGTCTTCTATCATTATAGTATCTTCAGTCCACTGCTATATATCCATGAATAATACATAACTTAATATCGGATACTTAACTGAAATCTCTATTTACAACAGCGCAAAGTTGTACAACTCCAGGCTCGTTTTCCTTGATTATTTACCAAGTTGCAGTTTTGTTGACTTTAAGTTGTTAAGCTGCTGCTAAGACGTAGCTACGATTATGAATTCTACAGCTAAGTAACTAAGTTTAAGTTACAGATGTACTTGAAGTAGTCAATCAATAACTTGGGTGCTTACTGGTTAGTATAGCTAGCTACCTTTGTTTATGTAACTCGTGTATCAAACATGTTTGTACATAGTTACAATTTGTATAGTCGACCTCCAATTGGTTCACCACCCTATGGATGACACTTCATCATCTGCCTAGCCTTTTTCCAACTATGTTGGGGTCGGCTTCCAACCTGATGCAACTGAATACCAGTATTTTATATGGAGCGACTGCCTTTCTGACCTCCACAACCCATGTAGTTACTGGGCAATACGATACCCCTTGTTAAGACTGGTTGTCAGATCTTCGGGCTTCTGACGAGTCGTAACGAATGTCAAAGATCCATGAATGACATTCGGGACCAACGGCTTAACGTGCTTTCCGAGGCACGGAGGGGTCTTGGTATGTAAATATGGTCACCCATCCGCGGACCAACCGCGGCAAGCATAGCTTAACCTGATCCGGTTAAATGACACTTGCACGTCATAAAACGTACAGGTCTATTTTTGCTTCAAGAACAACGTGACATCAGTTTCTACTTTAGAGATGTTTCTATTTACTGAGAGTTTTTGTCAATAGTGGCATAGTGATTACGAGGTCGAATATACTTACTTAGCCAATAATAGATTAAGTGCAACACTGTTTTCCAAATTTTGAAGTATTGTTTGGAAGTTAAGGTAAGGAGGGTCTCGTGGCAAAATGAGCCGCAAGGTTCGATTGAATGTTAAATTGCCGCAAGCGTATTGCGTCAACCGGTACTAACCGATTGCCGCAATACGCTTGCGGCAATTTAGCCAATCCACTAGGATTGGGAGCAGTGGTGGCTCAGTGGTAACGACCGCGACTTACAAGATATAGGTTGTAGGTTCGAACCCTGACAGGCGCTTTACTTTCTCTAAGTAAGACAGTCGCTCCATGTAAAATACTGGTATTTAACAGCATCCGATTAGACTGGAAGCTGACCCCAACATAGTTGGGAAGAGGCTGGGCTGATTGATTTTTGTTTGTAAGGTGAGGCTGCAGAGTTACTATGTCCCTAGTGAAACATTGAAATTATACAAATTTTATTTTGTCTCGAATACTAACAGAGATTAAAACAGAAGACGAACAAGCTGGGGATCGAGGAGGGGGGTGGAGGGGGATTTCAGGGGATCAGACCCGAATAAATCAATATAAGTAGGTATCTAATTAATACAGCTTCAACTTCAGCAACATTAATAAATCTACCAAAAAAATCTGAATCTACTTTTATGCTATCCGTTATTTAAATGCGTACCGCAATAAAGAAACTTAGCTAAAAGATTTGGGACGTACATTTATAAGGGGCATGTCACACGCTCTACTTTATATAAGGTCCAGACTCGGGCCTTCGGGGTCAAGGATGGCAATAAAGTAGGTAAGGGATGACGGACCCACACTGCATTCTGATCTCGCCGCGATCATATCTTACCCTCGCATTTTTTCACATACAAAGGGGCCAATTTTATATTGGTAAGTTATAAATCTCTGAAATGCGTTTTAATTTTTGAGTAGCACTTTTTTATATTTTGACTAGCGACACGCCTCTACTTCACATGGTTAACAAAATATTGATATTTCTTTATTGAAGTGAAAACTTCTTTAGGCACGTTGGTAATTTTTTGGGATAGGAAAAAACCATTGAACTCGCGCCACTGTTACCGTAAGCGACACCGCGTGTTTTGTTTATAAGACTATTAAAAAAATACCCGCTTCGGATGTGTTCGGCTGTCCTCGGGATGTACTCAGTTTTAAGGTATGTCAGTGAGTGATGGCAAAGTATTCTGTTTATCTTTTGTTTTCACTTCTGTCGGCAATCCCAGAGTGCCACTGTTTTTTTTTATTATTATTTGGTTAGCCTATAGCTGGGCAAAGGCCTCCCCCAAATCCTTCCAGAAAATCTTTCCCCGCATTACCTCGAACCAGCCCTCGTAGTACGGGTCCAGGTCATCTCGCCAACTTTTTTTTTATTTTTTTTTATTTTAACTAATATTATTTTTACCTAAACTATCCGGAATAAATACTCTATATCAGGGGTGGCCAAACGGTTGACTATGACTATGACGACTAGTCCAGTCGCTCGTGGCAAGGCAAAAAATATTTTCAACTACAAACCTGCTTTTGCTAATCTAGCGAAATATACTCGAAATAAGGAGTTACTAAGAATAAGACTACCCGTAACGACTGTCAAAGATCCACGAATGACAGCCGGGACCAACGGCTTAACGTGCTTTCCGAGGCACGGAGGGGTCACGGTATGTAAACATGGTCACCCATCCACAGAACAACCGCGGCAAGCGTAGCTTAACCTGAGCGATTGACCTGTGCGGCTGTTATTATTTAGCCACAGATAAGACTTGTTCTAGGTATAAAAATTTGGTGGAATGAGAAAAGATAGTTTGAATTTAGAAGACAACAGTGAATTTAGAACATTAATCGATGTTAGGACTTATCTACCTTTAGGTTCTAGACCAACACGTTCCAAAACGGTCCACACTGGGGCTATATTTGTACAGGCAAAATAAACATAAAACAATTCGAAGTGCTGACAAGTTCTAGGAATTGTTGTTTTTAGGGTCTTGTCCGATTCGTACACGTGTCGCTCGCAATACGTGATATTTACATGAATAGGTACACGTATTACATGTTGTATTATGTAGGTAGGTACTCAATATAAATATATGAAATTTTATAAAAGCTTTTTTTATGAATAAGACCTTATATACTGTATTTGAAGCCACGAACGACGCGACGCTTCAAGTGCATAAATATTGTTTTTTATAATACTACCTTCTTAGTATTAACCTTTTTTTTTTGGTATTTATTTGACAAATAGGCATTTATAACAAAACCCCTTCCAATACTCAAATATAAAAAAACGGAAACCCGTTTTTTTTATTTCAGTTGAGTTTTTTAGTTGAGTTGAGTTTTATTATCTTTACGAAATGTTTTATAAACGACGAAATAAGTAGGTTAGGTACTGACATCTTACTATCTTTCCTCCAATAAATATTTATGCTTGTGCCTATCGGAAAATGGGGAAAGAAACAATTTCTGTTTTATGACGTTCGGAAAAGCGGGAAAAATCCCGGGAATCGGTGTACAATCGTAAAGATTGATTGGCTGTTAGAATGCATTCTATGTACTCGGCGAATGGGGAATGTCAGAAGCTCAATGTTTTATGTTTATTGAACAAAACAGATGGGAATTATGTAGGAGGTATTCCATCTGCCTAGCCTTTTCCCAACTATGTTGGGGTCGGCTTCCAGTCTAACCGAATGCAGCTGAATACCAGTATTTTACATGGAGCGACTGCCTATCTGACCTCCACAACCCAGTTACTGGGTAATACGATACCCATTTTTTAAGACTGGTTGTCAGACTTTCGGGCCTCTGACTACTCGTAACGACTGTCAAAGATCCACGAATGACAGCCGGGACCAACCGCTTAACGTGCTTTCCGAGACACGGAGGGGTCACGGTATGAAAAGATGGTCACCCATCCACAGACCAACCGCGGCAAGCTTAGCTTAACCTGATCGATCGACCTGTGCGGCTGTTATTATTTAGCCACGGGCCCCTCTTATATAGGAGGTATTGTTGAACTTAAATAGGTACCTATATGTATTGTCATACAGGTCCCGTCAGGTAAAAATAACAATGGCCTGCTCACTAAGCGATTTATCAATCAAATTGGTGGTATAAAGGTGCGACTAGTAAAGTACCTATTATGATTCTCCAATAAAAATTTTTTTTTTGTTAAGCCTATTTTGTGTCCTACTGCTGGGCAAATGCCCAAATGCCTCCCGTTTTTCCTTCCAAACCTCCCTGTCTTGTGCGATCTCTGGCCATGTTGGCCCTGCGAATGATATTACATCGTCACACCACCTTCGCCTTGGTCTACCTCGACGGCCATGTCCTGCCTCAGTTACACATAAATTATAAAACAATAGCTTAGTACTTAGGACGCGACTGTACCCGTGCGCGGACACATTCCCGTCCACTGTCACTCAGTATTATTGTTAAGACTGGCGCCCGCGTCAGACTTTTTGTACCACCGATAATTCCTCCGATTCTTATGACCGATTTTGTGACCGACTCAACGTACACGTCCGTCACTTTGTCTTCCTGCCTGCCAACACAACGTCCTGCCCTAGCAAGTGTCTAGCAAAGTCGGTGAGTAGTGTGCGTGAACGCATTCATTTCCGATCGTTCCATTTTTCACCGATAATCGGATCGGTCGGGATGCATCGAATTTATTTCTGACCGACTTTTTGTAGGACGTGTGCGTTGCACTATTGCCATCAGTACGTTCTATTTTTCTCCTACAAAAATTCGTCACCGATTATCGGATGTGGGCGAATTGAGATAAGCTACTGAAAAGTTTATGTCAAACGTGTTGAAAGTCGTAGAAATACGGAACGCTTTGAAAGCGATTGGCACTTGTCTCCCTCTGAACTCGTTTTAAAAATGTGACATAACTACATACATACCCTTGTTACGGAATGGTTTCTATTTTTCTTACAATATTTTTCCAATATTCCCTTTGTCATCTTTACTCAAGTAGGTACCTACAGTAAAACATCATTGTTAGGTAAGTATGTATTTTCTTCCAAACGCTGAGTTTCCGACATTCATGTTTTTAGAGCGTACCTATTCAAGTGTGGGGTTTCAAGTAGGCAGTATAACCCTTGTGGTTAGTGGCTATTGACAAGTCAATAAGGAAATGGGGTCATCGAAACGACGAAAAAGTAGTTAAATGTTGTTTTTAAATATTATTTTTTTAAAATTGTTTTTGTTATATTTTTAGTTCTAGCATGCATGAACAGAAGGCCTATTCTCGTAATTAAAAACTTTCAAAGTCTAGGTAATCGCAATCTCATCTCAACGACAATAAATGTCAAAAACCTGTCAAAAATGTTGGAAAATTAGAAGTTTCAAAGAAAAAAATAGCACTGGTGAAGTTAAAAATTCGAAATTTTACTAACCCAATTTTTGGTTTGAAAACTCTGCTTCTTTCCATTGGAACTCGTAAAATATACAAAAATGAATATTTCGCTTAAAAAATAAAACTGCTTCTTTTGAATCATGAATCATTTTTATAGTAGAAAAAAATTAAAAACGAAAAAATCTATTTTTTTCGTTGATGATTAATGCACACGCGTTTCATACGACGTTTTTCAACACACTTGCGAGGAAAAAAAAACAGACTTGTATTGTTAAATATTAACTTGTATGGAAAATGGCGCGCTGGTTTTGTTTTCCCGCGCGCCGTGCTAGCCAGCCAGCTAGTCTTGTGTAGTTCATGAACGATGAACGAATAGGAACCGTATCTTCGCACTGTACTAAAAGAAACGTTTCCGAACGCTGGCTTGTAACCGGTCTAATAGGTCAAATAGCTCTTTTCGTACTCGTACATCGCCCGAACGAGAAAATGAAATACAGTCTCTGATTGTTTGACAGAAACGTTATACGTTTTCATTCGATGTCTGAATGAATGAGAACGAGAAAGAATAGCCGACGAATGACGATGCTATCCGAACCCGACCGACCGAATTCGCAAGAATGAGATGAGATGCGCGTTATTTCAATGCCTTAGTGTCTATTTTAGCTTATCGCCCAAACACGGGAGACGAGCTGTTTGAATGGTACAAAATAATAGTTAAAATTCTCTTAATATATCAGCTGTGTACTCTGTGGTAATAATAAATAAATAATTATGGATGTTGCATTTATATTTTTTTTTATTTATACGTAGTGGTTTATGTATAATAATGTCTGGAGTGCGTATTTGCTCTGTGAGTGACCCGGATCCGCGCTAGCGCGCTATGCTCTATGGAAATGCTTACCGAGAGCGAAGACCGAATAGAGCTATTAGAACTAATAGAATGAACTAGTTCACTGTCCGAAATGAACTAGTACGGAGCGATCTTTAAAATGACCGAGCAGGCACAAGACTACAGCCAGCACTAGCGATGCGCGCGCCGGTGTTAATAAAAGCATCATTGACTTTTTTATTTAAATTTTTTTATTTTAAATATATTAATCTATGGCACAGACAAAACCGCTAAACTGCCTATAGAAAAAATATAATAAACACAAACTAGCTAATGTTTAGACTGATCGTAGTGTTGTACGTCAAATTTTAGTTTTATTTATGGAATTAGAAAGTACTATTGGCATAGAGAAATATACATTCGTTCAGTGAGAATCCGCAATAATAGAACGCCAGCCAGGGTCTTTTCCGTTTGGTTTCGGAAGGGACCCCGGTCAATTTAAGGTATTCACCTTATTATGTGTATCAGGTTGTATCTTGATCAAATATGATTCGCGACTACCTTTAATGTTTAGGTATTTACAGAATTATAGTCATTAGAATTTAATCCTTAAGTTAGATTTGTTCCTTAAGAACTTTTCCATAAGAGATTTTTTCATAAGGAACAAATCTAACTTAGAAAGATGTATTAATGTTTCTAATGATTATAATCCTGTAAAGAGGTACCTGTTACAGCCGCAAATCATATTTTGATCAAGATACAACCTGACACCGACCTGAAAATTGCAAAAAACCTAAGAATTTTGCGGTCTACCACTGCGCATTCACCTTAAATTGTCTGTGGTCCCCTGCGAGTTCATTTTGCGACCAAGGACAATACAGACTATTTAAAAAAAAATTGAAATATAGCCCGCGGATTTTTTTCTTTTGGCATGAAGTCTCTTTGGGCGCTTTCCGAATTAGCTATAATCGCTCACTTCACAGCGCTCACATCATCTCACATGCGTTCCGATTTAGATATTACGATTATGACTGCTGAGAGCTGGCAAGAATTCGGAACACTCGTGAACGCGCTCACAGTGCTTACACAATGTAAAAAAGATATTATTACAGTATTTCTTTGTATAAACACTACATTTCTTCTTCAGTTCTTCTTCTTTCGTTAGGTGGCGACTGTCAGCCAGAAGCACAATTTCGAAAATGCCACGTTAGTTTAATTTAAAGATGATGCAACTCAAAACAAAACACACACTGACACAACCTCATACACACACTGTCATTTTTGACAGCGCTCACGGTGATATTATTCTAGGGCATGGTCGGCATTATCGCAAGATGGCGAATGTCATGACGTCATCTATGACGATTCATGGGACATCGTTATCGTTATCGCGCTCACGCTAATTCGGTTATTTCCCAATTCGGAACACATCGATTATTTCCCAATTCGGAACGCAGGGTTTGATGAGATTAAAAAAGCGCGCATCTCCGACTAGTAAATAGTTATCTGTGGTATTACAGCACATGTGGATTAAAGTAAAGAAAAAGCACGCGTTCGTAATACACTCCATTATGGACCTAAAAGCGGTTCAATAAGAGCCACTTTACGAGCAAGTGTGTTGAAAAAATCATTATTCACCCCTCAAAACGACTATTTCCCCACCCCTCTTCCGGGACTTTCACCAAGTTCCCTCCATTTTTTTTTCATTTAATTATAATTTGTACTAAATTTTCCGGCCAACCACATACTGCTAAGAAAATGTTATTCTCTCAAAATTGTTTGGCCCTGGACAAGTACTTACATAAATGTGAGATGAAAATCTTCCAACGTAGTATTTTATGACTTAAGCTTTCTATCCAATGATCGTGGGGTACTAGGCTAGCAGGAATCGCAGGACGTGTGGCCATTACTATTAAGGTAAGCCTGGGAATTCACATGTCATGTTAAGTAGCTCAAATGCATGCTACTAAATGATTTGTTTATGAGCATACTATTTAATAGCTAACAACTACCAGTCCTGCCATAATTAGGCCTTTGTACAGACGCCAGCACATCAAGCTCCTACTAATCTGTCTTTCTTTAATAGATTTTCATCTTTATCGCTAAAGTATAAGGTTCAAAGTTGATTGGGAAAATTTGACAGTTTCGGGTAGCTTGTTGTGCTGGTGTCTGTACCTATTGGAATCTCTTCGTTCCAAATCCACATTATCACCCAATGTAAAGTGCAACTACCAGGCTAGCAGAAACCGTGGGGGCGTGTAATTAGTGACCATTTGTCGGTCTATCCGTCCATTGGGTACAAATGCAAATCCGTCTGCGAACCGGCTTATGTCACGTAGCGAATTAATGTGGCCCTCAGCTAATTGATGAACCGATGTCGTTTCAGAGTTAACTTGTTTGTTAACCAGACGTGATTTGAAACGATTTGCTGCCTGTTTCTGTGATTTTAATGTAAGGATTTTGGTTGTGAGTGTGACCAGTCACGTGCCCGGAGCAAGTGGTGTAAGCACAGCTATAGATAGACCTAGATAACGCAAGTGTCACGATCTGTATGAAAACCAAGCGTGTCATTTTTTGACTACCTACTATACTATGACGTCACAAGCACTATTTTGTGATGGGAAAAATCAAATCGATTCAAAGATGCCTGCGGCACCTGTCTGGCCCCACCCCCGGGGCCTAGCGCCAGCGCTCACGCTCACCCAGCCCGCAGTACTCAGCCGGTCGATCCTGTACAAATCTCACCGTGAAAACTTAGGTGAAGTGAGCGTGGAGTGAGCTGTCAATAGTGTCAATTCCTAGCAAAAACAAACTCACTTCACCAAGTTTTCACGGTGTGAATAGCACCGCTGGACTGAGCGCGAAAGTAGCGGCTTAAGATTTTTGTTCGTAAGCTGGGCACGCGAAGTAGTTGCTCTTGCGTTATCTAGTTGTATCTATATCTGTGGATGTAAGTAATTGAGACTTGAGGATGAATATCATTGAGTAAATGAATGGGGAACTTGAAGAGGATAAATTTCATCATCATTTGCCTAGCCTTTTCCAAACTAAGTTGAGGTTGGCTTCCAGTCTAACTGGACGCCGCTAGAATACCAGTATTTTATAAGGAGCGACTGCCTATCTACCTCCAAAACCCAGTTACTGGGTAATACGATACCCCTTAGTAAGACTTGGTCAGACTTTCGGGCTACTGACGACACGTAACGGCTGTCAAAGATACAAGAATAACAGCTGGGAACAACGGCTTATCGTGCTTTCCGAGGGACGGAGGGGTCATGGTATGTAAGGATGGCCACCCATCCACGGACCGACCGCGTCAACATTAGCTTAACCTGATCGATCGCCTCGTGCGGCTGTTATTACTTAGCCGCGAGAGGATTAATTTCATAACTAACGATTATTTTTAAAGTTTCAATCAACTCAGCCGATTGCAGTCCACTACTGGACATAGGCCTTTGCCAGGCTGTGCCCCAAAACCATTTTAAAATGGTTTTTCATTTTAGTATGTCCATCATCTATTAGATGGATACTATATTCAACGGGTTTTTGTATACGAATTGTGACCTCGTCTTCTTATGGCGCCGCATTTTGATCTATTGTATTCCTAAAAAGGAAAAAACGGAACCCTTATAGGATCACTTCCTTGTTCGTCTGTCCGTCTGTCAGTCTGTAAAGACCTTTTTTCTCAGGAACGAGGTTTCAAGATGAAATTAATATCAAATACGGAAGTCCCTTGGTCCCTTGGAGCTCTAACGCAATAAAAAAAAATACTGCCATTCATTTCAGTCACCTTCATTTTCGTTCGCTTTTGTAGTGCCTCTGGCATGTTTGCTCAGGCGCGTATTCACGGATTCTACGCCATGGTGAAGAGAAAAACGGCGTCGCTATTGGAGAGAACGCGACCAAGTCTTAATAACATTCTGAAGATGTAAGTAGACAAAAACTCGTCGATAATGAATCACTTCATGCAGGTACTGGTTAAGCAGGAGTAATTAATTTCATCCGGTGAATGTATGCAAATATTGTTTTCCTGGTAGCTTAGTACTTATTTTAGTATAATAAAAAATTTGAAAAGCTTATTCTTAGCTGTAATTACATTATAAACGTTGTATAGCGTCTGTATAGTTACACAACGCTTTGTCTTCTTCTTTCAAATTACTGACGACTGAATGAGAGAAATCGGTGTGTAACTATTCATCTGATTTAATACGTTTATTAGCCTTTTCACCGCCACGCCATATCGGTATTCCTATGCCCTGTACGCCAAGCCCGAAAATCTTAATTAAATACCTACAAAAAAATAATACATAAAAGTAATGATTTAATAGGTTTATTTTGTATTTTTCTGCGACCTGTTTTTTGTCGAGTATAGCCGTCGTTGGCGCACAGGGCACGCTTGCTCATGTCGGCTATAGCCGACATTGGCGTTCAAAAGGTTAATAAGGGTGTATGTGTTTTGCATAGAAAATCATTTGTGACAGAGCGCTAACAAGATAGACTTGGAAGACATTTAAAAAGTACCTAGTCAATAAAGAGCAACAATGTGTAAGCTATGTGATTTTAAAATTGAAGTATTTCATTGATCCTTTAAAAAATTAACTTTTAATGATGCACTTACGCTTTGTTTTTTAAGGCGACTACATGACCTAAAGCGCGGTCTTTGTCGGACTGCATAAAAAAGAAAGAGAAAAACGGACCAAATGGGTGGGTGGCTGTGACGTGACCAATCAAGCGCTAGTATTTTCAGGAAATCATCATGGTAATTATTTGGTTTCGATTAATTACTTGCCAATTTAAAATGCATCTGTTATTGTAATTTGTGATCAGCTAGCTAGTCGATATTGGGCAAAGCTAGTAGTTGTTTGCAATAGTAACCCTTGCGTTACCTAGCCTTAGGGCAGCAGGGTAGCCTACCAAACGCACAGATGTAACTGCACAGATAACATGACATTTTGCCCTCTGGCATACCCACAACACAACAAATGCTTGTACGACCTTACGTGGTAGTTCCGTCCTACCTTTACATATTTTGTGTAGCATTTTGTGGAAATGCAAAACGAAATGAAGACACTGCTGTACTTGTCAGAAATGTGGTTTTTTAACCCATAAGTACTAATATTATAAATTCAAAAGTAACTCTGTTTGTCTGTATGTTACCTTTTCATGCCTAAACCACTGAACGGATTTCGATCAAATTTGGCAGAGATATAGATTGCATCCCGGGGAAGGACATAGGATAGTTCTTATCCCGATATTCCCACGGAATCGACACTTATGCGGGTGAAACCGCGGGGCGCTGCTAGTACTTTAATAAAATATAGTCCACCGCACATACCTAAGTGATAACAAATCGACATCTATACAAATAAATAAATAAAATTGAAGTGTCTGTTTGTAATGTCAAAATAAAAGCTTTTACTAATTGCATACACGGTACAGTACTATAAATAACAAAAAAAAAAAAGTTTGTCTCTCTGTCTGTTTATTCCGGTTGCTCTCCGAAACGGCTGGACCAATATTGACAGGACACAGGCAGACAGCTGATGTTATAAGGAGTAACTTAGGCTACTTTTATTTATATATTTCGCTAATTGCGGATCCCACATAAAACACATCCAATCCATATAGTATTAGTAACAACGACATAAAAACTATGGTAGTAAAACTTACAAACTAACCTAACTACTCGTACAACTAATAAAACCGAGGTTCAACATAAATATGTTGGCACGTGCCTAATAAAGGGGCTGTCTACCTTATCATACAATGATCAGACCTTTATGTTGCAGCAGTAAGGGCGATTTTCGAAGTGCAACTATTGAAAGAAAAGAAAGAAAGAAAAAGTATTTATTGCGACTCGTACAGGAAGATCACAAACTAAACTAAACACAGTAAAATAAAAAATCCAAGTTATATAAAAAAAAGTAACAAAAGGAAAATTAAACAGAAAGTCCTATACGAGGCCAAAAGGCTCCTACCTCAACATGAAGCTGCGACATTAAAAAAAAAATGTCACATCGCTGGTATTCTGATTGGACCCGCTGTGATGTCACGGGCAGTTACAGAAACAGAAATAAATAATATAAATAATATTGCCACTGATGTCACTATTTATTCTGTGCTGATGTGCCAACCGCACATTTTCTTCAAATGATAGGTAGGTACTGTGAAGCTCTCTACGAGCTGTCAGGGTACCGAGGGGAACCAATTAAACCACGGTTTATCAAATATGTTCAATAATTAATCTCTTACTCTAGAAATCATTCTACGTATTTCAAACCTCTTTTCATTCGCTTGTCAGCCAAATCTGACGCTCATTCCTTCTTATCTTAAACTAAGTTAATGTTTGTCTCGTGTTTCATGCCATTAAGAGGAAATGCGGGTGGTCGTTTCTCCATAGAAACGCTCTCGCCTGTTTTCTTTCTGGTTAATGACAATAGAGCAATGATTTTTTTCAGAATAATAAATATTAACTATTTGTATGTCCCTATGTTTTCCTTTTTGATGATACATTATTTCTATAAGCACTAGAACCCTCAAAAAATGCTCAAAATTGCCGATTTAAACCGCTGTCAACTGTCTAGTGTACAAATTTGACAACTACTAATGAAAAAAGAAAAACATAGGGGGCACAGTAAGTTTTTATTCAGTTTATGAAATATCTTTTAAATTGGTCCAATATTGGGGGAGGAAATAGGCGAGAGCCAAACCTCGAATTGTGACTTTTTACTTAGGCTTTTTCAAAAGTCTCTCCGACCGCATTGCTGACTCGCGGAGGTTGCATGTAAGCACCAAATAGGTTATAGTCTCTACAGTACCTATATTTAATAGGCTATAGTCTCTACAGTATCTATATTATTTTAGGCATAGTTTTATATTTTCCTCATAATATTAATATGTAACTTTGTAATGTTGAAACTTCTATGTAATTTATACTTATGTGAACTTATGAATAAAAATTATTATTATTATATTATTATTTAATAGACTATAGTCTCTACAGTACCTATATTTAATAGACTATATAAGTCTCTACAGTACCTATATTTAATGGGCTATAGTCTCTACAGTACCTATATTTAATAGGCTATAGTCTCTACATTATCTATATTTAGTAGACTATAGTCTCTACAGTACCTATATTTAATGGGCTATAGTCTCTACAGTACCTATATTTAATAGGCTATAGTCTCTACAGTACCTATATTTTCAATTTCCTGCTCCACAGCCCGACTTTACCTCTTCGGCCTCTCTTTTCTTGTGCCAATCTCCACGCTCCAGTGCCAGCCTCGTCCAATTTCTACCCGCGATGGCAACAATATCGTCCTCCCATCTCCCCGCCGAACGACCGACCCTTCGTCTTCCAGTCCTTGGACGCCACTCGGGCACTGGCTTACTCCACCACTGTCATCACTGCGCCTTGCTTTATTACATCCATAACACACCCTTCTCAATTGCCGTGTTCAAAATAAATTCTAATCATCACATTTCCCATTATATCCCAACGAAATAATGCATAATAATAACTGAAAGCCATTAAATCAATGTGATCACACAACGCTGTATCGAAGCCTTCAATTTAGTTCACGTTCAACAATAACAAGAGCTCCTAATTCCAATTCAAATTCAGAATTTCGTAATTCAAAATCCGAGGCTTACCGCGTGATTTGTCCGGACAATCGGCTCGGAATGGCTTTTAGGGCGGGTTCACATTGGGTGCGAAATTAATGTAGGTAAATTAATTTAGTTTACCAACAAAGTTACGCAGATATCGAGTGCTGTCGAATACTACAGTATTCGCTTTCTGGCAATATATTTGAGATTGAACTGCAATGAAAAAATACATTGGTACCTACATTAATTAGAGAAAATACAATGATTTCAAAAGTAAGGATACGCCCGTCTGAACATTTTACATAGAAGTTCTTCGTTCGAAATTCGAAGTTCGCGCGCACCACTGTCAACTGAGCCGCGTTGGCCCTAAAACCGTCATTTTAGGGCCAGCGCGTTGGTGCCATTTAGTCGCGCCGTTAGCCCGGTCCTTACGCTAGTAATATATATGTCAATGAGAAAATACCTTACTGTAAAACAGTATACAGTATCAACTAGTACAGGGGGTATTGTGACTTACTGGCGGCCTTATTTAGTGTAATGACAACAGTATACTTAGGTAATAAATTGTGCAAATAAACAAATAAATAAAAATAGATACTCCTGAAAACATAACCTTACCAGTCCGGTACAAATACGACGAATTAAGGTTTCACAGATGACGATAGCCACAAAGTTAGTTAGTCAAAACAAACAGAAACAAGGTAGAAATATTTTAAAATAACAATGGAAGTTCGCCTTTACTGAGTGACCTCAATGATAGACAGCGGCTAGCTCGGAGTACATTGAGCGAGGAATTGTTCCGAACGTGTGTTGTCCCCACAAATCTAGAGTAATCGTGATTGTTTTAGTTTTTATACGGATGGTATTTTTTTTTCTTAGTTTTAACGACTTTGCATGCCGTAAAGTAGAATGTAAGGAAACATTTAGTGATGTACCTCCAGCACATCAAGCTACTAGGTACAATCTGTCAAATTTCTTTAATGGATTTTTAACTTTATCCCTAAAGCATGTTATAAGGTTCAAAGTTCATTGGGAAAATTTAACAGTTTCGGGTAGATTGATGTGCTGGCGTCTGTACAAAAATTCTTCTGTCATTCTTTTCTTAATTTGGTTAATTTTTGTCATTTGATCGTTTGTTTTTTCTACGTATGCAATTATAAATTAACGAATAAGCATTTATTCTATAATCTGAGTAAGCATGTATCTATGTTACGGACAAACAGGTAACTTAACAAGCTTATAACTTTGTGATTTTTCATGATACAGTTTTGAAATTTTGTACATAGAATTCTTTAGATGAAAATACTAGACACGTGTTTCGGGTTTCGCATAGGTATACTAAAAAAATAATGTTGTATATTGTGGAGGTCAGATAGGCAGTCGCTCCATGTAAAATACTGGTATTCAGCTGCATCCGGTTAGACTGGAAGCCGACCCCAACATAGTTGGGAAAAGGCTAGGCAGATGATGATTGATACACAGATAAGCAATAAATAATATATTATCTATAACTTCAAACTTGTCAGCACGTGCATCATTCAAAGATGGAACACTCGAGATTTGATGAAGTTCTCTAGATAGGTAGGTATATAAAATTTACTATTCTAAAGTAGTAGAACAAAGAAACTAGTTTTGAGCCATTCGTCTCAAAGCGTCTCACGAAATGTATTCAGTTACTTTTCCGTCATAAATCTTCGCGTTTTCAAACTTTGTATTTACTTTAGAAGTAATTTTCATCTTGTGTACTAAAATGTATTCTTGAATAAGAGAACTGAAAAATGTATTAACTCGAAGAACATTATTTTCAAATTTTAGTCCATTAAATTATATAGTAGCAGTGTAGTATAAGAGAGCAGTGGCGAAGTGGTAACGGCCGCGACTTACGAGTTGTAGGTCGTAGGTTCGAACCCAGACAGGCGCTTTACTTTGTGTAAATTATTTCATCACCACTGCTCTCAAAACGGTGAAGGAAAACATCGTGAGGAAACCGGCATGTCCTAGAACCAAAAAATTCGAAGACATGTGACATCTACCAACCCGCACTGGGCCGGCGTGGTGGATTACGGCCCACTCCCTCTCACCGAGAGGAGGCCTGTGTCCCAGCAGTGGGAACATTATAGGTTGATTATGGTTATAGTATATGGTTAAATTATATAGTTATATACTTTAGTCAGTCTTGTCCACAAAAGTCTTGTGGAACTCAAAAGTTGTTGAAATATTCACCAATTTAAGCAGGCAAAGGGCTCAGAACTATACTGCCCGAGTTTTCACCGTTGACATAAAGCAATGATAACGCAAGTTCAGCCTAGTCAATCAACCCCAAGTAGGTTGCTGATTTTCTTCACATCAAGTAATTTTTATTCTTAGGGCCGAGTTTTCAATCGACAGATAATTTTTATTCGCGGAATAAAATTGACGTCGTTGACGTCGTCGTTTTGTATGGAGGAATTGAAATTATTCCTCGGTTAAAATTATCTAGCGCTCGTACGTAGTCGTACGAAAAACAAAAGCAAAAACATTAATTTTTCACAATAATTATAATATGTATATCCTCCATAGAAAAAAAAAACAAATCCGTCATTGTAAAACGTCCAATTCGTAATTTGAAATCCAACTCGATGCTTTATTTATTTATTTATTTATTTATAAAAGGTACACCAACAGCTTCTGTATACAAAATATCAAATAATAGTTTATCAGTTATGTGCTTATACAGTTGCCAATAACAGGTGGACCAACATTCTCAAATACAGTGGGTAAAACGAAATATATAAAAATTAAGAATTAAGTGAAAAAACTAACTAGAAAACTAACTAAAAAACTAACTATGTAAACAGATATATAAAATAGGAGTTGTAGGTTACAGAGGTTGCAAGAAAAACCTACATACTAATACAATAATACAATAAATCTTTATAGATCTTTAGATCGTGTGGGTTGCGTGCTTTGGGGCCTTAAAATTTGGGTTTTAAAGTTTTTTAAGGAGTCATGATATATGTCAACATCTGGAGTGGATTTTATATAAGAATTCATCTCTCGGCTGAGCCTATTGAGAGGTGAGTTTACTCCTATATTTGTATTGGATGCTTTAGTGCAGAACAAATGGGTAATGGGATGTCTAGGTAAATTATAGGGGACTTTTAGTCCAATTTGTTCACTCAATTTATCGCAGTCCATTCTATTGTTAACCAATTTGAAAAAGAACATGAGATCTTGTACCAGTCGACGGTCGCGCAGAGTAATCATTTTGTAACATTGAGTACGCTGTTCGTATGGACACCGGGGAGATATATCACCGAAGGCATATGCTAGGTGTTTTGTGAAGGCCCTTTGGATGCTTTCTACTCTTTGTGAGTGTACTGCAAAGTGCGGGCTCCACACCACGCTGGCAAATTCAAGATGGCTCCGAACTAAGGCGTTATATAGCACAATTTTTGTTCTTACCAGCTTAAATCCTTTAGTACTTTAGTACTTTATCGTTCTAATTTCCAAATTTAAATGTTGTTTTGTGCCATGGCGACACTCGCAAAGATAATGTTCCCCCAGTAAACAGAAAGTTTTAATACATCTAAAGTAAATACAGGGTCATTTTAAACTTGTTAAACTCCGCAAACTAGATAACACAGAACTTTTATTTGATGTGTATTTAATAAGTCTCCTTCTTGTGTATTTAATAAGTGTTCTAAACACTCAAGAAAGAAAAATAAAGGATTACTTTTCACAGTTTTCACGTGTAAATACAGCCAAAGATTTTAATTTGTTTTATTGTTTGCTACGCTATATTTGTAAATGCGAGATAGATAATACAAAACCGGCGTGAGAGAGTTACGTTGCATATACACACATCAAAAGTGTCTAGGGATCAACATATATTTTTGCAATAACTTTTCTCCTGATTGATATTAATTAAAATTTTCTTTAAGGATTCATCAAATAAAGTGTTTTCGTTTGTCACAGTAACGATAAACCAAGTCACCTTTGCATTAATAAAGAAATTTGCCATTTTCCTAATAAAGGGATTTTTGACATTTGAACCACTAACACAAAAGTTCGAAAAAAAGACTGAAATAACAGTTTTCTTTAAAATTTTATTGGGTAACTTAAACAATTAATAATCCGTGTTTCTACCGCGAACACTAACAACACAAGAACATCGGTTTGGCATACTCAAAATGAGTTCATCCAAATCACGCTGTGGAATGGCCGCCCATGTTCGTTGCAACAACAAAAAAAGGTCTTCTTGCGACTGGATACCCTCCATATTCGGCAGAGCTCTTCTCTGTAGCATATCCCATGCATGCTCAATCGGGTTCAAGTCTGGCGACTGAGCAGGCCAGGGCAGGACATTGATGTTAGCTGCGGCGAGAGTCTGTCTTACAACTCTTGCGGTGTGCGGTCGTGCATTATCATGCATTAACTGAAATAAGGGACCGATTTGCACTTGTAGAGGAACGATGACGTCTGATACAATCGTCTCAGCATAAATTTGAGCGTTGAGGTTGCCTCTGATCCAAATCAACTCAGTTCTTCCGCCGATCCAAATACCCGCCCATACCATGATGGTTCCACCACTATAAGGATGGACTTCCTGGCAGGATTTTAATCGCTGTTGGCGTCCAGGGGTTCTCCAGTGTCGTATACGTCTTGTATCCGGTCTCATACCAAAACGAGACTCATCAGAAAAGCACACGAAACGCCATTGTTCTTCTGCCCAATTTCTGTGTTCAAGAGCCCATTGATATCGAATCCTACGATTGTGCATTGCTATAGGTGGTACCCGTAGCGGTCTTCGGGAATGAAGGTTCACTTCATGCAAGCGGTTTCTGACTGTTTGGTCGCTAATTAAGTTCCCTGAAGAGTGATGAAGCCTCACGGCTAACATCATGGCGGTTATTGTTGGAGCTCTTCGAGTTAAGATTTGAATGTATCGGTCTTGTCTCCGTGTGGTGCAGCGATACCGTCCTCCATGGCGCTCAGCCACGGTACCAGTGCTTCGGTAACGTGTCCAAAGTCGACTGATAACACTCTGACTTGTATTCAGAGCTAAAGCCACAGTACGTTGCCGGGAACCAGCTTCTATCATTCCCACGGCTCTGAGCATTTCTTCCCTGCTTAAATGACGTCGCCGCTCCATAATAACGTTGGTTTTAATCAGTAGTAGGGAAACAGTAGCACTAATAATGTCTTCAATGCGTTGTATGTTTTTATAGGGAAAATATTGACAGCTGATTTTCATCTTTTACTCGAATTTGATTCACAGTTCCTGATTCAAATTATGAAATGCACCAAAAAGGATCCATATAAATTTATAAAATCATAAATTTATTACAAAGCCACATCTCAATCTCAAGAAATCCGCATAAAAATGCTTGATCCCTAGACACTTTTGATGTGTGTAGTTGTGCACCGAGCCCAAACAGAACTTTTTACTCTGACTGTACTTTAGGGTGTGTGATATGTAGCGTTACCAAACGGGAGTGACCCGAATCTACCGCTTTTAAGTTTATCTAAGTTAAAATTCTGTTTTTCTTCACAGACGTGACGGGGATCGATGTCAAAATACGATAATATAAGAAAACAGTTTTTCTCACTTACCTGACATTTCAACTACCACCTAACAAAACTAATTGCAGTCACCTCCTAAAAAAATCAAATCTTTTATTTCATCGTGTTTACTGTTTAGGTATAGCTAGCCAATCTGAAATAACCCTGTATATTATTATTAAAACAAGCCTTCATTACCGAGGTTAACTGCGGCAGTGCTAGTTCTTGTGAAATATTCCCTCATTTATTACAGCCAAGCACTGACCTATAATAAACAAGTACGCATACAGTCGTCCGACGAAGACGTCTAGACAGACAATCGTGCGGGGTGTGAGAGGCGAGACGCGGGAGGTGCGAGCCCGAACTGCATACTGCCACCGTGTTAGTAGTTCGGGATACGACTTTCAGGGTTGACGATTTCGACTTTTCGGTGTTGATTTTATTATTGTTTTATTTTTTGCATATTAATGAATTAAAATGGTGCATACGACGTGTGCTGTGAAATATTGCAAGTCGTCATGTCGCATTAACAAAGATCTGCGCTTTCATCAATTTCCGCGCACGGATGAAAGGTAAACAAATATTGTTATTAATTATACATATTTTCCATTTTGTCATGTCATGTCAAATTGCTAACATAAACAAAATGGCGAAAGTATAAATTCTTGTCACAGAGCATGAGTGTTTCAAAGTTTACTGTTTATAACGGACATTCATTCTTTGAATAAAATTATATGGGTGTCAATTTCGAGATTCCTCAGGGTAATAATTTATAAAAATGGTATCCATTTTTGAAAATGGGATACTATTTTCAAAAATGTAATGGTACACATAAAAAAAAAATATGTACAAAAACAAATACAGAGATACGACATAATGTAACATTTGAGTGCTTGCTTATTTCTTAAATAAATTTTTTAAATTATATTTTATTACTTATTATTTTTCTTTTCAGTTTATTTTTTTTACCGTTTTACCATATTGGTACGGAACCATAAAAATAAAATGTCGAATAGGTATTGAAGTTTTGCATACAAAACTAATAGCTAATAGGAATGCTGATAATTTTTCGCAATTTAGATATGGTCCCATGGAGAAAGTTGCTCAGTTCAATAACACCTTCTGTTACATGCTATTAATCAACACAATCTAATTTCGGGAACTCGCTGAAAAATCTATCACAGGATTACCTACATAGTTTGATGGATGTGTGTGTGTTTCTATCATTATGTCTGTAATTTATATGGTGTACATAATAAAGAGTATTCTATTCTATTCTATTCTATTCTATCATCTGCCTAACCTTTTCCCAACCATGTTGGAGTCGGCTTCCAGTCTAGCCGGATGTAGCTGAATACCAGTATTTTACATGGAGCGGCTACCTATCTGACCTCCACAACCAATTACTGGGTACAATACCCCTTGATAAGGCTAGTTGTCAGACTTTCGGGCTTCTGACTACCCGTAACGACTGCCAAAGATCCACGAATGACAGCCGGGACCAACGGCTTAACGTGCTTAAAATACACAATGAAAAAGCTAGCGTTTCTAGCAGAAACCCGACGTTTTAACAACCCATAAAAAAGGCCCATGGGAGACATTATACCGTCGATCGCTTCGTTGCTCTTCTGAAGTCTCATGCATGGTAATTGACCAATGAGGATTGTGGCTTGTTAAAGATGGCGGCAGTAGTTGAGGGATAATTAAAGGGAACATCGTAGTTACTTTGTTAATTATGTAGAGGAAATGGATAATGAATTATGAAGAGGAAGTTCATGTACAGACGCCAGGACATCAATACTGCCGTACATTGTTTAAAATACGGTTAAACCCATAAAGTAGTTTCAGAGATATCGGACAAAAACCTGCGAAATGATGTCTCTTCCAAACGAATAAAGATATAAAAATCTTTCTAACTCGGAAAGTAAAAGTCGTACAGTAATGGGACCCAGCACAAAAGATAGAGAATTTTTCAAAACGTAATGTGTGATTCAAAACTAAAAAATGGCAGTTTGAGGCTTAACCGTGTTTTAAGTAACGTACGGCAGAATAGCTACCCGAAAATGTCTAATTTTCCCAATCAACTTTGAACCTTGTGCTTTAGCAGTAAAGTTGAAAATCTATTAGAGAAATTTGACAGATTGTAGTAGCTTGATGTGCTGGCGTCTATACAAAGATTAGCCTACCTGGGATGTAACTTTCTTATTTAGGCAGGTAGTCGTGACACTGCTATATGGCCGTAATTGGACATGCGACGGGATAAAGGAAAGATATGCTACGTTCATACACTGAGCGACGTTCTGTGTTGTTGCGTTGTTATTACAAAGACTTACAACTCCAAATGCGATAGATAAATACGGAACGTGTGACACAGAGAGAGATAGCAACAATGGAATTACAACAATTGTCTGAATTTGTCTGCAACAATTTGCGCGCGCTAGTGCCATATCTACCTCTTTATTAATATAATATAATTGGTCAAAATAAATAACAAACCTGCACAGTTTCGCTAGCTTATATAATTGAACCCTGTTTATTTAGCGCGTACGTAAGCGTTTCCATCTTAACGGCCGTCAAGAAAATCTATCATTTTCAGTTTTTGATATTACGGTGTCAAAAAACGGTCTGTCACATCAGGTGGACAGCCGTATTGTGTGACCGTTCATCATTGACTTATATACAACATTATTTTAGTATATGCGAAACCCGAAACACGTGTCTAGTATTTTTATGTTAAGAATCTATGTACAAAATTTCAAAACTGTATCATGAAAAATCACAAAGTTATAAGCTTGTTAAATTACCTGTTTGTCCGTACAAAAACATGCTCACCCGCGCCGCTCGCGCCGCGCCGTCTTGCGCGTATTGATAATAGTACCTAGGTACCTAATCGTTTGGCGCGGAGATTGGATAACCTACTTAGTGTCGCTCGGTGTCCAACTTTTAACCTTTTTAAAATATTTTTGGGACAAAATATAACATGGGGTAAAAATTATTGGAATCGATTCAGTTACTTATTCAGTACAAACTATATTCAGGTTTCGCATATACCTACTAAAAATAACGTTGTACATATATTACTAAATCATTGCCGTTCACCGCTTTTCCGCTCTTAGGAAATCAAAGCTTTAGTTCAAGCGTTATTTATTCCTGTCACTATCGCACAACTGTCAAACCAGAAATAGAGACGGAAACATGTCTAAATTTAAGCAGGAGTTTAGGGACGTTTAGAGATATTGACCTTAAACCTAGTCTTAAAGCCTGATATTTATTTATCTCAGAAAAACATCATATCACTTATAACTTTGCTGGGGTTAGCTTCCAGTCTAACTAGCAGCTGAATACCAGTACTGTACATGGAGCAACTGCCTATCTGACCACGGAAACCCAGTTACTGGATAACACGATACCTCTTAGTAAGACTGGTTGCCAGACTTTTTGGCTTCTGATTAACCGTAACGACTGTTAAAGATCTGTGAATAACAGCCGTGACCGAGGACTTATCGTGCTTACCAAAGCACGGTGGTATCTCGATATGAAATGGATGGTCACCCCTCCACGAACCCCTCCACTGAAAAACTACCGACCGCGGCAAGCGTAGCTTAACCTTTAATCGACCCGTGCTGCTATTATTTAACCCTAAAAACATCATATCATAAAATAACAGAAAGCAACTCTCTAAAACTCCAATATCTCACATTTAATGGTATTTAAAATAATGAAGTCAACCAAAAAGCATTCTAAAATAAAAATATTGAGTTCCGTAACCGGTGAGTCGTATGGATTTCACTCTGACGTCACAGCTAGACTAGACTGAATTTACGGGCGCACCCTCGATATGCACAAGCCCCTTTGATATATCATCATTTCGCCTTTAATTTGAGTACCTTTAACTCCTCGTGTCAGTGAGTTGGTGAGTTTAGTAAGTTCTGTAGTTATTGAAAGTTCTAAGTGTGATTGGAGACTATAATAGTCTTACCTGAGAAGTTCACTACCTTACAATCTCCAAACTTCATACGCATAAGGAGGATACAAAGGCCTAAAAAGTTACTTAAGAACATTTTCGAAATGTCTTATTGAAAAAAAATTAAACGGGAAATCTCTGTTTCTATAGAAAATTTAAAATCGGTCTAATTTGGCTGTAACACTATTTTTGGAAAATGTTCCTAAGTAACTTTTTAGACCTTTGTATCCTGCATATGCGTATGAAGTTTCATTAAAATCGGTTCATTCATTTCGAAAAACAAGGGTTTGAAAGTTTTGTATGAAATGCTGTACGGCCTAAACGCTCTTAAGTACATTAACAAAAAGTATACAATTACACGACAGTCATCTCACAATGCTCCAGATATACTGACAAGATCTTCCATTCATCCGCGAATACATCGCAGTCAGGCTTAGCGTCCATGAGAGCGTTGCGCGCAGAGAGTTTGCGAGGGGCAGGAGACTCGGTTCGCGCGACGGTTCGACTCCCAGTCACGGCGAACAATCTGTGCCTCCAGATCATCCGCCTAGCCTTTTCCCAACTATGTTGATGTCGGCTTCCAGTCTAACCGGATGCAGCTGAGTACCAGTATTTTACATGGAGCGACTGCCTATCTGACCTCCACGACCCTCTGAATCTGTGCCTCCTGACGGCTATAATTTATTGGAGCAAAAATATGGGACAGTTTATCATGGAGTTCAGGAGCATCTCTTTTTCCATGAAAAATGATAATTTTTTAAACCATTCTAGTTTTTTTGAATATCAAATTCATATAACGCCTGGAAGAACTATTGGTCGGTGAAACATCTCATGAAAGGACCTCCCCCGCTTTCACTAAAACGAAAGCTCATGGACATGTGCATTCTTCCCACCCTCACCTACGGAGCGCAAACATGGTCTCTTACAAAGCGTCAAAAATCCGCACTTGGAATCTGCCAACGGGCTATGGAACGAAGTATACTAGGTGTCAAACTCACAGACCGCATTAAGAACTCTATACGTCGTTCCAAAACACAAATAGTGGACGCTGGCCGCACAGCTGCTGGACTAAAGTGGAACTGGGCTGGCCATATCTGTCGCATGTCGGAGCAGCAATATGCAAAAGCCACCACTCAGTGGATCCCCAATGGCAGGAAACGACTGCGCGGCAGGCCCAGAAAGAGATGGCGGGATGAGCTGGACTCCTTCTTAAAGGATAGGCCGACAATCGCAGTAGACCGAGAAAAGTGGAAAGAGGGAAGGGAGGCCTTTGCCCTGCAGTGGGACAACACAGGCTCATATTAAATAAAAATTCATATAATAGCGTGTTTTTTTTTATCGGAGAACACATCCCACCCGAGGTTAAAACCATAAAAATATTCAAGCACACTCAAAATATACAAGAGAAGAATGTATACATCCTGGATAAAAGTAATACGCACCACAAATATACGAAAACTAGACATTTATACGATTACAGTGGGTGTAAAAAGTAGCATACATTATACCCAGCCAGCCCATATGCTTTTGTAGTTTTAAAAGCTGGCGTATATTTCCTGGCGCAATTTGCGAAGCTACGCTCCCCTTGATTTATGTACCTAGAGAGTCCGACACCTCGCCGTTTTTTAACATAAATTCGTGTTACTAAAACAGGGATATGCAACCGAACAGATTTTTGTAAATTTGATTTTTAAAAGCGCCATTTTTACGGTAGTGTTGTGACAGTTTTCGGGGTGGTGGCTAACATTCGCGTGAATAGTGTTGTGGCAAAATGCTGGAGAAGTGGCTCTACTGAATTGGGTCAGTGAACGCGTTCGATTTATTTTTTAAACTTTTATGCTTATTGACCTAAACTGAATTCCGTTGGTTTTTAATGGGTTTTTCATGTTAAGCCTGAAACGGAAGCAGACTTGACGAAGTAGCTTTACATTAATATTTTTAGACAACAAAGTAGGTACCTACTGGCAGTCTACGATAATCATGACTGAGTCATTAAAACTGTAACAATACGAAAGTGAAGAAAAGCTGAAGATGGTTAAATTAGTTACCTTAGAGTCCATTACATAGTTAGTTACATACAGGTCGACCTAATAAAAGCGTGTTAAAAAGGCGTCAGTTTGTGAGTGTGTGTGTGTTTTTATGTTTGTTACGGCTGAACCAATTTTGATAAAATCGGTATGGAGGTAGCTGACATCCTGGATTCACATATAAGCTACTTTTATCCCGATATTCCCACGGGATCGACATTTACGCGGGTGAAACCACGGGGCGCAGCTAGTACTACAATAAATGAAAACACTGATAATACTTAGTGCAGACATAATGCAGAGGATTGTTTTGAAACAACGACATTGAAACGTGATTTTTTCAAACAAACTTAATTAGTTGTGATGGGCCGAGGTCAACGGAAAGTAATAATAAGTTTTGATTTCATTGCGAATCACACTATCAGTAGCAATGGGTTTCATTTTGACAGTTCAACAACATTCATTGCGTTATTTACTTTGTTGAGCAGACACATTATTCGAACTTATGGAGCAATGGATTAGCAATATGCTTGAAAATGATTCAAATTGAGAGTAATAGTGTGTTACGCAACTAGGATGCTGGACTGTGTATTCGTGGGTCACTGAGTTGTTGTGCCGTCTCTCATGGGATGTCGCATCGGTGACCAACCGATATATCTTGTATTGTTTTCCTTGTTTTTGTTTAGTGTCTGTGCTTACTAAGTAGTCTTAAGTTTTTACTAACAATCTTGTTGAGTCTTGGTTACGCTAATAAAGAAATTATATATGTATGCATAACTGACCGTATTTTTTTAAGCTTGATTTTTTATAGCTCCAAGGGACCGCTTTTTATATTAATTTCAGCTTGGTAGGTACCCTCCACACATTCTTGAGAAAAAGGGTCTTGACTGACTGACAGACATGGGGTTCCATTTTTATCCTTTTGAGGTAGGGAACCCTTAAAATGGTGAAAAGATCCTTTAATTTAATTTTTGCCAAGACCGGATCGTCTGTCCCGCAACAAAAAAAAAAAAAACAATCTGCCTAGCATTTTCCCAACTGTGTTGGGGTCGGCCTCCAGTCTAACCGGATGCAGCTGAATACCAGAATTTTACATGGAGCGACCTCCACAACCCAGTTACTGGGTAATACGATAGCCCTTGATAGGGGTGTATTCATGTAGAACGCGAACCGTCGCCGCGTCGCCGATAAGCTCCTACACTCAGCTATAGATAGATTACGCAAGTATCACGATCTGTATGAAAACCAAGCGCGCCATTTTTTGACTACCTACTATGACGTCACAAGTACTATTTAGTGATGGGAAACAAATCGATTCAAAGACGCTGCCGATCTAGACCCACCCCCGGGGCCTAGCGCCAGCACTCACGCTCACCCAGCCAGCAGTACTCTGCGGTGCTATTCTATAAAAATCTCACCGTGATAACTTGGGGTGAAGTGAGCTGTAATTAGTGTCAATCCCTAGCTTCAGGTAGAAGCGCACTTCACCTAACTTCTCACTGTGAGATTCTAACAGAATCGACCGGCAGGACTGAGCGCGAAACGTAAGCTGGATACGCGATCGAATTAGTTGCTCTGCTCCTACATGTTCTTGTCTAATGTAGTGACTGACCGAAGGTATACCCCTTGGTAAGTTTTCCCACTTTATTTTTACACAAAAACAACACATTACTATCTAGTAATGTGAGTTGTAACAATAAGCCACACAGCACAGCAGCCAGTTACATTCCCACAGACATTTAACAAGTGACAGTAGACGTGAGACAAATAAATTAGCCTTGTCGTTGTCGAGGCATGTTGTGACTCGGCAAATATTGGCCCAAATGTTTGTAACACAAGTCTCTTCCAACCAAATGGGTTAAGGAAAATGCTTGATGTTAATAAATAATATATATAATTACTAGCTTCCGCCCGCGGCTTCGCCCGGCTTCGGCCCGGGATGCAATCTATCTCTCTGCCAAATTTTATCGAAATCCGTTCTGTTGTTTAGGCGTGAAAAGGTAACATACAGACAGACAGACAGACCGAAAGACAGACAGAGTTACTTTCGAATTTATATAATACATGAGATACACATTTCGGACGGAATTTTGGGGCTTGTGCTATGTAAAATGATATTAAAAATTTGTTTTTTTTTTCGAATTATTAAAAAAGGCACCCCACAAACCCAAACCCTTATGTGATAGTTGTCACAAGTTGACGAATCACTGAGCTCTCGCATCACGTCATCACACCCCTCCCGCACCGCGCTGCTACCTCAGGCAACGTCTCAGTTAAGCGGTCGGCCTATAATAACCATCGCGGGACCCAAACCTGTCGATAGACACCTCGTGTATTAAAATCCATCCAGCTGTTAGGATGCTTCGAAGTTATAAAGAATCCCTCGCATGAAAAATATAACCCTGTCTTTGTTGTCATTCAGTCGGGTAATAAAATGGTACTTAGACCCATGCGCATGCCCATGGCCCAAGGCCCATGTATAAAGCTTTCAGAATACCCCAAAATATCCGTTAATCTTTTATTTTAACGAAATCGGTTTTTTAAAACAGAAAAATAAATGGTCAGACATTAACAAATACAATGTTAGTAGAGATGTAACACTTTTTCCAGACGAATAAACAAATTAAACAGCTTCACAACAAAAAACATCGTTGAAACCGTCACCCTTTTTAAGACCTACTTTATAACATGAAACCTACTTTTTTTGTTGTTTTTTTTTTCTTAACTTAGGGCATTGAAGACGGCCATAATCTAATCTGACGAGTCACTTGACTGCACTGACATATCACAGTATAAAAATATACAGTAGGACGATGCCTTTGATCTCGTTGTAAATGCCGATAACGTTTAGGCATTATCGCGACAGCTAGGGTTGTCACTTGTCTCAAGTAAACAATATTAATTAATTTATTTGAGATCAACATCGTCATCAACATCACTATTATTATTATAAAAAATAATTAACAATTATCGAAATATCGTCTTTTTAACTCCCGACGCAAAAACGACGGGGCGTTATAAGTTTGACGTGTCTGTGTGCGTGTGTCTGTCTGTGACATAGAAGCTCCCGAACGGATGAACCGATTTTAATTTTGTTTTTTTTTTGTTTAAAAGGTGAATTAGTCGGAAGTGTTCTTAGCTATGTTTAATGAAAATCGGTTCAAAATGGTCGCCACCACAAAATGGCTAATTACATTTTTATTTTTCACAACTCCCTCAATATGGGTATCAAATGAAAGGGCTTGACTAGTAGAATACTATACACTATTACAATGACCTCATATTCGATGTCAGCACCCTCGAAATCCTTGGAAACGACACCTAAGATCAAAAATTACAAAATTTTCGCAGCCGCCATCTTGAATTTTGATTTTGACCTCATATTCGTTGTCAGCACCCACGAAATCCTTGGAAACGACACCATTGTAAAAAAAAAAAATTTTGGCAGCCGCCATTTTGGATTTTCGTTTTGACTGCACTATCGGCTTTAGCGTCCTCGAGAGCCATGGAAACGATACCCATGACGAAACATTTAAAATTTTCGCATCTTGAATTTTGATTTTGACCCGTTTATCGTTATCAGCGACCTCACAAACCATGAAAATGACACCCATGTCGAAAAAACCCTTATGGTGAGACCCAGTCTGTCTGTTACAGCTGGATATCTCAACAACTACTAATGATATCAGCTTGAAATTTAGAAGAGCGCAGTTTGCACATTCTCAAACATTTTTTCTTAGGCCGCACTGTTTTCGAGTTTTGATGAAAAATTAAAAAAAAAATACAGTTCCCCCCCCTTATCTCCGAAGTTTGTAAAGAGAAAAATCTGAATAGTTCTATGTGATAGAAGTTTATGTAAAGATTACAGGAAAAATAAAACGATGTCCCTAAATATAACACTTTTTCAGAAATCATCAACAAAAGTTACACTAGTTCCACTATCGGCCAAGACATGGCGCTGACCTAAAACTGCAATATTCTACACCGCAGTGCGCAGTGTTAAAATTTTCTAACGAATATAGGCCTCGCCGACGAAAATTTAAAAACATGATGGTACGGAACCCTCGGTGCGCGAGTCCGACTCGCTCTTGCCCTGTTTTTTTTCTTTTATGAATGGCATCTCGCAGTTCAATCTAGGAGGTTGTCGTCTGAAAAAAAAAAAAAAAAACTAATCGACTACACGCTAAGGGTTGTACTGGAAGCGATTAGGAAGAAGAGTGGGGCGCGTCTTCGTGGATGACGGCGCTATTTGTAACACATATTTATCACCGATAACAAAGATTACATAAAAAAACATACCTTTCTACCTAATTAAATGTTATTTCGCAATACACCTTCACATTACTTTTAATAGACCACCCATCGAACGGCCATGATCGCACGTTTAGACCAACTAGGAACTTTCACGGGCATTTATGACGTCATAAAAGCTATCGCCGACAAAAAGGTGTGGTGTATTTAATGTCCTTATTATATGGAAGCCAATAAATAGACGAAATTGGCAAGTTTGTTATTGGAAATTGTGTTCTTTTGGCGTGAAATTGAACGTGCTTTTTTTGTATAGGTATACGAGTCATTTATTGTTCACGGCACGCACGCATCGCTATATCAGCACTTTTCCGTCGCCTTGAACAAATTATAGTGTAAAGCGCTAAACAATTAGCGTTGCTAATCCATTGATTCAAATGTTCGAAAAAGTCTGCTCAACATCGTACCTAAATAACGCAATGAATGTTGTTGTACTGTCAAAATGAAAGCCTTACTGTTAGTGGGTTACGCAACTACCTCGCAGATGTACTCATTAACACAACATTCATATAGTTTTAGTTACGTGGTAGTTAAATATCCATAATATTATAAATTCGAAAGTAACTCTGTCTGTCTGTATGTTACCTTTCACGCCTAAACCACTAAACGGATTTCGATAAAATTTGGCAGAGAGATAGATTGCATCCCGGGGAAGGACATAGTATAGTTCTTATTAACATACCTCGCGGGCGAAGCCGCGGGCGGAAGCTAGTATTCAATAAATCATAATCTTTGGCGATCCGCGACTTATCATTGAAGCTAACATCCAAGGTGTGGGCGACCCATTCGCACGAATTTAGTAGCCTATAAAAATAATATTACTTAAAAGTGACGATTCACCCGTTTCGCGCGAGCAAATTCGTGCGAATCAACTAATACCTAAGCCATTCAGCAGTGCATTTTTTTTTTTGCCAAAATGTAATCAAATATGAGTTTCTGGAAAAATAACTTTAAATCCTACACAATAAGGTTCAGTTTACGCTATAACTTCAAAAACATTTTGATATTTTTTTCAATAGCGCTATTCACTCTGAAATCAACTTAATTACGATTAAAGTAAAGTTGATATTTGTTTGAATTGAAATAATATTAATTTGAAACATAAGTTTGAATAGACTTTAGGTGCGAAATTGTTGCGTGTTCTTTCGTCTAAGACTTTCGCGAAGTACAGTCAACAAAAGAGACAAGTATGTAGGATCGTCGGATATAGTTGAAGTTTAGTAAAAATTCCGATGGATGTTGTCGACTGAAATTTAATTTGATAAAAGAGCTGTTTGTTTCCTATCAATAAAATTAAATTTTATTCGAGAATATCCATCGGTTTCTTACTAAACTTAACTATATAGACGGCATACCTTAAATAATTCCTATTTTGGGGTCCTAAATAGCCAAGTCACAATTCTGACTTAAGCTAACCCATTTGGTCAGGATGCTCAAGCTTATTTATTTATTTATATATATTTTATTGTGCACCAGAAAATACACAACAAAAAAAAATACGATTATTAAATACAAAACATTCAATGGGCGGCCTAATCGCTTTCTGCGATCTCTTCCAGGCAACCTTGGAATGGACAGTGATTGCGTGGATATAAAAAATGTTTAATGCTTATACTGCACAAAATACAGATAGTACAGAAGGCAATCACATGTATGTACTTCACTTTTCATACCTACGCTCGGCGGTCGCGATAGGGTGGTCAACTTTGGCTTATGCACAAAAAACTATCGTGGTAGTGGCACTCGTATCTAGTTGTTTGATTTATTGTTGAGCTTATTCTACAATATTAAAACAAAACAATAAACATAGTATTACAATACAAAAAGTTTACAGAACAAAAACATATAAAATTTTACATTTGTCAATTTTCACTATCGAAAATCCCTAATAACTTCAAAACAGATTACCCTATTTACACAATTTATTTTGCCCTATCCGTTTTAGACCTAAACCTATCAAATGACAATAAAAACAACACAATATCTACACAAACAAAAAATCATGTTTTCAACTTACGTAATAGTTGGTGGCGTGAATTTACCTTACAAAAAAGTTACTTCGTTTATACTGATTCAAAGTAGGAAACTATTATATAAATCGAGCTTAGATAGCAAATTTTTGTTGCTCCATTTTTACACTTCACAGACGCGTGTCTCAAGCGGATGACACTCGCGCTCGCACTACTCCCAACCAGTCCGAGATAACGTGTTCGTGAGCGGTGTCTATGTGTGCGTTGCTCGAGCGCACTTTGTATGTAGATTGCCTTCTGTACTCTTTGTATTTGTGGTTACTGCGACCAATTCAGCTCGCGCGTGGTTGGTCACAGTTTCAACCTAACCTAATCTACATCGGCATACTAATACGTTTTTATGCTAATACTAGCTGCGCCCCGCGGTTTCACCTGCATAAGTTTCGATCCCGTGGTAATATCGGGATAAAAAGTAGCCTATATATAGGGTGACTGGTAATTAGTGACCGCTACTTAAACATGTGATTTTACTCATCATTATGAACAACTTTTACTATGGGACCAAACCTGAAATCGTGAAAAAAAAACAGCTGTTCTCTACATTTTGACGAGTTAGACGAACATAAATGTGGGAACAGCTGTTTTTTTTTCCCAGTCACCCTATATTAATCCAGGGCGTCGGCTACGTCCATACAAAATTTTAACAAAATTGGTCCAGCCGTTTGAGCGTGAAAAAGTAACAAAAATATAAACACACACACTCACAAACTTTTGCCTTTATAATATTAGTGTGATTATTATTTATTTATTTATTACATATACGCTACCATAACTTACAGTGTCTCAATTTGGTATTGGATTTATCGTATCAAAAATATACCCAGATAACGGAATAAAACTCGTAACGGTACTGTTACTCATACAATATTTATATACAACCAACTGTTTACATTCCGTCATAAAAATATTTTATAGCTGAAATGATAAAATACAGCAATATTATATTTATGTATTCTGGGATCCTACACAGTCCATAAAAATCTATAAATCGAACTTAGCTATTATCTATATTATATAGGGCTTAGCTATATATCGAATATTTTATATTGGACATCATGGCCTACAGGCCATGATGTCCAATATAAAATATTCCTTTCGCACAACGACATAGTAGCAGTGGTGGCCCGGTGGTAACAGGAGCAGTGGTGGCCCAGTGGTAACAGCCGCGACTTATAAGTTGTAGGACGTAGGTTCGAACCCAGACAGGCGCTTTACTTTGTGTAAATTATTCCATCACCACTGCTCTCAAAACGGTGAAGGAAAACATAAACACAGAAAGAAAACGGCATGTCCTAGAACCAAAAATTCGAAGACATGCCTACCACATACATACACACACACATGCCTAGGACTCAGTGAGAGGGAGTGGGCTGTAATCCACCACGCGGGCCCAGTGCGGGTCCTGTGCCGGGGCCTGTGTCCCAACAGTGGGAACGTTATAGGATGATTATGTACATCGACATAATGTAATGTATATAAGCTAGGAAAACTAGCACGCATATTGATGTGTCCAAAAATCCAGACAGCTAAGTGAAACTCTCTAGGGCCTAATTCACTATGACCACTAAATGATTCACTTCTTCTTCTTTAATCACGACATCTGCTATATTATTACCGACTTCAAAAAAAAGGAGGTTATCAATTCGATACGTATGTATGTAATATTATTGAAATTGCATTATATTCACATATGACAATCTACTAAGGCTTCCAAACAAATATACAAAATTTCATAGACGTATGTATGTATGTATGTATGTTTGTCCACGCATTTCTCAGCAACTATTAATCGGATCGTGACCATTTTTTTTGTATTAGCTTACATTTACTTCAACTTAGGGAACAGTGCAAGTTTCATCAAAATCGGTTCAGTAATTTTCAAGATATGGACTAATACGTGTAAGTGTGACGGCCTGGCGTATTGATATGAGCTACGGGTGTAGTGTCAAAGGGAAAACATCTCAAAACCTTGGTCAAATTCTAGTGCAAAAACTAAAAATTACGAAATAAAAAGTAATTTAAAAAAATTAAACCGACTTCAAAAAGAAATCAACTCAAAATTATGAAATAACTTTAATTTCGGAAGTCGGTGGCAAAAAACTAAAATACAGATCCCAAGACACCGACTTCTGAATTAAAGTTATTTCATAATTTTGAGTTGATTTCTTTTTGAAGTCGGTTTAATTTTTTTAAATTACTTTTTTCTCTATGAAAATGAAAGGCCGCTGTATAGAAAAAAACGTCACTGATAATCCTGTCAGTAGTTTTCCACACAAAATAGAACAAAAATAACTTAGTAAGCATTTTTATCTGTATTATTATTTTTCCCGCCACACTGAGCTGTCAAATACAATACACGTCATACCATAGACATGACCCAGATGTGCACAGTACTCTTTGTCTATTCCATAGATAGTAAATATTATCTGTGTGACTGTGACAATTTTATACCAGGAACGGACAGGTGCATTGAAGGCTAAGCACTAACATTTTTGGTTAGAAAAGAAACGGTAGACAGGTTTAAAAGTATTTTTATGCTTTTTCAGAGAGTCATATGGAATCATACATACACTATCTATATTATAGTATTTGTTAAGGCCTTAATAGTGGGGTCCTCGTTAATAAAACTTATGTTTTACTGTGTGCACTTACCGATTAAAATAACAGTGCCAAATACCGAAAAAACCCAGAATAACTTAACTTTCTTTAAATATTTCAGTGAAATTAAGAGCGCGGGTTTCTAGTCACCCGTTTTATTATTTTTGACAACAGTCGGATGTTGTCAAAATTAATCCATTGCTTATTAAAATCGTTGAAATGGCACTAAACTCCCAATGTAGATGGTGGTAGATGGTCCTCCATCACAGATTTATCGTGCTGTCCATGCCACAGCTTAGCAGGTTGGAAAACAATATCTATTGAACGGGATGACTGGTTTAACTAGGGCTTTACCTGTGAATTTTCATGTCCTGGACAAACAAACTACAGGAAGGGCAGAGCAGAGCAGAGCTGTGAGCATGAAAATTCATGCTCACAGGTATCGAATGAAATAAGGGAATATAGAAAGGAAATATCATCTATAAACACGTTAAAATAAATACCTTCCTATTGGAATTTGTTGCAGTTTGGTAAAATAAAACAGAGAAGGTGCCTACATGTTTAATTTTTAAGTGTACTACAATATCGCATTGGGTCTAGCCTATAAGGATTTTTGTATGTTTGGAGTGAATCAATAAATACTTAAGTAAAAAATAAAAGAAAAGTAAATAAATTACGCCTTTGTACCTTTTTTGTGCGAAAAGTTTAAATAAATAAATTAATACTTAAATAAATAATTGTATTAATGAACTTTTTAGGCAGATGTCCGTAATTAAGTATGCATCCACTCGACCAATTGGTTCAGGTGGGTGGATACTTCATTATGGGCACTGTGCGTACTTAGATCTGAAACGTACCTTCCTCTTTCGTACCTCAACCAAACAGGGTAGGATACAAAAATGCGAGTGTCCACAGTTGGTGCATTTTATTGGAAAATCAGGTCAAATTTAATAAAATCCGACATCAATTTTCACAGCTTGTGGCTAAATAATAACAGCCGCACGGGTCAATCGATCAGGTTAAGTTACGCTTGCCGCGCTCCGTTCGTGGATGGGTGACTGGCTGCCATTCGTGGACCTTTTACAGTCGTTACGGGGCCGTTAAAAGCCCGCAAGTCTGACAACAAAGTCTTACCAAGGTATCGTATTACCCAGTAACTGGGTTGTGGAGGTCAAATGCCTATCTAGTGTCTAGTATTTTATACTGCCTAGTTAGTCGCTCCATATAAAATACTGGTATTCAACTGCATCAGGTTAGACTGGAAGCTGTTCCCAACATAGTTGGGAAAAGGCTAGGCAGATGATGATGTAGGTATTAAATCGGCCCTCTAATAATTTCTATTTTGCACTACTAAAAATGTTTTTAATAATGGGGTATGTGTCACCCAATAACAGGGTTATCGAGCTCAGATAGTCAGTCGCTCCACGTAAAATACTGGTATTTAGTTGCATCCGGTTAGACTGGAAGCCGACCCCAAAAATAGGTGGGAAAGGGCCAGGCAGATGAAACGAGAAAAAAATTATTACCCTGATTAAATAATAATATAAGTATGTCCCACGTTTACCCAGTCACCCCATAATTTAATTATATTCAATTCCAATTCAAAACACTGCAGAATTTTAGCCAATTCAATGCGTTCAGTTTTAGTGGTTTTAATATTCTATGCAATTAGCACGGTGCAAGCTTTGAAATATTTTGTGTGGCGAAATTGATTATGCCATTATTGCATATTTAATAACTTGATAGATAATTACTAAAGCCTTGTTTGGAATTTGATTAAACTCTGCGGTTTTAAGTGTGTTCCACAGAGTACATTATAGTTTGTTCGGTAGGTAGGTAGTCGCAAATTTCAGAAGCCCAATTACCCTAATTAAAAATGTTCAAAATCTAGTCGGAATCTCATCTCAGCGACAATCAATGATAAAAACTTGTCAAAAATGTAGGGAAATTAGAGGTATTTTTGACAGAATGCGACTGAGATCAGACTGTGAACGTTCTTAAGCGCACTACACACCAAAGCCGCTGACCCGCCGACACAGCCCGGCGACTTGATGTCGGCGGCTTTATTACAAAATAATCATGTGGCAACATAAGCCGGTTGTGTCGGCGGGCTGTGTCGGCGGGTCGGCGGCTTTGGTGTGTAGTGCGCTTAAAAATTACAAGAATTGCCTCTCTGTCTGTTATGCTAAGTATACACATGCCAGTAGCTGGCACAAAAGTATGCAAGTAGTTTGCACGTCATCATGGCATTCACCAATCAGCTTGCATGCCGTGTGCCATAACAACTTCTGATTGGTGAATACCATACTGGCATGTCAGCTACTTGCAGACTTCTGTGCAAGCTTATATTGGAAGGTCGGGCAGGGATTGTCTTTTGTTTTCGTCGTGTTTGATGAGAGGGGTAGGCAAGGAGGCGCCGGTGAAACTTTATTTCTGGATTGCTGCGCCCTCTTAATGCATCATAATCACTTTCCTGTCCTTGTCGCCAGACAAGGACGGGACGATAATGACAAATTAAACACTTATGCGAAGGCTTTCATTTATCATCATCTTCTGGTAGAACATTTCACACAGATTCCATTCCCATTTTTTATTTGAGCCGTGGTGACCCAGTGGTACTTTTATTTTTTTATTAAAACTTTATGCACTAGTCAAAAAAATACTGTACAAAGGCGGACTTAATGCCTTAGGCATTTTTTACTAGTCAACCTTAGGGTGATGCAGAGACAAAATTTGGTAGGTGGAATATAAGGGACAAATAACTCGAAAAATAATAAATACCAATACTTATAATACATACATACATATAAACATAATACACTTTGTCAGGAGATGTAACGATATATAGAGAATTAAATTGGCCCAGACTTACGACTTAGGTCGTGAGTTTGAACCCAGACAGGCACTTTACTTTGTGTATTTAATTTCATCACCAGCCTTTTGTGCCACGTCAGCTATCTTTGTTTTGGAGCGCTCTATTGTGTTTTGCTGGAAACTATGACGCAGAATTTTAAATATTTACCGGACTTTAAGCAAGCATTAATAGCAAGACTGCAAGGCACACCACTTAAAAAAAAAACTAGAGACGACTGACGGCATAAACAATAAATAACAATATTCCTTCCACAACTTAAACTTAATTAATTCAACAAACTCCAAAGCAAAATTAATCCAATATCTATAAGAATTTAATTAGAAAACAGCGGGGACTGTAGTTAATTGCAATTTTATATCACAAGTGCTACAAAAGTCGTTCTGAACTTGTTTCACTGGAAGCGTCGGCGGCGGCGCCTGAACCTAAGCGGGAAACTTTAACTGGATCATTACCCCTTCCATTCTAGAAACTATTCTAATTCCGTGACCGTAATCGAGATTAGATTATCGATGTTATTATTGTCGGCTGAAATAACCGTAAATTGCGGTTTCAAGTAGTCGAGGGGGGAATAGTAAAGTTAATTCACAAGGGAGTAATGGTAAGTTGTGTCTTTGTAAAGTATTTTAAAACTATATTACTTACTAAGTATATTTTGTTTGGAATTTTTTTTTTGCCGATACCTAATCCGTTATTCATAGATAGATCTGCCTAGCCTCTTCCCAACTATGTTAGGGTCGGCTTCCAGTCTAACCGGATGCAGCTGAGTACCAATATTTTACATGGAGCGACTGCCTATCTGACCTCTACAACCCAGTTACTGGGTAATACGAAAGCCCTTGATAAGACTGGTTGTCAGAGTCTTGGGCTTCTGACGATCCGTAACGACTGTAAATATCCACGAATGATAGCCGGGATCAACGGCTTATCGTGCTTTCCGGGGCACGGAGGGGTCTTGGTATGTAAAGATGGTCACCCATCCACGGACCAACCACGGCAAGCGTAGCTTAACCTGATCGATCGATCCGTGTGTCTGTTATTATATCCACAATTCTATCGATCCGTAGCCACAAGCCCCTAAATGGAATCCGCTTTTAAAGCCAACAAAATTTAAAAAGAACTCTTCGTATTTATTGCTGCTTAATGTTATAAAGAAAATATAGTCTTTCCTGAGTTTACAAACTACTCGTATCTCACACAACCAATCAACTCCCTTCACATATCAATTTATTCAAATTCTCGTGATCACTGAACTCCCCAAAACAAAGTCTTGTCATCAATTTCCTTCCACATTTCAACTATCAGAGCCTCATTTGTCGCAAAGGAGAGACAAAAAAACACGTTTACATTACGACTTTGCCTTGTTTTCGAGACTCCAGTACAAAGGACGAGACTTTTTATTCAATTTGTCGCATCTTTGATACAAGCGTGACAAAGGTGGCTTGGTCTTATTTTCTTCCATTCTTGTAGGTAATGGTTGAAAGCTTTGTCGTTTTTACAATAGACTGACGAAAACAGGTTACCAAGATATTCAGCCAGAATTTTTTTTTGGAACGCGTTCGAATTTGGAATAATGAATTTAGTTTTTGAATTGTGGTTGTTTTTTTTTCTTTTTCTGTGTTTAAGATTTTTTTGTCGCGTTCGAATTTAAAATATTGAAACGTTTTTGAATTGTGGTTATTATAGTTTTATTTTTGTGTGTTTAGAATTTCTTAAGGTTTAGGTATTTCTTAAAAATCAAACTTCTTAGAGAGAGAGAGATAAATGAGAAATAAATCATTTTGAATTTGATAGGTATATTCATTATATTTTAGTTATTGATCAAATCTTGCAAATACAAATCTTACAAAATGTGTGCACATAAATACCTAGTGTAATTTAATAAGATAAAAATATTAAACATTAATAGGTAATACGGGCTGGTTTCCAATATTATGTAATTCAATTCAAACATCGGAAAACGCCAGAAAACACAAGACATAAACGGTGGCTTTGCTTTGAGGTCCCTCTTAAAGAAAAGCCACTATAACACAGCTCATTATTCAACCGCTTCCCTTCAACAAAGAGCAACAAAATCCGCGTGCTATTTCATTACATTGTAATTAAATGAAGTCGGTTGGCACGACATTTAATATTGGCTTCAGGCATCATCAGTCAAAGTCGTTCAGTCCAACAATAATTATTAGGTATAGGAGGAGATTGATGCGGCCTGCCACGCTTTGTCTGTCTCATTGTTACCAGCTTGGACGCTGATATTAAAAAAATCACAATTGCTTATGGTCCTCACTGCACAGCGCAAATTCTACCCTATTCTTAAGACGTTAAGGTCGGATTTACTTTGGAGGGGTAGGCCAATCGATCCCCTCTTGTCCCGACGACCTGTGTAGAGTGCTTAAGTTTTTTTCCCTTCATTTTATGGCATCACTGAAGAGGATATCTATATTGAAAGTAATGTTGTCTTTGGCTTTTGATGTTCGTGTGTATTTTTTTGAAGGTGGAATCTTCAAATTTTTATTTTCTTTTATCGAACTTCGCTTTTACGTAGGATAGAATTTCTTCTCTCTTCTAGCTGACTCGCTACTATTTTTACTACGAAATGGGCTTTTCTCATACGATACTGATAGGGGAGAAGAAGAAGCGGTTGGCTACACTAGGAACCAACTCCAACCTAGCTGTGATAAGGCTAGACATAAATTATCAAAACCAATCAATCTGCTTGAGCAGTGGTGGCCCAGTGGTGACAGCCGCGACTTACAAGTTGTAGGTTGTAGGTTCGAACCCAGACAGGCGCTTTACTTTGTGTAAATTATTCCATCACCACTGCTCTCAAAACGGTGAAGGAAAACATCGTGAGGAAACCGGCATGTCCTAGAACCAAAAATTCGAAGACATGTGACATCTACCAACCCGCACTGGGCCCGCGTGGTGGATTACGGCCCACTCCCTCTCAGTGAGAGGAGGCCTGTGTCCCAGCAGTGGGAACGTTATAGGCTGATTATGTAATCAATCTGCTTAGGCTTTTCCCAACTGTGTTGGTGTCAGCTTCCAGTCTAATCGGATGGATGCAGCTGACTAGTATTTTTCATGGAGTGACTGCCTATCTGACCTCCACAACCCAGTTACTGGGTAACACAATACGTCTTGGTGAGACTGGTTGTCAGACTTTTCGATGATATGATAACGAAAACCATTTCATAAAGTTAGGGCTCTGTTAACTACATACTCATGCAATACAGGGTTGTATGACGAATTATGATAGTCGACAAGTCTGCCATAATAATTATTTTCGGAATTATTATTAATCTACCAATATTAATGAAGCCGAGTCAGAGTGAGGAGTTTAATACATTCTGTGATGGATTAATGTTGGTAATTCAGTTAGTATTGACTAGTTCGTCGCTGTAAACGAGACATTAGTTTACTAGTAAAAGGATTTTTATGTGAGAATTAGTATTTTTTATACTGAAAACTTCATTAGTGTAATTAGATGCTGAAGGTGCCTCACTTCGATACGTCTCGATCGCGGTTTAGTTCGCTGCCTCGATGTCACCTCCATGTAGTTTCTGCCTACCCTCATGGGAAGAAGGCGTGAGTATTTTATTTTATATTTAATCATTTATGTACAGTCACGAGCAATAATATGTCAACACTTGGGAAATTTCAATTGCGATTTTTTCACTAAATAAGGAATGCAACGTTGAAATACGACACTTTACATAAACCTATGGGTTCGAAAATACTATGTTCGTAATAATATAAAATTTCATTCAAAAATAAAGGAGAAAATCGCCTTTGAATAAAGCCAAGTGTATACATACTTATGCTCGTGACTGTACAGACATCAAGCGACTACAATCTGTCAAATTTCTTTAATAGATTTTCAACTTTATCGCTAACGCATAAGGTTTAAAGTTGATTGGGAAAATTTTACAGTTTCGGGTAGCTTGATGTGCTGACGTCTGTACACATATATTATATAAACAGACTAGAAGAAAGGAAACGAAAAATGGTGTGGTGTTTATTTAGAATTAATGAAAAACCTGAATTTCGACAACGCTTTGTTATTCCAACGAGTCAATTCAGACTAGAATATTTGTATTGTCTAGGGTTACCCACCTATTGTGTTGATTCCTTTTGTCAAATTGAAAACAACGTGGAATTTAAATCAAGTATTGTCATACTGTTTTCTGAAGATAAATAAATTTAATTAAGCAAACATTAAAGATTTAATAACTGCGTTTAAATTATAATTATTAACTTTAAAATATGCCGTTTTCATTTAAAAGGAACATTTTATGGTAAGTAAATTACTTAATTAATTTTGTAATGAAAATATGGAAATTAAGCCCTAAAAATGCAGCGAAATTTGAATTAACTTAATTTGAATTCCTCGTGTTTAAAATGTTGATGCAATTTGTTGAATAATGGAATACTTAGTCATTTTTGTGTTTAGAGAAGTTGTTTACATACATTTTCTATTCTTCATATTCTCAATGATTAAGTAAATAAAATAATGAAAGAAAGAAAAAGTAGGTACATTACTGGAGCGGCCAGCAAAAGAGGCATTGATGTACGGTCGCCTCGGCCCACATACGTAAGTCCATTAATGCCTAGTTGTGGCCAAGGCTTGAATAGAACTTTTCTCAAATAATGCGCGGAAATTCAAATTGAGTAAATTCATTATGAATTCCAGAATCAATGAACAACAATAAAAAAATTTTCACGCGCCAATATTTTCATTTGTTTCTTGATTACTATAAACCAGGTTCATTTTTTGTTAGGTTACCTCCTTGGTTGCCATGTTTCGGAGTAAAAGATCGTTCCATTTTTAAATTACACGACAGATATGAGTTTTCATACAACTTTTGCCGGCCGCAGTTCGCTTGTATTTTGCTAGTACAGCAATTTCGATTTATCTCGAAGAAAGTTTTCAAAATAATGCTCAAATTTCCAAGCATGTTTGACAAAAATGCATTTATTGGCATTACAGCAAAATAAATATACCTTAATCCCCTTACTAATAAACATATTAAGTATATCAGATGAATACATAGATATCCGCACTGCGATACCTCTCGATCGCGGTTTAGTTCGCTGCCTTGATGTCATCTCCATGTAAAACAAATGCATGCTAATACTGCCAAAAGGGCTGAGGCCCTTTTGGCATTATAATCTTTTGTTTCTGTCTTTATAGTTTTACCCCGTCACTAATATACGTTGTATAGGTAGCGTCTGTATAGTTACACAACGCTTTGTCTTCTTTCGAAAGTCAAATTACTGACAACAAAGAGAGAAATAGGTGTGTAACTATTCATCCACACCTTCAGCATCTAATTACCCTAAAGAAGTTTTCAGTAAAAAAAAAAACAAATTCTCAAATAAAAATCCTTTTACTAGTAACCTTTTACGAGTACAAGCAAAATGGCTAGACACAAACTAGTCAAAACTAACTGAATTACCAACATTAATCCATCACAGAATGTATTAAACTCCTCACTCTGGCTCGGCTTCATTAATATTGGTAGACTAATAATAATTCCGAGAATTATTATGGCAGACTTGTCGACGAACATAATTCGTCATACGACCCTGTATTGCATGAGTATGTAGTTAACAGAGCCCTAACATTACCAAATGGTTTTCGCTATCATACTATCGAAAAGTGGCGGCCTCTGGCGTCTGTACTTTAGAGTATAGGCAGATCTCTCCCTAACTTTATGGATTCCAGGCGTGATGAAGAATTATGAGACCCCTTCGTATCCATACGCTGACCTCGGAAAGTGGTGCTTAACCTTTCATATCGTTCGTTTCGCCTAGCTTTTATTACGAGCCCTTTGGATACCAATTTATCCATACTATATACTATAATATTATAAATTCGAAAGTAACTCTGCCTGTCTGTCTGTCTGTATGTTACCTTTTCACGCCTAAACCACTGAACTTATTTCGATAAAATTTGGCAGAGAGATAGATTGCATCCCGGGGAAGGACATAGGAATAGTTGTTATCGACATACGCGGGGCGGGCGGAAGCTAGTATCTTTATATTATATAATATTCAGTCCTGACTGACTGTTATATCAACGCACAGCCTAAACCGCTGGTCCTAGAGACATGACATTTGGAGGGTGTGTTCTTTGTGAAGAGTAGGTATTCAATAAGGACCGGTTTTTAGATCCATGGTTAACTCGACTAATTGGTAAAAATAGAATTTATAATATTAGTATGGATTCCAATTTATAAATATATCTGTTAGCGCGGGGAGCAATTAAATAGTGGACTGTATTTTTAGGCAATGGTTTAATGCCGCTAATATTTACAATCTTAACTTTCCCGGACAAACAATAAGTTATTTAAGAGAGGAGTATCGTCCGTCGCGGTGGAGTCCGTGGAAGCGAGTGGTCGTCGGGCCGAGCCGTGTCGCCGCCGCGCCGCGTCTCAACTCGCCGATGACGCGCCGATCACGATGCCTACGCATGCAGACCGCGTGCAACGCGCTGTGTTGGGTTCGATTCCCAACATATCTATAAATGCTGTGAAGTTTGTCCTCTGTTTCATATCTACTCATGGTCCCATATCAAGTTTTCTTGACGTGTAAACAAAATGGTTCTTGTAATTAGTTTCTGTAAGCGAGAGTGCTGTTTTAATATTTGTACAAAAACATAAAAACCGTCTGGAATTCTGGATGTTATTTTATATTATTACTAGCTGTTGCCCGCGACTTCGCCTGCGATAAATATTATGTGCGTTAAAGTCCTCTATTCCAAGCCTATTCCTTATTTCTAGACTTACAACTGCTTACACCATTTGGTAGTGTCGCTAATAAGGATGGAATTCTGGGAAGTAATGACATACGGCAAACTTAAGGAAAATGTTGGAATAAACTGCTTCTTATTTTTAAAGTATTCATACCTACCTTTAACGGTACCTTGTCGAAATGATGCTCAATATTTTTATTAACACACACCCGCAGCGCAGTCACCTTCACAACATTATGTTCTAAACAGTTCTAAATTCAAATTTTTATTATGTTTTAGCGGAGGCCACAATAAAAGAAAATAAAAGAAATATAAACAATATTGAAATCAGAACGTAAAGTGAATTTGGCGCAAATAATTTAGACTTTGTTCGACCTTTCGTTGAGTAATTTATAAAACCAATACCCATTTGGAACTTGAATTCTGTGATTTGAAGATGGATTTAATAAATGATGAACGATTTGATCTAATGGAGGCATATTAAATTTTATGAATTGGAGAAGTGCCACTCGCGCTTTAGTATGGGACCGAAACAAATGTCCTAAACGTGATCTCCCTACTGTTAAGTGTCTCTAAAAAAAGGATAACAACCATAGACAAGGAGGTAGCTTCATCAAAAGTATAGTAACTCGGGCTTTAATATGGGACAGAAATAAATATCCTGAATGTGATCTCCCCACTGTTATGCGTCTCCAAAAAAATGGACAACAACCATAAACAAGGAGGTAGCTTCATCAAAAGTATAGTAATAAAGCCACGTATTTGTAATGAAGATTTAGAAATAGCTATTTTGACCTATTTTTAGTCCCGCTAATTCCACCCGCGATGCAGCTCATGCAGCTGAAAACATACAAGTGTCTCAAGTGACGTCTTGATTTTTGCAACTGGTTATATCAGAAAATTGACAACGATAGACATTTTCTAAGCAATATTTTATTCACCGATGAAACGAACTTTTCCAATAATGGTATTTCCAATATAACCGAAAATATAAACATTATTGGTCACGCACTAATCCATTACGGATAACCGAAGGCCGAAACCGAAGGTTTTTCATTTAATTGTTGGTGCGGTATTTTGAAGGACAGAATACTTATTATATTTCCAAATTTATGATGGAACGTTGACCACTTTTAAATATATCGAAATTTTAAATGAACTGCTTGAAGAGCTGGATAATTTGCCTTTGACCCAGACTGAGCGTTTAGTCTTTCAACAAGATGGAGCCCCAGCCCATTATAGCCGTATAGTACATACCTAAAGGAGATGTTGACTCAGCAGTTTGGCCAAAAAATTATTGCTAGGTATGGTCCTGTGCCGTCGCCAGCGAGGTCACCGGATCTTACCCCTTTAGATTATTTTCTCTGGGGGTACGTGAAAAACGAAATCTACAAAAACACGTACCTAGGTATAATGTAATTGATGACTTGAAACGATCTTTGGAAAATATTCTCAATGGAATCAATAATGTTGTAATGCTGAATGCAGTACAATCTTTGAGACGTCGGATCCCGCTATGTACCTATTGAAAACAATGGTCATAATTTTGAACAATTAATCAGTAAGGTTTAATAGGTAGGTAACATAAGAAAAATAAAAAAAGTATTTTGTTAAAAATGAGCTCTTTTCTTTAGTTTTCCGTGTGTCATTAATTCCCAGAACTCGATCCTTATTTAGCGACACTATCGAATGGTGTAATAATACTGTGTTTTTTTCTTCGAAATCAACAGGTCCATCGCCCTAGCTAGAAATATTGATTTTATAGAGGTATGAGGAACAGGGTGTAAAGTTCATTCATACTCTATAGAAAAGGGAGGATCCTCCGAGCAGACGGGTGTTGTGTCTGGCGGGCAACTGCCCGATGATATTATGAGTAATAATAATATATATAATAATAATAATCTTTATTACTCCCAGAAATGCACTAACATGACATTGAATAGGAAACAAATAAAAAATGGCTTAAGCTAAGTGATTCAAAGTAATAAAGACCCTGACCTCTAAACTAGGTAAAAACCTGTATCTTAGAAGTCAGTGTTCCTTCAAAATTATGCATGGATATACTAAGCCTTATAACTTATACCTATATAGGACACAATGATATACAAAGTAAAATAGTAAAAAAAAAAACAAACAAAGATACAATACAAAATTAGGTGTATAGTTTAGGTTTATAGGGGAATATAAAAAAAGGCAGTAACATAATAAAAGACATTTTGATTAATTAATTGGTGAAGTGTGTGTTTGATATTGAGTGAGTGAGAGTATTTGTGAGTAAGTGTGTGTATGGTGTGTGTGAGTATGTGTTTGTAAAAGAGGTTGTGAGCGAGATGTATGTAGGTATATTAAATTCAACTATGGATATATTTAATTTCCAGCTATAAAAGCCTATCTGTTTAAGTTGGAATAGTTACCAATTAAAAGTGTGATTATGTTGGGCCGTTGTATCTATTCGACGACCTGTGAATGTGACATCTACCAACCCCTATAACAGAGAGGAGGCCTGTGTCCCAGCAGTGGGAACATTATAGGCTGATTATGCTATTCAATGTCTTCGCCTTTTACAGAATATTACAAGCAAGGTTACAATAGCAACACCGCTCCTTAACCTCTCACACGTTTGCCCGCGTACCTGTCGACACACCCCACGTGTCGGAGTAGTTGAATAGACGCAGTGAAGTCATTGTTTTCACAATGACAATAGAACAACGACAATAATTGTGTACACTTGGTGTACCGTTGACGTTTCCAGCACTTTCTCTTATGTACACTTGGTGTACACGCTTGACCCCGTTCTATGTTCTATGTTCTATGTTAAGGGGTTTGGTTTCCGCACTTAGTCCTTCAGTGGACCATTGTGCGTGGGCCATGGCGGCCGTCGGTGGTTATTCCAACCAGCCCACCTCCCTCCAGAAGCTGATCAACTCTCCTGGTCTGTTAAGAACATCTGTGTACGATCTGGGTGTCCCGAGGGTTTCTGACCTTATCTGGGTGACGCCTGTGCACTCAAAGAGCACATGCGCAATGGTTTCATCAGCCTCCATGCATGCTCTGCACAGAGGACTGTCCGTTATGCCTAATGTGTAAAAGTGTTTATTTAATGAGCAGTGTCCCGTGATGGTCCCCGTCACCAGGCGCAAGCCTTTCCTGTCCAGTCGTAGTAGGCGCCTGGTTAGCCTGCCATTCAATGACGGCATGGCTTCTTTGGACTGCCTGCAGCCTGGTGACGACGTCCACCAGCTTTCTGCTTGTGTATGGGTGTGCTCCTGTAGCCACCTGCGTAGTTGGTTGAAGGGGATGGGCACGATAGGTTCCGGTCCACAGACTGACATACTGGAAGCCCGTCTGGCCAGCTCGTCAGCTGCGTCGTTGCCTAGCGATCCACTGTGTCCTTTTATCCATTGTAGTGTCACTGTATTGCAGTTCGATGCTGTTACCCTCTCGAGCGCATTGTGACATTCTAGTATTAGATTCGATGTAATGCATTTTTTGTCTAAGGATTGCAGGACTGAGGCGCTATCCGAGAGTATGCGAACATGGGTGTTCGTGACCCTCCTGGCCGCGATAGCGTAAGCCGCTTGCATTATGCCCACACACTCAGCTTGGTAAACCGTGTTGAGCATTCCCAGCGGTTTGGATATTTTTATGTTGAGGTCGTGTGAGAAGACTCCGACTCCAGTTCCGCAGTCGGTCTTTGAGCCATCGGTGTAAATTCTCAGTTCTTTCGGGCCTGAGTGGTCGCATCGCTCCTCTTCAAGCACTATGTTGTAATGCTTTTGAAAGCAGTATTGTTTCGGGGCTTTGTCGCAGGGTGATGCCATCATTGGCTGCCGTTTGATCGCATCTTCTTTTAACCGTATGTGTTTGACCCTAGAGTCTTTGCTCAGGGTCCCTGATGTAGAAAGCCTGAAGGCAGCCAGGGTCGCCTCTTCTCTCACTATGAGGTGTAGAGGCGGCAGTCCAAGCATAGCCTGTAGGGCAGCAGTGGGTGTGGTTCTCATACAGCCAGTGATCGCCACACACGCGAACCGCTGCAGTTTTTCTAGGTCTTTTTGGGCTGTGCTCAGGTCTGTTCTGGGCCACCAGACTAGTGAGCCGTATGTAATGATTGGTCGGATGACTGTGGTGTATAGCCAGTGGGTGACCCTGGGGCTGATCCCCCAATTCTTGCCAAGCATTCGCTTGCATTGCCACAGGGATATGCTGGCTTTCGTGGTAATATAGCTAGTGTGTTTTGCCCAGTTCAGCTGTTTGTCCAAAAAGATGCCCAGGTATTTGGTTTCAGTTGATAGGCTTAGGATTGTACCAAAGAAACGTGGTAATTGTAGTGTCCGCTTGACCCCGTTAACTAGAACAAGTTATGTCAAAACTTCTAACTTACGAGTATTAGCAGAACAGGTAAATCGAAAGTTGTAACCAAAATAGAGTTGGAAAGCAGCATCGCAAGTAGTTCCCGTCACAGGTGATGCATGAGGGAGGGGACGATCCCGGGACAAGGCCGGGACAGACGACGTGCCCCGGGAACAAATGTACTACACTACAGCTTCGGTAACAAGGAAAACATTATATAAGAGTGATGCAGTGTTGCCAGATTGAGCGAGTGTTTTTGAAGTGATAACTTCTTTAGGCGCGTTAAGTATTTTTTGAGATGGGGAAAATAACATTGAACTCACGCCACTGTTACCGTAAGCGACACCGCACGTGTTTTGTTAATAAGACGATTAAAAAAATAACCGCTTGAGATATGTTCGGCTGTCTTCGGGATGTACAGATACATCATGCAAGAAGGTTTGCCAATTTTCTTAGCAGTTTTATGACCCTCTCAAACCCAACAAAGTTAATTCTACAACACACGATCATTAAGCAGTTAAGCACGTCCACTTAAACCTGTCACACACAAATTAAACTAAATTGCAACATTTATGTACAACTTTACCTCAGATTGCCGCAACGAGCTCGCGTTCGCAACGAAATACATTCAAAGTGACGTTGTACATACGGGAAAATTGTTAGGTATACAAGCAACTTACAACTTTCATTATTGGAAAGAAAAAACGGCTTATTGGTCGATTCGCACGAATTTACTCGCCCGAAACGGGTGAATTGGCACTTTTAAATTATATTGTTTTTAAGAGTTAAGAAAGAAGTACACGTTTTGTAATATTTAACTCTTATCACTTCTTTGCGCTAGTGTCCATTTTTCTACACTTTATTGCATAAAATTCAAAACTTGCCAATGCCTAATACGTATTTCTGGAGATGTCGATTTGCCCACAAATGAATTAACTTCGTGCGAGTCGCCTATAGAAGAAATATTATTATTTAAAAGTGACGATGTCAAAAATAAATTGTTCAGTACAAAAATATTGTTAGCAAAGCAGCAGCCCTATACGACTTCAAATTGGAATATTTTCTTGTTGCATGGTTTTCCGGACCTTCTTTTCCTAGACCAGTTTTAGTTACTTTTTATCATCATTTCAGCTGAGAGACGTCCAGTAGGTACTGGACAGAGGCCTCCCCCAAATAGCGCCACTTTGAACACGCAGACATCCTCATCTCACAGACATGCACGCCGCAAAAATCTCAACATAAACTCTCTCTCATAATCTCAACATAATATAGAACCTGCATACCTACCAATTTTTCCGTTAGTACATTACCTATGTAGGAAATGCACAGTTTTCTCTAGGGAATAAGCAGAGATTCGAGTCACATTTATGAGAACTGGGTAGTGCAGCGTAATAACATGTAGGTCGTAATGCAATTTGGTATATGGCAGCTACAAAAGTCATGGATTTATAGTTTTAAAAGTTGTAACTGTGGTGGCCTAGATCCTGATTTTAAATATTAGTGTTCTTCTTGAATTTGACTTGTTTTTGGTACCTGAAATCCAACAGGGATGATGACTAATATTAGAAATATTCGAACAAATAATGTGATTGCAAAGAAGGTATGTTAAAATGTGGTCATCAAAAAATCTGAAATATCGATATGTCGCAGGGAAATGAGGTTATCAGGGATTTCACGAAATCCGGTAGATGTCGAATATTATTGTTTATTACGTCTTCTTACTAAAACTATCTAGTGATATGACAAAATACTAATATGAAGTCAGAGATATGTCATTTCACTAAACTGAATGTAGTGAAATAAAGAATACTCTTTATTTCACTACATTAATTTAGTAATAAAACAAAATTACAAATTAACTGGTGCATTTTTATTAGAAAATAAAGTTCACTAGTGCCGTTAAAAAGTACACTAGTGCCCGTGTGGGTACTAGAGCGAGCGAGAGAAATGCATGGCTCGATTTTTATTCGGCAGTATCCGCTTTTCTGACATTTTACTAGATTTAGTTTAATGAAACGACATATCACTGACGATAAATTGGTGTTTTGTCATATCACTAGATAGTTTTAGTAAGAAGACGTAATAAACAATAATATTCGACATCTACCGGGATTTCGTGATATCCCTAGGGATTTCGTGAAATCCCTGATATCCTCATTTCCCTGCGACAGATACAAATATGAAGAAGCTTTAGGGCGAATTTCACCAAACTTTTATACATAGCTCTACCTTCGTAATACAACGAACCAACAAATCGCTAACCAACAGGATAATTAAGGTATGCATGAATGAACGAACCTGCATTAAATGGTGTGGCCAGCAAAGCAGTTGGATTATTAAAGTAGTCAGATAGGAAACGCCGACCTCATCTAGTTTAAAAAAAATATGATTGACGTGTGAAAGTGTTTGTGCAAACCTACTTACACAAAATAAAATCATTTATCAAGAAAATCCCGAGTCAAACTAGGTTGCCTCTGCCGCTCAACTGTTAAAAAATCAAAATTTGATTTATCACACTAATATTATAAAGGCGAAAGTGTGTGAAAGAGTGTGTGTGTGTGGGTGTTGGGGTGTGTTTATATGTTTGTTACTTCTTCACGCTCAAACGGCTGGACTAATTTTGATAAAATTTTGTATGGGGTAGCCGACACCCTGGATTAACATATAGGCTACTTTTTATCCCGATATTCCCACGGGACCGACATTTACGCGGGTGAAACCGCGGGGCGCAGCTAGTAACAATATAAATTCAATTGAGCTACTACGTTTTATACTGAGAATATATTTTGAATTTTTGACAGTTTTTCCATACTAGAACTGTCAGACGTCAATTTTATTCCATGGATAAAATATATAATCTGACTTTGGTAAAATCAGCCCTTAGAAGTTTTTGGAAGGCATTATTCCCGTCCTTATCGTGCGGTACGGACAATTAATGGCGCTAGAATGAAGTTACATAGTCGTGATGTCAATTCTGTGATAGTGCCCTCCTTGTGTAGCAGTTATTTTAAAACGTCTAAAACTTTGCAATTTATGTAGCTTTACACTAAAGGTTATACATAGCACACATATCAACTCGGAAAGGGACCGTCACCGTATCGCCTTTCGCCTCGCCGTCAAACAGGCGTCAACCTAACATAAGCACGTAACCAAAGCGAATCAGCAGATCCGATACGTCGACTCGGCTACGGCTAGGCGACTCAGGCGACAGGGGTGATAGTGGATGAAGAGACGTAAGCTCGGGTACGGAGAGATGTAAGCGCGGGGACGTCGAGCCGTAAGCGCGGGAACTGCAAGTTGCCGCGGTTCGTGAGCTTGTCCCGAGGCGAGGCGATTACGTTACGATTCCGATTAGTATGCGTTGCAGTAGGGAGTTTCATACAAAAAATACTGAATAGCTCGAGTTGATACGGTGATGATCCCTTTCCGAGTTGATATGTGTGCTATGGCCTTCAGCTACAATGTTGTTTGCGCTATTTGCAAACAAATATTTTTGAGAAGTTAAAAAAAAGAATATTATCCTCGTTATTACCGAGAAAACGTTCAAATTCAAGTAATCTTATCTCAGCGACAATCAATGTCAGACTTGTGAAAAATGTAGGTAAATTAGAGGTTTTTTGACAGATTGAGATTAGAATGCGAATGCGGGAATTACCCCTCTGATTGTCACAGGTAGATTAAAAGAGGATTTGCACTGCAAAGTGAGATAAGCTCTTATAGGACTACATTAAAAAAGAGTCCATGTTTCATAAGTTCCATTGAGAGCTCCAAATCAATAAGTCATTAGGTATGTAAGCTATAGTAATAATAATAATTGTTTATTGATCAAAAAGGTACAGATGGTGAGAAAAACAAAACTTATACTAGTAACAAACAAGGTATACAAAGTATGTTATTATATATATGGCAGAACATGTTGATAGTACATCTGTTGACAATTTACGTTACCCTGTCTCTTAAACTAGGGTATACCTGTATCTTAAGAGGCAGAAGACTTAAGTTATTTCATTGTTGTAAAGTATAAATTAGAATTATTGCTGAGAATTGTTTAAGACATGCATCATTCTAATTTTATATCGGGAATGTTCTCCTTTGTGTTCACCCCCTATAATCTTCTCATTTCAGGGCAAACGCCAGGCTTCCTCTGACAGCAAAGGAATGAGAATGGCAGACGTTTACGATTTCAGAATATGACCGTCTTCTATCAAGACGAGTTCTACTTTGTTCCAAGCTTAACCCTGTCAGCCAGTTCTTGTATTTACTTGTCGCACGACGTGTCGTATTGCGACTTTGTTTTTATTATTAACTACATAATAAAATGCGCTGGTTCTTAGTAGTAAAACAAAAGTATAATGTCAATCAGAAGTGGAAACCAAAAGGTAGAAAAAGCATAGACAAAATTAATAAAAAATGGTTGCATGTAAAGTCGGTTTTACGGGCGAAGATTTTACGTGACAACGTCTTTTTCTCGGTAGAATAGTTGAGTGGGAGAGAGACGCAAGGCATTCGGCGGGCCTCTCTCTCGTTCGGTGACTCATCGTAACGTTACCGAGCGTTACACTTTTTCATAAGTGACTCCCAGCCGCAACCTAATTTAAGACGTTGTCACGTCAAAATGTAAAATATCAAAAGGACGAAAAGGCTTGCACATTTATAGAAATTGTTCCGTTGCACTGTCGCGCCGGCCTGTCTGCGGGAGCCTTTACTCCGACTGAAGTAGAATTCTTAATACAAAATTGACAACTTAGACTCGGGTTCAATGTCAGTTTTTGTATTTCGAACTTAAACGAAGTCGGAATAAAGTTCGTAATTTAAAAATGGCTCTGTGATTTAAACCTGGTTCTAAATTTAAATCTTGTTTCGTAATAAAACATCGTGAAAACTAGAACTTTCACGAATTCGAGTTTTTCACGATGTTTTTCTTCATCAAATCATCACATAATAAATTAAGTACTTATACAAGAAGTCTTATTGGTATGAGTTTTTTTGTTTGTTACGCTTTCATGCTAAAACGGTTGAACGGATTTGTATAAAATTTGCCAGATGGGCAAATCGAGTCGAGCCCACGAATTATGACCTGCGGGTTAGGACATATTTCGTGGGCTTGACTAAACTGCTTATAACGCGTACCTTTTTCTAACCGCTCCCGCCATAATCTGCTCGGCCAATAAGGGCGAGTAGAAGCTTCTAGAACATTCTAGAAGCTTCCTAAAACAGTCGACTAGTGCCTTTGTTTCATCATCAGTCAGTCGTCAGAAGTCGGTCAATAGAGTCGCGCACCGCGAAAGAGTTTCCTTGGTATCTATACAATTTATGAAGCTCTTCGCCCACGAACCATAATGTTTTTAATAAAATAATATTATGTGTGACTGTTAATAAAGCGTTTACAGTACATGTGTGTGTGTGTGTTAAACGCTACTAGGTATAATGTTAGAAGCACTACTTGCACGTTCAACAAATAACTTGTACACAGAACACGTACCTAATTTCTAAACGTTTTGTCCATGTGCTCAAAACTTGCATTAAAGTACAGTCAACAAACGAGATACGTATGCAGGATCGTCGGATATAGTTGAAGTTTAGTAAGAAACCGATGGATGTTCTCGAATAAAATTTAATTTTATTAATAGAAAACAAACAGCTCATTTGTCAAATTAAATTTCAGTCGACAACATCTATCGGTTTCTTACTAAACTTTAACTATATCCGACGATCCTGCATACTTATCTCTTTTGTTGACTGTACATAAAGTCGCACTTACCTATTCCACTACACCTGGACAAACTAAGTTACAATATAATTTAGCAAAATCTGAACTAAGTAAGTTCAGATTTAGATCTTAAGTGGACTATGTTACGTATTTTTCATTATTTAAACGTTCTTCATACTTAATTGTATGTCACCATATAATTATGAACACCGTTAGTTTACAATCAAAATTGTGAACATACTGATAGTTACAATTTAATGTACCTTTTAATTTTCAGTTTATCAATACTAATATTATAAAGAAGTAAAATTTGTTTGCTTGTAAGTTTGTATGTAGGGTGTAATCTCTGGAACTACCGGACGGATATGAAAAAATCTTTTTGCATTTGATAGCCGAATTCTTGAGGAAGGTTATAAGGATAGCCTTTAACTTTCCTAGCGTCACGTTACGACGTGAGCGTCTTACGCCTTAGGAGCCGAGCAAAACGAAAAAAAAAGTCAAAGTCAAAGAAAGAACGCTTAGCGAAAACGAAATATTAGTACGGGCGAGCGATGAGATGCGACGCGATGGTTCAGGGGTCAAAATTTCACGCGGACGAAGCCGCGGGCAGAAGCTAGTAATCTATATAATCCATATCAAACCTCTCTCCGATTTTACCACCCGGTATTAATAAACACATAATCAGCCTATAATGTTCCCACTGCTGGGACACAGGCTTTCTCTCGGTGAGAGGGAGTGGGCCGTAATCCACCACGCGGGCCCAGTGCGGGTTGGTAGATGTCACATGTCTTCGAATTTTTTATTCTAGGACGTGCCGGGTTCCTCACGATGTTTTCCTTCACCGTTTTGAGAGCAGTGGTGATGAAATAATTTACACAAAGTAAAGCGCCTGCCTGGGTTCGAACCTACGACCTACAACTCGTAAGCCGCGGCCGTTACGACTGGGCCACCCCTGCTCTCGAATTAATAAACAGCCTGAGCATAAATATATTATACCACCAGTGTATCTCAACGGGGTATCTTTGGGTCGGGTCTCTCAGTTTAGGTATCTAGGGTATGTTGTGACCCAAAACCCTGCATGATGACGCAGACATTGAGAGAGAGCGGAGAGCATTGTCGGTACGCGCTAACGTGTTGGTACATAGGTTTACGAGGTGTACCTACAGCTCAGGTAAAGATAACTTTGTTCAGAGCCTACTGCCAAAGCTATATACTAGTTTCCTATGGACAAACTACACGCAGTGGGCCTACAATGCTCTCTCTCAAGTACAATATAACAACGCCTTTAGGATTCTGGTGCGATTACCTCGAATTTGCAGTGCGTCGGGCGCGTTTGGCGAAGCGGGGGTGGGTGTCTTTTACGCCGCAGCCGTTTGAGCGTGAAGAAGTAACAAACATATCAACACACACACACTCACAAACTTTCGCCTTTATAATATTAGTGTGATTATTTAATTCAATTTAATTTTAATTCGTTTTCAATATTTGATCTCCTCATGACTAATATAGTTTTAAGAAAATGTACTTACATACTAACAAAATATTGACATTTAAATAATTTACTTATTTATTTCTCAAAAATATTTATTTCTCAAAAATATTTATTTATCTAAAATTTTTTGAAAAATTATGTAGATTATTGTTTATATTTTTAGCTCAGAACCACTCTACAAAACAAAATCATAAGGTATTTTTCTAACTGTCAACTAGCCTCATCGAGAGCCAGGCTTTTCAATTTCGAATTCTAAACGGATTTTTCCTTTGCCTCGTCTGGCGCGGGTTGATAAAATGCATGAAACTGTCAATACCTACCTTCTTTTGTTCCGTATTCATGGATGGCAGAGTTGAATTTAATTTTTTATTTTGTTTTTCAGTGGAGTTAAAGTCACCTCAGTAATTATTTCTCAGTAACAGCCCAGAGTTTGTTACTATGACTTATTAGTAAAGTTAAGAAAAAAAGTACACGTTTTATAATAATTAACTTTTATCACTTCTGAGCGCTACACTATTATCTATATTCAAAATGTGCCTAATACATATTTCTGGAGTTGTCGACTCAACAAATAAATTAACTTCGTGCGAGTCGCCTATAGAAAAAGTGATATTATTTAAAAGTGACGATTCGCCTGTTTCAGGCGATTAAATTCGTGCGAATCGACTAATAAGCCTGTACTAAAGGTATACCTCTGCCTAAAACGTTGGAGATTACCATAACCATACCATACCATAATCAGTCTATAATGTTCCCACTGCTGGGACACAGGCCTCCTCTCGGTGAGAGGGAGTGGGCCGTAATCATCTACATCTACCAACCCGCACTGGGCCCGCGTGGTGGACGCGGGCCCAGTGCGGGTTGGTAGATGTCACATGTCTTCGAATTTTTTGGTTCTAGGACATGACGGTTTCCTTACGATGTTTTCCTTCACCGTTTTGAGAGCAGTGGTGATGAAATAATTTACACAAAGTAAAGCGTCCTGTCTGGGTTCGAACCTACGACCTACAACTCGTAAGTCGCGGCCGTTGGAGATTACAGGCGTTATATTGGGGTATTCTTCGAAACACACTAAATGAAAAACTAAAGATTTACCGAATATTTTATTTTATAAAAAGTTAAAAATATGGCTGCTGGAAAAACGATTTTATTCAATACTTACCCAAATGAATTTATAAATAATGTGTTTTAAATTATTGGATGTGAATAATGTGTTTTAAATATTTAATGTGATAATGAATACTCAATGTATTGAAAAAAGTAATTTAATGATTGTTAGAAACTAGTATTTAAAGCGTGCCATTGGACGTAAATATACTCATATAACTACTTATTGTAAAATTTTGCATGTGAAATGTCTGTAATAGGAAACTTATTTAAATTTTAAGACCAACGCTGTACCAATACCTATTGCAAATAAATGATTATGATGATGATGAAAAATCAATTACCTATAAAAAAATAAAAATCACGTAGTTTTAAAATAATGTTTTGCTGGGACACAGACCTCCTCTCTTCCAGAGAGAGTGGGGAGTAATCTACCACGCGGGCCCTGTGCTCTTTGGTAGATGTTACATGTCTTCGAATTTTTGGTTCTAAGATATGCGGGTTTCCTTACGATGTTTTCCTTCACCGTTTTCGATAGCAGTGGTGATGAAATTATTACACAAAGTAAAATGCTTGCCTAGCTGGATTTGAACCCACGACTCGACTCGACTCGAAAGTCGGAGCCGCTACCACTGGGCCATCATTGCTCTCTACTCTAGATAATGTAATAAAAACAAAATATGGGCAAAATAAATATTATTTTATTATTTATTTATTTTATTTTATTTGCCAACCGTACAAAACCAGTTTACACAACAGAAAACACCAAACGCTCTCAACTTTATTTTCGTGTACCGGTAAAATGGGGTTACATTGATTAATTTTGAAATAAAACTGACTGTAACTTCTTCAGTTATTTATAAAAAAATACAAAAAAAATACTGTAATGGCGACTCATGGTTTTTTATTGATAAAATTATTTATTTAATTTTTACGCCCTGTAGGTTCCGAGAAAAAAAACATTAAGTGGCTTATCATCTATAAACTTGATATGGGGTCGCTTTGATTGCCCCCGTTTTTTGTATGTAATAAGAAAGTAGCCCCTAACAGGAAATCATCATCATCTGCCTAGCCTTTTCCCAACCATGTTGGGGTCGGCTTCCAGTCTAACCGGATGCAGCTGAATACCAGTATTTTACATGGAGCGACTGCCTATCTTTCCCCTAACAGGAAATAGAAACAAAAATTAAAAAAATTGTTCACTCATTAGTTTTTGAATTAAAACACTCCATCAGTAATCATCAAAGACACCCCGCTATTCAAATGTCACCCCATTTTACGGTAGTACCTGCCTTATAAATAAACATTTCCATAAACATCATCGTATCAACTCATACATAAAGGTTGGCACAGACAAACCGTGTAAAATAAAGCGGCGGTCTCACAGGGAGCTATTTAAATGTAAATATAACTTATTCTTATGTACATACGAGTATTGGAACCACGCTTGGCGACAATTCCCGATATGTGTGAAATTATATTGAATTTCACCTATGTGGTCGGAGTAAATCGAGTTCATGGTGAAATTATATTGTGTTGAAGTATCACAAGTAGGTAGGTAGGAGGAGTATGCTGAAGGCCAATTTCCGTAATTAAAAACGTTCAAAATCTAGTCGCTATTTCACTCAGCGACAATCAATGTCAAAAATGTAGGGAAATTATATCAGACTGTGAACGTTCTTAAAATTACGAGAATTGCCCCTGAAGTTTGGACTTACTTAAATGTGATTGCGTAACACGCATAAAATTACAATTGATCGCAATGCCTTTCATTTTGACAGACAGTTCAGCCACGTTCATTGCGATACTTACGTTGTTGAGCAGACGAATTTTTCAAACGTATGAAGCATTGGATTAGTAGAATTTCCTTCAAAACCCTCGGATTGTCATTGAAAGTGTGTTACGCAATTAGGGTGCTGTAATAAAACTTGTCAGCTTGTCAGTAGTTTTTTTCTTTTTCTTAACATATGCTGTCTCTGCCTGACTGCTGAGCAAAGATATACTTGTCGCATCCAGTCTGTTTGACTATTCAGAATGCTAGCGCCATCTGGTGGTGCTTGACTGGTTTGGCCTGAGTTTGTGGGGAGTCGAAGAGAGCGTGCAGCAAGGTGGAGCGGCTCTCTTGGACATTGGACATCGTACGAACGGCATGCGCTCAGAAATTGTCCCGCGTTCCGTATCTGGTTGTATTGTGTACCTACAGTGTGTGATTCGCTAGTATGATTAATTTGTTCGTGAAATTATAATCTGATTTGAACTAGAAAATGGTTTTTCTATTGCGCAATAACCAACACTTCCCACAGTACGCCCACAGTAGTTAAAATATGGCTGATAATAACGAGATACACATACCTTCTCCGTCATACTTATTATCTATATTCTTCCATAACAGACCTCATCCATCGCTTTCCATCAGGCGTGATTGAGGTCAAAAAGGAATAAAAATAAAAGCCTCCAAATCCTTTCAAGCATCCTTTTCCAGGGCCACCTCCATCCAAACCTTGAGGTACCTACGCGTCCAGGTCGTCTCGCCAGCTCTTTCTGTCAGTACTACCTGAAATAGGTATATCTTGGAGCAAAGATATCAGTCCTAGCGATTTTTTATTTCTTTCGGGGTCATGAATTCATGCTTATCTTCAGGACTTGTAAATGTGTTAATTGCACGACTCATAATGTGAAGCATTAGAGATTGCTCTACGATCGTTTTTTTTTTGCCTTCTCTCTGCAACTGTTTCTATTGTTATGCTCCTGCTAGTACACAGAATCTACTTAATTTATATACCATTGTATAGATAATATAATGGAGATTGATTCTGTACTTTTCAAAAATTGATTTAATGCAGTAGAAACGAAAAAAAAAACATAAAATATTTCTAAAAAAAATCCCGTCAATCAAGTGTGAAACCTGGAAACATTGTAGCTTGCGAAAAAATCAATTAATTGAGTAATTTTTTCTTATAGATTAGTTAGGACAGTCGTGGCCAGCCGAGTCCCACACCTCAGCTTAGCGGCTTTTTGAGTAACGTCAGTACCTAATCTGTGTTTTGGAGCGCAGTGTGGTGTTGCGAATATGGTCTGTCAATTTGACGCCTAGAATACTGCGATCCATTGCACGTTGGCAAACCTTGAGTTTAGACTTTTGAATGTTTTTCAAAGACCAAGCCTGGCATCCATAGGTCAGAATGGGAAGGATGCACATGTCCATAATTTTTCTTCTAACTTTTATAGCATTGCAAAAGTAAATATATATTTCCTAAAACGAATCAACATTTCCAAGTTTTCAACTCAAATAAACCACCAACGAAAGCTTTTGCCATTCGATTGAGCACGTTCTGACGTCGTAAGAGACTGGGACTTTTCGTCCCGCGTCCACGTCTAAAGTCCAGTTCCCACATCCCTATTTCCACATAGTATCTTGAGACGACGGATCCTACACTATAAATAATAACAGAAGGTTAGCTTATAACCAGTGAAGACAAATGCACACAGAGATAGGGCCAGGGGAGTAATTGCGTGAAACACTATCAGTAGCAATGAATGTCATTTTGACAGTTCAACAACATTCATTGCGTTATTTACGTTGTTGAGCAGACAAATTTTTCGAACATATGAAGCAATGGATTAGCCATATTAATAATTATCGCAAATTGAATGTGACAAATTGTCAAGCGTTCGTAAACTCTTGGCGATAGGCTGTTGATAAAACATTTAACCAATCACAGTAGTTTACTTGTGCTTCAGAATTTGTCACATTCATTTTGCGAGATCTTTCGTTCGGGAAACTGGCCCATAGCTACTCAAAACGGCGAAGGAAAACCTCGTGAGGACACCGGTATGTCCTAGAACCAAAAATTCGAACACATGTGACATCTACCAACCCGCACTGGGCCCGCGTGGTGCATTGTGGTCCATTCCTTCTGACTGCGAGGACCTTAGTCCCAGCAGTGGGAACATTATAGGCTGAATATGTTTATGATTTATGCAACGAAAATGTTAAGCAATTGTTTAAATCTATCCTTGCCCACATAGCGGACTTTTCAACCTTTCGACCTGTCATTTTCATCGAAAATTAATTCTCTTCTTACAGGGTGTAAAAAAACCCTTTTGCAAAGTCATGACGCATTCTGTACATCAAACTAAGTGCTCATTAAACGAGCCAGCGGCAGAGGAACTGCTGCAGACGGTAGGCGCTAACGCGTCAACGGCTGCAGTCGACGCATAGATGGCTGCCGCCAGCTGCAGTTGCCTCTGTCTGCGTTCGTCTCTTTGAAGTATTTGAAGTTAGGTTATAAAAAAAAAAATAACACACACACACATTTTAAAAAATCGTAAAGAAAAGTTGAAACTTTGACCTTCAATATCTCTGTAACCAGGAGGTTCCTACGTATGGTCCAATACAAAAATATCATAATAACGGGATGAACCAGTGACTCCGCCTCGAAGGGTATTTATCTTTACAAACTGACCTTCTGTGTCTATCTATTTATTGGGTCCTAAGTCCCTGGGGAGCGATTTCCCTAATGTTGTTCACCGAACTTACATAACATTTGAATATCTCATCATATTATTTCGATTTTTTATTTGGTCTATTTCCTTTTGAATAGCTCCGACGGTTCGGCGTTGTTATGCGAAATTGGATCCATTTTGGTGTGTGGTGGTGTTTGCATAATATAGAATGTCGTTATTTTTTTTTATTACAATGGCGTTTTGGTAAATTTACAGGGTCAAATTAAATGAGTTAGCGAAACTCGACAGACGCGATAGGTTTCGTTATCAGAATATTAAAAAAAAAAAACAAAAAAAAAATTTTTTTAGGGTCGACAACCGCTGTTGGTGTAAGCACATCAAGCTACCCGAAACTGTTAAATTTTCCCAATCAACTTTGATCCTTATGCTTCAGCGATAAAGAAATTTGACAGATTGTAGTAGCTTGATGTGCTGGCGTCTGTACTTACGCAGATGGATTGTAGAATCCGCTATTTAACATAACTGGTAGCTGTTTTCAATTGAATTGTCATTGTTTTTTTTTTTTTAAACGTTGCCTCACACTAGGAATTTCTCCTGTATTGTGGGTGCGTTTACAAACATTTAAACTCACATACACAAATAGCCAGACCCGGAACAACTACTTGTAGGTCATACAAATATTTGTTCCGTGCGGGAATCGAATCCGCGACACGCAGCGCAGTAGTCAATCGCTTAACCACTGCGTCAACAGTGTTTAACAAAACTGCTACTCACGTTTAGACGTAATGTAGAATGGCTTATCTGCAGTCACAATAAGCGTTTGGTGTGGCTGTTAATGCCGAATTGGTACAGTTACCAAACTGACTAAACCAATTATTGTCAGTTTAGTTAGGTTAGAAATGTGACTAACCGCGCGCGAGCCGAGCGAGCGAAGTGAGCGGAACGAGCGGCCGGCGAACGCTACTTCCAAGTTGGTCGCAGTTACTATTTAGTATATTTAGGACTGACTTCCATAAACGTCCTTCAGTTGTTTTTATAACGGAGCTGCGGTTATATGAAATTACAGATTCGACAATCCAAAGTTCCAACACTCTATTATCAATTGAACACACATAGTAGGTACTATCAATATTTATGGCCGAACAGTGGTGCTAAACAAGAAGTATTAAATTATCCTATTCTAACACCCCTCCGCCTCACTGTCATACATAAATACAATGCTAACAAAAAAATTGGTTTTGATACTTAATTTATAAACCTCAACAACAAACTAGGTACTTTCCGAGCAGGTAGAGAATAATTATTTTTCTCTTTCAAGGAGCCGATGGCGTTGTCTTCACTGGGCGATCTGGTCCTTCTTTATTATAATCAACTAGCTGTGCTCCGCGGCTTCACCCGCATAAGTGTCGATCCCGTGGGAATATCGGGAAAAAAGTAGCCTATATGTTAATCCGGGGTGTCAGCTACCTCTGTACAAAATTTTATCAATATTGATCAAGCCGTTTGAGCGTGAAGAAGTAACAAACATATAAACACACACACTCACAAACTTTCGCCTTTATAATATTAGTGTGATAAACTCAAACAAACAAACTCGATAATCTACCTAGCTTTTTCTAAAATTTGAAACTTATAACTATTTAATATAGCTTCCAGTCTAGCCGGATGCAGCTGAATACCAGCATTTTACATGGAGCGACTGCCTGATATATACTATGTCCCTACACTAGGGACACAGTATATATCAGGCAGTCGCTAATTTAAATAAAAAAAAAAACAAATTCAGTTTTTAAAATATCTTTTAAATTGGTCTAATATTGAAGGAGGAAATAGGCGAGAGCCAAACCTCGAATTATGAATATTTACTTGGGCTTTTTCAAAAGTTTCTACGACCGCATTTCCTCATAATAAACAATTACATTGCCCAGTGACTAACAAGTAATATCAATACCTACACTATTGTGTGGGATATAATTGGTATTCAGTACAATGGACAGCATGTAATTGGTACAGATTCAAAGGTATTCCGACAAACAGCAGTCTGTGATATTATGTAGACCTACCGGTATTGTTACCGAATTATTCAGGTTCACTCACGTGTAAGGGGTGCATAAATAAATACCTATTTTGATGGTGTACAATTGCAAATACTCACACAAACAAAATTAATAGCAAACTTGCAAACAAACAATAATTATAATAAACTAGCACTTTGCCCGCGACTTCGTCCGCGTGTATTTCGTACTTTTCTCTAAAAATTTCGAATAATGTTGTTTATGATCTTTATCATTTATTTAGATTGATAAAAAGGGAATCGGGCCAATTTTTAAGTTTGTAGATCAAAGGAATCAGATTTTTCAAATAAGGATCCCCGCTTTTCACCCCCACAAGGGTGGAGTTTTGAAAAATCGTTTGGGATGACGTGTCCATAACTTGACTCAAAGACCGATACCTACTCATCTTCAAGTTAATGGAAGCAAGCAGTAAAATCCACCCCTTCTTCTTCTTAGCGTGTCGATAGCAATCTAAATGGACTCGGCCCAGAATTTGGCTACTTGTTTGGCGCCATTACCAGCGTCCACCAGTTCCTATAACGTGCAGCTGACAGGACATGCAGGACACCATATTAAGTGTCCCATCGTTTATGGAACAGCACCACATTTACACTCCAAGGCGGAGTCGTCTATGAATCTCCACCTGAACAGGTTTTCCTTGCTTCAGCTAACCTGGGTCCGGAGTCTGTTTAAAGACTTCCAGGTTACCCAAGGTTACTCATGTCCAGGTGGGAGGTCTTCAGCGGGTGGGAAGAACGGTTTGGGTAAGGAAGGACTGTCTCGCCACAGCTTCAGTCTTTCTTGTCATGGTTCACCAATGAGTGGGACGACACACTTTAAAAAACTGTTTCGGCTTTTCAGCCTTTGTGGCACAAGGATGTTGTCGTGCAAAAGTTCATGTGTCGGAGACCATTTTGGCTCTTTCGCTGGAGCCAATGCTCTGCGAACTACTGGTGGCGCTATTCCTGCTAGTGGATACAGCATTTCCTACTATATTTCCCAGCAATCCACCCCTTAAACTTTATTACCCTTTTCCACCTTGGTAGGAGTCGAGTTTTGAAAAACCCTAAAACACATACCCACTTTTTGGTCTTAAGTATAAATACCGAGTTTCGAGTTAATCGGACCGCGCGTTAAAATTCATCCATACAAATTTTGACACCCCCCAATCCCCTTTTAGGGGGTAGTTTAGAAAAACAAAAGTGCCAATCTTCATAATTTACTTTCGTGCTAAGTTTCAAGTTTATTAACTAAATGAATAAGATTTTTCATATAAACTGTATCCCCGCTTTTCACCCCCACAGGGGTGGAATTTCGAAAAATTGTTTGTGATGTGTTTATTACTTGACTCAAAGATTATTTATACCAATTTTCGAGTAAATCAAGCCACGCAGTAAAATCCTCCCCGTAAAATTAACTACACCTTTTCACCCCGTTAGGGGTAGATTTTCGAAAAACCCTGATACGTGTTATTCTTTATTTTTGGTCTTAAGTATAAATACCGAGTTTCGAGTTAATCGGACCGCGCGTTAAAATTCATCCATACAAATTTTGACACCCCCCAATCCCCTTTTAGGGGGTAGTTTAGAAAAACAAAAAGTGCCTATCTTCATAATTTACTTTCGTGCTAAGTTTCAAGTTTATTAACCAAATGAATAAGATTTTTCATATAAACTGTATCCCCGCTTTTCACCCCCACAGGGGTGGAATTTGGAAAAATAGTTTGTGATGTGTTCATTACTTGACTCAAAGATTATTTATACCAATTTTCGAGTAAATCAAGCCACGCAGTAAAATCCTCCCCGTAAAATTAACTACCTATTTTCACCCCGTTAGGGGTACATTTTCGAAAAACCCTGATACACGTTGTTCTCTATTTTTGGTCTGAAGTATAAATACTGAGTTTTGAGTTAATCGGACAGCCCGTTAAAATTCTTCCATACAAACTTTGACACCCCCCAATCTCCCTTTAGGGGGTAGTTAAGAAAAACAAAAAATGCCAAACATAATAATTTACTTAGATAAGTATTCGTGCCAAGTTTCAAGTTTATTAACTCAAGGAATAAGATTTTTCATACAAACGAAATCCCCCCTTTTCACCCCCTTAAAGGTTGAATTTCCAAAAACCCCTTCTTAGTGCTCCCCTACATTATAAAAGGAAGCCGTGTGCAAAATTTCACATTCCTAGACCCAGTAGTTTCGGCTGTGCGTTGATATGTCAGTAAGTCAGTCAGTCATTCATTCAGTCAGTCAGTTTCTTCTTTTATATATATAGATATTTATGAAAAATGGCTCCCCAAAAAAAAATGTTGTCTAGTGGCGTGCCTTCGCATTTTAAAGGAAAATTAAACAAAATAACATGTATAAATAAGATGTAGCAAAATTAAATTAAATGAAATTATTTATTCTGTAAATAGGTTGTCGGAATCACTTTTACACGTCTTATTATTAAAAAATAAGCTAGATGTGGTCGGCGTTTCCTATTTCTCAGACTGGAAGTCGCAAAAACAAAATCATTTTTTTAAATATATACACAACACTCGCAAAAAAAAAATCAGCTGTTCCCTACATTTATGTTCGCATAACTCGTCAAAATGTAGGGAACATGCTGATTTTTTTTCCGCGATTTCAGGTTTGGCCCCATAGTAAAAGTTGTTCATAATGATGAGTACAATGACCTCTTAAGAGGTTTTGGGTTAATTCATTAACACCCTGTATAAATACCCTGTATAATATTGTTTAGGTATAAGATTACCTGCAAATGTTTTTAATCCTAATGTTTTGCTTGAGTTTGTTTATTAATTTTTAACAATACAGCCATATTTTGGGTAATTAATACTTCTCTGTCCATTTATAATGGACGCGAAAATAAAATAATACAGTACCAGAATGTCCCTCATTAACTACTAATGAGGGCAACCTCCTCATTATAAACAAAATTAATCTGTGTACCGAGTATTTATAAATCCCACCAAAAACATTTTCATGTAAAATGTTGCCAAGACGAGATCACATATGGCTCGCACTGCCAAAAAGTTATCAGATCTCATGTAGAGTCCAGCTTCTAACTCTACACGCCCTAACTTCACAAACTCTACACCTTATTCAAAATATGAGGCTTGGCCGTTTCGTTACTACAAGAACTATTGTATAACAGAAAAGTAATGAACAGTGAATAAATTTGTCACCTTACGTCCATGCGATGGTAGCGAAACGGCCAAGCCACATATTTTGACTAAGGTGTAGAGTTTGTGAAGTTAGGGCCACCCAGAGCGGGAGGGGTGATTTGATGATTTCCCACCCACAAAAAAAAAAAAGGCCTCCCACAAGGTGAACCGACCTTGTGAAGGCGGCAGGAACTTCTTGGATGCGAGAAGCACAAAGCCGGTCGAAGTAGAGGTGCTTGGGGGAGGGCTATGTCCAGCAGTGTACGTGTTTTGGCTGAAATGATGATGATGATGAAGCATAGCATAATCAGCCTATACCGTTCCCACTGCTGGGACACAGGCGTCCTCTTTCTGTGAGAGTGAGTGGGCCCACCATCACGCGTTCCCAGTGCGGGTTGGTAGATGTCACATGTCTACGAATTTTTGGTTCTAGGACATACCGGCTTCCTCACGATGTTTTCCAGTAGTGATGACACCTGTCAGGGTTCGAACTTACGACCTAAAACTCGTAAGGGTATAGGTAGTCAAAGTAACGTAAAAACGCAACAAAAAAGCGGTCATTTATTACTCTATTAAGGACTCGGTTCAAAACCGTCAAAGTATAAGCTGAACTGCGATTCTCAGGCTATAAATCAAGGGAAGTCCTCATTTTTGTGTGCCTAGCTTTTCCGATTTACTGCCGAATCGCCGCCAGTATTAATGTCATTTAGCGTTTAACGCTAGCCCGTGATTTTCAAACGTAAAAAATGGTGTAAAAATGCAGACTTTAAATTAATTTCCGGTGGATACACTTCTGGGGTATCGCGAAATTCATCTGTACTGTATTATTATCTCTATGCGGAATGGAGGGCTGAAGGGTACTGTGAGCCTTTTACGAGCTCCTGGTATCAGGATGAATAAATTAAAGGAGGGTTGACGAAAAACTTCCATCATTATTCCTACCGGTTCTACTTGTAATAAATTTCAATATGTTTCTATGACTTCGCTTGCCAGCTAATCTGACTCCTACACTTATTTCTTCTATCCATATTAATATTATAAATGCGGAAGTGTGTCTGTCTGTTACCTCTTTCAGGCTCCTTCAAACAGGCGCGACACGCGATAGAATCGCGCGCGACACAAAGGCACCGCAAGTCGCGCTACGAGCGGTGCCTTTATGTGGCGCGCGATTATATCGCGTCCCGCGCCTGTTTGTAGGAGCCTTTACGCTTAAACCGTAGAACAGATTTAAATTAAAACGGTTTTCGGAGTTATTCCTATAATTGTGCTACATGACCTTGCTTCTTGACAAATATCATGATTCTAGGTCAACGGGAAGTACCCTATATATTTTGATTCCCTTGAGAGTGTCAAATATACGTTTTTTTCCGCATAAACGGCCGTATCTTTTTTTACGTTAACTTAGTGGTTTGATTTTTTCACAGCTTCAAGGGACCGCAGACTTGAGTATATGGTAATAATTTCAACTCGATAGCTCCACGCGTTCCCGAGATAAAGGGTCCTTGACAGACAGACGGACGGACGGACAACAAAGTATTCCTATAAGGTTTCCGTTTTTTCCTTTTGAGGTACAGAACCCCAAAAAAGATGACAAATGAAGATTCGAAGAATTAATTTTGCAAATAAGAAAGAAATAAAAATATATGTATATTTTTTGCAACAGGGACTGAAAGGGGGTCTGAAAAATTCGAACTGGGGCTACTAGGGTATGTGGGGTATTATATGAAAGAGCGCAGTTTGCACATTCTCAAACATTTTTTCTTTGTTTTTAGGCCGCATAGTTTTCGACTTTTGATGAAAAATGCAAAAAAAAAATACCGTTCCCCCCTTATCTCCGAAGTTTGCAAAGAGAAAAATCTGAAATAATTCTATGGGATAGAAGTTTATGTAAAGACTAGCTGTTCCCCGCGGTGTCACACGCTGCGCGGCTCCTATGGGTCGTAGCGTGATGTTATATAGCCTATAGCCTTCCTCGATAAATGGACTACCCAACACTAAAAGAATCATTCAAATCGGACCAGTAGTTCCAGAGATTAGCGCGTTCAAACAAACAAACAAACAAACTCTGCAGCTTTATAATATTAGTATAGATAACAGGAAAAATAAAACGAAGTCTCGAAATAGCACACTTTTTCAGATATCATCAAGAAAAGTTACATTAGTTCCACTATCGGTCAAGAGATGGCGCAACAAAAAAGTACCTGTATCATTCTACACCGCAGTGCCTGTGCACTGCGGTGTAGAATGATACAGTTTCATGTCAGTGTCAGTGTCATGTTTGACTGTTCAAACAAAAAAACAAACAACAAATAAAAAATATATGAAAATCCAAAGACAAAAAAAAAAAAAATCGAGGACATGTGACATCTACCAACCCGCACTGGGCTCGCGTGGTGGATAACGGCTCACTCCCTCTCACCGAGAGGAGGTCTGTGTCCCAGCAGTAGGAACAATATAGGCTGATATGCATGATTATGGTCAACACTGAAAATCTTGCTATATTTTGCACCAGTTTATGCACACCGCCTTAACATGAAAATTTCGGCAATATATTAAGTGGTTGTTGCGTTCTAACAATTTATATGAAGACAAGACAGAGGACAATCCGTCTTCTTCCCTCCGAGGGAGGGATAACTCGAGACTTAATTAATTTGCTAAAATGCTCTCGTCGACGTGAAGGCCTTAACGCTGTAAGTCTTTCAGGAAATCACACTTTGGTACTTAGATGTCGAGATTGCGTGGGCCGCTTGTTTGCCCTTAAGCCACTTATAAATGATATTTTATCTTGAAATTGGTGCTTGGGAAACCGCATTTTAGGGTATTCGAGTGTATTCTTCGTCTGCGTGTATCTAATGCTACAAATTTTACGAAGGTGAAAAATTTTATGTTTGTTACTCAATTTCGCAAAAACGGCTAAACAGATTTAGATGAAATTAGCCCGCAGATAGTTTATACCCGGATTAACACATACTTTTGAGGCTGGGCCTAATGCAAAATCTTCAATCTTTGATTAGATTTAAACAGTAGGTAATAAATTATGTTCAAATTGGAAAAAAATATATGTAAAAAAAATTAACAAAATCGGTCTCGAAAAAATAACCGCTGTTCCCAACATTTATGTTCGCGTATCTCGTCAAAGTGTAGGGAACAGAAGATTTTTTTGCGGGACCGATTTCTTTCATTTTTTGTTGGTAGATATATCTTTAGAAAAGGCGATAACAAGTATGTGGTATAAATTATTGCATATATTATGTGGTTCCGATACTGTATACATTTTTCATAGTAAATGAAAAAAAAAATGGAAAAAAAAAAAAAAAAAAAAAAAACGTGTGAGGTCAGAGGAACCGCTAGGAACGAAGTTCCTTACGCCATACACGCACGCACACACACACTCGTAATATTTAAATACAGTGGAGTCCGTTTTTCGGCAATGGCGGACAATCTCAACAGAGACTAGCCTTCAAGCTAGCTCTTCCCTCACTCTCATAGTCCGATGGGACGGCAAACCGACACGACCGGAGAGAAATCAGAAGGCTAATTAACGTAATTAAATTGTTCAAAATCTAGTTGCAATCTCGGGGCCTAAAAAGGTCACTTTGGCAGAATCATAAAAGGATAACAATATGAAATAATATGGCGAAGACAGTCCGTGTTTTTCTTTTTTCGCTGCACCACGTAGGTAATCAAAGAGATTGGATTTGGATTGGATTGATTGGTATTTTAGCACAGACAAAAAGAATTAACAGAAAAATCCTTCACCAATGGGATTTGATACGATTAAGTTAACAGTTAACTGTCCATTATGATTCATAATGTTATCCTTTTATGATTCTGCCAAAGTGGCCCATTTTTTTTTTCAAAAATTTAGGGATTTCAGACGTATTTTTGGCAGATTTAGACTGAGATTAGACTGTAAACGTTCTTAAAATTACGAGAATTGCCCCTCTGGTGTGTTACCTCCTTGCCTCGGAAAGCACGTTAAGCTGTTGGTCCCGTATATTAATATAATAGAAAGAGACAGTGATAGAGAAAGTCGCGTGGAGGTGGCATTACACTTTTTCCTTTCTGGACGATCATTCCCCTCCTACCGCAACTTCGTTCTAAGAACAATAACAAGAAATTATCTCCATAATAAACAAAACAACATTACAAGCAAGCAAATAAGCTTTAAACATACAATAAAGTCTCAGTTTCAGTACTAAACATTCCCAGTAGTTACAAAATGGCGCCGCCTCAAGAGGGGCCACTCGAAAGAGCTTGTAACTCCGCTTTTATTGCACTTTGTCATCTAGATAATATCCTTCCTTCTTCAGGGAGGCCGTTAAGCCTCGTACAACATGATCTAACATTTAAGAGTCTATACCATAGGTTTTCAACCCTATTTTGCCCACCGCCCACTTTAAGAATATTTTTTTTCTAGAGCCTTCAATTTTTTTTACTTACCATCTGTTGTGCATCTGTAGCAGCTAATTGCCACGATTATATTTAAACGATAGGTCATATAATTTTCTCTGGGTCTTCTACTGCCCCCTAAGTCTTAAACGCCCAAGAGGGGGCGCTATCGCCTATGTTGAGAACCTATGGTCTAGACCAGTGGTTCCTAACCTTTTCAATATTGTTACCCCTGGACGTATTAGGAAAACTGATTTAACCCCAACTTTAAAATGTTATCAATAAACAATGAATTATATAAAAATGTCATCTTAATTCGTGTTCCACATTAGAGACGGTTTCTGGCCTTTGTTTTCAGTGTAACCAAAGTTGAAACACCACGCTCACATCAATAGGTGGTGGCAAAGGGTATTAGCATTTTTAAAGCTCTGTTAGCTATAACAGGATAAAACAGACATGGCGAGGCGATCGCGACGACAGCTAGAAATAGATGCCACGTGCGGTTCTTACGGCGCGGCGCGGTTTTTTTCTTTTTTGCTAGGTATTTTATTAGATTAGGTCTTAATTAATAGGTTCTTTGTCACCCCCACAGAATAGCTGATTTACCCCCGCGGGGGTAATTACCCCCAGGTTTGGAACCACTGGTCTAGACTATGTGCTTCCAATATATACACTTGACGATGGATTTAACAAGATACCTAAGGCTAGGTTCGTAACACATTGTTGCTTGTCTTTTAGTATACGTTTACATGCAGTATAAAGGTTTTTAGTTTTTTTGGTTTAAGGATGAATGGCGACTAACAAAGTGTGCGTATTTACAGTAGGTACCCTAATTTCGTAACACGCTTTCAATCACAATCCGAATCATTTTGAAGGATATTGCTAATCCATTGCTTTATATGTTCGAAATATTTGTCTGCTCAACAGCGTAAATAACGCAATGATAGTTGTTGAATTATCAAAATGAAAGCCATTGCTATAGTGTGTTACGCAATTATCCTGCAGGGCAGGTGAGTGAAAACGCTGGGAGGAGACAACCTAGAAGGACTTTACAGTGACCATATTGGTGAGTTATTCCGGTCTGAACCCCCTCGACTCCCTCCTCGAACCCCTGCTTGCTCGTCTTCTGTTTTAATCTCTGACTTATCCACTATAAAGTTTCTCATTCCGGTTTGATCTTTAGAAAAGTCAGGTGCGTAGTATTCGCAACAGGCGTGCGTGTATGACCAGATGTATGAAGGAGTATGTAAGGATCGTCCTGTAGTTTCGCCCTACCGCCATAGGAAGAAGGAATGAGTTTATGTCTATAAGTGTAAAGGCCTGAGCAGACCAATAGTGTAAGTACAGGATCGTGTTGTAATGTATAGGTACATTACAACACGATCCTGTACTTACACTGTAACTCTATGAAAGATGTCAGATTGATTGCGTGGCGTGGCCGTGGCAGTCTTAGCTCTCAATCCAAAAAAAAATTTGAATTCCCAGTCAATTTGAACCAAAAGCAATAAACATTACATCGAATTTGGTGTCATTAGAATAATTGTTTGATTGGCGCCGGGATCCCGGCGCCGCCGTATAAACGATTATTGTAATGAAGAATTTGAATATTAGAACTCAAGATAGTCGAGCTGTCTCCCAATACGGTATGATGGTACGGTTTAGCTGGCTGTTGTTTGACACGTAATATTACTCAATTTATTATAGTACTATCTTCTGAAATTTCTTGTTCCCCTGACCCACCCCGACGCATCACATCGCCTTGCTGCGCTAGCGTTCTTTCTGACTATTTTTCCTTTTGCTCGCCTCCTAAAGGTCCTAGTGTGATGTCAAATAGCCTATAGCCTTCCTCAAGAATTAGGCTATCAATTGCAAATAGAATTTCTTAAATCCGACTAATTAGTAGCCAAAATAAGCCCCTTTGTAAGAAATCAAATTGAAATAAACATTTTGCACTCGAACTGGGATGCAACAAAGTATTAAGGTTTTATGAATCTCAAGAGTCAATTAAAATGAGCTGAAGCTCGACTTGAAAGAATGTTTTAAAGCAGAGAGAAACCATACTCTAGTTCAAAGTTACAATAAATGGAGTAGGTATATTGGGATATTGAAACACTTCAGTAATTCTTAAAATAGTTTGCGATATCAAAATCGGAAAAAAATACGCTCTTTAATTTGTGGTAAAGTTTTTGCAAATTCTGTAGCTCTGTAAGCTATATTCGCGATCCAAAATAGATAGTGATAGTTTCTTATCTTCTCTATACCATTCGTAGACACGGCTGATGCTTTCGTTATAACTGTTATATGATTTGAAGGCACTGCTGTCACGACGAATGCAAAAGAGTTTATACATATTGAGACAACAAAACAATCACGAATATATTTTATTTGATCATAGTTACCTTCTGCTAACAATAATTAGTTCAATTGTTGCGGCTATTGTATGATTTGTATGCAACACGTTACATACAAATCATAAAACGTGATCTGGAAAAATATTTGGAAAAAAATAAAATATTTTTCAATTTTCGCAAAAATTAAAAAATGTTTTACAGTTTCGGGTAGCTTGATGTGCTTTTGGTACAATATCTAGAAGGAAATTCAAAATCTATTTTATCGTTAACTAGCGACCAGTCCCGTCTTCGCACGGTTGCAATACTGATACCTACTAAATATATTATACTACAGAATGTCTATAAATACAACGTTCACAACTTTTTTGTCATTAGACAATACAAACATGTTTTCTTTAAATGTTACTCTTGAAAGCGTGCGATCGCTGCTAATCTTAAAGTGTTTTATGGCGAAGCGCGGCCTTACCGCCGCAACCGCTATGTCCCTGCATTTTAAAATCTGTAATATCTTCGAAAATATTCATTTAAATTACATGCTGTAAGGGCCATATTGATTACGGTGGAGATCTGCCCAGCTTGGGCAGAGCACCGCCGTGTCCTCACGGCGGCGATCGGCGGCAGCGATCTCTCGCGTCCGGCCCTAGTCCGGGCCATGGTACGGAGCGAGAGTGCATGGGAGGCTATCGCCTCCTTCTGCGAAGCAGTGATGCTCGCGAAGGAGGAGGCGGAGCGCGTGAGGGAGCGGCAATCCTTGCGCCCTTACGCCCCCAGCCGCCGCAGGAGACGCCCCGGGCGTCGGGAGTCGATAGCCGATTCCCGGCCACCGTAGGCGCGGGCTTGCGGGCGGCGAGCAATGGGCAGCTCGCCGTCCGGTAAGGAAAAGGCCCGGGTCTTAGGCCAGGCCACGCGCGCCTCAAGGAGATGTCAGCACCAACTGACGGGGTCCGCTAGGGCCGATGCCCGCCGGGGTCGCGGGTTGTTCGAAAGAGATACCGTGGCCCCTGGCACAGGCAAGTGAAGGAACACGGGTGGGTTTTAGTCAGTAAGAGTCTGACACTCCCTTCCGCTCTGCCCAGAGCGGGAGGGGTCATTTGATGATTTCCCACCCAAAAAAAAAAAAAAAGGGCCATATTAATCTATATTAAATGCAAAATGTATTTAAGGTACGGATTATGCTGGATTAATGCTGTATTGCTTAAAATCGCTTCGTAAATAAGCCATTATTTCTCGTAAAAAGTAAAGGATAAAAAATGGTTATTGTGGGTTATCCCTAAGAGATAGACATATTATACCATCACGGCCTTTTTTGTACACCTTTTTAAGGTGTACAATATTGTAGTACATTTTTTTGATCTATCTCGTTGGGTTCGCCAGCGTTTGCAATGTAAGCGCAAAAAAATGTGTTTATTTACGACATCACATTAGAAACCTCTAAAATTATCAGTGTTTCTCTACTATATTATGCATGTATTATACATATAAACCTTCCTCTTGAATCACTTTATCTTTTAAAAAAACCGCATCAAAATCCGTTGCGTAGTTTTAAAGATCCTAGCATACATGGGGACAGACAGACAGCGGGAAGCGACTTTGTTCTATACTTGATGATGATAATGATGATATCATTATTTATGTCAAAATACATTAACATTCATTAGTATTATCACTCATGTCAAAAATATATTACCATTAATAATTAATATGTCAAAAATACACATTGTCTTGTTGGGTTCATGAATAATGCGGCATTATTGATAGTCACTTACTTAAATGACCATCAAATAGTGTCTTACTTTTCTTCTATGATAACTACATATTTCAGTATTGTCATCGTCAAGGTATACATCGAAAATGACGATATTAAAGTTGTTGAAAAGTTTGATGTTGATTGAAAATATCTTAGGCATATACCGAAATTATTCAAGCCAGAAGAAAATTAAAAAATATTTTATTATTTTCCAAATATTTATCCAAACCACGTTTCATACAATAGCTCTAATATTAATTGAACAGTATTTGTTGTTAGCAGATGGTGAGCACGGTCAAATAAAATTAATTCGTGGTTATTTATCTGTCTTAGTGTATATAAACTCTTTGGTATTCGTTGTGACTGGAACCTGTTACAGCAGTGCCTTCAAATCTTACTACGAAAGCATGAGCCGTGTCTCTGAATGGTTTAAAGAAGACAATAAATTACATAATTATATAAAGAAAAAATGCTGGTTCAGCATTATTTTGATGTTATTTTGGATCGTGAATTCAGTTTACAGACATATAGAAATAGCTGCAATATTTCCGCAAAAGAAAATGCAACTTATCATTTCGGTATCACCAATTATCTTAAGAATAACTGTAGTTTTTCAGATTCTTATGTTCTATATTGTTGTTGTGATAGTGGTTCATTTGTTTAAATGCTTGATTTCGTTGATATCCGTCGTTCAAGAGAGAGTAGGGAGCTGTGATATTAGTTCGGGTGAGCAATGTGATATCACAAGGGAGCAGATTAAAGAATGGATTGAATTGTATCGGGATTTAGCAAATTGCTGTGAAAAATTAACGCTATGCTTTGGAAGTCAGGTACTTGTATTTGGAATTGATTTGAATTGACAAATAATTGCCGCCTTTGTCTAGTGGTTGGAAGCATTACTGCTGAACATGTGGCCCTGGGTTCAATTCCCGAGTCGGGCAAATTGTTATCGGGTTTTTCTATCTGGAATTTCTCAGTAGCAGCCCGGAGTCTGAATTTGTGGCCGGTTGTTGGCAATTAGGCTCAACCCTGTTTCATAGGACTTGAAGCATAACTGGCGAAATGTGGGTGTACTATAGGTACAGTCAACAAAGGAGTTAAGTATACAGGAGCGTCGGATATAGTTGAAGTTTACTAAGAAACCGATGGATGTTCTGGACTGAAATTTAATTTAATAAATGAGCTGTTTGTTTTCTATTAATAAACTAAAATTTTATTCGAGAATATCCATCGGTTTCTTAGTAAACTTCAACAATATCCGACGCTCCTGTATACTTAACTCCTTTGTTGACTGTACACCTCTACCTACCCTTTCGGGGAATACAGGCGTGCTGTTAAGCTATGTAATGACAAATATTTTTAAATATATAGTTACTGAGTTATTGCCTATTTTGTTTTGTACGATAACCATTATTTTTATGTTTTAGTTTTACTTCTCGGTGATATCGTCAATAATACATAACGTTTCGATGACATACTCAATGTTTTACTTTAGTTTTATACATGTAAGTATGATACCACTTGGTTTCTCAATAGTAATATAACTGCGGGCGATTCAAGCCTAACAAAACCCATTTTGCTATGTTTATACCCGATTATAGCCGATTATATACTATATCAAAATCGAAGGAACACAAATAAGCGACGCCAAAATATAGGATGCTGCATTCAATTCATTTATTTTAGTCAGACAAAAAATATCCGTAAAGTCACAAGTAAACAAATTCAACAAAACATCACAATATTAAATAACATATACCATAATCAGCCTATATTGTTCCCACTGCTGGGACACAGGCCTCCTCTCGGTGAGAGGGAGTAGACCGTAATCCACCACGCGGGCCCAGTGCGGATTGGCAGATGTCACATGTCTTCGAATTTTTGGTTCTAGGACATGCCGGTTTCCTCACGATGTTTTCCTTCACCGTTTTGAGAGCAGTGGTGATGAAATAATTTACACAAAGTAAAGCGCCTGTCTGGGTTGGGACAACTCGTAAGTCGCGGCCGTTACCACTTGGCCACCACTGCTCTCCATAATAACATAATAAATAAATAAAAAAAATAATAAATAAAAATAAACAAGGATAATACACAAATTATCTCCCCCATGCCTTAAATATGGGCGCATGTCGGGCCAACCAATGCCGCATGAATGGCCCGTCTAACCTGTCGGCGACGACGCGGGCGAGGAAAAATTTTATTGGCTTCAAGAATATGTATGCCAATGTAATATTTATGACGCAAAATATGTCCGACAATATTGCATTGACACATATTTTTGCAGTCATTGCAGCATCCTACATGTTGGCGTCACAAGTCTCCACAGATAGTTTTAGCGTTCCTTTGATGTCACAACATTTGTGTTGCTACTTGTATATGCCTTCGGTAACTGTAAGTTATATATGTATACATCTAATAGACAACATTTTACGTTACCGATTTGACTTCATTATAAATTTCAGAACGGCGACAGCAGTGAGGCTAAGAAACTGTGTTATGTCATATTTGTAAACGCAACTACTTTGATGTTGCCAGCCGTTGCTGGACAATTGACTCGTAACCAAGGGATGAAGATTCACAGGGCGGTGGCTAGACTTTATAATACAGTGATCATAATTGGTAAGAAATATTCTTTTCTAAGTAACTACTAAATACATCTAAACGATTGTGTGTTGTGTAATGTGTACGCAAGTATTAATTTTAAAATATATGAATTTATAAAATGTTGGTGAGTTTATTACAAAAATGGTATTCTCATCACAATTGTCATTTAATTTACTTGTCACCTTCAACGGGGTCTTTATTAATTAACAATAAAAAACTAATTTCAGATTCGAAAGAAGCTGAAGCGAAATTAATAAAGGACTTTATACGTCTGATAAAAAATAAGCCCATAGAGATCAAGTTATCGTCCAAGATTCCTGCTGGGATGTACATGCTGCCAGTTATACTTATGTTTACTGTCAACTATGTCATTGTTTTGCTTCAGTTTAATCACATTATTTAATTTAATTTATTTTTGCAAATGTCATATCACACTAATATTATAAATGCGAAAGTTTGTAAGTGTGTGTTGGGGTGTGTTAATATGTTTGTTACTTCTTCAGGCTCAAACGGCTGGACCTATTTCGATAAAATTTTGTATAGAGGTAGCCGACACCCTGGTTTAACATATAGGCTACTTTTTATCCCGATATTACCACGGGATCGACACTTATGCGGGTGAAACTGTGGGGCGCTGTTATTCATATAACTTCATATGATTTCAGATTTTTTATGTTGCTGGGGTTTCCACGCTTCTGTAGCGCTTCGTAAATATGAGAAAGAGGGTGGTATCAATAATGGGTAGGTTACGTGGAGGCTCTGACAGCATCCTAAAGACATTGTTTGACAAGGTGGACAGCCCCTTTATTTGGCACTGGGTGCAGAGGCACGTGCCATTATGTGTTGAGCCACGTAGTCACTAGTTGTTGTTAGGTTAATTTGAAAGTATTACTAAACAAATCTTTAAGTCTTTGTTACTAATACTATATGGATTGTGTAAATTTTTGTGTGAAAACATATGTATAATGTAATTATGTTATTTTAATTTATTTCATAAAATTATAATTTTATTGAGGGTATTTTGAATGGCCATTTGCCAGTCTGTCCTTCTGCAAGTTTGTTACGAGATCACATGAAAACAACTTAATGGATTTCAATTAAACTTGAGTATTTATTACAGCTTAGACAAAAATTCATTTAATGGACTCTATAGTGCATGATATCTAAGATTTATAATAAATTGCCATGTTGTATCGCTCGCACATATTTAAGCGGAAGCTAAATGAATTCTAACTGATAAAGTGTATTACAGTGTGAAGGAATATCTAAAAGGGAATCCTTATGGCCAATAATTAATAATAAGATTTACAATCATAGAAATTACATGTGAAACTCAAACTCAAATAATTTATTTCAATTAAACCTTGTACAGGCACTTTTGAATGGTCAAAATTAAATAGTCTGTCAGTTAGTCAGAAAGTTGAAGCTAGTTGCCCATTCCAAAGCGTAGATCTCTATGGAGAAGAACGGGCAAGAAACTCCATGGACACTCTTTTAAATCAAGATATTACAAAATCCTGGGTACATTATTCTTGTTGCTTCTATATGTGAGAACAATGTAAAAAAGACAGAAATGAAGAAACAATTCAAGACATAAGATTAAAAATAAGCCATGGCAGTTAAGAGATGACCAGTCTCAACCGACGGCGCCCGTTCACGAACATGACGCGTGGATCAGCACCATCCAGCTCAACCATTTTGTAGGGAACCGAATGATCCAACACACGCGCCACCATCGGTGAGACATTTAAGTGAGCATGACACGTTCTCAACTGCCATGCTCTTTCAAGTCAACATCAAAAAATCATAATAAACGGAAACATGGTTCTTACATTTACCTACAAAAAAAAAAATGCTTCTAAATTATACAAAACTACAGTTTGCAATTTATATAAGAGGTAAATAGAATTTTATTACCTACCAAACAGGAAGAGATATTTAATATTGAAGTATTCAACACTTAAAACTTGATTGAATAAATTAAAAAAGTTATGTTCGTAATGACAGAAACACAAAAAAAAGAAAAAGGGAAGCACCTCTTCCAAATATTGAAATTAACTACAAAGATAGACTTACAATCTTCAGCAGTACTTGTTGGAAACTCTCAACAATTACTTAAACTAGGACTTTATTGATTTATTCACTGACACTCTGACATTTATTTAATTACATATAGACTACTAAATACTCCTTGACATTAAACATACGGTTAAAATGATTTTCCAATTTAATAATGTTGTAATATTAATTGCTAAGTATTTTGAAATTAAATTGTAATTTATGTGTAAATTTTACATGCCCATCCATGTGACGGCAGAACATGGAGAACATTATAAAAACACTGTGTAACATCTATACTCCTACCCATGTTGGCAAAAATAAATGATTTGATTTCACATAATATATTTTATTTCGAACGGTCGAGTAGTAAAAGCTGTCTCGCCAGATGATGTCGCGCGGTCTCGTTTGATGAGTTCTAGCTACCAGAACCGGGTTTCGAAAAAACTTACAATTTGACAAACAGTATGAATGTGGTCTACCCACACCGTACATGGTGTTTCATGATTACTTATGATTAACGAGTACAAGTCTATGGCAGTGTTGGTGGTTTTCTGAGTTACGCCCAGAGTTAGTTGCTTATTATTAATATCTTAGGCAAATACAGAAATTACTGTAGCCAAAGAATAAAAAAAATAATTTCCATTCGAAAGAATCTGAAGCGAAATTGATAAAGGTCCCCTTATACGTCTCATGAAGAAGAATCCAATAGAGATCAAGTTATGGTCCAACCTTCCTGCTGGGACTTGGGACTGCTACTTACTGCTAGTTATACTCTTCTTGGCGGTTAACGATGTTATTGTTATATTACAGTTTAATAATTTTATTAAATTAAGTTTTTCGTAGTGTGTGTGTTCCTTCAACTTCTGAGTTTAGGCTTTATAATATTACATTATTATTATTTACATTATTTATTTTCCACTCCTGTTGTGTGACTTTATTCTTTTTGTTTTCATACAATTCAGAGTATTTGATCTATCTCAATCAATCTGCCTAGCTCTTTCCCAACTGTGTCAGGGTCGGCTTCCACTCTAACCGGATGCAGCTGAATACCAGTATTATATATGAAGCGACTGCCTATCTGACCTCCACAACCCAGTAACTGGGTAACACGTGGTCAGACTTTCGGGCTTCTAACTACCCATAACGACTGTCAAAGCTCTACGAATGACAGTCAGGACCAACGGCTTAACGTGTTTTCCGAGGCACAGAGGGGTCTCGATATGAATGGTCACCCATTCATAGACTAACCTCTACAAGTGCAGCTTAACCTTCGACCTACTCCTCTGGCTGTAATTATTTAGCCACGAGCAAGACTGAAGGCTGTATGCTGCCTATCTATAGATGATATAAAAAGTAATTTAAAAAAATTAAACCGACTTCAAAAAGAAATTAACTCAAAATTATGAAATAACTTTAATTTCGGAAGTCGGTGTCTTGGGATCTGTATTTTAGTTTTATGCCACCGACTTCCGAAATAAAAGTTATTTCATAATTTTGAGTTAATTTCTTTTTGAAGTCGGTTTAATTTTTTTAAATTACTTTTTATTTCGTAATTTTTAGTTTTTGCACTAGTATTTGACCAAGGTTTTGAGATATTTTCCCTTTGACACTACACCCGTAGCTCTTATCAATAAGCCAGGCCGTCACACTTACACGTATTAGTCCATATCTTCAAAATTACTGAATCGATCTTGATGAAACTTGCACTGTTCCCTAAGTTGAAGAAAATGTAAGCCAATAAAAAAAAAATTGTCACGATCCGATTAATAGTTCCGGAGATATGCGTGGACAAACATACATACATACATACATACATACGTCTATGAAATTTTGTATATTTGTTTGGAAGCCCTAATAGATCATCATATGTGAATATAATGCAATTCCAATAATATTACATACATACGTATCGAATTGATAACCCTCCTTTTTTTTGAAGTCGGTAAAAATGATTGGTAATACGTACTTGACTGGTGACAGCTACTTAATGAATGCATGATTACTTAATGAAGGTAAACTACTTACCTACATTAAAGTAACAAAATGTTTCTTTCTACTCATTATTACAAGAACTTCAGCAAGACAGCGTTAGAAATAAAAAAAGTAATTTAAAAAAATTAAACCGACTTCAAAAAGAAATTAACTCAAAATTATGAAATAACTTTAATTTCGGAAGTCGGTGTCTTGGGATCTGTATTTTAGTTTTATGCCACCGACTTCCGAAATTAAAGTTATTTCATAATTTTGAGTTAATTTCTTTTTGAAGTCGGTTTAATTTTTTTAAATTACTTTTTATTTCGTAATTTTTAGTTTTTGCACTAGTATTTGACCAAGGTTTTGAGATGTTTTCCCTTTGACACTACACCCGTAGCTCTTATCAATAAGCCAGGCCGTCACACTTACACGTATCAGTCCATATCTTGAAAATTACTGAATCGATCTTGATGAAACTTGCACTGTTCCCTAAGTTGAAGAAAATGTAAGCCAATAAAAAAAAAATGGTCACGATCCGATTAATAGTCCCGGAGATATGCGTGGACAAACATACATACATACATACATACATACATACATACATACATACGTCTATGAAATTTTGTATATTTGTTTGGAAGCCCTAATAGATCATCATATGTGAATATAATGCAATTCCAATAATATTACATACATACGTATCGAATTGATAACCTCCTTTTTTTTGAAGTCGGTAAAAATGGGGACATTTTTATTAAAGAAGTGGTTAAAACATTTTGTGTTAGTGGAAAATCTTTTAGGCATATACAGGAATTATTGTAGTCAGAAGAAGATCAAGAAATGTTTGATTATTGTTCAGATATTTGTTCAGACTCTGCTGCACACTATAATCCTTTATAAAGATGAACATTTCCTGTTAGGAGGAAAGGAAATTAATCAAATTAAACTCATGCATGGTGGTTTCTCTGCGTTGTCTTATGCAAATTCGGTATCATCCGTCGTGACCAGTATCTGTTATAGCCGCTCCTTCATAACTTTTATTAGAAGTATCAGCCGTGTCTCTGAATGTTTTCAAGATGACAAGTTTATTCATGCTATTAAGAATATATACTGGTTCAGAATAGCTTCTACAATATTGTGTATGGCGTTATCTCTCTACAGATCTTCGCAGATTTTAATAAGTTACATGCTAATGGAAGGAGATACGGATATGTTAATTTTTGTTTCAGTTTTTTTGTCACAAACTTTAATCAGATTTACAGTAGTTTTTGAGAAAATTTTATTGTTTTTTGTTATCATGATAGTGGTTCAATTGACCAAATGCTTGAATTCAATGATATCAGCCGTTCATGAGAGGTTGAGAAATTGTCATACTAGTTCGGATGAGCAATGTGAAATCTCAAGGGAGCACATTCAAGAATGGGTTGAACTGTATCGGGATTTAGTAAATTGCAGTGGAAAATTGACGCTTGGTTTTGGACGTCAGGTATATCCTACGAATCCTACTATCCTAATTTTATATATGCGGAAGTCTGTGAGGATGGATGGATTATTGTTACTCTTTCACGCAAAAACTACTGAACGGATTTTAATTAAACTTTACAGTATTGTAACTTATGGGTCTCCCTTGTTTCACCAAAAATAAATTGCCAAATTATCACTTCCCAAACAATTTTCCGCATAATTTCATTTGCCAAATTATTACTTAGCAAAAAATCTCTTCACAAATAATTGTAACCCAAACCTAATGTTTGGCAAGTGAACGTTAAACGTTCACTTGCCGAACTCCGTTAATTAGTATTGAATTTCTGATTTTGATCATCTACTTTTGCTGTTGACTGTACCTTTCATCCCGAAAAAAAGTACTGCTCCCGAGGAAAACAACATTATTAGCGTTATTATGATAATAGATGGCGCCACGTATCTTTCGAACGGGATTGACACTTATGCGGGTGAATCCGCGGGGTGCTGCTATTACTTAAATAAATCGTTGGAGTTTTGACCTTCAAAGGCTCCAAAACCAGAAATGTTTCTCTTATATTCAGTTCTTAAAAATATCCTATTTATGAGAAGAATATGTGGCCCTCGGCTTAGTTAAGGGTCACACCCGTCATATTGCTTTCTAATAGTGTTTTAACGTTTCAGTTTCTCTTTTCATTCATGATGTCAATGACATACTACATGTTGCTAACGAACCATCTATGCACCAAGAATGTTTCAAATGTAAGAATATTATGGCTATTTTTATTTTTTTGAGAACAATATGCTTTGCTTAAATATGACGATTGAGTCTTCTAAAGCGCATTTTGAAATAAAAAACTGAGAGTTAATATCCAAGCGAAATAACATACGGTCTGCGCGGAGTCGTGAAGCTCGCAGTTCTGATCCTCTCGACCACGCACCGCCAAGAGCGTCATTATCGGTTTTGATCCATTTAACCACACAAAAAGACGGTGCTGTGCCGCTTTGGGCAAAATTTTTATTTTTATTATTTTTAACTGCTAACAGCTCTTGACCTCGATCTTGCCTGGTGGAAAGCGGTGGATGAGGATCACTGACCAAACTGTCATTACAGTGCTAGATAAATTAAGTGTCACAAATGAATGTAAATATTATTCGTATAACATTAATGTTCAAATTCGAACGGAACACTTGCTCACTTTCGCTCATACGAATATGAACATTGCAGATATTAAAATTAGATTCACATTCGTATGGAACTCTTACTTTACTTACTCAGGGCAAAGTGTGTGTGTGTGTTTGTGTTATTCGCCTCATACTGACAATTCTGCTTAGTTGACTTGACTAATTAATTATTATTAATTACAGCAAGGAGACATGAGAGCAGTGATTATTGTATTAAGTTTCTTAGTATTAACGGTGTTGCCAATCATTGCTGGACAATGGTCTCGTAACCAAGGGATAAAACTCCATAGACTGCTGGATCGACTTTATAATACAATGATAGTAATTGGTGAGATATTTTTTTTTTTTTTAAATGGCATCTCGCAGTTCAACCATAGGGGTTGTCGACTGCTCAACCGGACTTTCCTGTGGATGCCACAATAAATTGGGCCTCCAGCCAGGGCATAAAAACTTAAAAACTAAGCGACTACACGCTAAGGGCACCCCCCCGGGGGGTTCGGACCTCGGCTTAGGGCGTCTCTGGGAGAGGACAGCAAGGGACAGGCTGGATCGGAATTATTTAATGGGGACGAATTTAAAGCTACAGGCTCAGCGGCGCGGGCTGGCTCGAGCAAGGGTCGGGGTGGACATGGTACGGGGTGTCGCGACGGGCCTCGACGGCGAGGACGGAACGACGGATGTCGGGACTTGTACTTCTTGAGAGTACTGGTAGATTTACTACTCTCCTGGAGGAGAGTAGTGGCGTCGTCGGGGGTGGTGAGGGTATGCCTTGGTCGGCGAATCCTACTTATACGGGACGGAGTGTAACGGGAGGCCGCCGCAATCAGGGGATTGGGATGCTTTATAGCAGAATCGAAGTAGCGCTTGGAGAGGCGCTTCATGAACTGCTGGACGGTGGGGAGTTTGAGATCGACGTGGAGATTCACGTTTCGGACATAGAAGGGGGCACCCGTGACCTTTCTAAGGAAACGGTTTTGGAGGGTCTGCATTTTATGCAGGAAACGAGGGTTGGCGTGCGCGAAGATTACGCAAGCGTATGTCATGATGGGACGGATGACCGCGGTATAGAGGCGCAATTTGCACCTGAGTGACAATTTGCTGCGGGCGGTCAATAAGGAGTGGAGCCTACCGAGAGCGAAAGCGGCGCGCGAACGCGCCGTCTTTATGTGCTCTTTGAAGTTGAGACGGTGATCGAGAATGACGCCTAGGTATTTGGCTTGCTTACCCCAAGGGATCGGCTTGCCATACATAGAGATCGGGCTGGGGAGGGGGGGGTGAATTTACGCGGTTTTGAGAAAAGTAATTGGTGAGACCGTTTCTAATGATATTTATAGAACTTTGCAACACTTAAGTCACGATTTTCTGTGACTTAAGTAGTCCATTTTTACATAGAAAAGCGTGACTTAAGCGCAGGTTTAGGTCACACGAGCTATATAATAATATACGATACATGTGACTTAGTTTACGCCGTGCAATAATGGACTACTTAAATCACATGTATCATAATGTACTATTTTCTAATAACTGACAACTAATTTAACTGAAATTCTATTACGTCATTCAATTTTAGATTCAAGTGAACCTGAAGCTAAAATGATAAATTAGAATATAGCTAAATAAAGCTAAAATTTTATTTTAGATTCACGAGAAGCTGAAGCGAAATTGATAAAGGACTTCATACGTTTGATAAAGAAGAATCCAATAGAGATCAAGTTATTGTCAAACCTTCCTGCTGGGATGTACTTGTACATGCTGCCAGTTGTGTTCACTTTGGCTGTCAATTATATCATTATTATAATGCAGTTTAATAATATTATTTAAAGGTTTGTTTTAGCAAATGTACGATAGTGTAACTCTACGATTTTAAGTAACAATTACAAATTTTGAAGTGGTATAAGTTTTTTTTATTTTATTATGAGTGACTGTCTTAAGAATAACTGTTGGGTGCATTATTTAGTTATTCTACTTAGAAATTAAGTACTGGTTATTTTATTTATTTTTGACTGGCTAAATTATTACGCTCGATTTAAAAGAAATCATTAGATTGTAATGTCTATATGACTGACAAATAACTGTATAGTTATGATGAAAATTGTCACATTATATCAAATTTTCAAATTATATACTTATTGTCTAACTACTAAAATTAAATTAAAGTTGCCCTTACACGTGATTGACAACGAAAAACGTATTTTTAAAGAATATGTAATATAGTGTGTTGCCGAGTCTGTTTGCATCACAGATGGATAATGTTAAAAATGTATTTAGAGCAAAAAATAATAACATTTTGTGAGTTAACGGTGGAATATTGTTAAGGTATATTTCGTCGATAATGTTACAGTAACGCTTCACAGAAATATCTCCCATGACATAAAAATATATGGAAATAACCCTAAAAAATTATAAAATAAAAGAAAATATAGAAATAAAAATAAAAGTAGAACCTTTAAAATAATTATTTTTTAACACTCAACGTGATATCAGATGATTAGTTTATCTTTTTGGTTGATAAAATGTTGTTGTAATCAGTGAATAAAGATAATGAGTAGTATGAAGTGACGGTAATTTTAAGAATTTAAAGCGGACTGTCTCGCAGGCACAGCTAGTGTAAATTATCGTCAGGCCAACAAAAATTTTTTTTTTTTTTTTTTGCTAGCCTATGCTGTCCCACTGCTGGGCAAAGGCCTCCCCCAAATCCTTCCAGGAACTCTTTTCCCGCGCCACCTCGAACCAGCCAACAAAATATTAACATTTAATTATTCAGACTAAAGGATGATTTCCACCGTACGAATCCTACGTCGCAGCATACTTTCGGCTACGATAGCGTGTCATGGAAGACGCCCGCGGTCAAGCTGCCGTGCTCGGCTTGGTAATATAGACTTTAACAGCTGTGTACACGATTTAATATCGTTTGGAGATTGTAAAATAAAGTAGTTGAACAATTTATTATTTCTCGACAATATTTTAGGAATACATATACTGGAATTATTGTACTCAGAAGATGAGGAAATATTTGCTTATGTTTCAAATATTCGTCCAGACTTTGTTGTACATTATAGCATAATCAGCCTATAGTGTTCCCAATGCTGGGACACAGTCATGCTCTCTGTGAGAAGGAGTGGGCCCAGTACGGGTTAGTATCCACTAACCCGTACTGGGCCCACTGTCACATGAAGGCACAGTCATTAAATTAATCTCTTTAAATTTGTCTCTGAAAGTGTTTCGGACTTAATTTATAAATTGATCGAACAGCTCGTTTCTGCAAAACAAGGATAGTCTGAATAACGGCGGAATTTCCCCACAATAGAATACCAAAGATGGGTTGAACTGCATCGGGATTCAGCAAATTACTGTAGAAAAGTAACACTATGCCTAGGGCGCCAGGCATCTGCTTGTTATTGATTAATTATTTGGTCATGGTAATGGACCTAGGTGATTGGGGGTGACCTATGTACATGTCTTTGAACGTCTTAATCTCTATCTATTTAAGATCACGCTACAATTCTTAGGAGACGAGTAAAAAGGGAAATAATCATCACGCGGACCAAGTCGCGGGCAGAAGTTAGTGTGAAATATACATATATATTAAACAGGGGCAAATATAGCTTGGACTAAATCCGTCGCGTGTTTGAATAATGACGATTCTTCTTCAAGGATTCTAACGGTATATTATAGGATTTAGGGAGAAAAAGATTTACCCTCCAAAAATTATTTATGTATGTTGCTACAAATGTATATTTTAACTAAAGACATTTCGTTCGTTTTACAAAGATTAATATAAAAATAAATATTTGCATTCAATGTAATTTTATAAGGCTAAGGGTATGAAATTAGCGTCGGTGGATTTTCTATACCGTGAGTATTTCAAGTAGTACCTAACTATTGGAGGTGCGACCGTTGTTCATCAGATTGTGAACGATTTTTGTTTGTTTTATCACGATTAGATGTTGCCAATAGATGTCGTTACGTGTTTCCACTTCCTATTGCATTAAAAAATTGTTATAGAATGCATTAAATTGATTATATCTTTTGATAGACTGAAGCGATTGCGATGAAACAAAGACTAATCACTACTCCGAGTTGAAAATGAACCATATTGGTTTGGTACTTTTTATGTAGAACTTGTTCAAATAGAAAATCTCTCACATCCAAACAGACAAACCGACAAAAATTCCAAAAATTGATGAAATGGCATCTGTTGGTTATCCTTTAACACCCCAACAATTTTTTTTTTCAATGTACAGTAACGCCTCGTCTACAGATTTATTATATGTATAGAATAGAAGATAGATAAGACAGATAAACAACCACGAATTAATTTTATTTGATCGTGCTCACCCTCTGCTAACAACAAATTCTGTTCAATTTATTATTAGAGCTATTGTATGAAACGTGGTTTAGAGAAATATTTGGAAAATAATAAAATATTTTTTAATTTTCTTCTGGCTTGAATAATTTCGGTATATATGCCTAAGATATTGTCAATCAACATCAAATTTTTCAAGCACTTTATTATCGTCATTTTCGATGTATACCTTGACGTTGACGAATACAATACTGAAATATGTAGTTATCATGGAAGTAAAATAAGACAATTACCTTTGCTATTTGGTGGTCATTTAAGTAAGTGACTATCAATAATGACGGATTATTAATGAACCCAACAAGACAATGAGTATTTTTGACATATTAATTATTAATGATAATATATTTTTGACATGATAGTATTAATTAGTTAAAATGTTTATTGACATCAATAATGATAAAATAGATGTAGAATGTGGGAGTGTGGGGCAAATAAAATGCTTAAATAAACATTCTAAATGGTTTAATAAAACTTATTTCCTCTAACCGTGTGTCTCCCGTAACGTTCCCTTCCCAAACTGTCTTCCGCCATCGCTCTACTCTACTCCCTCTCACAGTCGTTCCTTCTCTCTCTCATGCGTTACGTTCCATTCCTCATAATAATACATTCACTCTTACATTAAAAACACTCATCCTACATTCGGCCATCCTGCTCCCATATCTGTCCCCAGATATGCTTACTCTCCAGACATGCCACTCTTACAAGCCTCATTCACACACCAGCTATCCACCTTCACTGCACTGACATAACTTCACAAATTCACCATACCTTATCTTAAACAATCTAGCTACTAACAAAGTTTACACAGAATAACTAAATTATAACATTGTACCATACTATATGATAGAATATAAATTCTGGTAAATACACAAAATATGTACCCTTAAGAACTTAAAAAAAAACTTATTACATCTTAAGAACTTAAGTGCTATTTACTTAACGAAACAATACTATTGTATCAACTTGCAAAATCATAACAGAAAAAAAAAATAACAGTTGAGTTAGCACTAAAACTTATTATTTTAATTACAAAAATAATATATATAGCAGCATATAACACCTATCCTGGTATTCGTAAGGATACTGAGCAGTGCTATTTAGGTACAGCTAACTATACACACACACATGACTCCTTTAACAAAAAATTAATAAAAAGTAAAATAACAAACAAACACTATCATTCATTCATCCTTACCTGGCCATTTTTTCATGTTATCTGCTGAACTAGATGTTCTCTTTGGCCCTTCTGTGGTATCATACAATTTTTCAACTTCGTATCTGTCATTTCTCTTGACCTTAGTAATCCTATAAGGTCCAAGGAATTTAGGTTTCACTTTTAGACCTGGGCCGAACTGAGTCCTCTTGATTGCAACTAAATTATCCAGCTCATACGATGAACTAGACTTTCGCTTCTCATTATAAGTCTTCTTATTCTCATCTTGTACTTTTTGAATTTGTTGCTTGGCTTTCAGCCTCACATTCTCTCTATTTTCATCATAACTGTTGATAACTTCTTGCTGCAATAGGGTAACTATACCAATATCTTCTTTACACCTCATTTTTGTTCCAATCAGTAATTGGAATGGAGTGGTGTCTATAGATCTCTGGCAGGTACTGTTAATGGCTCTCTGGACACGACTCACATGCTTGTACCACAAAGACTTATCTTCTATACACAATTTGGTCAGCATAGGTATTAATATACGATGAACTCTCTCTACCTGTCCATTTCCTCGAGGCACTCCAGTAGTAATCTTGATGTGCTGGATATCTTCTTCTTTACAATACTCTTCAAATTCCCCACTGGTGAAAGATGTGCCTCTGTCTGTTATGATCCTAGTAGGGTTACCAAAAACCTGCTGATGAAATCTTAATTTATTTAACGCTTCTGTGCTTGTTGTAGACTTGGTAGGAAAAAGCCATGTAAACTTCGTAAACGCATCAATCATGGTAAGTATATAGTTATATTGTTTTCTTGTTTCAGTAAATGGTCCTACATGATCTAAATGCAATGTATGCAGAGGTATTCCTTCTTTATCTATAGGGTTCAAAAAGCCCTCCTGTTTTCCTTCTTTTCTTGTTGCTAATAAACAAGGTATGCAACTTAAGACTACTTCCTCTATTCTTTTATCCATGTTTCTTATGTAGTAATCTTTTCCTATAGCTTCTTTCATCTTTCTTATTGAAAAGTGACCATTTAGGTGCACTCTCTTTATTATTTCTTTCTCCATAATCTTCGGAACTACTAATCGTTTCTCTTCACCTTTGTACAAAATACCATTATCAATCCAGAAGTCATGATACTGACCCTCTTTCAAAATCAGCTGTCTGATGGCATTGAGTTCTTCGTCTGTTTCCTGTCCTTGTCTTATCTCATCTTTAAGGCTCACCACCGCAACAAATGGGTTTCTGCTGAGAGCATCTACGTGTTGCATTCTACCGCCAACTCGGTGTTCGATCTCATAATCGTACTCACCTAGCATGAATGCCCATCTAGCCACTTTTGGTGTCAAATCCTTCTTCTTTAACGTCTGTTCAAAAGCTTTACAATCTGTAACGATTTTAAAAGGGATTCCATATAAATAATGTCTGAACTTTTTGACAGCTTCCACAACAGCAAGCGCTTCCAGCTCGTAGCTCGAGTATTTACTTTCAGCATCGTTCGTCTTATGACTCATGTAATGCACAGGATGCAGCTCTCCATCTGGATGCAATTGCAGTAATATTGCAGCCAAAGCATGACTGGATGCATCGGTGTGTAACTCCGTTGGTAAGTTGGGGTTGTAGATTTTCAATACTGGATCACTGGTCAGCTTTTCCTTCAATGAATTGAACGCACATTGTTCTTCGTCTTTAAATTTAAATGCAACATCCTTTTTTAATAAATTTGTCAATGGTCTAGCAATCTTAGCATAATCTCTGATGTATTTTCTGAAATAGGATGTTAGGCCAATGAAACTCATAACTTGTTTAACATTTCTAGGTTCAGGGTACCTTGAGACAGCTTGCACTTTTTCTGGGCTTGGTCTAACTTCACCATTCTTGATCAAATGACCCAGATACTCAATCTCACGGCTAATCAATTTCACCTTTTTCCAGTTTATTTCAAGACCATGTTGTGACGCTACTTCTAACACCTGCGAAAGTCTCTCTAAAGCCTGAATTTCTGTTTCCGCTGGAATCACAATATCATCAATAAATATCGCCATAATTCTTTTTGCTATCAATTCTCTGAAAATAATGGAGACAAATCTCATAAAATATTTAGGCGATATGGACAGACCAAAAGGAGCACGCAGAAATTCGAACTGCCCATGATGTGTTATAAAAGAAGTATACTGCACTGACTCCTTGCTTACCCTAAGATGGAAAAATCCATTTTTAAGGTCCAACACGCTAAATATTTTTGCATCTCTTAAATTATCAATCAAGTCATCAATGATTGGCAACGGGAATTCATCTTTTACAATCTTCTTATTTAATAAGCGATAATCCACACAAATTCGGGTAGACCCATCCTTCTTTTTCACAAGTACCAATGGACTGGAATACTCTGAAAAACTCACCTGTATTATTCCATTTTGCAACCATTCATCTATTTGTTGTTCTACTACCTTCTGCTCCATGTGTGATATCCTTCGAGGTCGCTGAGCTACTGGCACATCATCTTTCAGCACTATCTTCATCTCGATTGGGGCATCTCTCGTCTGAACAGGCTTGTAGCCATCCACCAGGCGCTCAACTTCCGTCTTTATGCTAGGATTGGAGATATGACCTGTAACATCCACATCTCTCACACAACAGTTCACCCTAGACAACCATTCGTCATCTTGTGACAACAATAACACTGCACCCTCACGAACTACCATCACAACATTTTGCAAAAATTCCTGCCCAATAATAAGTTTGTAGGGCATGGACCCTTTAGGTACAATATGAAATATTACATCTGAATAACTCTTGCTGTCTATTTGTAAACATAACATAATCTTTCCGCTCGATCTTACTTTCGACAGTCCAAGTCCAGATAGCATCGTATTATCATTATTACACGGCACATTTAACTCGTTCCACAGGTCCTCGCATATAAGATTAACATCACTGCCTGTATCTACCAACGCACTTATTACTTTACCACTTATTTCTACGAATTTCATCGCCCTATTATATCGGTCATTCGGTTTGTTTACAATCTGCATGACATCTACGTCAACGTCGTCAACCGTCATCTTATAACTCTCTTCATCATGGCCGTCCGATCCATCTTCGGGTGCCGTCGTAATCCCGAACATAGCCGAATGTTTCTTCGTACCGGCGGCGGCATCAGACTGCTTTACCGACGAGCGCACCTGCGGTGACTGTTGATTGGTCGATCCGGCCGGTCTTGGCTGTTTTACCGACGTTGCTGTCCCGACCGAATTTCCGCTGCTTCCTGCCGCTGCACTCGGACTTGTACATTTGGAACTAATATGGCCGAATTGGTTACATTTGAAACATTTTAACCCGTTTCGGCATACGCTTGCTTTATGATTTTTCTCCCCACAGTTGTAGCACGACTGGCCAGTACCTGACGCAGAAGCTAGTCTTACAGGTCGTTCGGCGTTCTGCCTAGCAGCTTTTTTCTTTATACTTTCATACAACAGTAACTTTTCTTTCAATGCCGGATACGTCGATGCGCCATAAAGTATAGCCTTATTAGTTTCCAGGTCTGAAATTCCGTCTATAATATATTGGATGGCGACGTAGTCGGGGAATTTAGCTCGCTTCCCCATTTCTTTCATTATTAGCATATATTGATAATAGGATTCGTCTTTGTGTTTCTTACGTGCCGCCATCATCTCGTGCATTTCTTTGGTGTTCGCAGAGTCCGGGAATTCCTTCAACACGGCTGCCTTTAGTTCTTCGTAAGTTTTGTGCACTTTTTCCGTCTTCAGCCACAGCCCTGCTGTTCCCGTCAATGACCTACGAGCAATGATAAGCCGTTGCTGCGCAGACCATCCAAATATCTCCGCGTTGTCATCGATATCTTGAGCCCATTTTGTGGATGCATAGGAATGGTCTTCACCACTGAACTGAGCCACTTCAAACATGTTGAAAAATGCGTCTTTGCTGTCCGCCATACCCATCGTCATTTGAGTATCGGGAATTTCTCTGGGAACGTTTTCTAATAGCGTCTTTCGTCTTCAACTAACGTCTTTCGTCTTCAACTAACGTCTTCCGTCCTTGTAATGCGTCTTCGTCGTGATTGTTCGTCGTTTTCCACTGGTTTTTCACCCTTTGATGCGATCGTCTTTTTTTTATTTCGTTTTTTCAAACCACATGCCCGCAATCCCGGACGAGCCCCCAAAATGTAGAATGTGGGGAGTGTGGGGCAAATAAAATGCTTAAATAAACATTCTAAATGGTTTAATAAAACTTATTTCCTCTAACCGTGTGTCTCCCGTAACGTTCCCTTCCCAAACTGTCTTCCGCCATCGCTCTACTCTACTCCCTCTCACAGTCGTTCCTTCTCTCTCTCATGCGTTACGTTCCATTCCTCATAATAATACATTCACTCTTACATTAAAAACACTCATCCTACATAGATTTTGAATGACTACTAGATATTGTACGGCCTATGTGTATGTTACAGCGATCGATATATTATTATAGTAAGAACTGCTTTTCCACCTGTAGCAAACAATAAATAAATTTGAATTTGAATAAGACTTTTTTTTAAATTTTTATGTTATATATGGGTTTCCTCTTGACTCTAGTCTAGGTCAGAGGTGACAGAGACAAAGTCGACGATGTAGTGAGCTTACCCAGAAGAAGCCTGTTCACTCTTACTTTGAAGAGATTCGGGTAGTAAGCGCTCGTAAACGCAGATGCAGGTAGAGCGTTGAAAACGCTTAGTGTGAATTGGTGGAATAGCAATTAGGCAGGGATGGTAACTTGCAGTGCGTCTGGATGTCCAAAGGTACTCGTAGAAGGAGGCCGGTGGAATGAGGTCGTGGAGTTCTTGGGCACACCCACCGAAGTACAATCTATAAAAAGCCGTCATAGAATAGATGATTAATAATTCATTCGTTATTTTATGTACATACCTAACTGCTTACTTAAAGATAACGATTAAAAGCTACTTACTACTAAATTAAAATAATAAAACGTTTCCACTCAGTAAACCTTTTATCGTCGTCACTGAGACAACATTAAAAACAAAATGTCTCCAATAAAGTGGTTAAACTATATATTGTTTATAGAGAACCTTCAAGGTATATACAGGAACTTTTGTAACCAGTCAAAGATTAGAAAATGTTTTATTATCCTCCAAATATTAACGCAAATTATATTGCACTCTATTGCCGTCATTACTCAAATGAAACTGTTGCTAGGAGGAGACGACCATGGTCAAATCAATTTGATTGTTGCTTTTTCTACTGCTGGTGCATATGCTAACTCTTTGTTAACCGTCGTGACCAGCATCTGTTACAGCTGCGGCTTCATGTCTTATTATAGAAGTATCATTCGTGTCTCTGAATTATTTAAAGAAGACACTAAATTCCTTAACTTTCATAAAAAAATGTACTGGTTCAGTTTATCTTTGATTTTTCTGTCCATCGCTTTAGCTGTATATAAATCTGCAGCGGTTTTAATAGAACGTTTCCAATCAGATCTGTTTTATATGGTTATCATTTTGGTATCACAAATAATTACACGACTTAACGTAGTATTCCAGCACCTCACATTGTTTGTTGTTATTATGATGGTGGTAAATTCTTTGAAATCTTTGACTTCGTTGATATCAGTCGTGCAAGAAATAGTAGGGAAATATGATATTAGATCGGATGAGCAATGTCATATCACAAAAGAGCAGATTCAAGGATGGGTTGAACTATATCGAGATATAGCAAATTGCTGTGAAAAAGTAACACTTTGTTTTGGACGCCAGGTATTAGTTTCTGGAAGTTCATTGAGATGATCATGCTCCTAGTGATCAAACTTCTATTTGTTTGTAAACATTCTTTTGTTACAGGTTTTCTTCACGCTATCAATCGCAATATCTCAGTTTATTTTACTTACGTATCGAATGTGTTACCAGATAGCTTTGGAAGTAAGTTTTTGATATTTAAAACTTGGTCCCATTGAAAAATTTGTCCGTATTCTAAGCTAACGATTATTTAACATTACTTAATTTTATATTTTTTAGAATGAGGATATATATAAGTTCAAGAAAATAGTATTTTTTCTATGTTTTTATATTACATTGATGATATTGCCAACCGTTGCTGGACAGATGACTCGTAACCAAGGGGTGAAGTTGCACAGAGTCTTGGCTCGGCTTTATAATGAAATTATTAAAAGTAAGAATAATTGTTTTTTTTTCAATGTCAACAATGTTTAGGTACGAAGATTATTTGTAATTTATAATTTGTTATTTCATTTTAGATTCACGAGAAGCTGAAGCGAAATTGATAAAGGACTTCATACGTTTGATAAAGAAGAATGCACTAGAGATCAAGTTATTGTCCAACATCCCTCTTGAGATGTGCATGCTGCCAGTTATACTTACGTTGGCTGTCAACTATCTCATTCTTATGTTACAGTTTAATCATATTATTTAATCTTACTCATCATATTACAAACGTTACAATTTGCAAACATGTCTGGATGTTTGTAACTTACGCTGCTAACATTTACATAAAAAGACCGAGGCCGATGGTCAAAACTATGGCGACTTTTTAGAATTAAAGCTTGAAGCAGTATTGCTAGTAGAAATCCATTTAGTTAATGTTAAACATTGCCAAGACTCACAACATTATAAACGAATTGATTTCAATAAAGTGGTTTAACAAATTATTGTTTCTAAAAAATCTATCTATCTAAAGTGCACACGATTATTTGCAGCAAAACGAAGATTTAATAATATTATGTGTAATTATAACTATAATTATGATTGTAATGGAGTAGTCAAATAATACAAGGACGTCTAATGGTCAGTGGGTAATTAAGGCAGAAGTGTTTGCTTAGAAACATAAAACAAAGAGATAACTTGAAGAACATGTATTGTATAATAATATAATTAACTTATTTCTTTAGGTACGTTGCTTAAAGTTGAGAAACGAATAACGTCTGCTTAGCCACAATGTTTGTTGATGTTTAACAGCGTCCTTACTTTATATTGTAGTGTATATCGGGCTGATGTCCACCATTCGACGTTGCAAGCGCGTGTTTTAATGCATTACACTTCTCTGAACTTTTAGCAACGTTTATGAATGTTTTGCTTTCTTTTAGACAATATCGAAACAATTGTCATAATTGATAAAAAGTGTTTGCTTGCAATTAAATACATTTATGGTTGATTTGTTTATTTTACTACATATTTATATGACGGGGTGTCCTCAAAATGATTGACAGTGAATTACTTAAATAGATTTCTAATGAATTTAAATTACAAAATGTTTTGCGTCTTCCTATAATAATAAGTTATTATAATTCCTAAATAGAAGTAATGTGGAAGTTTAAGTAAAACTTCCACATTACTATTATTTTCATTAAAGTAATTGAATAAGTTATCCTTTATAGAGAATTTCATACGCATATAAAGGAATTAGTGTAGCCTGAAGAAGACCAGGAATTGTTTTATTACATTTCAAATATTCGATTACATTATTCTCTTCACTGCAGATGTATATTTTTTGTAGGAAAGAGATTACTATACTAGCCTACTAAATTTAACTTTTTTAGCGCTTATGCTGTTTCAGCATGTGTAACTGAAATGTCATCATCTGCTATGACTTACCTGTACCTATGTTCTTACAGCCGCGCCTTCCAATAATATTTTGAAGCATCAATTGTGTGTCTGAAAGTTTAATTGATAAAAGACTTTATCAAGTCGCAGTCGTAAATGTTTACCATATTTTGTGATAATTGCTGAACAGTTTGTAATTGTGTGCAAACATGGCCACAGCGTCTTACAACCTACCCGAAAAACTGTGTCTCGATGGAGATTTCCCAAGTAATTGAAAACGATTCAAGCAACTGCTAATTATATATCTTATTGCCTCAGGACTTGATGACGAAATTGATAAAAGAAAGATTTCCATTGGTATTAAGAGATAATTAAAAAGTTCACTCAAGTCAATTTGAAATTTATAAGACAATTGCTATAGCAAAATCCATTTAATTGGCGGAATCTTGAGACAGATTTTATTAATTTTGTTTCAAAATAATATAACTTGTGAAAAATATATTGAGACAAAATTAAAAGAACCAATGTTGCTTGATGAGATGCCTACTTTACCATTTCAAAAAAATGCTTGTGATTTTGTAAAGTGAAATAGCAAAACTTATTTAATTGAACTGACTACCTATTACAAGTGATTTGACTTAATTTATGTTAATTTATTAACTGCATCTTCTGTGATTAATATATTGAAAAAAACTATTTCAGCTCATTGTATTCCAAGGATCTTGAGGGCTGGTAATATGCCATTCAACTCTTTTGAGTTTCAGAATATTGCAACACTTTGGAATATAAAATTGATTACTTCAAGCATAAATTATCCTAGGTGCAATGGTTTTGTTGAAAGATTTGTTGGAATTGCGAAACATTTGCGAAATAAATCAACTGAGAGTGGTGTCGACTTTCAAGAAGTATTGCTAGAGTTTCGAAATACTCTAGGACTAAGTTCACAATACACACCATCACAGTTAGGTACTATTTAGCAGATTGACAAGAGCCAACCTACCTATTCATGATGAACTTTTAAAACCATTTAAAACCAAAGTTGGTAACAGATTTTAACGAAATTCAATACAAAGTAAATAATATAAATAACAAAAGAAACTTTGATAAGACGGCCAAGTGTAACAAACACTTTTTATTTTGGCCAAGACGTTGTTTTGTCTGAGGCAAATGTCATAGATATGCACAGATCCCCGAGGGGCCCGTGGCTAAATAATAATAGCCGCACAGGTCGATCAATCAGGCTAAGCTACGCTTGCCGCGGTTGGTCTGTGGATGGGTGACTATCTTTACATACCGAGACCCCTCCGTGCCTCGGAAAGTACGTTAAGCCGTTGGTCCCAGCTGTCATTTGTGGATCTTTGACAGTCGTTACGGATAGTCACAAGCCCAAAAGTCTGGCAACCAGTCTTATCAAGGGGTATCGTATTACCCAGCAACTGGGTTGTGGAGGTCAGATAGGCAGTCGCTCCATGTAAAATACTGGTGCATCCGGTTAGACTGGAAGCCGCCCCTACATTGTTGGGAAAAGGTTAGGCAGATGATGATACACTCATCCCCGACGTCTCAAATTCTAAAAGATAATAATGGGCAGATAGTTAGAAGGAATACATTGCACCATGTAAAACCTTTATTTCCTAAGGATGAAAATGTTTGACCAAAATTTCATTTGGATTTATTAAACAATGAAGGAATGAGGAGATCCGCAGGAGAACCAAGGTAACCGACATAGCCCGAAGAATTGCCAAACTTAAGTGGCAGTGGGCAGGGCACATTGCTCGCAGAACAGATGGCCGATGGGGCCGAAAGGTTCTGGAGTGGCGACCACGTACCGGAAGACGTAGCGTTGGAAGGCCTCCCACAAGGTGGACCGACGACCTTGAGAAGGCCGCAGGAACCCGTTGGATGCGAGAAGCATAGAACCGGTCGAAGTGGAAGTGCTTGGGGGAGGCCTATATCCAGCAGTGGACGTCTTTTGGCTGAAATGATGATGATGATGAAACAATGAAGATGCACAATTGGAAGAACAAAATATGTCTATGGAAAGAAGTTATAGTCAAGATTTTGTAGTGGAATATGACCAAGAGCAAGTACGAGATTTTGGATTGAGACCTAGAAGAAACATAGTTCCTCCGAAACATTTATCAGATTACGTTTGTTATAATTAATTGTAAGTTTATGGGAAACATGTAGTTAGTACGTACATATGTCTAGTATGTATGAACATTACTAGTCGATAGTTAGCGATGGATGGACGATGGTGTCAGAGGGAAAAACTATGTAAACTAACTGTGAAGCTAACAAAAATATACATTGAGTAATATATTTTTGATACATTGTTTTATTCAAAAGAACATGATATAATTATAATTCTGACAATTATAGGATGGATGATTAATAATTCATTCGTTATTTTATGTACATACCTAAATGCTTCCACGTTTCTAGTAATTACTCAAATATAACGATTAAAAGCTACTTACTACGAAATTAAAATAATAAAATGTTTCCACCCAGTAAACCTTTTATCGTCGTCAATAAGACACACAACATTAAAAACAAAATGTTCCCAATAAAGTGGTTGAACTATATATTGTTTATAGAGAACCTCCTAGGAATATACAGAAACTATTGTAACCAGTCAAAGATTAAAAAATGTTTTATTATCTTCCAAACATTCACGCAAATTATATTGCACGCTATTGCCGTCATTAGTCAAATGAAACTGTTGCTAGGAGGAGATGACTATGGTCAAATCAATTTGATTGTTGCTTGTTCTATTGCTTCTGCATATGTAAACTCTTTCTTAATCGTCGTGACCAGCATCTGTTACAGCTGCGGCTTCATGTCTTATTATAGAAGTATCATTCGTGTCTCTGAATTACTAAAAGAAGACACTAAATTCCTTAACTCTCATAAAAAATTATACTGGTTCAGTTTATGTTTGATTTTTTTGTCCATCGCTTTAGCTGTATATAGATCTGCAGCGGGTTTAATAAAATTTTTCCAATCAGATCTGTTCTATATGGTTATCATTTTGGTATCACAAATAATTGTACGACTTAACGTAGTATTCCAGCACCTCACATTGTTTGTTGTTATTATGATGGTGGTAAATTCATTGAAATCTTTGACTTCGTTGATATCAGTCGTGCAAGAAATAGTAGGGAAATATGATATTAGTTCGGATGAGCAATATGATATCACAAAAGAGCAGATTCAAGGATGGGTTGAACTATATCGAGATATAGCAAATTGCTGTGAAAAAGTAACACTTTGTTTTAGACGCCAGGTATTAGTTTCTGGAAGTTCATTGAGATGATCATGCTCCTAGTGATCAAACTTCTATTTGTTTGTAAAAATTCTTTTGTTACAGGTTTTCTTCACGCTATCAATCTCAATATCTCAGTTTATTTTACTTACATATCTAATGTGTTACCAGATTGCTTTCGAAGTAAGTTTTTGATATTTCAAACTGGGTCCCATTGAAAAACTTGTCCGTATTCTAAGCTAACGATTCTTGTAACATTACTTAATTTTATACTTTTTAGAATGAGGATATGTATAAGTTCAAGAAAGTAGTATTTGTTCTATGTTTTTATATTTCATTGATTATATTGCCAACCGTTGCTGGACAGATGACTCGTAACCAAGGGGTGAAGTTCCACAGAGCCTTGGCTCGGCTTTATAATACAGTTATTAAAGGTAAGAATAATTGTTTTTTTCAATGTCGACAATAATTAGGTACGAAGATTATTTGTACTAATATAATTGGTTATTTCATTTTAGATTCACGAGAAACTGAAGCGAAATTGATAAAGGACTTCATACGTTTGATAAAGAAGAATGCAATAGAGATTAAGTTATTGTCCAACATCCCTCTTGGGATGTGCATGCTGCCAGTTATACTCACGTTGGCTGTCAACTATGTCATTGTTATGTTACAGTTTAATCATATTATCTAATACTATTCGTAGTACAAACGTTAAAGTTTGCAAATATGTCTGGATGTTTGTAGTTTAATCAACAACATTTACATAAAAACGACCGAAGCCGATGTCCAAAACTATGGCGACTTTATATAATTAATGCTTGAAGCAGTGTTGCTAGTAGACATCCATTTAGTTTATGTGCAGCGTTGCCGAGACACAACATTATAAACAAAATGTCTCCAATAAAGTGGTTGATCAAGTTATTGTTTCCGGAAAATCTATCTATCTATGTACAGAAATTATTGTCGCCAACATTTTAATAAAATATGCGTAATTATATAATCAACATGAAGGGGTATTTTAATATCGCGAAAATGTACATGTACTTAACTTATCCCTTCAGTTAAGTACGCCATCGTCTGCTGAATCATACTTATTTTGATGTTAAATCTGTGTTATCTATTTCATTTTATTTATTTAATTAATTATCCTCCTACTGGTACGCCTTACAGCAATTACACCAGGCGGAGCGAAAAATTACTTCATGTACTGCTTATTTATTGTTATCTTTGAGTTGTATTGTATATCGGGCTGGTGTCCTCAATTCCACGTTGTAAGCGCGTGTTTTAATGTCACACAAAAACACTTGTCTGAACTTTTAGCAACGTTTGTGAATGTTTTGCTTTCTTCCACAGTTCTACAAAGTGTCGAAACAATTGTCATAATTGTTCAAAAGTGTTTGTTTGCAATTAAATACATTTAATTTTACAAACTGTTTAATTAATGTAGTGTCCTCAAAATTATTGACAGCCAAAAATTACCTACATAAGTAGCTTTCTAGTGAATTTAAATAACAAAGTGGTTTGCGTCTTTCCATATACTTGTCTTCGTTAAAGTGGTTGAATCAATTATTATTTGTGGAGAATCTCATACGCAAATATGAAGGAATTAGTATAGCCTAAAGAAGAACAATACTTGTTTTATTATGTTTAAATATTCGTTTACACTATTTATTCTCTTTATCACACTAATATTATAAAGGCGAAAGTTTGTGAGTGTGTGTTTATATGTTTGTTACTTCTTCACGCTCAAACGGCGACACCAATTTTGATAAAATTTGGTATGGAGATAGCTGACACCCTGGATTAACATATAAGAAAGAAAGAAAGAAAGAAAGGGAAACCGCGGGGCGCAGCTAGTTGCCTATAAATATAATTTTTGTAGGAAAGACATAGCCAAATTTTAACTTTTAAAGCGGGTATGCTATTTCAGGGTATATAACCGCAATGTCATCTGTTCTGGCATCTGTTACAGCCGCGCTTTCCTATTGTATTTAAGAAGCATCAGTCATGCCATAAGGTATTTGAGTGTCACCCAGCAACTGGATTGTAGCGGTCAGATAGCCAGTCGCTCAATGTACTGGTATTTAGCTGTACCCGGTTAGACTGGAAACTGATCCCAACGTAGGTGAGAAAAGGCTGGGCAGCTTGACTTAATCACAAATTGTTCTTAAGGGGGTTACAGGACCTAAACGCAAAAAAACGTTATTTATTTGAAAAAGTTATTGTGTGGAGAATCTCATAGGTATATAAAGGAATTAGTGTAGCCTGAGGAACACCAGAAATTGTTTTATTACATTTCAAATATTCGTTTACATTATTCTCTTCACTGCAGATGTAATTATTTGTAGGAAAGAGATTACTATACTAGCCTTCTAAATTTAACTTTTTTAGGGCTTAAGCTGTTTCGGGGTGTGTAACCAAAATGTCATCATCTGCTATGACTTACCTGTATCTTCTTCCAGCCGCGCCTTCCAATAATATTTTGAAGCATCAATTGTGTGTCTGAAAGTTTAATTGATAAAAGACTTTATCAAGTCGCAGTCGTAAATGTTTACCATATTTTGTGATAATTGCTGAACAGTTTGTAATTGTGTGCAAACATGGCCACAGCGTCTTACAACCTACCCGAAAAACTGTGTCTCGATGGAGATTTCCCAAGTAATTGAAAACGATTCAAGCAACTGCTAATTATATATCTTATTGCCTCAGGACTTGATGACGAAATTGATAAAAGAAAGATTTCCATTGGTATTAAGAGATAATTAAAAAGTTCACTCAAGTCAATTTGAAATTTATAAGACAATTGCTATAGCAAAATCCATTTTATTGGCGGAATCTTGAGACAGATTTTATTAATTTTATTTCAAAATAATATAACTTGTTAAAAATATATTGCGACAAAATTAAAAGAACCAATGTTGCTTGATGAGATGCCTACTTACTTACTACTTACCATTTCAAAAAAATGCTTGTGATTTTGTAAAGTGAAATAGCAAAACTTATTTAATTGAACTGACTACCTATTACAAGTGGTTTGACTTAATTTATGTTAATTTATTAACTGCATCTTCTGTGATTAATATATTCAAAAAAAATATTTCAGCTCATTGTATTCCAAGGATGTTGAGGGCTGGTAATATGGCCATTCAACTCTTTTGAGTTTCAGAATATTGCAACACTTTGGGATATAAAATTGATTACTTCAAGCATAAATTATCCTAGGTGCAATGGTTTTGTTGAAAGATTTGTTGGAATTGCGAAACATTTGCGAAATAAATCGACTGAGATTGGTGTCGACTTTCAAGAAGTTTTGCTAGAGTTTCGAAATACTCTAGGACTAAGTTTACAATAATCACCATCACAGTTAGGTACTATTTAGCAGATTGACAAGAGCCAACCTACCTATTCATGATGAACTTTTAAAACCATTTAAAACCAAAGTTGGTAACAGATTTTAACGAAATTCAAAGCAAAGTAAATAATATAAATAACAAAAGAAACTTTGATAAGACGGCCAAGTGTAACAAACACTTTTTATTTTGGCCAAGACGTTGTTTTGTCTAAGGGATAATATTTGGGTCCAGCAAATGTCATAGATATGCACAGATCGCCAAGGGGCCCGTGGCTAAATAATAACACCCGCACAGGTCGATCAATCAGGCTAAGCTACGCTTGCCGCGGTTGGTCTGTGGATGGTGACCATCTTTACATACCGAGACCCCTCCGTGCCTCGGAAAGCACGTTAAGCCGTTGGTCCCAGCTGTCATTTGTAGATCTTTGACAGTCGTTACGGATAGTCACAAGCCCAAAAGTCTGGCAACCAGTCTTATCAAGGGGTATCGTATTACCCAGCAACTGGGTTGTGGAGGTCAGATAGGCAGTCGCTCCATGTAAAATACTGGTGCATCCGGTTAGACTGGAAGCCGACCCCAACATAGTTGGGAAAAGGTTAGGCAGATGATGATACACTCATCCCCAAGGTCTCAAATTCTACAAGATAATAATGGGCAGATAGAAGGAATACATTGCACCATGTAAAACCTTCCTAAGGATGAAAATGTTTGAACAAAATTTGGATTTATTAAACAATGAAGATGCACAATTGGAAGAACAAAATATGTCTATGGAAAGAAGGAGTAGTTATAGTCAAGATGTTGTAGTGGAATATGACCAAGAGCAAGTACGAGATTTTGTATTGAGACCTCTATGAAACATAGTTCCTCCAAAACATTTAGAAGATTACGTTTGTTGTAATTAATTATAAGTTTATGGGAAACATGTAGTTAGTACGTACATATGTTTAGTATGTAAGAACGTTACTAGTCGATAGTTAGCGATGGATGGACGATGGTGTCAGAGGGAAAAACTATGGTAAACTAACTGTGAAGCTAACAAAAATATACATTGAGTAATATATTATATTTTTGTTACATTGTTTTATTCAAAAGAACATGATACAATTATAATTCTGACAATCATACGATAGATGATTAATAATTCATTCGTTATTTTATGTACATACCTAAATGCTTCCACGTTTCTGGTAATTACTCAAATATAACGATTAAAAGCTACTTACTACGAAATTAAAATAATAAAACGTTTCTACCCAGTAAACCTTTTAACGTCGTTACCGAGACACACAACATTGGAAACAAAATGTCCCCAATAAAGTGTTTGAACTATATACTGTTTATAGAGAACCTCCTAGGAATATACAGGAACTATTGTAACCAGTCAAAGATTAAAAAATGTTTTATTATCTTCCAAACATTCACGCAAATTATATTGCACGCTATTGCCGTCATTAGACAAATGAAACTGTTGCTAGGAGGAGATGACTATGGTCAACTCAATTTGATTGTTGCTTGTTCTACTGTTTCTGCATATGTAAACTCTTTCTTAATCGTCGTGACCAGCATCTGTTACAGCTGCGGCTTCATGTCTTATTATAGAAGTATCATTCGTGTCTCTAAATTACTAAAAGAAGACACTAAATTCCTTAACTCTCATAAAAAATTATACTGGTTCAGTTTATCTTTGATTTTTCTGTCCATCGCTTTAGCTATATATAGATCTGCAGCGGTTTTAATAGAATTTTTCCAATCAGATCTGTTTTATATGGTTATCATTTTGGTATCACAAATAATTACACGACTTAACGTAATATTGCAGCACCTCACATTGTTTGTTGTTATTATGATGGTGGTAAATTCTTTGAAATCTTTGACTTCGTTGATATCAGTCGTGCAAGAAATAGTAGGGAAATATGATATTAGATCGGATGAGCAATGTCATATCACAAAAGAGCAGATTCAAGGATGGGTTGAACTATATCGAGATATAGCAAATTGCTGTGAAAAAGTAACACTTTGTTTTGGACGCCAGGTATTAGTTTCTGGAAGTTCATTGAGATGATCATGCTCCTAGTGATCAAACTTCTATTTGTTTGTAAACATTCTTTTGTTACAGATTTTCTTCACGCTATCAATCGCAATATCTCAGTTTGTTTTACTTACGTATCGAATGTGTTACCAGATAGCTTTGGAAGTAAGTTTTTGATATTTAAAACTGGGTCCCATTGAAAAAGTTGTCCGTATTCTAAGCTAACGATTCTTTTAACATTACTTAATTTTATATTTTTTAGAATGAGGATATATATAAGTTCAAGAAAATAGTATTTGTTCTATGTTTTTATATTTCATTGATTATATTGCCAACCGTTGCTGGACAGATGACTCGTAACCAAGGGGTGAAGTTGCACAGAGTCTTGGCTCGGCTTTATAATGAAATTATTAAAAGTAAGAATAATTGTTTTTTTTTCAATGTCAACAATGTTTAGGTACGAAGATTATTTGTAATTCATAATTTGTTATTTCATTTTAGATTCACGAGAAGCTGAAGCGAAATTGATAAAGGACTTCATACGTTTGATAAAGAAGAATGCACTAGAGATCAAGTTATTGTCCAACATCCCTCTTGAGATGTGCATGCTGCCAGTTTTACTTACGTTGACTGTCAACTATCTCATTCTTATGTTACAGTTTAATCATATTATTTAATCCTACTATATTATAAACGTTACAATTTGCAAACATGTCTGGATGTTTGTAACTTACGCTGCTAACATTTACATAAAAAGACCGAGGCCGATGGTCAAAACTATGGCGACTTTTTAGAATTAAAGCTTGAAGCAGTATTGCTAGTAGAAATCCATTTAGTTAATGTTAAACATTGCCAAGACTCACAACATTATAAACGAATTGATTTCAATAAAGTGGTTTAACAAATTAATGTTTCTAAAAAATCTATCTATCTAAAGTGCACACGATTATTTGCAGCCAAACGAAGATTTAATAATATTATGTGTAATTATAACTATAATAATGGAGTAGTCAAATAATACAAGGACGTCTAATGGTCAGTGGGTAATTAAGGCAGAAGTGTTTACTTAGAAACATAAAACAAAGAGATAACTTGAAGAACATGTATTGTATAATAATATAATTAACTTATTTCTTTAGGTACGTTGCTTAAAGTTGAGAAACGAATAACGTCTGCTTAGCCACAATGTTTGTTGATGTTTTACTTTATATTGTAGTGTATATCGGGCTGATGTCCACCATTCGACGTTGCAAGCGCGTGTTTTAATGCATTACACTTCTCTGAACTTTTAGCAACGTTTATGAATGTTTTGCTTTCTTTTAGACAATATCGAAACAATTGTCATAATTGATAAAAAGTGTTTGCTTGCAATTATATACATTTATGGTTGATTTGTTTATTTTACTACATATTTATATGACGATGTGTCCTCTAAATGATTGACTGTGAATTACTTAAATAGATTTCTAATGAATTTAAATTACAAAATGTTTTGCGTCTTCCTATATACCTAAACTACCACATTACTATTATTTTCATTAAAGTAATTGAATAAGTTATTCTTTATGGAGATTTTCATACGCATATAAAGGAATTAGTGTAGCCTGAAGAACACCAGGAATTGTTTTATTACATTTCAAATATTCGATTACATTATTCTCTTCACTGCTGATGTATATTTTTTGTAGGATAGAGATTACTATACTAGCCTAATAAATTTAACTTTTTTAGCGCTTAGTTATGCTGTTTCAGCGTGTGTAACTGAAATGTCATCATCTGCTATGACTGACTTGTATCCTCTTACAGCCGCGCCTTCCAATAATATTTTGAAGCGTCAATTGTGTGTCTGAAAGTTTAATTAATAAAAGACTTTTTCAAGTCGCAGTAGTAAATGTTTACCATATTTTGTGACAATTGCTGAACAGTTTGTAATTGTGTGCAAACATGGCCACAGCGTCTTACAACCTACCCGTAAACTGTGTCTTGATGGAGATTTCCCAAGTAATTGGAAACGATTAAAGCAACAACTTGAAGTGTCACGGGTATATCAAATAAAAACGCACTTCGAATTAAATAATCAGTTGTATTTCTGCCTACCTCGGCACTTCCTTACATTATATACAAGCTTACAAAAGTAACGACACACTACTAACCACTCACATGTACGCATCCCGCGCGAGGGGCATTGTTATGTCCCCATACATTTTTTATTTTGGGCCGCGGGGCGCCCTCGCCACTTATACACGACTCGTACAGAAAAAAAATCTATGGACCGCTGTTAAACTACGGCGTACCCGTGAGTGGCTAAGTTACAAAATCTAGATCAGTGCTACAATTTATAGCTTGGAGTAAAAAGTGAATTTAATAACAAAATTCAGAATATTATTGAAGGAAAAATAAATGGGATGGATCTAGAACAAGAAGCTATAACGAACCGTTGCAATAAGGGTCGTTGAAAAACAAAAGTTGCCTTTTATAGTAAATCATCATGTGTGATCCATTTCACTGTTCAATGCCCATTCCTTTTTACGACATATGAATCTGTCTAGCTTAATAGGTGTGAAGTGTAAATAATTGTTAAAATAGCTAAATATGTTTGTAAGTATTATGTTTGTTGTAAATATAGTAAATAAATAATTGTCGTGGATATGTCGGCAGACACATTGATTAGCAGCTGTGAGAGACGGCGACTAGATGGCGCTAGTGGAACGTGCACCAGACGCAAATCATTCACTCTATCGATCATTTGGCCTAAAGGACTTGGTATCCAATCCAGTAAAATATTGTAACGGTTTCCCCCCCCACTAGCGATCGCCTTTATAAGGAGCTGCGCTGTTTGATCGGTACGCATTTCCAACGGTTGCGTCGTGGTGCACGGACTACTGTCTCTCGACAGTCAGTACTGCCCGATTATTGGATGTGGAACGCTGTCTCTGACAATTAGTACTATCCTTATTGCGGTGGGTGCATGGACCACTGTCCCTGACAGTCAGTACTGCCCTATGTGACCGCCTTTTGCCGTTATTAGTTTTAGTATTTCATTTCTGCATTTTCTAGATTTAAGATAACTGATTGTTCAATTGAATAAACTTGTGTTTTACTTCTGATGTCTGGGCCAATCCGACATCAGAAGTGGCTGTTCCCTACATTTCTGTTCGCATAACTCGTCGAAATGTAGGGAGCAGCTGATTTCTTTTTCGCGATTTCAGGTTTGGTCCCATAGTAAAAGTTGTTCGTAATGATGAGTACAATGACCCCTGAAGGGGTCCAGAACGACTTAAATTTAAACGTGTATATCTTATTGCCTCAGGACTTGATGACGAAAATGGTAAAAGAAAGATTTCCATTGGTATTAAGAGATAGGGTAATTGAAAAGTTCACTCAAGTCAATTTGAAATATATAAGACAATTGCTATAGCAAAATCCTTATTTTATTGGCGTAATCTTGAGACAGATTTTATTAATTTTATTTCAAAATAATATAACTTGTTAAAAATATATTGAGACAAAATTAAAAGAACCAATGTTGCTTGATGAGATGCCTACTTTACCATTTCAAAAAAATGCTTGTGATTTTGTAAAGTGAAATAGCAAAACTTATTTAATTGAACTGACTACCTATTACAAGTGGTTTGACTTAATTTATGTTAATTTATTAACTGCATCTTCTGTGATTAATATATTAAAAAAAAATATTTCAGCTCATTGTATTCCAAGGATGTTGAGGGCTGGTAATATGGCCATTCAACTCTTTTGAGTTTCAGAATATTGCAACACTTTGGGATATAAAATTGATTACTTCAAGCATAAATTATCCTAGGTGCAATGGTTTTGTTGAAAGATTTGTTGGAATTGCGAAACATTTGCGAAATAAATCAACTGAGAGTGGTGTCGACTTCCAAGAAGTTTTGCTAGAGTTTCGAAATACTCTAGGACTAAGTTTACAATACTCACCATCACAGTTAGGTACTATTTAGCAGATTGACAAGAGCCAACCTACCTATTCATGATGAACTTTTAAAACCATTTAAAACCAAAGTTGGTAACAGATTTTAAAGAAATTCAAAGCAAAGTAAATAATATAAATAGCAAAAGAAACTTTGATAAGACGGCCAAGTGTAACAAACACTTTTTATTTTGGCCAAGACGTTGTTTTGTCTAAGGGATAATATTTGGGTCCAGCAAATGTCATAGATATGCACAGATCCCCGAGGGGCCCGTGGCTAAATAATAACAGCTGCACAGGTCGATCAATCAGGCTAAGCTACGCTTGCCGCGGTTGGTCTGTGGATGGGTGACCATCTTTACATACCGAGACCCCTCCGTGCCTCGGAAAGCACGTTAAGCCGTTGGTCCCAGCTGTCATTTGTGGATCTTTGACAGTCGTTACGGATAGTCACAAGCCCAAAAGTCTGGCAACCAGTCTTATCAAGGGGTATCGTATTACCCAGCAACTGGGTTGTGGAGGTCAGATAGGCAGTCGCTCCATGTAAAATACTGGTGCATCCGGTTAGACTGAAAGCCGCCCCAACATTGTGGGGAAAAGGTTAGGCAGATGATGATACACTCATCCCCGACGTCTCAAATTCTAAAAGATAATAATGGGCAGATAGTTAGAAGGAATACATTGCACCATGTAAAACCTTTATTTCCTAAGGATGAAAATGTTTGACCAAAATTTCATTTGGATTTATTAAACAATGAAGGAATGAGGAGATCAGCAGGAGAACCAAGGTAACCGACATAGCCCGAAGAATTGCCAAACTTAAGTGGCAGTGGGCAGGGCACATTGCTCGCAGAACAGATGGCCGATGGGGCCGAAAGGTTCTGGAGTGGCGACCACGTACCGGAAGACGTAGCGTTGGAAGGCCTCCCACAAGGTGGACCGACGACCTTGTGAAGGCCGTAGGAACCCGTTGGATGCGAGAAGCATAGAACCGGTCGAAGTGGAAGTGCTTGGGGGAGGCCTATATCCAGCAGTGGACGTCTTTTGGCTGAAATGATGATGATGATGAAACAATGAAGATGCACAATTGGAAGAACAAAATATGTCTATGGAAAGAAGTTATAGTCAAGATTTTGTAGTGGAATATGACCAAGAGCAAGTACGAGATTTTGGATTGAGACCTAGAAGAAACATAGTTCCTCCGAAACATTTATCAGATTACGTTTGTTATGATTAATTGTAAGTTTATGGGAAACATGTAGTTAGTACGTACATATGTTTAGTATGTATGAACATTACTAGTCGATAGTTAGCGATGGATGGACGATGGTGTCAGAGGGAAAAACTATGTAAACTAACTGTGAAGCTAATAACAAAAATATACATTGAGTAATATATTTTTGATACATTGTTTTATTCAAAAGAACATGATACAATTATAATTCTGACAATCATAGGATAGATGATTAATAATTCATTCGTTATTTTATGTACATGCCTAAATGCTTCCACGTTTCTAGTAATTACTCAAATATAACGATTAAAAGCTACTTACTACGAAATTAAAATAATAAAACGTTTCTACCCAGTAAACCTTTTAACGTCGTTACCGAGACACACAACATTGGAAACAAAATGTCCCCAATAAAGTGTTTGAACTATATACTGTTTATAGAGAACCTCCTAGGAATATACAGGAACTATTGTAACCAGTCAAAGATTAAAAAATGTTTTATTATATTCCAAACATTCACGCAAATTATATTGCACGCTATTGCCGTCATTAGTCAAATGAAACTGTTGCTAGGAGGAGATGACTATGGTCAAATCAATTTGATTGTTGCTTGTTCTACTGCTTTTGCATATGTAAACTCTTTCTTAATCGTCGTGACCAGCATCTGTTACAGCTGCGGCTTCATGTCTTATTATAGAAGTATCATTCGTGTCTCTAATTTACTAAATGAAGACACTAAATTCCTTAACTCTCATAAAAATTTATACTGGTTCAGTTTATCTTTGATTTTTCTGTCCATCGCTTTAGCTGTATATAGATCTGCAACGGTTTTAATAATTTTTTTTCAATCTGATCTGTTTTACATGGTTATCATTTTGGTATCACAAATAAATATACGACTTAACGTAGTATTCCAGCACCTCACATTGTTTGTTGTTATTATGATGGTGGTAAATTCTTTGAAATCTTTGACTTCGTTGTTATCAGTCGTGCAAGAAATAGTAGGGAAATATGATATTAGTTCGGATGAGCAATGTCATATCACAAAAGAGCAGATTCAAGGATGGGTTGAACTATATCGAGATATAGCAAATTGCTGTGAAAAAGTAACACTTTGTTTTGGACGCCAGGTATTAGTTTCTGGAAGTTCATTGAGATGATCATGCTCCTAGTGATCAAACTTCTATTTGTTTGTAAACATTCTTTTGTTACAGGTTTTCTTCACGCTATCAATCGCAATATCTCAGTTTATTTTACTTACGTATCGATTGTGTTACCAGATAGCTTTGGAAGTAAGTTTTTGATATTTAAAACTTGGTCCCATTGAAAAAGTTGTCCGTATTCTAAGCTAACGATTCTTTTAACATTACTTAATTTTATATTTTTTAGAATGAGGATATATATAAGTTCAAGAAAATAGTATTTTTTCTATGTTTTTATATTTCATTGATGATATTGCCAACCGTTGCTGGACAGATGACTCGTAACCAAGGGGTGAAGTTGCACAGAGTCTTGGCTCGGCTTTATAATGAAATTATTAAAAGTAAGAATAATTGTTTTTTTTTCAATGTCAACAATGTTTAGGTACGAAGATTATTTGTAATTCATAATTTGTTATTTCATTTTAGATTCACGAGAAGCTGAAGCGAAATTGATAAAGGACTTCATACGTTTGATAAAGAAGAATGCACTAGAGATCAAGTTATTGTCCAACATCCCTCTTGAGATGTGCATGCTGCCAGTTTTACTTACGTTGACTGTCAACTATCTCATTCTTATGTTACAGTTTAATCATATTATTTAATCCTACTATATTATAAACGTTACAATTTGCAAACATGTCTGGATGTTTGTAACTTACGCTGCTAACATTTACATAAAAAGACCGAGGCCGATGGTCAAAACTATGGCGACTTTTTAGAATTAAAGCTTGAAGCAGTATTGCTAGTAGAAATCCATTTAGTTAATGATAAACATTACCAAGACTCACAACATTATAAACGAAATGACTTCAATAAAGTGGTTTAACAAATTATTGTTTCTTAAAAATCTATCTATCTAAAGTGCACACGATTTTTTGCAGCCAAACGAAGATTTAATAATATTATGTGTAATTATAACTATTTATTATGATTGTAATGGAGTAGTTAAATGGTGGTGTGGTGATGTTTAATGGTGGTGGTGGTGGTGGTGGTGGTGGTGGTGGTGGTTTAATGGTGGTGGTGGTGGTGGTGGTGTTGTTGTTGTGTTTGCTTAGAAACATAAAACAAAGAGATAACTTGAAGAACATGTAGTGTATAATAATATAATTAACTTATTTCTTTAGGTACGTTCCTTAAAGTTGAGAAACGAATAACGTCTGCTTAGCCACAATGTTTGTTGATGTTTGTTGCGGATGGGAAATCATCAAATGACCCCTCCCGCTCTGGGTGGAGCGGAAGGGAGTGTCAGACTCTTACTGACTAAAACCCACCCGTGTTCCTTCCTTAGCCCTTTATGTTCCGGGCCAGCGGTAACCCTTTCGGACAATCCCGCTGACCCGGCAGGCTTCGGCCCTATAGGGCCCCTCCTCGATGCTGACATCTCTTTGAGCCGCGCGTGGAACACGTACGCGCCGTCCGGCACGGGCCTGGTCCTGATCGGACGGTGAGCTACCCATTACTCTCCGCCCGCAGGCCCGCGCCTACGGTGGCCGGGAGTCGTCGCGCGGCTCCCGACGCCCGGAGCGTCTCCCGCGGCGGCTGGGACGGGAAGCTCTCTCCCTGAGCCGTCCCGCTTAACAGCGTCCTTACTTTATATTGTAGTGTGTATCGGGCTGATGTCCACCATTCGACGTTGCAAGCGCGTGTTTTAATGCATTACACTTCTCTGAACTTTTAGCAACGTTTATGAATGTTTTGCTTTCTTTTAGACAATATCGAAACAATTGTCATAATTGATAAAAAGTGTTTGCTTGCAATTAAATACATTTATGGTTGATTTGTTTATTTTACTACCTATTTATATGACGGGGTGTCCTCAAAATAATTGACAGTGAATTACTTAAATAGATTTCTGATGAATTTAAATTACAAAATGTTTTGCGTCTTCCTATATTAATAAGTTATTATAATTCCTAAATAGAAGTAATGTGGAAGTTTAAGTAAAACTTCCACATTACTATTATTTTCATTAAAGTAATTGAATAAGTTATCCTTTAAAGAGAATTTCATACGCATATAAAGGAATTAGTGTAGCCTGAAGAAGACCAGGAATTGTTTTATTACATTTCAAATATTCGATTACATTATTCTCTTCACTGCAGATGTATATTTTTTGTAGGAAAGAGATTACTATACTAGCCTACTAAATTTAACTTTTTTAAGCGCTTATGCTGTTTCAGCATGTGTAACTGAAATGTCATCATCTGCTATGACTTACCTGTACCTATGTTCTTACAGCCGCGCCTTTCAATAATATTTTGAAGCATCAATTGTGTGTCTGAAAGTTTAATTAATAAAAGACTTTATCAAGTCGCAGTCGTAAATGTTTACCATATTTTGTGACAATTGCTGAACAGTTTGTAATTGTGTGCAAACATGGCCACAGCGTCTTACAACCTACCCGAAAAACTGTGTCTCGATGGAGATTTCCCAAGTAATTGAAAACGATTCAAGCAACTGCTAATTATATATCTTATTGCCTCAGGACTTGATGACGAAATTGATAAAAGAAAGATTTCCATTGGTATTAAGAGATAATTAAAAAGTTCACTCAAGTCAATTTGAAATTTATAAGACAATTGCTATAGCAAAATCCATTTAATTGGCGGAATCTTGAGACAGATTTTATTAATTTTGTTTCAAAATAATATAACTTGTGAAAAATATATTGAGACAAAATTAAAAGAACCAATGTTGCTTGATGAGATGCCTACTTTACCATTTCAAAAAAATGCTTGTGATTTTGTAAAGTGAAATAGCAAAACTTATTTAATTGAACTGACTACCTATTACAAGTGATTTGACTTAATTTATGTTAATTTATTAACTGCATCTTCTGTGATTATTATATTGAAAAAAATATTTCAGCTCATTGTATTCCAAGGATCTTGAGGGCTGGTAATATGCCATTCAACTCTTTTGAGTTTCAGAATATTGCAACACTTTGGAATATAAAATTGATTACTTCAAGCATAAATTATCCTAGGTGCAATGGTTTTGTTGAAAGATTTGTTGGAATTGCGAAACATTTGCGAAATAAATCAACTGAGAGTGGTGTCGACTTTCAAGAAGTATTGCTAGAGATTCGAAATACTCTAGGACTAAGTTCACAATACACACCATCACTGTTAGGTACTATTTAGCAGATTGACAAGAGCCAACCTACCTATTCATGATAAACTTTTAAAACCATTTAAAACCAAAGTTGGTAACAGATTTTAACGAAATTCAAAACAAAGTAAATAATATAAATAACAAAAGAAACTTTGATAAGACGGCCAAGTGTAACAAACCCTTTATATTTTGGCCAAGACGTTGTTTTGTCTAAGGGATAATATTTGGGTCCCAGCAAATGTCATAGATATGCACAGGTCCCCGAGGGGCCCGTGGCTAAATAATAACAGCTGCACAGGTCGATCGATCAGGTTAAGCTACGCTTGCGCGGTTGGTCTGTGGATGGGTGACCGTCTTTACATACCGAGAACCCTCCGTGCCTCGGAAAGCACGTTAAGCCGTTGGTCCCAGCTGTCATTTGTGGATCTTTAGCAGTCTTTACGGGTAGTCACAAGCCCAAGTCTGACAACCAGTGTTACCAAATGGTATCGTATTACCCAGCAACTGGGTTGTGGAGGTCAGATAGGCAGTCGCTCCATGTAAAATACTGGTGCATCCGGTTAGACTGGAAGCCAACCCCAACATAGTTGGGGAAAGGTTAGGCAGATGATGTTACACTCATCCCCCAAGGTCTCAAATTCTAAAAGATAATAATGGGCAGATAGTTAGAAGGAATACATTGCACCATGTAAAACCTTTATTTCCTAAGGATGAAAATGTTTGACCAAAATTTAATTTGGATTTATTAAACAATGAAGATGCACAATTGGAAGAACAAAATATGTCTATAGAAAGAGTAGTTATAGTCAAGATGTTGTAGTGGAATATGACCAAGAGCAAGTACGAGATTTTGGATTGAGACCTAGAAGAAACATAGTTCCTCCGAAACATTTGTCAGATTACGTTTGTTATTATAAGTTAATGGGAAACATGTAGTTAGTACGTACATATGGTTAGTAATTAAGAACATCACTAGTCGATAGTGAGAGATAGATGGACGATGGTGTCCGAGGGAAAAACTATGTAAGCTAACAGTGAAGCTAACTAAAATATACATTGAGTAATATGTTTTTGTTACATTGTTTTATTCAAATCAACATGGTACAATTATAATTCTGACAATCATAGGATGGATGATTAATAATTCATTCGTTATTTTATGTACTAAGGTAATAGGTAATTACTTAAATATAACGATTAAAAGCTACTTACTACGAAATTAAAATATTAAACGTTTCCACCTAGTAAACCTTTTATCATCGTCACTAAGACACACAGCATTAAAAACAAAATGTCTTCAATAAAGTGGTTGAACTATATATTGTTTGTAGAGAACCTCCTAGGAATATACAGTAACTATTGTAACCAGTCAAAGATTAAAAAATGTTTTATTATCTTCCAAACATTCACGCAAATTATATTGCACGCTATTGCCGTCATTAGTCAAATGAAACTGTTGCTAGGAGGAGATGACTATGGTCAAATCAATTTGATTATTGCTTTTTCTACTGCTGCTGCTTATATAAGCTCTTTGTTAACCGTCGTGAACAGCATCTGTTACAGCTGCGGCTTCATGTCTTATTATAGGAGTATCTTTCGTGTCTCTGAATTATTTAAAGGAGACACTAAATTCCTTAACTCTCATAAAAAAATATACTTGTTCAGTTTATCTTTGATTTTTCTGTCCATCGCTTTTGTTGTATATAAATCTGCAGCGCCTATAATACAACTTTCCCAATCAGATCTGTTTTATTTGGTTATCATTTTGGTATCACAAATAATTATACGACTTAACGTAGTATTCCAGCACCTCACATTGTTTGTTTTTATTATGATGGTGGTAAATTCATTAAAATCTTTGACTTCGTTGATATCAGTCACGCAAGAAATAGTAGGGAAATATGATACTAGTTTGGATGAGCAATGTGATATCACAAAAGAGCAGGTACAAGAATGGGTTGAACTGTATCGAGATATAGCAAATTGCTGTGAAAAATTAACACTATGTTTTGGACACCAGGTATTTGATTCTGGAATTTCATTGGGATAATCATGCTCCTAGTAATCTAACTTATGTTTGTTTCTAAACATTCTTTTGTTACAGATTTTCTTCACGTTATTAATCTTAATATCTCAGTTTATTTTATTTACGTATCATATGTGTTACCAGATTATTTCGGAAGTAAGTTTTTGATATTTCAAACTGGGTCCTATTGTAAAAGTTGTCCGTATTCTAAGCTAACGATTTTTGTAACATAATTTTATATATTTTAGAATAAGGATATATATGAGTTCATGAAAATCGAATTTGCTCTATGTTTTTATATTTCATTGATGATATTGCCAACCGTTGCTGGACAGATGACTCGTAACCAAGGGGTGAAGTTGCACAGAGTCTTGGCTCGGCTTTATAATACAGTTATTAAAGGTAAGAATAATTGTTTTTTCAATGTCGACAATGTTTAGGTACGAAGATGAATTATTTGTAATATCATAATTGGTTATTACATTTTAGATTCACGAGAAGCTGAAGCGAAATTGATAAAGGACTTCATACGTTTGATAAAGAAGAATGCACTAGAGATCAAGTTATTGTCTAACATCCCTCTTGAGATGTGCATGCTGCCAGTTATACTCACGTTGGCAGTTAACTATGTCATTGTTATGTTACAGTTTAATCATATTATTTAATTATAAACGAAATGTCTTCATTATAGTGGTTTAACAAATTATTGTTTCTAAAAATTATAAATTCGTATGGGTTAAACATGGCACTATTCTCGTTCGAGAAAAAGAACAATGCAAATCGTTTGCTATTCGTTCACACCAGGACATTGGAAAAATCAAACCTGGTGCTGCTGCCGCGAAGGATAATTAGCGGACTTATTGGTATTGTGTATAATTTTATGTGTTTGTTTCTGCTCATTGGTTTTTCTTTGTGTCTAGCGGATGTGCTCTGGTCGTTTTGTTTAGCTGGTGTTTTTGTTGCGTTGATAAATTTCATCACGGGGGCACTGGTTGGGCGGTGCGATCGGAGTACGCATGTATTCGTGTTGTCTGGAGATTGTATTTGCTATTTTAAATGTATGTTTTCTGGAAGTTGTATGTACTTTCTTAAATGTGTATCACGTTTGTTTTTGTTGCACCTGTTGATGCTGTGCTGTAATAGTTTTAATATCATAACAATACTTGTATTTTTAACTTTATTGGATTCGTTTGATTTCAGAGAGAATATTTTTACCCTTTTTTTGTTTTTGTTCTATGATAATGTCCATATTGCTATTCTAATCGGCCAGATTACTGTAATACTAATTGGTTTCACTCCCTATGAAAATGGCTGATGACAAATTAACTATATATTATCAAAATTGTAGGGGACTCCGCACTAAACTGCACGTTCTATATATGAATATTTTATCTAATTGTTATGACATTATTATACTCACCGAGACTTGGCTCACCTCCGAAATATTAGACTCGGAGTTCATTGATAACCGTTACACAGTATACAGATGCGACAGGAATCGCGAGGCTACTAAAAAGAAAGATGGCGGTGGGACCCTTGTTGCAGTTTTGAAGGGACTGAGATCCAGTATAGTTGAACCCACTATCCCCTTTTATAAAAACATTGAGCATATTACCTTACGCCTGCCAAGCGCAACAAGAGGAAAATATGATGTAATATGTTCAGCATATATCCCGCCCAAAACACCCGAATGTATTTATGTTGCATACTTAGAGTCCCTGCAAACCTTAATGGAGGACGGCACCGTTCAAAACTTTTACTTGCTTGGAGATTATAATCTTCCTGATATTGGATGGTTCGCTTGTGGTAATAACATGGCTACTACGCAGCAAATGTGTGGTGGTAATTCCCCTATTTGCAGGCATTTGAGTATATTCATGTCGGTGCTCAATGCCTACCAGTACAATAATATTAAGAACTCTAAAGGGAAGATTCTGGATTTAGTGATAAGTAATAATGACTGTTCTGTTCTGACACCTACGGACGTATTGTTAAAGCCAGATCTCTATCACCCACCGTTGTATATTCTAGTCTCTTGTAAGTTGCACAGCAGTGCAATGATGCGCAAGGCGGTTCAAAAGCATAATTATTTTAAGGCGAATTATGAACACATTAATCGCGATCTACTCAAAGTTAACTGGGATGATGAACTTCGCGGGCAGTCCGCAGAAGACGCGTTGGATACGTTTTATGATATTGTTTACCAAATAATTAAAGCTCATGTTCCTCTAAAGACAATTAGGTCTACCAAATTTCCATTGTGGTTTTCACCCTCTTTAATACACATATTTAAAAATAAATTAAAGGCATGGAATAAATGGAAGACCTATCAAAACATATCTGACTATGAACAGTTTTCACTTTATAGATCGAGGTTCCAAACTGATTCCAAGAATTGCTACCGTCTATACCTAAACTCAGTAGAAGATAGTATTAAAATTAACACCAAATATTTCTGGACTTATGTCTCTAATCGACAATCTAAAGCTCCAATTCCTTCAACCATGCATTATAAAAATCAATCGTCAACCGATCCTGAGGAGATTTGTAATCTCTTTGCCAACTTCTTCCATTCGGTGTACGAACCCTCCACTCTCGCAAATATTCAAACCCACGACAGTGAATATGCTGAGAATTGTTCTCTTATTAGTAGCCTTGTGGTTAGTACTGACCAAGTACTCGGTGCCCTCAAGTCTTTAGATTGTACTAAAGGACCAGGACCAGACGGTATTCCACCTATTTTCCTTAATAAGACGGCTAATGCGTTATGTGCACCATTGTGTATTATTTATAATAAATGTCTATGTCAGGGAACATTTCCAGAGGTCTTGAAGCGGGCTAATATTACCCCCGTTCATAAAAGCGGTCCAAAACAGGACGTTGAAAATTATAGGCCCATTTCTATATTGTCGGCCTTGTCAAAGCTTTTCGAGAGACTCGTTCACAATCAGTTGTATCCGATTGTCCATGATAAAATATTACAACAGCAGCACGGGTTCGTAAAAAGAAGGTCTACAACAACTAATATGATATCTTTCACTGACTATTTGTTTAATAGTATAGACTCGCGTGTGCAGGTGGACTCTGTATACACTGATTTTCGAAAAGCCTTTGACAAGGTCGATCATGAATTGCTTTTAAAGAAGCTGGCCTATAACGGTATCCGCGGGGATTTGCTACGTTGGTTCATATCGTATGTGTCAAATAGATCACAAAAAGTAACTATTAATGGTTTCAATTCCACCACCATAACCGCAACGTCAGGGGTGCCGCAGGGCTCAATTCTCGGACCTCTGTTGTTTGTAATTTTTATCAACGATATCGATGTGTGTTTTCTTAACTCTAACGGTCTTATTCATAAAAAAAGCTTATAGAAGGTTTAAAGCACACATTAGCTAAAATGCTCATTAAGCCTTTAAAACGTTCGATAAAATTTTGTATTCATAAACGCTTCATAAACGTTCGATAACTAAAACGTGCTATAACTTCAATATAAATATAAATGTTGCCATTTTATTGAAGTCATCCAACAAATTGGTCAACATATTGAGTCATCAAACGAGAATATCTGTCTACGCACCAAATAATTGTGACCATAGACATTATGACGTACGGAAAACTAATTTATTGTCTACGGTTTCGACAGTTTTGCCGCGTTAACGTCATTTTTGACAGTGAATTTGTTAATGTAATTTTATTGTCAGGCGAGCGAAAACCTTTGAATATTTTTTTGTATTTAAAAGAAATGGAATTAAGACCGGAGACTAGTTCCAAGAAAGGGCAAAGAAGTGAATACTCGTTTTAGTTGGAGGACGATAAGGTTTGTACTGTTACAACTAAAATATGTTCAAAGTAAGTTTTGTTTTGTAAACAATCTTTATTTCTTAAACTTATTCTTGCTTTTGCTTTTCCTTAGATCTTTGGAAGAATTGGTCAGGGAGAGAGTTTCCATAATAGAAAATGAAGGTGGACGCTGGTGATGGCGCCAAACAAGTAGCTGAATTCTGGGCACAATAAGAAGATAGAAAATAAAAACACATACTGACTGACACCAACGCAAAAAAGGGGAAAAAGGCGGCCTGGCATGATTTACGAATTAGGTGCCTATCCAATTTACTTATAAGTTACAAAGTTCCTGAGTAAGCATGTCAAGAACTTCGTTTGATGAAGAGAAAGAATTATAACATTAATTTTGTATTTCAGGACAATAGGAAGAATGGTGCTTCACTACAAATAATAAACAGAAGAGGTGGCATAGATGGCAAATGAAAAGAAACATTTTAAAAATGTTGTTCTGCTAGCACAAGTTCTAGAAGCCATATTAAAGTTTAGAGTATTTTAAAAATAAATAAATTAAACTGATATCTGTATATGTATAAGCTTTTTATTAATGCACTACTTGCTAAAATGTTTCCTCTTTATCTTCTTTGTGTCGCGGGGACGACTGTATTTTAAATCTTGTTGGCCCAAAACGTTGCCACTTCCACAATGTTGTCAGTGGCAGCGCAGAGGTCACTTTGACTGCATGTTTTGGGACACATAGGGTAGGATAGGAGGCGGAGCATGGTTTGCGACATAGCTTCACAACCACTCCCTACTGGAGCATCTCCCTGCAGGGTGTAAACCTACATGATCCACACGGAAGTCCCTGAACCGTCTCCGGACACAAGTGGGAAGATGTACCTCTAACCTGGTAAAGTGAGGCTACCTCGGTGGAATGTTTCCTGAAAAGTTTGTAAATTAGCATTTGCATTTCCCCTTGCAACTTCTTGGGGTGACTGTATGATATTCATTGATATTGCTACCTACCCTCTAACTGAATGTCTCCATGGTCAACTGCAATATTGTAAAGGACTGCTCTAGCCACTATGGTTGTTGCATGTAAAAGACATTTTGAAAGCGTTGTTTCCACAGCCCAAAACAGCAGCGTCCCACAGTAATTCTTGTTGCTATTCCTCATATCCAAGACAAACTTACGAATCTGCAGAAAATGCATTTTACAGGGAATGATAAGTTTTTTTTAGTAACAGGTACCTATACCTAGGTATATAGGTACCGTGGTACATTTGGTTTTAAAAATACTACTTTTTTAAGATTAAATCTTACCAAACAAACCAAACCAAATGTACCACGGTACTTAGCTGTTACTAAAAAAAAACTTAACATTCCCTGTAAAATGCATTTTCTGAAGATTCGTAAGTTTGCCGTGGATGTGACGAATTATGTCCTTCGTTATATTTTTCCTCGCTTCTATTTTGCATTGTAGTTATATAATAACTAACTAAATTGGTTAAACAGAAGTGCAACATAAATTAAATACAACTGCACATGTTACATTTGTAGGTCAAACGTCATTTTCTATCAGCTGGTATAGAGTCGGCCATTTTTTTTTCCTTATAGTACTGTTATAGTAGGCTTCTGGGTTTCATAACTTTATAGTAGGTTTATAGAACGTTTTAGGGCTAAAATGCGTTTATGAATAACAATTTTTGACAACGAGACATTAGCAAGACTTTAGATGTTCTATAACTTATTATGAATAAGACCGTAAGTTTCTACTTTACGCGGACGATCTAAAAATTTTTAGACCCATTAGATCAATAACAGACTGTCACTTACTTCAACAAGATCTTAATCGCTTAGTTGAGTATTGCATTAAAAACAAACTCCTACTTAGTATTCCCAAATGTTGCTGTATCAGCTTTACAAAAAATAAAACCCCATTTAAACATCCCTATGCATTACAGAGTAAAATCTTGGCCAGGGTTAACTCAATTCGTGATCTAGGAATACTGCTCGATGACAAACTGCACCTGGACGCACATGTTGATAAAATCATGAGTCAGGCTTATCGTATGTATGGTTTTGTGATAAGATCGGCCACGGAATTCATCCACCCAAGCACATATTTACATTTGTATCGATCATTAATCCGGTCTCAACTAGAATATGCAGTACCTGTGTGGAGTCCCTATTATAATAAATATACTGACTGTATCGAGCGTTTACAATGTAAGTTCCTGAAAACGATGCATTACCGCTGTTCTAGAAGTCGTATTTACATCCCCTATAGCGACTTACTGAAAAAATACAACTTACTCTCTTTGAAGTCTAGACGAACCTTCCTAGAAACTATGTTTCTATATGATCTGTGTAACAACGCGTATGATTGTGTGGATATTTCTAACAAGTTATGCTATGTTGTCCCAAGAACTGTTCAGGGACGTGAGGTGCGCGCACGACCAGTTTTTGCCGTCACTCCTAGTCGTACTAATGCGGGCTTGCGGGCACCTCTACGTCGCCTTACAGGCAATTTCAATAAGTTTTTCTGTAACTTGGATCTATTTGCTTTATCTGTTGGAAAATTTAGAAACATATTGCTTGACACAATCAAAAATTTATGTGAATAATATTGAATCTTTAGTATTCCTTGGTAGCTATATTTTATTTGTATCTTATTTTGTGTACTTATCTATTCTGTCCGACTTTAACTTTATCAACATTGTCTTTGTCTTTTTGTGTATCTGTGGAGAACGTTGTTGGTTGCACATTTGTATAACTCCTTATGTTCTATATACTTGTAATATATAATGTGTAATTGTTTGTTCTTCCGAATAAATAAAATAAAAATAAAAATAAAAAATCTATTTATCTAAAGTGTACACAGGATTTTTTGTACCCAAAAGAAGTTTTTTAATACATAAATTAAATCGCTGTACTCACCATTCGACTATGGCAAGATCACCAACAAAAAAACATGACATTTCATTTATCAACCGGCCTACTGACAACTGGTCGTTAGATACTAGATATTTTGGGTTATCCATCGATTTTCCGTGATTTTCTTCTGTATCGACTGCTTTTGCTTATGAACTCTGAGATTTACTGTTCCTTGTGTGACTACTGCTTGCTTATGAATTCTGATTATTTTCCTTTACGATGACATTTTTCTGTGACTCTGGATTACGATTCTGCCTGATACCTTGGATTTTGTAGTGTTTGCATTGATAAGTTTATCACGATGGGGAGCCGTGTAAGGCCTACACGCAACATGTGTGTCAACTGCAACATCATTACGAGTATATGTCAATAAATAGGCTATTTGACAATGTAAAAAATAAGGTCATAATTATTGACACTCGCATAGATTATCGCTTTTAAAATCGATTTGCATTAATTTTACTACAAAACAATGTATTATTTATAAAAAAAATCCCGAAAATACTTCATCTTTTTAAATCTGGCGCCACGTAATCGAAAACGGTCTGGATTGGCTGAACTTAAGATGACGTCATGATTTAGCAAATTTCTGTCTATCGTTGACAGAACAGATGACTTTTGTCTAGTATCTCGACCGTTTCAACGTTTGTTTACGTGAATCGTGACGTCACGACGCCATATTGTTAAATATAGCGTTTTGGCGGCTTATTTAAACAGTACATTTTTATTTACTATTTTTTAAAAGAAATACATTATGCAATTTGAAGTAATAGGTTTTTGTGGGCTCGTTAGACACCATTAAATAATCTGAGATGTTTATCAGAAACCAGTCAAATAGCCTATTGCTTAATTGTTTAGTTGGAAGACAAACCATTGGATGTTGTGTTCATACATTGATTGTAGTGGTCTAGAATGGGCCAGACATCACCCAAATATTGAAGCAGCCGCTGGTGCTTTTTCTTAATGACATTGTGGTTTAGGAAGATGAGGAATAAATATTAAAAAAAAAAAAAAAGGTTTTTTATTCATAATAATCTACATATGACCTAGATCTATATACTAATACTAATAATAAAGCTGAAGGTGTTGTTTGTTTGAACGCGTTAATCTCTATTATAGTCGGTTTTGAAACATTATTTTTGTATTCGATAGCCCAAATCTTGAGGAAGGCTAATAGGCTATTTAAAATCACGCTAGGACCCTGAGGAACCGAGCAAGAAGAAAAAACGATAAGCGAAAACGAAGTAATAGCGTAGGCAGGCGATGCGATGCGACGGGATGGGTTGGGGGAACAAGAAGCTTCACGCGGATGATGTCGCGGGCAGAAGCTTGTTAATCATAATATACAGGGTGAAATGAATTAACCCAAAACCTCTTAAGAGGTCATTGTACTCATCATTATGAACATCTTTTACTAATACAAATACAAAAATATTTATTTCAACTTAAACATTGTGTCATACATAAATTGAGGCAGCCCCAGTAAGTTACAAAAGTACTTGTGTCGGAGCTGTCTCGCTCTTCCCATAAGTGGTAACTTAACAATGATGAGGCGTAAAAGGTTTTTAAAAAAGAATAGTAAAATAAAACATTAATTTAGCAGCTCTGAGTGTGTGCTTCTGTGTGTAAGTGTGTGAGTGTTGAGGAGGGGGGGGGGTGTATGTGTGTGGGTTCCCAGTTTTTTTTTTACTATTGGGCTAAACATGAAATCGCGAAAAAAAAATCAGCTGTTCCCCACATTTTGACGAGTTATGCGAACATAAATGTAGGGAACAGCTGATTTTTTTAATATCACGCTATGACCCTTAGGAGCTGAGCAAAAAGAAAATAAGTCAGAATGAAATTTAAAAAAAAAGAAAAAATAATAATAATATTCCACAACGCCGTCTAGTCTCAAGCTAAGCAGAGCTTGTGTTATGAGTACTAGACAACTGATAAACATACTTATATATTTCTAAATACATACATATATAGATAAATTACACCCAGACACTGAACAAATGATCATGCTCATCACACAAACATTTGTCCTGGGTGGGAATCGAACCCACGACCTCCGGCATAGCAGTCATAGTCACTGACCACTAGACCAACAGGCCAGTCAAAAAGAACGATAAGCGAATACGAAGTGTTGCGACGGGGTGGGGGTACAAGAAATTTCACGCGGACGAAGTCGAGGGCAGAAGCTAGTTAATAAAATAATTTATAAAGTCTTATATCAGTTACGTGTACGGTGACACACGACTTCGATGGCAACGATGTCTTTATGTCGTGTACGGTGGGCTGTGCTGAGGCGGCTGCTGCAGTTGCGAGCCTATACTACCTCAGCTAAAATTCACTCTATCTCGCTCGCACGATACTGCTCGCGGACTGTGTGAGAGCGAGACAGAGTGCGGTGCTGGGCGGAAGGCAGCGCCAATAGTTTAGGTATTTGCTTTTTACGGTGAAAATAAAGGTAATTAAAAAAAACTAACTAATATAAGACCTGCTTTATAGTTCAGTTAGTTTGCAAAGTTTCATGATCTAATTTGAAGTATTTTTTGAATACCAGCGGTTTATTGTTCGGTTTGGAGGCAACTTTGGATTTCTATCGAGAAAATTTTATGGAATCGTGTTTTCGTCTAACATAGTACTTAACATTAATCCTCAACTTTAGCATAGGTATATCTATTTCAAAATTAATGCCGTGGTATTTTCGACATAGCGGAGGATCATGTTAAGCCATTTGAGGTAGTATAGGCTCTTAAACGGCGCAAATATTCCAACCTCTTTGAAACGTTTTTTTTTAAACAATGACATTTGCCTACTTTGTAAAGTATTATATTATTTTTTCATTGTGAATGTGAAGACGATGTGGGTCATTTTACATACTTATATATATTTTTTTATTATTCTCTTTGTTCTGTTAGTTTTTTTTTTTTCATGGTCTGGCAGTTTGAGTAATTTATGTGGCCTACCCAAATGTCCTTTCTTTGGTATTGTTCGTCGAATCGTTGAGCTCCGTAAGTCTTGAGTTGAGCTGCACGATTTTTGACAAATGCGTGCACTGACTGGACAGGTCCTCTCAATCTGTGTGGTTCTGTCCTCAAAAGACCACCTCAGACATCGATCTACATGGTCTTCATATAACCTGACTAAGATTATGTCTGGACTTTAAAAGAGACTGTGACCTCTGAGTTTTTTCCGGCCTTTCTTCTCAGAGTAGTCAGATAGGAAACGCCGACTTCATCTAGTTTAAAAAAAAACATGATTGACGTGTAAAAGTGTTTGTACAAACCTACTTACAAAATAAAAATCATTTCATTTCATTTCGAAACACTAGGGCCAATGGGGTCCGAGTGCCCACTTAGTTTATCGAGACATCGCGTTTGATCGACTCTTCTCGTGACCAGAGGGCTGGCTTATTTTTTGGCCAAAGAATCAGCATTGCCATCATCATCATCATAATTTCAGCCGAAAGACGTCGACTGCTGGACCTAGGCCTCCCCCAAGCACCTCCACTTCGACCGGACCTGCGGATCTTCTCATTCCTGATTCGATCACGCAGGGAAACTCCCCTCTCCATTGCCCTTACGGTGACTTTTAGCCTTCTTATAAGGCCCATTGTGAGCATTGCCATACAAAATGGCAATTCTGCTATACCTTTTGGACCTTTTAGATACTTCTTGTTGACAGCGATGCGGTCGAATTTTTTGGTGCCCTATGATGATTTCCTCTTCTTTTTATATACTTGTAATAAATTATTATTTCGTTTATTTCTTTAGTTACTTAAGACATAATTTTTTATCGAGCAACGTTCCTGTTGGGATGTGTACAGTACATGCTGCTAGTTATACTCGCGTTAGCTGTCAACAGCTGTCAACTATGTCATTGTACTATAAATTATAATATAAATGTGTTAGTCTGTAAGGTCATCTATGGGCCAAAGTAGCCTGATAATAAAGGTTTTATTATTTCCTTTATTATCATTATTGTTATGTTACAGTTTAATCACATTATTTAATCCCACTCATATGCCAACCGTTAAAGTTTGCAAACACGTCTGGATGTTTGTAACTCAGTCACGCCAATATTTACATAAAAGGACCGAGGCCGATGTCCAAAACTATGGCGACCTTTTAGTATTAAAGCCTAAAATAGTGTTGCCAGTAGAAGTCTATATAGTTAATGTAATTGAAGTTCACGTTCACACCAATACTGGACAAACGGGGTTGAAGTTGATTACACGCCAGTAAAATAACATACGAACGATTAAAACAAGTTCAATCATCATTCATAATCAGCCTATAGGTCCCACTGCTGGGACATAGGCCTCCTCCCAGTGAGAGGGAGTGGGCCGTAATCCACCATACGGGCCCAGTGCGGGCTAATGGATGTCACATGTCTTCGAATTTTTGGTTCTAGGACATGCCGGTTTCCTCACGATGTTTTCCTTCACCGTTTTGAGAGCAGTGGTGATGAAATAATTTATACAAAGTAAAGCGCCTGTCTGGTTTCGAACCTACGACCTGCAACTCGTAAGTCGTGTCCGTGACCACTGGGCCACCACTACTCTCACTCAATTAAAACAAGTATTAACATATACAGGTAGGCGCTATTGGAGTATTGATGAAGAAAATGATTAAACAGGACATCTTTAATAACGCCGTGTCGTTGACATTAAATCAACAAAATTTGTATTTACCTACTAAGAAAATTAAAATAACATAAGTTTTCGCCTCCGTCCATTAGAACAATTACTTTATCGTCGTCGACGAGAACAGAACTACAAATAAAAATGTCGGCTTTAAAGTGGTTGAACAATTTATTGTTTCTGGAGACTCTGTTAGGCATACACAGGAAATATTATAACAAGGAGACTAAAACGAAATATTTAATTATTTTCAAAATATTCTTCCAGATCATCTTGTACTCTATTGTCATTACTATTAAAGTGTATTATTTGTTACAAGAAGTTGTGATTGATCAAGTGAATGTCATTTATTGTGTTTTTGCTGCTGCAGCCTTTATAAACTCTGTGTCATCCGTTGTGACCGGCATCTGTTACAGCCGTGCCTTCATGTCATATTATAGAAGTGTCAGTCGTCTCTCTGACTGGTTTAAATATGACATAAAATTAATAAAATCCCTAAAGAAAATATACTGGTCCACTATAATCTTTACTTTATTATTTATTGTTTTCGTTGTCATCAGATCTTTGGACGTTATGAAAAGATTCAAAGAAATAAATGAATTTCTTATTGCTCTTATATTTGCAGCTCAAATGATTATAAGATTTACTGTTATTTATCAACAAGTAATGTCATTTGTTGTCATTATGATAGTCGTTAACTTGTCCAAAAGTTTGAGTTCATTGATATCAGCCGTTCGGGAGAGAGTAGGGAGATGTGAGATTAGTTCGGATGAGCAAGTTGATATCACAAGAGATCAGATTCAAGAATGGGTGGAACTGTATCGCGATTTAGCAAATTGTTGCAACAAAGTGACGCTATGCTTTGGACGCCAGGTGGGTACTGGTATTTGGAATTAAGTTTATCGATTTTGTAATCCATTGCTGCTCTAGATATCGTATGTTACGTTATTGTGTTAAATCAATTTGAATTCTTATGTTTCAGTATTTCTTTTCGCTAGTTTTGTCATTACCCAACTACATTTTGATGATTTACCAGATTTGTTCAAATGTAAGTATTGTGTAATTACGTGGATTTAGATTTCCGAGAAAAAAATGTATCGAAATGGCGGTTTAAAGAAGTGGATTTCATAATAAAATAAGAAGACTTAAGAAAAAATTAGCCATTATCTCGCCTTGTAAAGGCTTGATTATTTTAATTGGTCTGTGTATAGAAAGGAATGTATCAAATTGTTGGAAATTAGTCTCACCAAGGGGTATCATGTGTAACCATGTGGCTTCACATTAGCTAAAGTGCACGCGCATCACTAGGTGTCTGACATTACTCGAGCATTTCAGTACTATACGCTATGCAAGCGGGTGCTTGTCCAGAACCCTCTGGAATTACACTATGTGCCCTGATCTAGGGTGAGTTCATCATTATATTTTAGCTATTATGGTGTACAGTGTGCTCTAAGCTATTTGGTATGCCATCTGCAATGATTGCTGGGGGCCTAAAAAAGCCACTTTGGCAGAATCATAAAAGGATAACTTTATGAATCATAACGGACAGTTAACTGTTAAGTTAATCGTATCAAATCGCATTGGTGAAGGAATTTTCAGTTATTTTTTTTTGTCTATGCTAAAATACCAATCAATCCAATCCCAATCTCTTTAATTATACCTACGTAGTGCAGCGAAAAAAAGAAAAACACGAACTGTCTTCGCCATAATATGATTCATAATGTTATCCTTTTATGATTCTGCCAAAGTGGCCTTTTTAGGCCCCCCTGTTCTCCCTTTGTGTTCTATAATTGTGCCACACTGCTTTTGAACCTATTTGCCTGTAAACCGCTGCGATGTGTACCGCTGTGAGCTTCAGTCTATCCTGCCTTCCACAGCGTTCCATGGTCGCTAAGGAGGCTATAAGGCAAGGTCATCGCACGCGGTTGCTGTCTTGAACTGCAACTAACACGCGCACCGAACACGCACTTTTAAGGTTGTACGACCATGCTGAGTGACGTCTGCACTATTGCCTGTACCGTACGCTGTGCTAAAGCGCAAACTGGAACCATGAATTCAGCACACGATTCTAGACGCCCTAGCGTAGAAATTTTTAGTCGGTTATCAAAAAACAAAATCAGCTGTTTCATAAAAAAGTGCAACAATACCTATGCGGTCAAAATGTAGGGAACAGCTATTTTTTTGTTATCATGTAATCATCATGATCATCATTTCAGCCGAAAGACGTCCACTGCTGGACGTAGGCCTCCCCCAAGCACCTCCACTTCGACCGGTTCTGTGCTTCTCGCATCCAACGGGTTCCTGCGGCCTTCACAAGGTGTTCGGACCTCCTTGTGGGAGGCCTTCCAACGCTACGTCTTCCGTTACGCGGTCGCCACTCTAGAACCTTTCGGCCCCATCGGCCATCTGTTCTGCGTGCAATGTGCCCTGCCCACTTCCACTTAAGTTTGGCAATTCTTCGGGCAGTTTTGTTTAATAACCGACGAAAATTTTCAACGCCCCGTTCAGAATCATGTAAGTACTGAATCCATTGTATAGCCCGATTTAAACTTTATGGCGGCTATCGGAAACACGAGGCAAGTCGCTGGGCAGTAACAAGTTCACATGTCAGCGGGGGTGAGGGGTGAGATACTGCGCAGCGAGTAGCGCACTTCAGAGCCACCATAAAGTTTGAAGGCTCCTACAAACAGGCGCGACAGGCGATATAATCGCGCGCGACACAAAGTCACCGCTCGTTGCGCGACTTGCGGTGCCTTTGTGTCGCGCGCGATTTTATCGCGTATCGCGCCTGTTTGAAGGATCCTTGAATCGGGCTGTAACAGATTGCGACTCGATATCCCTGCCATCGTGTATGTATTCACATGCTATTTTCTTCCATCTCTCTCTGGCTAATTTTTAATGGCGCAGCCTACGTGCAAAGCCCTAAACGTTACACATGGTACCTAGTAGGTAACTGGGTGTGGAGATTAGATAGCAATTGCTTGATGTAAAATCCCGGTATTTAGCTGCAGCCGATTGGAAGCCAACTCCAAAGTAGTTAGGCATTTCCTAACTACTTTGGGAGTTGGCTTCCAATTAATCGGCACAAGACAGATGATAATGATAAGGAGTAAAAGCTAGTGTATGGCAAAATAAACATGTTTCTTTGTTGTTGTTAATTTTAGAAGGGATTATACACATTTGAGTTGAAGAAAGCGATTGCTTTATTTAATTATGCATCAGTAACGCTCTTGCCCATTTTTGCTGGACAGTTGGCTCGTAACCAAGGGAGAAAGTTCCACAGAGTGTTGGCTCGACTTTATAATACAATGTTAATAATTGGTAAGATATTTGAAAATATTTATACAATTTGTAATTGATTTAATTATGCATTAGTAACGCTCTTGCCCGTTTTTGCTGGACAATTGGCTCGTAACCAAGGGAGAAAGTTCCACAGAGTGTAAAAATATAATTTAAATGAGTATCCACGGAGTTTCTTGCCCATTCTTCTCCATAGGTACCTACGCTTTGGAATGGGCAACTAGCTTCATATTTTCTGACAATTCAAAAGTGTCTGTAAATGGTTTAATTGAAATAAATGCTTTGAGTTTGAGTTTGGGTCATACTTAACGAAAACCCTTCGAGCATTACAGGCGCAATTAATGTTTTGCAAGAAATCATTCATGTATTCAAAATAATGTTAATTATTTCAGATTCTGGCGAAGCTGAAATGAAACTGACAAAGGACTTCATACGTCTGATGAAAAAGAATCCGCTAGAGATCATGTTATTGCCCAATATTCCAGCTGGGATGTACATCCTGCCAGTTATACTCACGTTGGCTGTCAACTATGTCATAGTTCTGTTGCAGTTTAATCACGTGATTTAATTAATATTCCAGTGGGCGCCCAGTATCAGACCTGTATGAAAACCAAGCGTGCCATTTTTTGACTACCTACTATGACGTCAGAAGCTCGCGCTTACCTAGCCAGCAGTACACAGGACTGAGCGCGAAAGTGGCGGCTTACGATTTTTGAACGTAAGCTGGTGCGATTTTTGGCACGCGAAGTAGTTTCTCTTACGTTATCTAGGTGTATCTATATCTCCCGTTGGATGCGAGAAGCACAGAACCGGTCGAAGTGGAGGTGCTTGGGGGAGGCCTATCTCCAGCAGTGGACGTCTTTCGGCTGAAATGATGATGATGATCTATATCTCTGTGGCCCCGACGGACGAGACGTCCGCGTCGGGTGTGGGTTCGAACCCAAGTAGGCTTTACTTCGTGTACTTTATTTCTTCACCACTGCTCTCAAAACGGTAGTGAAAAACATCGTGAGGAAACCGGCATGTCCTAGAACCAAAAATTCGAAGACATGTGACATCCACCAAATCGCACTGGGCCCGCGTGGTGGGTTGTTAATGTTACTCACATTAATCGATAGTGGAAGCTTGTAACTGCACATTGTACTAGATTTATTAAAATGTATTAGCTGTAAGTTTTCCTAAAATTAATAAAAGTAGGTTATCGAGTCTATTTACTCATAAAGAACAATACAGTTCACTTATTATTGAGCTTAAGTAAAAATAAAGTTATGTAGGTAATATACAGCGATCGAGCAATTCTAATAGATGTTGTCATAAATGTATTTTTTTTAATTTTGATTTAAACACTGCAAGCGATTTGCTATCCTTGATATTATTTGGCAGATTGTTCCTTCATATTATTATGTAGATAGTCCAATACCTTATGCTTTAGCATAAGGTATAGGACTATAAGGTATAGGATACCTTATGCTTTAGCTATAATGTTAAAAATCTATTAAAGAAATTTGACAGATTGTAGTAGCTTGATGTGACCTGGCGTCTGTACATTTGGCCAGTTGTGTTGGAGTTCCATAATTATGCGAATAATAAAGGGGAAAAAATACCACAGTTTTTTTAACATTAAATATTGTAAACCTAATTTGTACTTTTACTTTACTAACCAAAACTTTACTGATCCTTAATTTTAAAGTTATGGAACTGTTATCTTAAGGTAGAATGCGGTAAGGTAAACCGCTACCGTCCATACATCTCCATTTTAGGGTTACGTACCAAAAGGGTAAAACGGGACCCCTACTACTGCGCTGTGCGTCTGTCCGTCTGTCACCAGGCTGTATCTTATGAACCGTGATAGTTAGACAGTTGAAATTTTCACAGATGATGTATTTCTGTTGCCGCTATAACAATAAATACTAAAAACAGAATAAAATAAATATTTAAGGGGGCTCCCATACAACAAACTTGTTTTTTTCGTCGTTTTTGTGCGAGTTCGACCCGCACTTGGCCAGTTAGGCCGGCAGGCAGGCCGGAGGGGTGAGAAGGGCAAGGGTGGAAGAAGAGACGTAAGCTCGGGGACGAGGAGCCGTAAGCGCGGGGACGACGAGCCGTAAGCACGGGGACGACGAGCCGTAAGGCTAGGAACTCACGGAGCGATTTTCGCCCGCAACCGCCGCGGTTGCGGGCCCGCAGCTTCTGTAGAATGCAAATATTTATATAAAAAATTAAAGCACATTTCACGACGCGTTTTACGCCCGCGGTGTTCGCGGTTGTATGCGGCTCCCGCTGTACCGGCGGGCAACTAGTAGAATCGCGCGGGCCGCGGTTACCCGCAGCCTCGGCGGGTGGCGCCCGCGCGCTTTGCGATCGGTTGGCGGGCGACCGCGGGGGCCGGCGGGTGGCGCGGCGGGAGGTACGGCCGGCCGGCCGGTACGGAGGTAGGGAGGCGGCGGCCGCGTAACCGCGCGAATAACCGGTCTCGTGAGTTTTGAAATAAAACCGCAGATCCACGACCGCGGCGGTTGCGGGCGAAGATCGCTCCGTGAGTTCCTAGCCTAACACAGCACACCGCGGTTCGTGAGCTTGTCCCGAGGCGAGGCGATTACGTTACGATTCCGATTAGTGTGCGTTGCAGTAGGGAGTTTCATACAAGGAATACTGAACGGCTCAAGTTGATACGGTGCCGATCCTTTTCCGGTTTGGTACGTGTGCTATGACCTTCGTGCAGTATTTGCTGACCAAACTTAAGCCCAAGAAGTTCTTTGATCGTGGTCTCAGTGGCCAATATGCCAGCAACTTGACACAAATAGTCAAAACAACAGGAGTAGTTTCACTAATTCTCAGACGTGTTGTGTGCTACAATACTATTATTTCTGTTATCGTAACCATTGCCTGTTCTATCCAGCGACTGATGCCGTTTTACACAAAACGACACCTAAATGAATGCCTAAATAAAAGTGCACTGTTGGATTTTCAACTTTTGGTACTGAGCTGAGGGTTGAAATTCCAACAGCGCGGTTTTATTTAGGCATTCATAGGTCGACGACACAGCCATTTCTTTCGATACAATGAAAAGGAGGTTCAAAAACCCAATTGTCCTAAAAACACTTTTAAGAAAACAGTGGCTTTTACATTTTCTCTTCGCTGCCACTTTATAAAACACGAATTTATTAGACGAAAAATAAATAAAATACACACTTTAAGATGTATCTTGCGTCTAGAATGAAGAGAAGGATAAAGGTCCAAAACTAATTTCCTTTAGAGTTCTTCGAAATAGGGACTTAGGAAAAAACACCGGTCAAGAGCAAGTCGGACTCGCGCACCGAGGGTTCCGTACAAATTTGTAGGTATGTAAATAGTTTATCATGGGTTTTTTTTAAAAGTGAGTAAAATTTAGGCGCGTGATTCACTTGATTATTGATGATAAATGTGTTGTTCTCTATGTGGGTTAATTTGGCAAATATTGCTTATGCGTTCAATCGAATCATGCCAATATTCATGTTCTGTTTATTTCCATTGATAACTTTGAAAAACCTGCCAAGTACGTGTCCGACCACGCATAATTAAGGGGTTCCGTAGTTGTGATGAATGTATCCCAAAAACAAACTCAATATTGTAGTTGAAGAAAATGTTCTCCCATACATTCCAACTGCAAATGTAAGGTGGTCGACTATTACTCGTTAACTTGTACAGCCTACTCAGCTTGAAAGTTTTCCTTTTAACTTCGTTATATTTACTACTGCCGTGAAATTGTTTCACGTAGTATCCAAACACAACCATTTATTTGGCAAGGGAAATAACACTTTAAAGTTTAATATTTCGCAAACGGATCCCTGAATCGAAAAATTGTTTTTACACACATCGCAATATTTGTGAACGGCCTTTCCAACGACACCTGTGGGAAAGATGAGAAAAAAACATCATGGAAACTTGAGATGTAGGCGAGGTACCCTAAAAAATTTGTACTAAGAGTCTCTGAGCTAAGTTGTGGGCAGGCAGACAGAAGACGAACGGAAATGGTGAAACTATATGGGTTGACTACGGAACCCTAAAAATGGTTTATGTGACAACAAAAATTTATGTTAATATAACAATGTGTTGATAAAATACTTTGTAATAGGCTGACATGTAGTTCAATTTCCTTCTTCTTCATGAAGACCCAGTTTTGGATCGGACAACCAGTTTTCTCATTAACGTAACCTATTTAACTGAAAAGACTAATTGAAATAAAACCCTAGTCTTGTCTTTCTGTGTTTAAACACCATATTCATAGGTATTTTCATACACAGAAAAACCGGTAACCATTCTGATACAAGCTTGGTAAAATTAAGTGCTCCAACAACCAACCAACCAACTCAACCGACCAACCCAACCGACCAACCAACCAACCAACTTTTCACTACTCGTCTTTTTAATTTCTAATTACTAAACCGATACCAATCAATAAAGAACCTTATTTCATACTACTTCGGTACGTAAAACATCATAAATTATTTTTAATCTTCATCTACCAACCTTGAAGTGTCACCTAGGTACATTCATATTTTCCTATTTTATTAGCATTAACAGAGTCCTAGTCATGACGTGTTTATTTTTCATAAAGGCAAGTGCCTAAACTGATTAAGAAAATGTTCCTACATTAAGTTTAACACAGTCACAGGTGACACGTTCCATCATTTGTAACAACACATCTTTCTAGAACACTCCAGTCGCCATCATGAATTTATTCCACAGTTTAATATATGGTGAAAATTTTATGTGTGTCTACAGAAACTACTCGAGTTTAAATAAAAGTCAAAAGATTACAGCAGTAACGCGTATAATCGTTGAACTATCCCTTTCTATAGCCATAACCGTAAACAATGTCATCTTGACGAATTTCATTAATTTCGACTACAGCGATAAGGATAGGTTGGTGACAGATCTGTTCCAGTTACTGATTCTATTAAAGAGCTTCGTAATAATAATTGGTGGAATTTTAAATTCGGAATCGTTCAGCCAATTCTACGAGAATCTGCGAAAGCTCCATGACTGTTTCAAAGATGGAGCCCATTATAAAAATTCAGAGAAAAAACTAAAAGTCAAATGTTTGATTGGCTTCGTGGTGTTCACTGTGATGGCCGTCATACTCCTGCTGGTAAGGCTTATTAACTGGTATTCAATGAAAACAAATCTTTTGAGAGACATTCTAGTACTGGTCGTCTATGAACTATGGGTAGACATTCGCTACACGCTGGAACATCTAGTAGTGTATTGCGCAATAAGTACCACTTACTATTACCTCAAATGTTTGAACAATTCTGTAAATAATGTACTTAAGAAGTATAATGAGCAAGAAACCAATGAAATCAGCTTCGACGCGAATGAGGAATGCATTAATTATTTGCCTGGGAAAGTGAATTGCTGGACAGAAAAGTATCGACACATCATGGCTTGCTGTAAAAATATATCAGTGTGTTATCAAGAATTGGTGAGTATTTTTAATTGATTTTAATTTAACGCACGTTACAAAATACAGGTACAGTCACGAGCACCAATATGTCAACACTTGGCAACTTTTAATTGCGATTTGTTCACGAAATAACGAATGCAACGTTGAAATACGACAATTTACATATACCTACGGGTTCGAAAATACTATGTTCCTACTAATATAAAATTTCATTCAAAAATAAAGGAGAAAATCGACTTTGAATAAAGCCAAGTGTATACATACTTTTGCTCGTGACTGTACAGTACGAATCAAAAGTAGGAAATCATTCTACCTCGAGCTTTTTGATATAGATGTGATTTCCACACTTTGGCCACTTTAGAACTCAAAATTGCTCTGATGTCAGCTTTCGTTGCCCTAAGTTAGGCCTTCGATAGTATGAGCACAAAAAGTATTTCTATCTAGGTTACATATCAGTATAGAAGTTATCTCATAAAACTACAGAATTTTGTTAAATGCTCTTTTGACCAAATAATGGCACGATAGCATCCTATGGCCAAATATTATCGTCCATACATAGTTAAAAAACGGACAGGAGTTCTTCAAGTACATCCTTGGCCTTTATTTGGTGGCATGTTTTTAATGTGTAGCACTCAAATAGCTAGAAAAAATATTGTTTGATACTACCGAAAGTGAGAAAACCAATGCTAGGTAGGTACTTCTTCTGCTAATAGGTAAATAATAGGCTACATTTATCCAAATATATAATGTGACACGAAATTTTTATATCTCTTGTCACAGTGTTTGTTATCGACTCCGAAACGACTCGACCGATTTTTATGTGTATGTTTGGTAAGTATAAGAATAGGTCAAAGGCTATTTTTTATACCCCTAAGTGATAAGGGTGGCCCTCTCCAGATTTTTTTGGAATCTAAACTTAAGCGGGTAAAACCGCGAGGCGCAGCTAGTCTTATTATATAAATTGGTAAACTAAAGTAACTTTATTTTCAGCTGCTGTTTTCCCTCGGCGTAGCCATGGTGCAGTGTATTTCTTCAATGTATGGAATTTTTAATGCAATTATTAAGAAGGTAACGTACTTAAAGTTAATTTTACTGTAGTATGTAGATACATAATTCAATAACATTATTTGTCTAACATTGGCATGTTTATTAACAGATCGTATAATGGGAATGACTACTGAGAAATTCCTAATTGAAAAACCAACCTGGGATAAAAACGACTTGCTCAGCTTGCCTTCCTTCCTCACTTGCGCTTACTTGAAATAACAGAAAATAAAATGGAAAGATTATTTGCAGGACTTAGGAAGAAGTTTCGGAACAACAAACGTCGTGTATGCTTTAATATACCACATGTCAGCTACGTTCACTCTTTTAGTTGCTGGTCAGAAGTTGCAAAATGAATTTAATACTTTCAACAAGGCTTTGGCAATTCTTGCGTGTGAAGTGTCCTCTCGTAAGTATATTTACTCATGTACATAATTCTGTAATTATTTGCTGAAATATAAAGTTATATAAATTTTCTTGACATCGTGGTAAATCCAGGAAAAGATGTCTTGACGTCCTTAGGCAGGAATTATTTAGTCCAAGACCGAGGGTAGTTGGAAAAGGAAAGAGAGGCCTCTGCCCTGCAGTGGGACTACTCAGATATTCCTTTGCAGAGTATAATATTAACGATATTTTTTTGTTCATTTTCAGATCGTGCAAAATCTGATACGAGACAGCTAAAGGATCTAAACCGTTTAGTTACGACGAATCCTATTGTCATTAAATTTGGCACTTTTTCTCTAGGAATGTACTTGTTTCCTATGATGTTGTCGCTGTCTGCTACATACATTGTTGTCATGTTGCAGTTTAACCATGTTATATAAACTAATTTTAGTTTAATATTTGTGTAGTGTTCGTGTTCGCAGTGTTGAAAATTTTCATAGATGTTGCTGTTTGTATCCATGTAGTAAGTATATTGGGTGGAATCACCGACGCGCAAACTGTAATCATGAATTCAGCACCTAATTCTAGACCCTACGTGTATAGATATGAGGTTATCGAAAAAAAAAGGGTTTTAGTCAGTAAGAGTCTGACACTCCCTTCCGCTCCGCCCAGAGCGGTAGGGGTCATTTGATGATTTCCCACCCAAAAAAAAAAAAATGGTATTCAGAATCATTATACTGACTCCATGATAAAAGGTTTGCCTTTCGATACCCCCCTGCCATCTACTAGAGTCTGCCAAGCTCATAACTATTAATTTATACGATATACAAACAATAATAACAAAAATGGCTGTCACGAGAAGATACGAGTTGATGATACCAAAGTAATGGAACTTTTAGACTTTATTATAATCTGATTAATTATTGTGTAATATCATCAATAACTGCCAGCTATTCCGAGTTGACACCTGTCTAGTTATTTTCCTATCACAATGATTACAGAATTTTTACTGTCTTGGATCATCATCATTTGCCTTTTCCCAACTATGTATATTGGGGTGGGCTTCCAGTCTAACCGGATGCAGCTGAATACCAATATTTTACATGGAGCGACTGCCTATCTGACCTCCACAACCCAGTTACTGGGTAATACGATACCCCTTGGTAAGACTGGTTGTCAGACTTTCGGGCTTCTGACTACCCGTAACGACTGTCAAAGATCCACGAATGACAGCCGGGACCAACGGCTTAACCTGCTTTCCAAGGCACGGAGGGGTCACGGTCACCCATCCACAGACCAACCGCGGCAAGCGTTGCTTAACCTGATCGATCAACCTGTGCGGCTGTTATTATTTAGCCACGGGCCCCTCTCTCTTGGTTACTGTCTTGGATATATTCCGAAAACTCATCATATTCGTGTGCTTTTTGTGTGGAAATGGGACTATCTTATAATAACCTTTCATGTATAAAAAAATATCTTTCTAACGTTAGTGCAAGATACAATTTATTTTTCATCGAAAGTGAGAAATTTACTTTCTTTTGAAAAGTTGATCTTCTTTTAATTTAAAAAATTCTAACCAATTTTCAGGTTCTACTAGTCAACTCAACCTTTGAATCGATCTTATATCTTTTATACTGAAAATCAACTTTTAATCGTAAGAATGTAAATTTCTCACTTTCGATAAAAAAAAATTGTGTCTTGCACTAATGCAAATGTTAGGAAGATAATAAAAAGAACTTGTCGAAAAAAAGCTATAAATTTTTAAGAATTTCCCCATAAAAATTTATAGCTTTATCAAAAATCGCGGAACATACCCGTACCTACATGGGGTATTTTCGGAAAAAATTAGTTTCCTCGGGAGGCATGAGGAATCAAATTTTTTTATTGACGTCACTATTTGGACATAGATTGCTTAGTAGATATACGTTGTGTGATTAGGATATCGTTTTAAGTTTTTGTGATTGTTGTAAGACGACATAGAGGATTTTATTTTTCTTTAAAATTCAGCATATGCTTCAACGTTTTCCTTTAAGATAAACATGGTATACATACAAGAGCATGCAAGATGATAATAAATTACATTATAAGTAGTCCAATCATGTTTAGCCTTAAAATACGATTTGTCTTTGTATTTTCTTTATTTTATTACACAATGATTGTAATTTGCTATTTAATTGTGGGTTTGTATTTTTGCACTTGGAGGTATGTTTTACTTTGGTAATTGGTTTATAATAAAGTGATTATTATTGGACAGTCAAATATTTATTTTCATTTTATAAAATCCTCTCTAATCCTATCTCTAATAAGTGCTTCTAAACTTTTAGCCGTTGTTACTTTGTTCAATATGCACATCATGTGCACATTTTAAATAATGTAGCAACAAACGTTATGGATGTTTTTGTTACTAAAAGTAAAAGTAATAAAAAGTAGTCGCATAAAGTAGTCCTAATCGTTAGTCTAGCATAATGGCCATGAAATATACTTATTTACTTAGGTATCAGAAAAGATTGAGATGTCGTTTGACTTAAATTTAACGTAAGTTTTCAAAGAAAGTTAGTTTCTATTTGAAAGAATACCTAACAACATAGCAACAACCATTAATGGTAAGGTATAATTTTGTTACTAAAACTAAAAAGTAATCGGACAAAGTTGTAGATTATCTCATAAGTTATAGAAAGCCCTTGACTCCTCAAATCGATAAGCTAAAAAACGAATGGTGGCTAGAAATCCAATATACATAAATATCAGCAATGATTGACATGTCATTAGACTGTAACAGACTTTTAAAATCTAAATGAACAGTAGGTAAGTTAGGCACTATAAGTCTTCAGTTTCGCTACAGGCAGCATGTTCCCTTGTCAACAAAATGGCAGATGATAAAATTATCAAATTGTTTGTAAGAATTAACTCACCTGAAACCCGTTATCGGGTTTCGGGTATCTTTTTTATGTTGAGAACATAAAAAAAAGATGTTTAACAGGTAAACAACACAAGCGAATGGTGCGACTCCTAGCGGGATAAATTGGCAGTGCGTCTCCCCGTTGGACGAGGATGATGTCAGCGCAAGTAACAAGAAGGCGTAAGTAATAACCGCCAGTGTCGCGGGTTGTTCGAAAGAGATACCGTGGCCCCTGGCACAAGCAACTGAAGGAACACGGGTGGGTTTTAGTCAGTAAGAGTCTGGCACTCCCTTCCGCTCCGCCCAGAGCGAGAGGGGTCATTTGATGACTTCCCACCCAAAAAAAAAAAGCATAAAATCTGAGATTGAACTGAAAAGTGATCTTATTTTGAACTTTTAAGTTAGTAGATTTTTGTAACGGTAACTCATCATCCTAGCCTTTTCCCAACTATGCTGGAGTCGGCTTCGTCTAACCGGATGCAGCTGAATACCAGTATTTTACATAGAGCGACTACATATCTGACCTCCACAATCCAGTTACTGGGTAATACAATACCCCTTGGTAAAAAAGATTAGAATGTGTAGAATGTTTGGGATGTGTTCATTACTTGACTCAAAGGTTATTTATACCAATTTTTGAGTTAATCAAGTCACTCAGTAAAATTAAATAAAAATTAACTACCCCTTTTCACCCTGTTAGGGGTAGATTTCGAAAATCCCTGATACACGTTATTCTTTATTTTTGGTCTTAAGTATAAATACACCGAGTTTGAGTTAATCGGACCGCGCGTTAAAATTCTTCCATACACATTTTGACAACCCCCAATCCCCTTTTAAGGAGTAGTTTAGAAAAACAAAAAATCCCAACTTCATAATTTAGGTACTTAGATAGGTATTCGTGTCAACTTTCAAGTTTATTAACTCAAGGACTAAGATTGTTCATACAAACAAAATCCCCCTTTTCACCACTTTAAAGGTTGAATTTCCAAAAACCCTTTCTTTGGGCTCCCCCTACATTAAAGAAGGAAATAATAAATTTAGACAAAAAATTTCACTGTTTGTAATTTACTTTCCAACAACAAAGACAATTTTGTTTAACACTCTCACCGCCATACACATTTAAGGTTTTTCTAGAACCTCAGGCCGTGTGGGCGGCCCGCGGGCCATGCAATGTCTTTTGCACCACGCCACGCTAGATTTTGTGTAACTTTTGCAGCACGCCATGTGGGCGGCCGGCGGGACACCTCGTTAAGTTTACCAGCAGGCCGTGTGGTCCGCTGTGATCCCACAAATTCATTTATTTTTATCGACCTTGGCTTGCTAGATAAGGATTCGATTTCGTCTGCTTTAAATTGTTGAGTGAAAGAGCTTCCAATGAAAAAAATAACTGGCCAAGTGCGAGTCGGACTCGCACACGAAGGGTTCCGTACCACAAGGCAAAATGCCGAAAAAAACACGTTTGTTGTATGGGAGCCCCCTTAAATATTTATTTTATTTTGTTTTTAGTATTTGTTGTTATAGCGGCAACAGAAATACATAATTTGTGAAAATTTCAACTGTCTAGCTACCGCGGTTCTTGAGATACAGCCTGGTGACAGACAGACGGACGGACGGACGGACAGCGAAGTCTTAGTAATAGGGTTCCGTTTTTACCCTTTGGGTACGGAACCCTAAAAATCTATGAAAATCGGACTATATTTATAGATTTATAAGGTTCAACGCCGAGTAAGTAAAACTAGTTTATTAAGTTATTTTTATTGAGTATCTTGTCACAAAGAAAAATGAAATCAAACAAAAGAAATTGTTTTGACACAAAATAAAACAAGACCAATTATATGAAAATATAATCTTAGAAAATTAGACTTTAATTTATATTAACGAAAATGTGAATTTCTCGGTAACATTGACCACAAACACTAGGTTGAGTCGGGCATCTTAGACACACGGTACTTATTCACTTTTTAGTTCGGTTTCTGCCGTCCTTTGTAGATAGTCCAGCAGCTCGGTTCCTCACATAAAGTCAGACTGCGTCTGCGTGTACGCTGGCGCCGCCTCCCGGGGCTCGTTCAGAGGTAAACCATCGTCAGAAGATAAACATGATTCACTGCTAGTCGATTCAGACCCGGATCGATCGTAAAATGACGGTGGTTGATAATCAGAATCACTAGAATTCGACATTTTCTAAACACGCGCGAAGTCTGTGCGAAATTGACGCGAAAAACTTTTACAGCATGCCATGTGGGCCGCGCGCCTGCAACTGACCTAATTACACGTATGGCCTGCCCGTAAAAATATTTACAAGTTACAAAAAGTACAATTGTCATAGAATTTGGCGCGCTAGTTGTGGTACGCAGGCAGCCCACATGGCCTGCCAGTAAAAATTAAAAAATCTATAGTGGCTTGCTGCACTGAAATTTATGTGGGCGGCAGGCCGACCACATGTCGGTGAGAGTGTTAAATTTATTAGTTAGATCTTTCGATAGGTATTTTTTTCTAAATGGAATTTGTAAAAAAATCCCTATGTCCCTCATATAGCAGTTTCGACCCACTGTGTGGCGCACAGTTATTAAAAATTCTAACCTTACACATTTGGTCGGTAGGTTTCCTGGCTTAGTTACTGAGACCAATTTGGCTCGCGCATGGTTGATCACAATTCCAACCGAACCGATGAACTGCCGTACTATTTACCTAACTGCCCATTCAACATTTTTACTGGCCATTTATAACACTACTTGAGCATTTTTTGTACTGACATTGTAGGATGAAATAACCGACCAATTTTCTTTTTATTACTAATAACGTTTTACGGTCACACTAAATAACCAACCGCCGAAAAATAAAATGACTGCCCCTTAATTGTCATAATGTTTAAATAACAGTTTTATAATGGCGCCGATTCTGTTGTTCACAAACTAAACTAAATTTAAGTTCATGCATCTTTTTCTTTCTATTTCATTATGAAAAGGACAGAAGATAAATATTAGTTTAGTCCTGTCAAATTAAGATACTCCATAGACAATTTAGACGAGATTAAAAAAATGCCTATTAAAAATACGTCAATTTACGTCAGGCGCTGACTAATTTGACAGGACTAGATTAATATTTATCTTCTGTCCTTTTCTTAATGAAATAGAAAGAAAAAGATGCCTGAACTTAAATTTAGTTTAGTTTGTGACACAACAGAATCGGCGCCAATATGTACCTTTTATTTATTAGCAGCAGTTGGCATGGACACTTGAGCGTATTTTACCTACAAAAACTTTTTCTCTAGCCCACGGCTTTTTTAATGATCCCGTTTCAGATTCGTAATAATTGTTTATGGTAAACGTCTTTAAATCTTGCAGCACGCACTTGTTTTAATCTTTATTTTCGGAAACACTTGCACTACTCAACGCCATTTTTGTTGTTTCGAAAACAGTGGTCCCCCTTTATAGCAATGTCATAATATTATTTTGTATAACAGCGTATAGCATTTAAACTTCATTTCGCAGAAAATCGTTTGGCGTATAGGTACTCATTTATCATACATTCAAAACTCATAAATTTGTAAGTCAGAATCATCTTTAGGCATAAATTTCATATCCTTAATAATTAAAAAGTAGAACCATCATAACGCAGAAAGTTCACAGTCAGAATCGTCTTTTGGCATACGTGAGTTCGTGCGAAGGGGTCACAGTTTTATAACCTAACCATTTTATATTTAATAATTACTTAGGGTCTAAGTTGGTTTACAAGCAATAACATAACCCAAGTCGGGATGCCCAACTCCCGAGATCGCTTATATATGTTTATAGTTCATTGCTCAAATACCATGGAAAAATACACCGAACAAACAATATTTGTTAAAAAATAATTCTACTGTTAATGATAATGATAAATGTTTTTATTTTTATAAGTAGGTTTGTATAAACACTTTTACACGTCAATCATGTTTTTTAAAAACTACACACATCAAATTATAGGGATCAACATATATTTTTGCAATAACTTTTCTCCTGATTGATATTAATTAAAATTTTCTTTAAGGATTCATCAAATAAAGTGTTTTCGTTTGTCACAGTAACGATAAACCAAGTCACCTTTGCATTAATAAAGAAATTTGCCATTTTCCTAATAAAGGGATTTTTGACATTTGAACCACTAACACAAAAGTTCGAAAAAAAGACTGAAATAACAGTTTTCTTTAAAATTTTATTGGGTAACTTAAACAATTAATAATCCGTGTTTCTACCGCGAACACTAACAACACAAGAACATCGGTTTGGCATACTCAAAATGAGTTCATCCAAATCACGCTGTGGAATGGCCGCCCATGTTCGTTGCAACAACAAAAAAAGGTCTTCTTGCGACTGGATACCCTCCATATTCGGCAGAGCTCTTCTCTGTAGCATATCCCATGCATGCTCAATCGGGTTCAAGTCTGGCGACTGAGCAGGCCAGGGCAGGACATTGATGTTAGCTGCGGCGAGAGTCTGTCTTACAACTCTTGCGGTGTGCGGTCGTGCATTATCATGCATTAACTGAAATAAGGGACCGATTTGCACTTGTAGAGGAACGATGACGTCTCAGCATAAATTTGAGCGTTGAGGTTGCCTCTGATCCAAATCAACTCAGTTCTTCCGCTGATCCAAATACCCGCCCATACCATGATGGTTCCACCACTTTAGGGATGGACTTCCTGGCAGGATTTTAATCGCTGTTGGCGTCCAGGGGTTCTCCAGTGTCGTATACGTCTTGTATCCGGTCTCATACCAAAACGAGACTCATCAGAAAAGCACACGAAACGCCATTGTTCTTCTGCCCAATTTCTGTGATCAAGAGCCCATTGATATCGAATCCTACGATTGTGCATTGCTATAGGTGGTACCCGTAGCGGTCTTCGGGAATGAAGGTTCACTTCATGCAAGCGGTTTCTGACTGTTTGGTCGCTAATTAAGTTCCCTGAAGAGTGATGAAGCCTCACGGCTAACATCATGGCGGTTATTGTTGGAGCTCTTCGAGTTAAGATTTGAATGTATCGGTCTTGTCTCCGTGTGGTGCAGCGATACCGTCCTCCATGGCGCTCAGCCACGGTACCAGTGCTTCGGTAACGTGTCCAAAGTCGACTGATAACACTCTGACTTGTATTCAGAGCTAAAGCCACAGTACGTTGCCGGGAACCAGCTTCTATCATTCCCACGGCTCTGAGCATTTCTTCCCTGCTTAAATGACGTCGCCGCTCCATAATAACGTTGGTTTTAATCAGTAGTAGGGAAACAGTAGCACTAATAATGTCTTCAATGCGTTGTATGTTTTTATAGGGAAAATATTGACAGCTGATTTTCATCTTTTACTCGAATTTGATTCACAGTTCCTGATTCAAATTATGAAATGCACCAAAAAGGATCCATATAAATTTATAAAATCATAAATTTATTACAAAGCCACATCTCAATCTCAAGAAATCCGCATAAAAATGCTTGATCCCTAGACACTTTTGATGTGTGTAGATGAAGTCGGATGTTATCTTCATAGTATGCCAAGTGAAATTACGCTAAATAAAATCCTGCCATCTTAAATTATGCCATTGTAAATTCGGACATTTTTTTTTTTTTTTAAATATTTGGCCAAACAATAATTATGTTAAATAATTTTTATGCCTTAAAAATATTCGTTTAAAGAAAATTATGCCAAGTATGTTATGCCAAATCAATTTCTGTTCCAATTTGTCTAGGCATTATGTATACGGAAATCAAATCGTCAATTGCGTTTCAATTCAAAAAGATACATAACGCCTAGGCGTTATACGTTTTGCCATAGGCATTATACATAACGGCGCGGCGACAGTATGTAAACGGACGGTGCCGAATAATGTATAATGATGAATTTTACAATCTGCCTTCGACCTAATACGATTGCCATTAAAAACATAACTTCTAAAAAAAACCAAGTCTCGCAACTCAGTTCTTCTACCGTAAAAAGTAGTGAGATCCATGTAATACCAAGTCGGTTAATTTATTCAGTCCCTACATACGGGACCTTCTGTCTTAAGTTATTACGTAATTAGCTAACCTAACAACATTTGTTTTAAATATATAGATTGACTTGGCTATCCCATGAAAACACAATGTAGGTATCTCTCAAGTAATACATTATTATATAAAATTAGATTGTTTAGTGCGATTACCAAGTCAATCTATTTATTTAAAACATAAAATATTTTTAATATTGGTCACTATAAGATGTTGTTAGGTTAGCTAATTACGTAATAACTTTTTAACTTTTTTTTTCCCATTTTCCGTTGACCATTTTACAAGTTACCTTTGAAGATAATTATATCTAGGTACCTATCTACACCTATTATACGTATACATGTATACTAATTTGTTAACTGCAAATGTAACTTTGTACTATATATTTATAAGGGATATCTATGTTGTTGTTCTCACTTTTGAACATACAAAATCAATCAAATAGCTGACATTCTAGATAATTAATCAAATTTCCATCAAGATTATATATACAAACCAATAGGGTGTTTCTTGGTAATTGAATTTATTACTTAAGAATAAATTAATAATAATATAATGTTGATTGAAAAATCAACCCACTCACTGCAAAGTAAGCTCAGTCTTCGAACGTGAATAGTTTCGACGTCAAAATGAATCACGCAATGTTAGACTTATTAATAAAATCAGAAAACATAATGGGTGTTTACAGAAATAATTACAGTTGGCAAACGAATTTTCGTAAAAAACGAATTATACGCGTTGTTTTAGAGATATTAATTTCCTCAGTAATCTTGTTGAATAGCACTTATGAATTTGTTTTAGAAATACGTTCCGATCACATTTTAAAGTTTCGTATTTTCATACGTCATGTCAGGATTTTTTTGTGTACTTGTATTATAATGATTCCTGCTATTCAAACTTCACGTTCTTACATAAAATTCATAAAAAATATACTAGCTGTGCACCAATGCTTCAATACAGAACCGACAAACAAATGTTTAAGAAAATTGAAAAACTTTTTCGTCACCTCAACAGCAGTAATTTGCTTTAGTGTAGCATGTTTTGTACCATTAAGAATCTTTTATAAAAGTCTGATTCAAAACAAGCCTACCCCAGGCTCAGTTGTGACATTTGTTTTTGAAACATTTGCTGAACTTCGTTTTTATATAGAACATGTTATATTTTACATTTACATAGGTCTGGTTCACTGTTTTTTGAAACGTTTGAACGAGTCTGTATCGGATCTGCAAATCTATTATGACGACCAAGAAAAGGAGTTTTGTGTTGGTAGGAGCGAAGCAAATGATCAACTGACAGAAGAACGAACGGAAGAGTGGGCAACAAAATATATGTTATTAGTTGGGTGCTGCAAGGAACTATCAGCATGTTTCAGTTTGCAGGTATTTTTTTAATAACATAATATTCACTCTGTGCTTTCTTGATTAATAATAAAAAAAAAAAAACCAATTAATGTTCTTACATTTCCTTGTAACTAAAGTTCAAATAAACTATTAAAATTATTGTTACAAGGGAAACATTATTTTAATATTTTAACTTGTGGACTCCACTAGGTCGAGCCTGACTCGTGACCTCCTTGAGAGTTTCAATAGAATACAGAATTAAAGTGATTTATCGTTTGGATGTTTTAATTGAGAAATAGAATTAAGCTGTTGTCAATGTCGATTCTGTAAAAAAAGGGAGGTATTCCACTCAGAGCACTGATTTCAACCGCACTTAGACGAACAGCACCTGAACACTTCCACTAACCGCACTGAAACAAAATTTTTTAACGTGCGGTTCGGTGGAACAAATTATCATTATTGTTTTCAGTCCCCGAACGGCACCTACGTTGAATGTTTTTATAGTGATGGGATATGTGCAGACAATCGAAATTATAGAATATTTTTCATAAAAATCTATTTAGAATTATTCGAAATGTTTAAAGGAAATAATTTTATTTTTTAGCTGACATTTTGTGTCATTTGTTTCAGATGATATTTTCATTGGGCCTAGCGTCAATGCAGTATATTTCGTCATCATTCGTAATATGTCAACTATTCCTTGCAAATGTAAATATCGAGAGAATCAGTAAAAGAAAGTTTATGTGTTTATGTTTATACATAGAGACGGAAAAATTCATGGAGATGTGGAAAGGAGAGTGGATGCATGAACTTAATGTGGTTGTGACCATCCAGTTCATGTTCACAATAGTGTGCTGGTGGCACGTTTATGTATGGAAGTGAATTGAACACATTTCCACAGTAATCCTTATTCCATGCTTCTTTTGGGCATCGTAAAAGAGACGTATGAAAGAATGATTGCTGTGGAAATGTGTACCTTGCGAAGTATGTCTGGTGTAACTAATGAAACTATGAAGACCAAGATCAAGATTTTGGAATGAAGTGATAAGACACGTAGCGGTTTTAAAGAAGTTTTAGTGATACAAATTGTAAAGAGTATGCTTTGATGGTTTCTTTATGTTGAATTTATGATTGAAAGGCGACCATCATCTGCTTAGCTTTTTCCCACCTATATTGTGGTCGGCTTCCAGTCTAAGCGGATGCAGTTAATTACCAGTATTTTATATAGAGCGACTGACTATCTGACCTCCACAACCCAACGGCTAAGCGGCTCGGCGGCCTGCGAGGAATTTGAAAAATAGGTATTTGAAGAAACAATTGCCGTCGCCTTACCTCAAGTCTGGACCCGTAGTGTGCGATAGGGACAGCTACAGCTCAAACCGAAATTATCACAAACATTTTTACGAGATCGACGTTTCGTATTCCCCTTTTTTCTCCTCGAAAACTGAGCCGATTCAATTATCTTTCACATTAACATTTTAAGAAAGAGAATAGGTATGTTTAGGTTCCTAGTCCTCTAACCATGTCGGTAAAAATAGGGTATTTTTTGTAATTTTTAGAATGTCATATTTTCTTTACTAGGTAATTAGCTGAAAAAAATAAAACGACAGGGACGTATTTACAGCAGACCTTGATTTTATGAAAAAAAAAATGCTCTAGAGGCATTATTCAGGAAGAAAAAAGGGGAATACATTTGTATGGAGAATCGCGCGCTCTGTTCCCTCTTAACGTGCTTTCCGAGGCACGGAGGTGTCTTGGTATGTAAAAATGGTCAGCAATCACGGACCAACCACGGCAAGTGTAGCATAGCCTGATGGATCGACCCGTGCGACTGTTATTACTTAGCCACGAGCCCCTCAATAAAAGGTGTCTAAAAAGTATTTACAAGTAGATGGGAGGGAAAATGTCCTAGTCCTAAAAGTGTTGAAATTCTTCAGAAAGTTCAAAAGCTTAATACTTACGCGCAGCGTGCGTGTATGACCAGATTTATGTTGACAAATGCGTGCACTGATTGAACAGGACCGCTCAATCTGTGTGGTTCTTTCCCTAAAAGACCATTTCAGACACCAATCTACATCATGGTCTTCACACGATCTGACCAAGATTTTGTCTGGACTTTAAAAGAGACCTCTGAGTTTGTTTGGGAATTTCTTCTCAGAATAGTCAGATAGGAAACGCCGACCTCATCTAGTTTAAAAAAATAAATTGACGTGTAAAAGTGTTTGTACAAACCTACTTACTTTTAATAAATCATTTATCATTTAATGAAGCAAAAGGTGTGAGAGATCGTAGCGGGTGGCGTAATGTAGTTTCTGCTTACCCTAAAGGGAAAAAAGCGTGAGTGTATGTATGTATGTGTACCTATGTAATAATAAGCGTTTCAAATATTCCTTTTTTGTTTTCGAAACTGACAGCTTTGTTTTTCTCAGGAACCATACAAGTATTTTGGTGCTTTCCAAAGTTTATTACTCTTGATATTTTATTTGAGTGGTACACATTTAGTACTATTTGCGGGACAAAAACTCATTAACGAAACCGCCAAAACAAGAAAGATTTTGTTGAAATTAAACAACACGTTAATGATTTGTGAGTATAATTATTTATCAATTATTTCTATACAGGGTTATTGCTAAAACATTAACAACCTCTTATGAGGTCATTGTACTCATCACTGTGAACAACTTTTACTATGGGACCAAACCTGAAATTGCGAAAAGTGACTTCATACATCGTACATCCATACAAGTTACACTATTGCTTAGTGCTAGTATTTTTGCGAATGACCCCGCTTGAACCAGGAGCTTAATGAAAAACCTAGAAATGTGTTTTCTCCAAAATTATGCATTATTGTTGTACCTACTTTGATCTCTTTCCAAAAATACTTCGCCCTGTATATACCGTCTGATTTTTGTTACCGTCTGGACAAAAACAGGGTACAAAAGTTGCACGGAATAGAAGCCAATGTATTTATATTTTTTCAGATCCTCCATCGAAATCAAAGGCTATCAAGAATTTATTTAACCTAGTAAAAGCTAATCCAATTAAAATAGAGTACACTGGTGGAGTGCTCCAGGGAATGTATTTAATTCCAGTAGTACTTTCTCTGTCTGTCAGCTACGTCATAGTTGCACTACAATTCAATCACCTCATTTAAATATTGTAATATTGCAAAACAAAACCTAACTATTTGTGGTTGGTTTTGTTTTCTATAATTCTCATCAAAGTTAGGTACTACCTACTTCAACGGATACATGTATCACCTTATAATATGCACATGTGTATTAATATTTATTTGGATAAAACGTAGTCGAAGCACAAGGAGTAACTATGATCTGTTCCAAAAGTATCAGATGAAAGTGTTAACAAACACTGTTCCAACTGTAGTTATATCTGACCACATGTTCTATAAAATATTGTAGATAATCATATCGTAATTGTAATAATATCATCCACGAAAATTCAGGTAATAAAATTAGGCTAAATTATTGTCAAATAAAAAACATTTATTTAATAGAAGAAGAAAAATGATGAGAAAGGGGATTGCCACTTTCTTATCTTCTTTTTTCTTCTATTAAGGTAAGGTAACAAATAAATAACTGCTACTCAATATTCTAAATAATCAAATCAATTTTTACGTGGAACCACAAAATGACATCCACAGGTACGTTTTCTGATCCATTTGATTACAGCTTCATTAGATACTTTTAGAACTCAGACAGACTATGTATATGTGTGGTGTTCACTATAATCTCTTAGCGTTTAAAGTAAAACTACCAGATTATCAGTAAGTACACAACAAACCAACGGGCACGTCCAGTCGCCACGGGGGGTAAACCGTGACTGCTCGAGCAGTGTTGCCACTGAGTTGTGTGTTACATTTAATAGTACGTTACAATATGTAAACATCGTATCTCGTAGCCATCATGGCAATGTATGGAGACAACAATATGACAATGAATGTAAGAACTGGCAATAAGTTAATGGCGGTTTAAAAAAAATTGTATTGTGTGTAATAAGAGTTAGTTAAGATAAGTGGCTAGCTAACTTATGGCAAATAATTTAATTTAATGTTCTGTGTCCTGTAATGTTAACTACTTTGCATATCTAGTATTGTATACAATCAAGTATTTTCTAACTGAACAGACAGTTTTGCTGCTGGGGAGTTTGTGGCGCCACTTCTTCTCCCCAGCGAAAGCATTAGGAAGTGGTGAAGGGGGATTGTCTTTCGTAATTTTGACGTTCGAAAAGTGCTGATTCTCAGTCTAGTTTGAATACATGACTTTTGATTTTGAAGAACCTCCAAAAACTTTTGTCGCTTAGCTATCGCGGTTCTTGAGATACAGCCTGGTGACAGACAGACGGACGGACAGACAGCGAAGTCTTAGTAATAGGGTCCCTAGGAACCCTAAAAAGTGCATCATTAGAAACGCAAAGAATTTTTAGAGGTTCATTAATATCAGAAAGTGTCCATCATTAGCAGGTCAATAAGTTTTGAAAGGACAAGTTAAATATTTCCTTTTAATTAATCATTTCATTTCTTTACATACCTTTTTTCTCCAAGTGAACTGAGACATGATGTCTTAGGATTAATTAAACTATTCCATGAGGGCAACACAAGTCAACATAGTTCACAATACTTCAATTAACTTTAAGACTGCGTACGGTCTTAGCCATTCACCTTTATTTATTTACTAACTGCGCCACGCGGTTTCACCCACGTTAATGTCGATCCCGTGGGAATATAGAGATAAAAAGTATATTTAAAAATATATATAGATAAAAAGCCTATATGTTAATCCAGGGTGTCAGCTACCTCCATACAAAATTTTATCAAAATTGGTCCAGCCGTTTGAGCGTGAAGAAGTAACAAACATATAAACACACCCCCACACAAACTCGCACACTCACAAACTTTCACCTTTATAATATTTGTGTGATTAGTGTGAAAGTGTGATTTTATTTAAATTCATAATTATGTCTAGAAAGAAATAGTAATAAATTAAATGTAGTATGAGTTGGTTTTCTTTATTTTCATTCAATGATTCATAAAGTCATCATGATGACTTATGGCACTGAAACGTGGTCGCTCACAATGGGCCTTATAAGAAGGGTAAAAGTCACCCAAAGGGCAATAGAGAGGGCTATGCTTGGAGTTTCCCTGCGTGATCGAATTAGGAATGAGGAGATCCGCAGGAAAACCAAGGTAACCGACATAGCCCGAAGAATTGCCAAACTTAAGTGGCAGTGGGCAGGGCACATTGCTCGCAGAACAGATGGCCGATGGGGCCGAAAGGTTCTTTTTTTCATAGTGCCCCTTTTCGTATCCACTGACGTGGCGTGTGTCCCAGCAGTCGGATCATGATAGGCTGATTATGTTGAGCAAGCATGGCCATTATTGCATCTTTTTAGGGTTCCATACCAAAATGGTAAAACGGAGCCCTTATGGTGAGACTAAGTCTGTCTGTCTGTCTGTCTGTCTGTCTGTTACAGCTGGATACCTCATGGTGAAGCGGGTGAATATTTGCGGGTGGGTTAATTTTAAATTGGGCGAAGGCGGAAAGAATCAATTCTAAATTTGGGCGAAGGCGGAGGATATCTCTAATCCTATAATAAATGGGTATGAGCAGAGGACACACAGCCGAGAAATTACACCAACATGAAGAAATCAAGAGTACACTAACCTTTACTCTGTCGAAACGGCAGTTTGGCTGGCAGTGTTGGTTTGCAGGGGCCCCTGCTCTCGTTGTTCTGGATGATTCTTAGCTCTGCGGCGCTCTGCTAGCCTAGACCGGTCTAGAAATTGGCTGCGAGCGTTTACTTAGCGGGTTACAAAAAAATTAGTTATGGCGACTTATTATGAGCGCGGCTCCAGCCTAAACTGACTGAGGGAGTCAAGTTGGCGAGCGTTAATTGGTAGCGGTGCGTCAGTACTTATTGACTGATTGGTATTTTTTATGTGACGAAATGACAGTTTTAAATGCGCGAGCGCGGCCTTTTATAAGCTCGCTTCCTCCCACTTCACGTGAGACAAAAGTAGTGTATCTCTTTCATCCAGCACATTGGCGTAACGCAAAACGGCGTAAACACCTCAAGAAATACTAATGCTATCAATTTGAAATTTGGAACAGTTTTAGACGACGTTTGCCCAACTATTTTGCAAATAAGAAAGAAATAAAAAAAAAATTTTTTTTTGCAACAGGGACTGGAAGGGCCTCTGAAAAATTCGAAGTGGGGCTACTAGGGCATGTGGAGTATCATATGAAAGAGCGCAGTGGCAAATTCTCAAACAATTTTCTTTTTTTTAGGCCGCATAGTTTTCGACTTGGTCAAAATGTAAAAAAAAAATACCGTTCCCCCCCCCTTATCTCTGAAGTTTGCAAAATAAAAATCTGAAATAATTCTATGTGACAGAAGTTTATGTAAAGATTACAGGAAAAATAAAACGATGTCTCTAAATAGCACACTTTTTCAGAAATCATCAACAAAAGTTACACTAGTTCCACTATCGGTCAAGAGACGGCGCTTACCTAAAACTGCAATATTCTACACCGCAGTGCGCACTGACAGCCACATTGTAATGTTATTCCTAAAAACCTTGCTCAAATATTATTTTCCTTTTGTCCTGATGGCTCTCTCAGTCATTATTTCCCCGCGTCACACATTCAGATGTCATGTCTGGATATAATAAAAACCCTTTTTTCGACAGCGCAGTCAACGTTATTACGACGTGCATCTTCCATTAAGAGAAAAGTGGAAAAAAGCTGAGGTTACACTAAGAGATTTCATGTGATTTTTAAAAGGACGCGTTGTTACGTCATATTATGAGGTCTCTATTTCATTATTTCATAAAAATACTTAGCCGTTTAATAGATGAGAGCAGTGGTGGCCCAGTGGTAACGGCCGCGACTTACGAGTTGTAGGTCGTAGGTTCGAACCCAGACAGGTTCTTTACTTTGTGTAAATTATTTCATCACTACTGCTCTCAAAACGGTGAAGGAAAACATCGTGAGGAAACCGGCATGTCCTAGAACCAAAAATTCGAAGACATGTGGCATCTGCCAACCCGCACTGGGCCCGCGTGGTGGATAACGGCCCACTCCCTCTCACCGAGAGGAGGCCTGTGTCCCAGCAGTGGGAACATTATAGGCTGGTTATGTATGTATGTGTTTAATAGATGACTTCAATATGTTTTGGTTATTTTGTCTGCTAATAAGGTTAATTATATTTATACCTATCTGCTGCTCTTTGTAAAAGGTGACAAAGTGATAATTCAATTTAACAGTTGTCTACTTAAAATTGTTCTAGTATGTATATTTTGACAAACTGTTTAAAATCCAAAAATTGACGTCTGTCAGAATGATGAAACGTTTCCGTGTTAGGCGCTTAGTGTGCTCTTAACTTTTGATGTCTAGTCACAGGAGAGCATTTATGTGGCATTATGGCTGCAACGCGTAGTGAAGTGAAAACAGCAAAACAAATCCACTCACATATTTTACGGGATTTGGTCAAATATTTGAATCCGATACATACTAACTTGTTCACGATGCATGCAATACGTTTAACGGCGCAGGATAGCCTTTACCAGAAGTGGCCATCGTATTAGTCGTTCAGCAGGTTCAACATCATCAGGACTGTTTCGGAATATAACAGTTCGGTGTGGACGTGGTCCCACACAGCGGCTCCCCGACATACTCTCTGTCATTAGAAGACATCCGCGACGCTACCATCATGGCGACGCTCTGCTAGACTGACACAGACTGACAGTAATGAGTCACTGTCACTCTTGCCCGACCTTACTTCGCGACCAAACTAGACGGCGTCACTTGCCACGCCTCGCCGTCAAGTATGCTTTCTTTGAGAGAAAAGGAATATTATTTTATCTGTATATCCTTAGTTTGTTAGAATATCACAATGATGTGTCAATTATGGAATAACTAGCTGCGCCCCGTGGTTTCACCCGCGTAAATATCGATCCCGTGGGAATATCGGAATAAAAAGTAGCCTATATGTTAATCCAGGGTACAAAATTGTATCAAAATTGGTCTAGCCGTTTGAGCATGAAGAAGTAACAACGCACACACACACACATACTCACAAACTTTCGCCTTTATAATATTAGTGTGATATATTGTGATGATATTCACATCAGTACAACTATAGTAATTCGTTATTCTAGCATCGTTGGTAAAAGATTGCATGATAGTATTTTGTAGGCCTAAGGTAAGGTAGTTTAAGAACACCGCATAGTTTTAGACAGTAAGAGTCTGTCAGACCCCTCCACCCGCCCGAGGGCGGAGGACATCCACACGCAATAAAAAAAGTCCCACAAGGTGGACCGACGACCTTGTGAAGGCCGCAGCACCGAACCGGTCGAAGTGGAAGTGCTTGGGGGAGGCCTATGTCCAGCAGTGGACGTCTTCCGGCTGAAATGATCATGATGATTGATGAAAAAAAGTCCGCCCCTAACAAATTATGAACATACTAAGTGCGGATTTCACCAATGAAACTGAATGCGTTCAGCACCATCTAAACTACGTTCAGAGCTGTCAGTGTCAAAGTTTGTATAGAATATTGACACTCACAGCTCTTAAACGTGGTTTAGACGATCACAAGCCGAGTGTATCGTTTAGACCGTAGACAGAGTAATCTATAGACCCATGGTATCCGTGTCACCGAAAGGGACCACAAATTCCGGCAAACTTCATCATACTATCATTTTTACAGCTCATTACACTACACCTTACCATTTTCACAGGTGCGCAAATGTACTACTCGTATTATTGAATTATGTACGAAAAAGATCTTATTTTCCGTTTAATCGCGGTGTAGTTTTTATTAGTTCATTCATAAACGTCAAACTTGTTGTGCACATTGATGTGCTTAGCCGACACGCAGTAAGGGACAGAAATATTCTTACTCTGTCTCTTTTCTTTGCTAGTGACGTTAATATAATATTTCTCTTTTTCTTGTGCGAATGAAAAAGAAGATATGCAGCAGTCTATAGTTTACTCTGTCTACGATTTAGACAAAAGCCAGTAGTTTTACTGTTAAGATCTCAGCTACGGTCACCTCTAATGGATACTGTACTATAGTATGTTTTTGTGTCGTTTTTTTATCTACATCCTAATGAATACCTCTAAAGCTCTCGTTGACCTAAAAGTTAGATGCACTTGTATGCAATACAGCATCTGCTTTTTGGCGCAACCGTGAGGCACTAATGTTGTTAAAACATTACGTACAAATTCATCATCTGCCTAGCCTTTTCCCAACTATGTTGGGGTCGGCTTATACAAATTAAATAATAATAATCTTTAATTAAATAATAATTTGTATTTCACGTACTGTGTCCAAATATACATTATTCTTCTTGCTTTCTAAATATTATAGGATGTGAAGGAAATTAAATACTAGAAAATATAATTTAAAACTTTGAAAGTCCCGAGACACGGTAATGCACGGTATAAGACTAATCTGAGGCACAACAAACAGGTATTTCTTAAAACAAATACATACCATTTTTGAGTTTCCTTGAAATACAATCGTTAGAATTTTTAAACCCTATTATTACGCAGGCTAAATTGTTGCCACTACTAGGGCACAGGCCTGCTTTTGTTAGTGGGAGTGGGCCATAATCCACCAGGCAGGCCCAGTGCAGGTTGGTGGATGTCAAATGTCTTCGAATTTTTGGTTCTAGTACATGCCGATTTCGTCACGATGTTTTCCTTCACCGTTTTGAGAACAGTGGCGATGAAATAATTTACACAAACTAAAGTGCCTGGGTTTGAAGCTGCGACCTATAACTCGTAAGTCGCGGCAGTTTCCACTGGACCACCACTGCTCCTGGCTTTATCAATCTATTCTTCATAAAAATCTTAAATTTACCGACAGACAACGCACAGTCCACACTGAGTCTTGAAGCATGAATACTGCACAAAAACTCCTTATACAGGGTTATTGGTAAAACATTAACAACCTCTTAAGAGGTCATTGTAATCATCACTAAGAACAACTTTTCCTATGGGACCAAACCTGAAATCGCGAAATTCTTATAACTCGTCAAAATGTAGGGAACAGCTGATTTTTTTCCGCGATTATTTTTTTCAAATAAAATCATAGAAATTTAGACATTAAATAACGAACAAAACTTTATTTCACACTAATATGCATTAAGATCAAAAAGACAACTCGAATTAATTTGTGGACATTGTAACTTATTATTCTAGTGAAACACATTTGTGTAGAGAGAAAAATCCCATACAATAACTCAAACACTATTTAACTTAGGGCAAATTTTTCAATCGACAGATAATTTTTATTTATTCGTGGAATAAAATTGACATCTGACAGATTTAGCTACACTTTGGTTACATGTAGGGGAGTGACCCCTAATTTCCTTTTCGTAATTTCACTACAACATTGTTTAGCGGTGCTCCGAATACACCTTCACTCCAATTTTCATCGATATACATAGTGATAATAGTAAAATGGCTGCCACATCCTGACACGACACGAACCAGACGAAATTGTAAGGGTTCCGTTTTTCGCATTAGACTATGAAACCCTAAGGGGCCGCCTCCACGAGCGAGAGAATCGCGGCGATAGTCTCACCGTGCCATCAAATTTTCGCCGCGATGATATCGCGAGACACGTTCTAAGAGATCTATATACTAGAAATACGTGGCACGACGATAATATCGCCGCGATTCTCTCGCTCGTGGAGGCGGCCCCTAAAAAGAGCTATTAGGACTAATTATAGTTAATTTAAATAAGATGATTGAATTGCAAAGCCGTTATCACATACGATACAGAAAGAGATAGAACGGCGGGTATCAGGTACTTCCCAAGATGTATTGTATTGGTGTATTCGATTTTAATAGGATTTACTCGCACTAGTAGATTTAAATTCTTCACACTGTTCGTTTCTGGCGCGGCTGGGTCTGAAATCATAGACAATAATTTAAGGGGCTTACATGACATTAAGCGCGGTCTCTGTCAGACTGTATAGAAAAGAAAGAGAAGCGCGATGACACAACGCTGCGCGCTGGTAAATTAAAACATAGGTATCAGTTACATTAGGCTTATCTGCTTGTAATAACGTTACAGGTGAAACGTTACATATTCATTTGTAACGTATTCTTCACGTTTTTTCGTCTTTTTCGTCATCCCTCTACAAAGACTTTCAAGTTCTACGTGTCCGCCAACTATTTATTCTTAATGCATACTTACGCATACACAAAACCCTAAAAATCCGACCTGACTACCACGCATTGGCTTCCAAACGTGTCTTTCACATCCCGCTACAACGAACCACATCTCTCCTAACAAGACGCTGCCCTGCCTATCTACACACTTTTGTGTATAACAAGGTCACCAGTAGTTTGCCTTGTGATCCAAAAGAACTCTCCCTCTCCAGATGCAAAAATGCTGTTAAACAATGGCTATTAGGTCTTTCATACGATGAATCAGAAAACATCCTCACATCACTCAACTCACACTCGGAATCCTACTCCCACCACAGACACTGACACCTACACACCACATGTACACACACTAAAACACCTATACACCACACGTGCACACACTAACACACACACACACACCCTAATCTTGATTATCCTACATTTTATTTTCTTTTTTCTCATTTTTATCATTTTAATTTTGATTGTTTAACATTTCATTTTAATTGTTTAATATTTTTAGTTTTAGGCTTTGCTCAGTGCAATTTAAGCTTTATTTGTTTTAAATAATTTACGTTTTAAGATTTCTTAATATTTAATCTAGTTTTATATAATCGGTCGCAATTACTCACCTACTCCTAAATAAACTGCAGTGGTAAATAACACTATTATGTCACAACTCTGGCCCCCAAGATACAGGCGCCGCCTAGTTTGGGGACCGCCGTAAAGATCCAAATGACGATCGCTAACAATTACAGACCACCGTTAAGTTAAGTTAATTTTAAGACAATACATGTAACATTGGTTTGTAATATTCAATAAATTATTATTATTATTATTATTATCTTTTATGTCATGAAACTGGCAAAGTTGAGTATCGAAATGAATAACGTTATTATATTGTTACACTATTAACACACCGTACCATATCGTTATACTAATATTGATCATATTGTTAGTGAACAGTTTAAGATTTCGTTCCGTTTGTCAGTATCGTTATAGCCAAGGAATTAATTTGGTTACACTCCTGGTTTCCACCAGGAGCGTAAAAAATAACCGGTACTGGAACTACGCGTAACGTTATTTTGTGTAACGTTTCAAGTACCTGCTTTTGAGTAGTGTCGTGGACGATAGGCCTCAGTAGGTATAACGCTGAATACTATTTAGTTACTAGGGGTACTGAATACCTAGCGAATCAAATTACACGTAGGTTACGTAGCCAGCACATCAAGCTACCCGAAACTGTCAAATTTTTCCAATCAACTTTGAACCTTATGCTTTAGCGATAATGATGAAAATTTAATAAAGAAATTTGACAGATTGTAGCAGCTTGATGAGCTGGCGTCTGTACTTAAAGCCATAAATGAAATGAAATGCAATTGTTCATTTTGTAAATAGGATAACGGAATCACTTTTACACGTCATATTATTAAAAAAATAAGCTAGATGAGGTCGGCGTTTCCTATCTGACTACTCTGAGAAGAAAGGCCGAAACAAACTCGGAGGTCACAGTCTCTTTTAAAGTCCAGATATAATCTTGGTCAGATAATGTATAGATTGATGTCTGAAATGGTCTTTTGACGAAACTACTATAGAGGTATGAGGAACAGGGTGTAAAGTTCACTCATACTCTAAAGAAGGAAGAATCCTCCGACCAGACGGGTGTAGTGTCTGGCGGGCAACTGCCCGATGATTCACGTCGGGCCGATGTACATATGTATATGCTAGTTGCGCGGTAAACTCTGCTTGCGAGATGCAGGATTTTGCGTGACGTTAGTATGACGCGTTGTTCGCATGTGGCGTTGTAGATATCATACAGATGGAACGGTCCAGTCAGTGCAATCATTTGTCAGTAATAGTGTAGCTCAACTCAGAACTTGAGCAGCAAACAAGCCTCGTACCTGCTACGCTAAACAAAAAACATAATATATTATGCAGGAATTATACTTACCTACTGATAATGTGCTGTATAATTTTGATAGCTTTCTACGTGTTTTTGACCATTCATTAAAAATATTTTGACCAGCACAAAACGCGAAATATGTACCAAATATATATACTAACAAAACATACGCTAAGCTGACACCGAAGTGTAACTGGCCTATACCCTGTAAAAACAACAAAATAAATATATTTAAGAAAAATTACAAACTAATAAAATCATTGTAAAATATAATAAATCTGTCAAGCGTTTTCCCAAGTATAATGTTCCAGTCTAACCGGATGCAGCTGAAAACCAGTATTTACCTGGAGCGACTGCCTATCTGACCTCCACAACCCAATTACTATGTAATACTGGCTGACAGACTTTTGAAAATCATTGGAATATATTAATGACGTATAGTTACTAACATTTAATTTTGTTAAAACTAAGCAGGCCAACCCGTAAGCAGAAGTAACAGAATTTACAGATGAAAAGACCAATACAAATCTCATCTGAAACATACATAAAGGTAATCAATATTAGATCCGTGAGATCATCATAGTCATTGACGATGAATAAAAAGAAAAAAGGTAATGGGGGTATTCCTTCAAGCGCAACTATTTTTAAGCGCAACCAACTAAGCGCAACTAAATTATTCCTCAAAGCGCAACCATAAAGCGACCTGTATTGTTATTCATCATCGATATTTTCCGTTAGTTGATAACCATCACTATTGCACCTTGATAATTAGGTGCGCTTTGAGGAATAAACATAATAATATTTTAAATTTGAATTTGTGAACTAATGCTTCGAGAAATAATTTAGTTGGGCTTAGTTGGTTGCGCTTTGAGGAATAGGTACCCCCATTTTTGTAAATATGAGTCTTGGTAATTGGTTCATTATCAACTCACTAAGTAGTTAGAAAGAAGTTTAATTGCATGCAACAATGAGATACACCCCTTTCATAACTTTTACAATATTTTAACACAACTTACTATTTGCACTAGGTACTAAAATAAATGACTAACTAACTAACTATGCAAATAAATACAAAAACTAAAGGACACTGAGCCGTCGAAACAGAAACGTGCCCAGAAGACTGGCAGCATTGACAATGCTAATTCTTTGGCCAAAGAACGACCCAGCCAGACCCACGTGCAGTGTCGACCCGTCGACGAGACGCGCACTCAGGCTCCATTACCCGAGCGTTTCGACCCCAAAGGACTCGAAACTGTAGTTACAAATAAGGTTACAGTACACTTTTCAACTATCTCAAGATAATTACCTGCATTCTAAAGCACATCGTAAGGTTCTTGCTGCAAATCGCCAAACATTCATATACCTTAGCCCAATGTTCCACTTCTTCAACGGGTAAAATCTCATTATTATGTATTCTATCTTTGTACAATCTCTTCTCAATGTAATCATATTTCGTTTGAGTGTACGATATAAACTGGTTGATACATTTCAGATAGGATTGTAACATAGTTATGTAAATGTATAACACGACATGTTCCAACATAAACCGTGCCTGGTGCATCATTTCGACCACCGTAAACACGGAGTAAAATAACAAGAACTCTACGCCATGGATATAGTATCTAGTTATAATTTTGAATATTAAATTGATTACGCAAGTAACCAGAAGTATCGATGAAGCTAAAATAAAGATTATCTTCAGTTTTTTCAAGCATTTGGTGTAGGTCGGTTCATTTTGGAAGAAATTTTCCACGCTCATGTATTTAGTTATAAAGATTTTATAATTACTCGAGCTTTGGAGACCACATAGTATTATTATGGTACCGGTGAATAAAACTACAAAGTGGAAAATTATTTTGGTGTGTGCCATAAACTTATCACTTTCACTATTCACTAGATCCGCGGACAATCTGGACATTCGGTGACAGAACATACAAACGGTGAGAATGACTTCGACAGCAGTACGCAGTACAATAAAAACTTGACGTCTTTTTGGAAGGAGCGAGAAATTTCTGTAAACGCCCATTGTATTTTCAGCAATTATTAACATGTTTATTATTTCATTTTCTGCCATGTTAGATGTTTTATTCGTATTACTGGCTGAGTATTGGAATAGCTAATGATGGAATAACTTAAACGGACGTTGGAACACACCAAGCCGTATCAAGACACTTATTCAAAAGTAAAACGATACAAATTATATTAAGTAGGTAGATATTATTTAATGACATCCGTTATAGCTATTAAGTTATTAATTTTGGATAAGATAGTTGACGGAAGAGGAACGAACCAATAACATTAATGTTCTACTTTTGTCCGGCAATACAAACTTAGTTTCTATGCCACACATTATGCCTAGTTTCCATGACAACGCAAATTGTCTCACGTAGACACCCTTGATATTTACAGAAGACGGACAAGGAGATTGGTATACAGGCAGCCAAGTAATTGAATTACCAGGAAAAAGACTATTGGTTGTACATACATACAACGTACATACGTACATATAATCTTGCTAGAAATTTGAATAATTATCTTGACTGTCAGTCATTTGATTGATTTTATAAGTTCAAAGTGAGAACATCAACATAGATATGAAGAAAAATGGTGAGTGCCTTACGGTGGGATTATTTTAGTAATTCGAAAGTAATTTTAAGTAATCCGGAATTTTACAACTTGTAGGTCGTGGGATCGTGGGTTCGAACCCAGGCTGTCCCAGTTGTGGGATCATAATAGGTGGATTATGCTTTTTGAATTACTTACACAGAAAATTCTTACTACCTATTGTATTCTGTCTAAACACAAAACACTCAAATTATATATTACTAGCTGCGCCCCGCGGTTTCACCCGCATAAATGTCGATCCCGTGGGAATATTGAGATATTAAGCCTTCATGTTAATCCAGGGTGTCAGCTACCTCCATACAAAATTTTAGGTCCAGCTGTTTGAGCGTGAAGAAGTAACAAACATAAACACACTCACAAACGTTCGCCTTTATAATATTAGTGTGATGATTAAATTGCAAGCCTGGGCGCCCTGCGGACTCTCCGTCCGCATACCGGCCCATCGTGCTGCTCGACGAGGTCGGCAAGCTCTTTGAGAGAGTGATTGCGGGCCGCCTCGTCGGGCACCTGGTGAGGACAGCGCCGGATCTCGCGGACAGCCAGTTTGGCTTCCGCAAGGGGCGCTCGACGGTGGACGCCATCATGCGCGTGAGAGCCCTCACGACGGGGGAAGCGGTGTCCCGGGGTGGAGTCGTAGCTGCATTGTGAAGGCACTCCGGTATCACCGGGTGCCGCCCTACCTCCGTCGAATAGTCGAGGCGTATCTGAGGGACCGAGCCGTCATCTACCCCGGTCGCGATGGGGAGTGGAACCGGCGAGAGATGTCGTGCGGTGTCCCGCAGCGCAGGGATAAAAAAAACCGGGCAAGAGCGAGTCGGACTCGCGCACCGAGGGTTCCGTACCATCATATGTTTTTAAATTTTCACCGGTGAGCTACTTACTAGATCTGGTTCAAACCAATTTTCGGTGGAAGTTTACATGGTAATGTACATCATATATATTTTTTTTAGTTTTATCATTCTCTTATTTTAGAAGTTACAGGGGGACACACATTTTACCACTTTGGAAATGTCTCTCGCGCAAACTATTCAGTTTAGAAAAAAATGATATTAGAAACCTCAATATCATTTGTGAAGACCTATCCATAGATACCCCCACACGTATGGGTTTGATGAAAAAAAAAATTGAGTTTCAGTTCTAAGTATGGGGAACCCCAAAATGTATTGTGTTTTTTATATTTTTTTGTGAAAATCTTAATGCGGTTCACAGAATACATCTACTTACCAAGTTTCAACAGTACAGTTCTTATAGTTTCCGAAAAAATTGGCTGTGACGTACGGACGGACAGACAGACAGACATGACGAATCCATAAGGGTTCCGTTTTGGCCATTTGGCTACGGAACCCTAAAAAAGGCAACAATTACGTCACTGACGGTGAAAGATAAAACTGTTGGAACTAGGTAAGTACAGTACCAATGTTTCTTTTTTTAATATTGATTTTGAAGATTACTTCAAAATCAGTATTAAAAGAGGAATGGACCCAACATCGATCCTTGAGCTAAGCCCATTGTCATTTCAGACCCTAATGAGTTTATGTCATTTACTTGAACTTTAATCTTTAAGATATGATGTTAGTAAATCAAAAGCTGTATTCCTTATCCTATAATGCTCTAGTTTCAGAACTCTCATGGTTTACGCAATCGAACTCAACCTCAAACTCAAAGCATTTATTTCAAATAAACCAAATACAGGCACTTTTGAATTGTCAAGGGGTTGGTCAGTCAGAAAGATGAAGCTAGTTGCCCATTCCAAAGCGTATTAGGTATCTATGGAGAAGAATAACTGGTCAAAATGTATTTTTTTCAAATTAAATCATAGAAATCACGACAGTAGGTAAATAACGAATAAAACTTTATTTCACATTAATGTGCATTATGATCAAAAAGACAACTCGAATTAATTTGTGGACATTTTAACTTATTATTCTAGTGAAACACATTTGTGTAGAGAGAAAAATCCCATACAATAACTCAAACACTATTTAACTTAGGGCTAATTTTTCAATCGACAGATAATTTTTATTTATTCGTGGAATAAAATTGACATCTGACAGATTTAGCTACACTTTGGTTACATGTAGGGGAGTGACTCCTAATTTCCTTTTCGTAATTTCACTACAACATTGTTTAGCGGTGCTCCGAATACACGTTCACTCCAATTTTCATCGATATACACAGTGATAATAGTAAAATGGCTGGCACATCCTGACACGACACGAACCAGACGAAATTGTAAGGGTTCCGTTTTTCGCATTAGACTATGAAACCCTAAGGGGCCGCCTCCACGAGCGAGAGAATCGCGGCGATAGTCTCACCGTGCCATCAAATTTTCGCCGCGATGATATCGCGAGACACGTTCTAAGAGATCTATATACTAGAAATACGTGCCACGACGATAATATCGCCGCGATTCTCTCGCTCGTGGAGGCGGCCCCTAAAAAGTCCTATAAGAACTAATTATAATTTAAATAACATGATTGAATTGCAAAGCCGTTATCACATACGATACAGAAAGAGATAGTACGGCGGGTATCAGGTACTTCCCAAGATGTATTGTATTGGTGTATTCGATTTTAATAGGATTTACTCGCACTAGTAGATTAAAATTCTTCACACTGTTCGTTTCTGGCGCGGCTGGGTCTGAAATCATAGACAATAATTTAAGGGGCTTACATGACCAAAAGCGTGGTCACTGTCGGACTGTATAGAAAAGAAAGAGAAGCGCGATGACACAACGCTGCGCGCTGGTAAATTAAAACATAGGTACCAGTTACATTAAGCTTATCTGCTTGTAATAACGTTACAGGTGAATCGTTACATATTCATTTGTAACGTATTCTTCACTTTTTTCGTCTTTTTCGTCATCTTTTATGTCATGAAGCTGGCAAAGTTGAGTATGGAAATGAATAACGTTATTATATTGTTACACTATTAACATACCGTACCGTATCGTTATACTAATATTGATCATATTGTTAGTGAACAGTTTAAGATTTCGTTCCGTTTGTCAGTATCGTTATAGCCAAGGAATTAATTTTGTTACACTCCTGGTTTCCACCAGGAGTGTAACAAATAACCGGTACGGGAACTACGCGTAACGTTATTTTGTGTAACGTTTCAAGTACCTGCTTTTGAGTAGTGTCGTGGACGATATGCCTCAGTAGGTATAACGCCGAATACTATTTAGTTACTAGGGGTACTGAATACCTAGCGAGTCAAATTACACGTAGGTCACGTACGCCAGCACATCAAGCTACCCGAAACTGTCAAATTTTTCCAATCAACTTTGAACCTTATGCTTTAGCGATAATGATAAAAATTTAATAAAGAAATTTGACAGATTGTAGCAGCTTGATGAGCTGGCGTCTGTACTTAAAGCCATAAATGAAATGAAATGCAATTGTTCATTTTGTAAATAGGATAACGGAATCACTTTTACACGTCATATTATTAAAAAAATAAGCTAGATGAGGTCGGCGTTTCCTATCTGACTACTCTGAGAAGAAAGGCCGAAACAAACTCGGAGGTGACAGTCTCTTTTAAAGTCCAGATATAATCTTGGTCAGATCATGTATCGATTGATGTCTGAAATGGTCTTTAAACGAAAGTACTATATAAAGGTAGGTATGAGGAACAGTGTGTAAAGTTCACTCATACTCTATAGAAGGGAGAATCCTCCGACCAGACGGATGTAGTGTCTGGCGGGCAACTGCCCGATGATTCATGTCGGGTCGATGTATAATATATGCTAGTTGCGCGGTAAACTCTGCTTGCGATATGCAGGATTTTGGGTGATGTTAGTATGACGCGTTGTTCGCATGTGGCGTTGTAGATATCATACAGATTTGCATGGAACGGTCCAGTCAGTGCAATCATTTGTCAGTAATAGTGTAGCTCAATTCAGAACTTGAGCAGCAAACAAGCCTCGTACCTGCTACGCTAAACAAAAAATATAATATATTATGCAGGAATTATACTTACCTACTGATAATGTGCTGTATAATTTTGATAGCTTTCTATTTGATTTTGACCATTCATTGAAAATATTTTGACCAGCGCAAAACGCGAAATATGTACCAAATATATATACTAACAAAACATGCGCTAAGTTGACAGCGAAGTTAAACGGGTGTATACCCTGTAAAAACAACAAATATATTTTAGAAAAATTACAAACTAATAAAATCATTGTAAAATATGATAAATCTGTCAAGCCTTTTCCCAACTATAATGTTCCAGTCTAACCGGATGCAGCTGAAAACCAGTATTTTACCTGGAGCGACTGCCTATCTGACCTCTACAACCCAATTACTATGTAACACTGGCTGACAGACTTTTGAAAATCATTGGAATATATTAATGACGTATAGTTACTAACATTTAATTTTGTTAAAACTAAGCAGGCCAACCCGTAAGCAGAAGTAACAGAATTTACAGATGAAAAGACCAATACAAATCTCATCTGAAACATACATAAAGGTAATCAATATTAGATCCGTGAGATCATCATAGTCATTGACGATGAATAAAAAGAAAAAAGGTAATGGGAGTATTCCTTCAAGCGCAACTATTTTTAAGCGCAACCAACTAAGCGCAACTAAATTATTCCTCAAAGCGCAACCATAAAGCGACCTGTGTTATTCATTATCGATATTTTCCGTTAGTTGATAACCATCACTATTGCACCTTGATAATTAGGTGCGCTTTGAGGAATAAACATAATAATATTTTAAATTTGAATTTGTGAACTATTGCTTCGAGGAATAATTTAGTTGGGCTTAGTTGGTTGCGCTTTGAGGAATAGGTACCCCCATTTTTGTAAATATGAGTCTTATTAATTGGTTCATTATCAACTCATTAAGTAGTTAGAAAGAAGTTTAATGGCATGCAACAATGAGATACACCCCTTTCATAACTTTTACAAAATTTTAACACAACTTACTATTTGCACTAGGTACTAAAATAAATAACTAACTAACTATGCAAATAAATACAAAAACTAAAGGACACTGAGCCGTCGAAACAGAAACGTGCCCAGAAGACTGGCAGCATTGCCACGTTGAATGACAATGCTAATTCTTTGGCCAAAGAACGACCCAGCCAGACCCACGTGCAGTGTCGACCCGTCGACGAGACATTTCCTTAACAAGGAGACGCGATTCGACCCCAAATGACTCGAAACTGTAGTTACAAATAAGGTTACAGTACACTTTTCAACTATCTCAAGATAATTACCTGCATTCTAAAGCACATCGTAAGGTTCTTGCTGCAAATCGCCAAACATTCATATATCTTAGCCCAATGTTCCACTTCTTCAACGGGTAAAATCTCATTATTATGTATTCTATCTTTGTATAATCTCTTCTCAATGTAATCATATTTCGTTTGAGTGTACGATATAAACTGGTTGATACATTTCAGATAGGATTGTAGCATAGTTATGTAAATGTATAACACGACATGTTCCAACATAAACCGTGCCTGGTGCATCATTTCGACCACTATAAACACGGAGTAAGGTAACAAGAACTCTACGCCTTCCAAATAGTATCTAGTTATAATTTTAAATAATAAATTGATTGCGCAAGTAACCAGAAATATCGATGAAGCTGATATAAAGATTATCTTCAGTTTTTTCAAGTATTTGGTGTAGGTCGGTTCATTTTGGAAGAAATTTTCCACGCTCATGTATTTAGTTAAAAAGATTTTATAATTACTCGAGCTTTGGAGGCCACATAGTATTATTATGGTACCGGTGAAGAAAACTACAAAGTGGAAAATTATTTTGGTGTGCGCCATAAACTTATCGCTTTCACGATTCACTAGATCCGCGGACAATCTGGACATTCGGTAACAGAACATACAAACGGTGAGAATGACTTCGACAGCAGTACGCAGTACAATAAAAACTTGACGTCTTTTTGGAAGGAGCGAGAAATTTCTGTAAACGCCCATTATATTTTCAGCAATTATTAACATGTTTATCATTTCATTTTCTGCCATTTTAGATGTTTTATTCGTATTACTGGCTGAGAATTGGAATAGCTAATGATGGAATAACTTAAACGGTCGTTGGAACACACCAAACCGTATCAAGACACTTATTCAAAAGTAAAACGATACAAATTATATTAAGTAGGTAGATATCATTTAATGACATCCGTTATAGCTATTAAGTTATTAATTTTGGATAAGATAGTTGACGGAAGAGGAACGAACCAATAACATTAATGTTCTACTTTTGTCGGGCAATACAATCTTAGTTTCTATGCCACACATTATGCCTAGTTTCCATGACAACGCAAGTTGTCTCACGTAGACACCCTTAATATTTACAGACGGACAAGGAGATTGGTATACAGGCAGCCAACTTGTAGCTACTTTAAAAATGGTTTTTGATGTCATTTATTTCAAATAGGCACATTAAAGGCACTTTCGAACAAAAATTATATCAAACAAAATAGAATTGATTCTAGTCGCCCATTCTAAAAGGTAGTTTTCGTATGGAGAAGAATGGACAAGAAACTCCACCGTTACTCTTTTAAAATGTTTTACAAGGTTTTGTATACATAATATAATGCTCTAGTTTCAGCACTCTCATGGTTTACGCAATCGAGCTCAACATCAAACTCAAAGCATTTATTTCAAATAAACCAAATACAGGCACTTTTGAATTGTCAAGGGGTCAGAAAGATGAAGCTAGTTGCCCATTCCAAAGCGTAGTAGGTACCTATGGAGAAGAACAGGCAAGAAACTTCACGGTATATTGTTACAAGGTATTGGTTACTTTATTCATGTTAAAACGATGCAGAACGTTAAAAGCGTCTGTAATGAAAATATTGAAACAAATAATTCAAATATTAAATTGAAATAGGTAAGCCATGGCAGCAAAGAGACGACTAGTCCCCTACTGACGGCGCCCGTTCACGAACAAGACGCATGGATTAGCACCGTTCAGCTTAACCATTTTGAAGGGAGCTAAATTATCCGACACATGCGCCACCATCAGCGAGACATTAGAGTGAGCATGACATACTCTCAGCCGTCATGGCACATTCAAGTCAATGAAAGAATTCAGTAAATGGTATCTTTGTAGTATCTACAATAAATTGTACATACTGTAGTCACATAAATGTGCTATGCAATTATACAATACTAAGAGATTGAAAATTTATATAATACAGAAACTTCGACTTTGGATATCAAAAAACTTCATTACTACTACTTATTTAACATGAACAATGGATGAATTCGTTAAATAACTTAATTATATATTATTCACTGCCCCTGTAGGGGAGTGTGAATGTGGAAATCCCCAATTTTTATGTCTTTTAGCCTCGACCACCACTGTAATCAAAATGGCGATTGTCGCATTTACAGAATCGGATTTTATATAGGTTAATTTATTGCGTACTAAATATGAAAACCATGTTATTAAATCTCATCGAGATAACAAAACACAAGAATGCTCGTATCGAAGAGGTTCTTCATAGGTGTTTTGGATTGAAGATTAGTCAATAATCTGCGAAGCAGTCATGCTAGCGAAGGAGGTGGCGGGATGGCTCAGGGAGAGCGCCTCCCGTCCCAGCCGCGTCGGGAGCCGCGTGACGACTCCCGGCCACCGTAGGCGCGGGCCTGCAGGCGGAGAGTAATGGGTAGCTCACCGTCTGATCAGGACCAGGCCCAGACCTACTACTAAAACCAGCCAGTTGTTTTTTTTTTATCGTTTAAAATCTGTGGGCTTGCCCTAATTTTAACCCCTAGGCACGCCACTGTTTGCTAGCAACATATTAAGGGATGTTCTTTTGTTTACCATGAAAAAGAAACTTGTCAGCAACAACGCAACATTCCATGTTGCCAGTAACACGCGGCTTTAACATAATGACTACACCAAATGATAGTATACGAGGTGTATTTTTATACCCCATAAATAATATGGTCTCATTCATACACAGTCTAGGGTATGAATGAGACCATATCTGGCATATGAATTATTTTTAAAATATATATTTTTTTGTTTTCGTACAAAATAATTCGACAAAGTCACGATTATTAATGTAAAACACCCTTAAGTGGAACATGACAGCGTCGCATTTTCTTAGCTTTAAATATGAATGACTGGCTTGAATGAAAATGAATTACTCGTATTTCTCAATGAAACTTAGATACATGATATCTTCAAAACTATGCATTTGTGGACTAGATATTCTAGGAATATTTGTAAGTACTATAACCCTAGAGATATAAAAAAAACACGTTGTATAATAACGTTATGTTATGATACTTATGATTATGCGGCCCGTGGCTGAAATAATAATAGCCGCAGAGGTCGATCGATCAGGTTAAGCTACGCTTGACGCGGTTGGTCTGTGGATGGGTGACCATCTTTACATACCGTGACCCCTCCGTGCCTCGTAAAGCACGTTAAGCCGTTGGTCCCGGCTGTCATTCGTGGATCTTTGACAGTCGTTACGAGTAGTCAGAAGCCCGAAAGTCTAACAACCCAGTCTTACCAGGGGTGTCGTATTACCCAGTAACTGGGTTGTGGAGGTCGGATAGGCAGTAGCTCCATGTAAAATACTGGTATTCAGCTGCACCCGGTTATACTGGAAGCCGACCCCAATGTAGTTGGGAAAAGGCTAGGCAGATGATGACTTATGATTATGCGGGAGAGCCTCATTATGATGCTTTGACCAATAAATTGAGTTACTTAGGTACATATACGACTTCTCATGGTAATTATGATAATCTACTGATAGATATTGACTTATTGAATAGCTGAATAATGTATATTATTGTGGAAAACGATGAAAGAAAGGCGAAACAGATAAAATAAGCCTTGGTTCGCACGGGCGTTTTTTTAACGCAACTATGTTTTATGGCGCAACGGATTTTCAACTCTCAGTGTTGAACCCAGCATTGATAATCCAACTGTTAAATATATGGCAGGTCAACACAAAACATAAACACAAAGCTACCGGTAGATACACTAGGTATATTATGTTTCACAAAACTCGTACATAGAACAGTTCACAGAACAAAATAAAATTAGCCTAAATAAAAATTAAACAGGACTTATAGACTACACCGACTTTGGCGGGAACACCTGAGCGATTTGGCACAAGTACCTACTGGTGTTTCGAGTGTACTGAATGCGAATGATGCGGCAGCGCGAGGCGTCCCAAGCGTCGTCGGCCGCCCGGCCGGCGAGCGCGCGAACGCAAAAGGCGGCTCCGCAATGATTACAAGGCAAGCATGGACTAAGCTCCTGTGGCAGCGCGCGAGGTTGCCATTTCGTTTCACGCGTTATTTAAAACCTAAAATCTAACATTTTTCCAATTTTAAATGAATCGAATGAGTTACCTACACCAACAGAGTGCATCCCAGCGCGTCAAAAAACACATTTTTGTTTTTTAACTTTCCGCGCTAAGCAGTGCCTTGAAAACACGTGCGTGAGAAAAAATCGCTACGTCAAAAAATCAAACGTTAAAAAATCGTCACGTTAAAATATCGCCCGTGGGTTAAGAGTCCCAATCGCTCAGAAATGTTCAGTAATGGATTGTAAATATGTATGAGGAAATTATCAATAAATCATCAACAGACTGTTATGTGAAATGCTCATATGGGAATAAAGAACTTATTTTACCGAACCATTTATCCACTCAACCGTCTGTGATCTTACTACACTGTAATTACGTTTAATTTCATACACAAAATTGTCATGTGTCATTGTGGGTTTGAAACTTAAGATCAACAGCCACATAATATCATGTGTATGAGTTTATATGTAATGTAGTTTAATACACCAATATGATAAAAAATAGAACTACGATTTTAGGTTGTAGTGTAGCCTTAACATAGCACACGTATCAAACCGAAAAGGGATCGGCATCGTATCAACTCGAGCTGTTCAATTCTTTGTATGAAACTCCCTACTGCAACGCACACTAATCGGAATCGTAACGTAATCGCCTCGCCTCGGGACAAGCTCACGAACCTCGGTGCGGTGCGTTATGGATCGTCCGCGTCGTCCCCGCGCTTACGGCTCGTCGTCCCCGCGCTTACGTCTCTCCGTCCACCCTTGCCCCTCTCACACCTCCGGCCTGCCTGCTGCACCATCAACCAGCGGTCGGCGAGCCGTAACTAGTCGAGCTTCTGATCCGCTTTGGTTACGTGCTTACGTTAGGTTAATGGCGAGGCGAAAGGCGATACGTTACCGATGCCTTTCCGATTTTATACGTGTGCTATGTCAAGGGAAATTTACGTTGTTTTTCGGAAATTTCCCAATGTTATTGCAGTTTCGGGTTAACCTTGACAATAGAAACTATTTAAGACCTGAGGAACATCGCCCTACGACGCACCGTTTCCGAATTATGGGCCTCCGAATTTTATTTTATTTTATTTAAAACGCGACACGGTAGCAAAATATTTGTTCAAAATTGCAGCAGAAGTACAATGCAATTTTGAACAAATATTTCGCTCAATAACTGATACTTAAAAAAAAAACTGAAGTGTTAATATTTTGCTCAATAACTGAGAACAAAAAAACTGAAGTGTTCATCGACATTTGTTGCTAACTGTACATAACATTGTATGTAACCATTTTACTAAAATACAACAAATTAAATAAAAACTGCATCATTATTATTTTTTTAATTTTTTTATTTCAACAAAATGTAGCATATATCTAAATCTCAAAATATTCTCTCGTCATCATATTTTATGCTCAATGCGTAACTACAATGGCTATTCGGGTGAAAATAAGGAAAACAACAAAATGTGTCTTTTATTTTATTTATCACTCTTGTCAATATAATTATGAATATTGTCAATACATTTATATAAAAGGTGGGGGTACATTTATATACGTCAATACCTGATGGCCACGAGATATGTACGATGTTTACATATAAGTCTGCTCTAAAAAAAATATCTGAGGAAAATATATCAAATGGATGATGTCAGTTAGGGGTTCCACTTACAAATAGATTTGATTATTTGGATACTTAAATGAATCAATTAATCCTATTCTAATTTTAAATTACCTCAAAAATGTTTTTCATTTGTAAATTGAGGATAATCTTGTAATCTCAATTTTCTTTGATGATTTTACAAATTAATAGTGTTATGTAAACAATATTTTTTTGTAAAAAATGGTTAGGTATAAAAGTGAAACCTTCTAAATACAGATGAATGTATTATTATGACGCTTTAAGTGAGTGATTTCGTAAGAATTTATCCTGAACAGAGGACACTTACATCAGATATTTCTGGAACATAATTATCATAGTTACTCCTTGTACTTCGTCTTCGTTTTAATACTAATACACCTACACACTACACACACGCACAAAGGTCCATTGAAGGACTAAGTGCGGAAACCAAACCCATAACCTAAAGTACATTTACACATATTTTTGGGTGATATATTTATCCACTCAATTGTGATTTATATAATAATAATATATGTTTATTGTTTTTTGTTTTTTTTAATTGCATAGTAATTAATGATAAGTGGAAGTGCGGGGACTCCTAATACAAGCAATTCCTTGCTTAAAATGAGATCTCCAATAATATGTATCTAAATACCCATTGTGATTGAAATAAACATTTTTTTTTTTTTTTTTTTTTTTTTATTGTACAGACCCCAGCACATCAAGTTACTACAATCTGTCAGATTTCTTTAATAGATTTTCGACTTTATTGCTAAAGCATAAGGTTCAAGGTTGATTGGGAAAATCTGACAGTTTCGGGTAGGTTGACCTGCTGGCGTCTGTACAAAGAAAAACACACATGATTAAACACACACTATACCTGATTGTACAAGCAGTGGACAGAGGCAAGTAGAACAGCTGACTCCTGAACTAAGTAAAAGGATAATTGTATCTCAAGAGCCAAAGTTTCTCATAAACATTGATTATTACAACAATCAGGTTAAAGTGACTCATTAAAACTTTGATAAGTGATATTATTTATACGAAACAAAACCAACTACATTTTTTTTGCAATATAATATTTAAAGAATATTTAAATGACGTGATTGAATTGCAATACAACTATGATATAAGTTACGGACAGAGAAAGTATTACTGGAATTAAATACATTCCCTGGAGCACTCGACCAGTGTATTCTATTTTGATTGGATTAGCTTTTACTAGGATATATAACTTCTTGATTGCCTTTGATTTCGATGTAGGATCTGAAAATAAATATATAATTAGTAAGTATATAAAGTATTTCTGAGACGGTAGGTACTACCTGAAACTATGGCTGCAAAGAGCAATGTGGTCAAAGGCAACATAACCTTTTTTATATTAACATTTAAACCCTGTACTTATTTTTGTTGCTGACGATCCTTCTGGATCAAAAACAAAAGAAAAAGCGGATCAAACCGGAATGAGAAAGTTTATAGTGGATAAGACAGAGATTAAAACAGAAGACGAACAAGCAGGGGAGCGAGGAGGGGGTACAAGCAGGGGAGCGAGGAGGGGGTACAAGCAGGGGAGCGAGGAGGGGGTTGGAGGGGGGTTCACAGAATAACTCGTATTTTTTTAATGTGACTTTAGGGTCACGACCCAGACTACATATACATAAAAAGCAAAGTGGTCAAAGCATCATAAAACTTGATTTTAGATAAAAGACCATTCTAGATTGTTCAATAAGCTACTCGTTCATCCAGGGATCCAGGATCTTATTTTTTTTTCTTATTCGCAATAAATTTGCAAGAAATTTTTCGGGTTCAAGAGCGGGCCCATTTAGTAATAAAAAAAATATATATATATTGGCACTAATTGGTAGTGTTGCAAATACTGCGTGTTGCGGTATCTTCTATAGTTTTTGTTCTACATTATTTGCTTCAGTAATATTTCCGAAACACATACTTACAAATAATTGATAAATAGTTACTCACAAATCGACAACGTGTTGTTTAATCTCAACAAACTGGTTTTTGTTGTAGCACCTTCGTTAGTGAGTTTTTGTCCCGCAATCAGTACTAAATGTGTACCAAATAAGGAGTATATCAGGGCATAAACAGTTTGGAAAGCTCCAAAATAGTTTATTTTCTGAAAAAAAAAACACTTGCTGTTAGTAAATAAAAAGAAAAAAAAAAATGGTTTATTTTGTATTTTGATATTTACATTTGCAAGGAATACATAAAAAATTGAGTATATGGATGAAATGTAATGCATTGCTGACAGGCCCAATGAGAATATCATCTGAAACAAATCAACAAAAAAAGTTACTTCGTTCATACGTTTATGCAAACAGGCGGGAAAGAAAACATTTAGGCTGCCCGTCCACGTCGGACTTTTTGTGCCACCGAATCGGGCTAATTTGTCCTCCTATTCTTATGACCGACTAGCTGCGCCCCGCGGTTTCACCCGCGTAAATGTCGGTTCCGTGGGAATATCGGGATAAAAAGTAGCCATTATGTTAATCTAGGGTGTCAGTTAGCTCCATACAAAATTTTATCAAAATTGGTCCAGCCGTTTGAGCGTGAAGAAGTAACAAACATATTGTGATGTATAGATGATACTATTAAATATAGCACCCAACTCAATGGCAACACTGCTTGAGTCAGGTATTAGTGTTCTGTGAGTCAGTCACGCTTTACCCTCCGTAGCGACTGGACGTGTCCTTTAGGTTATTGTGTACTTACGGATAATCTGGTAGTTTTACTTTAAACCCTAAACCCCTAATAAAAGATCATAGTGAACATCACACATATAAACACACCCCCACCCACACTCACAAACTTTCGCCTTTATAATCCTAATATACTTATTCTTATGACTGATTTTGTGACGAGCAACCTTATTCCATGGATTCAGTATGATCCTGAACCCTTTGCGTTGAAAATTTTCATCGGTTATTAGAAAAAAAAATCATAATCCACAACTGTGACACAGGCTTCTTCTTTGCGAGAGGGAGTGGGCCGGAATCCACCACGCAGTCATAGTGCGGATGTGAAAAAAACATTTGCTGTTTCATACATTTTCACCGCGTAGGTATTGCACATTTCTATGAAACAACTGTTTTTGTTTTGATAAACCGACCAAAAATTCTTATACTAGGGTATCTTGAATCATGTGCTGTCGATGTCTCTGCCAGTCTGTGTCATCATCATCTGCCTAGCCTTTTCCAACTATATTGGGGTCGGCTTCCAGTCTAACCGGATGCAGTTGAATACCACTGTTTTATATGGAGCGACTGCTTATCTGACCTCCACAACCCAGCCAGCCGGCCTGGCCTCTGCCAGTCTGTGTATTATATTAATAGTTATTAATTTCGATTCTCTGCACCTTTTTTTAAAGGATTGACATTGAAAACAGCCCCATTTAATATTTTTATTCTTTTATCAAGAAATCACCGGGTGAATGTTATAAAGATCTGCCTGAAGATTTACCTGAAAACTGAAACATGCCGATAGTGCCTTGCTGCAACCAACTAATAACATATAGTTTGTCGCCCACTCCTCCATTCGGTCTTCTGGCAGATGATCATCTGCTTTCCTCCTCCCAACAGAAAACTCTTCTTCTTGGTCATCATAATAGTCTTGAAGATCCGACACATATTCGTTCAAACGTTTCAATAAATCATGAACCATACTTATGTAAATGTAAAATATAACATGCTCTATAGAAAAACGAAGTTCAGATAATAATTCTAATGTTAATAACACTACTGAGTTCGGGGTAGGAGCCCTGTTATGAACAAGACTACTATAAAAGATTCTTAAAGGCAAAATACATGTTCCACAAAAGCACAACACTACTGCAGAGGTGATGAAAAAGTTCTTCAATTTTCTTGAACATTTGTTTGTAGGATCTGTATAGAAACACTGGTGCACGGCTACTAAGTTTTCAATAAATTTTTTGTAAGAACGAGAACTTCGAATAGCACATATCATTAGAGTACAAGTACTAAAAAAATTCGCGTAATTAAATTTTAATGTGAAAACAAGATAATGTAACTTGGGATCGAAATGTGCTACTGAAACCACTTCAAAAGTGCTACTTATCAATATTACTGCAGAAATTAGTATCTCTAAAACGACTCTTGTTAGTCGGGTTTTACGATAATTATTTTGAGAACTGTAATTTCTGTAACAACCCATTATATTCTCGGCTTTTATTAACACGTCTAATGTTGTGTGTTTCATTTTGACGTCGAAAGTATTCACGTTCGAAGTCTGAGCTGACTTTGCAGTGAGTGTGTTGATTTTTCCATCCACATAATAATTTTATATATTCATAAGAAATTGAATTACCAGAAAAAAAACGGCCAAGTGCGTGTCGGACCACGCACAATGAAGGGTTCCGTAGTTGGAATAAATTTATCCCAAGAACAAACTTAACATTGTACCTAGTTGAAAAACATGTTCTCCTATACATTCCAACTGAAAATGTAAGTTTGTACGCACATTATCAAGAGATTTACAATGTTGTTTTAAGACCACAGACTTCTTATAGGTTTTTCTGTAATAATGGTATAAAACTATTTTTTGTATATTTTTGCTCAGTTTCGGAGATAAGGGGAGGAATGATAAATTTTCGTCTATTTTCTTAAATAACTTTAATACAATTTACTTTAAAATTATGAAAAAAAATGTATTTGAGATCCTCACAGTAAGCCCTGTCATTTGATCCTTCCTTTCATTTGACCTGTCACACGGTACAGATTGCGAAACTTTTTTTAAATTTTCTTTTTGCCCCCCCAAAAATAACCCCATATTCAAAATACATTTATTTACGTTACACGTCTGTGTTTGGGTCACAGAGATTCATAATGTGTACCAAATTTCAACTTAATCGGTCCATTAGATTCGGAGCAAATTTACTGTGACAGACGGACTGTCAGGCACACGAGTGATCCTGTAAGGGATCCGTTTTTTTCCTTTTGAGGTACGGAACCCTAAAAACCAGCCAAGTGCGTGTCGAACCACGCACAATGAAGGGTTAGAAAAACATATTTTTTGTGATTAAACCGGAAGCGCCCCCGATTGGACCCGAACAGTCGAACACACGAACCTCCGCCGGGTCGGTACCGGGTCCCATCGGACCCAAGAATGACTACATACGACACCCTACATTGATTATGTAAATATTTATTATGCTACCTATCAAATCTTATTTATGAATGTGCGTTAATTATGAGAGTTGGATTAAAAACTCATATGTTATCGCCATTAAATATTTCATATTTAGCGCGCAAGCTTATTAATTTAGCTTTATTAAATTCAAGTCTCTAAATACGATAATCGCCATTTTGTTGACAGTGGTGGTCAAGATTAAAAAACATAAAAATTGGGGATTTCGAACATCCAAACTCCACCACAGGGGCAGTGAATAATACATCATTTATTTATTTGACGAATTCATCCATTGTTCAAGTTAAAAAAAAAAAAAAAAGTTTATTTCATAGCATTTTGCAAATAACTAGTGGTAATGAAGTTTATTGATATCTAATGTCGAAGTTTCGCGCCAATCATGCGTGTTTACAATTTTACGCTAATGCATTATTACGCATTAGGTATGCTAAACGATTTTTTTTTTTTAATTTCGATCGACTCGGGTAATTAATACCTATGTCGAATGTCGGAAATCGATACTCGTAAATTGAATTAAAATTATTCTAATCATTCAATACAATTAACCCTCGATGCGCGATTCCAACTCACACTTGACAGGTTTTTGTTACTATATTGCACCGAATCTCGAAGGCTATTCCTTCAGCTGTTTTTTAAAGTTGAAAAATTTAGCTTTTAAATTATAGTACAATATAAAACTACTGATTGGCGAAAATAAATTAAAGGTGACTCGAAGCTGGGTTTTGATTTATTTGCGAGCATCAAAATATGTCGCATAAATTGCCGTATATTTTTATTACGTTGACTTTGAAGAAGTGTGTTGTTGATCCAAGGAACCGTAGACCTATTTGATAATAATTTCAAATTGATACTTTCACGCGTTCCTGAGAAAAATGGTCTTGACAGAAAAACACGAACGAACGGACCACTAAGTAGCTAAAGTGATCCTATAACGGTTCCATTATTTTCTGTTTAGTGTACGGAACCCTAAAAACACTACGTACTGTAGTTAGGCTTGCTAGAATTGAATGTCAATCATTGGATTGATTATGTACTAACTAGGTATGTTCCTGAGTAAAAACATCAATATACTTATGTAGATAAGAAAATGATTAGTGTTTGTGTGTAGTGTAGGTAAGTATCTTTGCTGCTTATCCGAAATTTTATGAGGGTCGTGGCTTCGAAACCATGGTACGTTCCAGCTGTGGGAACATTAAAAGCTCATTTGTTATACGGAATTCTCTATACAGAAAATTCTTATTATCTAGTTTCACTGTGTAAATATTTTCACACAAAACACTTAAGAGGCTTAATATTAAAAATAAATTAATAGTTTAAAAAAACACTAGAAAAACACGCTTTTATAAATGCACGTAAAAATAAAAAATATTATCACAACTTGAAACCTAATCGTGGTCAAAGTTCATTACAAGACTTTTCTAAGAAATCCAAAACAGCTACAATACGATTTTCCATCATGAAGTTCCAGTTCATATCTTCCGGCTCCATCATCAGATCAGTTCGACAGTACCATATTATTGTATTGTCATCAGAACTACATACAGCTGCCAATTTTCATTACGCTACGACCCTTGGAAACTGGTTAAATTAGTTACCTTTGAGTCCATTACATAGTTAGTTACATACATCATATCTTCCGGCTCCATCATCAGATCAGTTCGATACCATAACCATAATCAGCCTATAATGTTGCCACTGCTGGGACACAGGCCTCCTCTCGGTGAGAGGGAGTGGGCCGTAATCCACCACGCGGCCCAGTGCGGGTTGGTAGATGTCACATGTCTTCGAATTTTTTGGTTCTAGGACATGCCGGTTTCCTCACGATGTTTTCCTTAAATCTCATCGAGATAACAAAACACAAGAATGCTCGTATCGAAGAGGTTCTTCGTAGGTGTTTTGGATTGAAGATTAATCAATAATCTGCGAAGCAGTCATGCTAGCGAAGGAGGTGGCGGGACCCTAGAGTTATGGGATATAAAAAAAACACGTTGTATAATAACGTTATGTTATGACACTTATGATTATGCGGCCCGTGGCTGAAATAATAACAGCCGCACAGGTCGATCGATCAGGTTAAGCTACGCTTGACGCGGTTGGTCTGTGGATGGGTGACCATCTTTACATACCGTGACCCCTCCGTGCCTCGTAAAGCACGTTAAGCCGTTGGTCCCGGCTGTCATTCGTGGATCTTTGACAGTCGTTACGAGTAGTCAGAAGCCCGAAAGTCTAACAACCCAGTCTTACCAGGGGGTATCGTATTACCCAGTAACTGGGTTGTGGAGGTCGGATAGGCAGTCGCTCCATGTAAAATACTGGTATTCAGCTGCATACGGTTAGACTGGAAGCCGACCACAACGTAGTTGGGAAAAGGCTAGGCAGATGATGACTTATGATTATGCGGGAGAGCCTCATTATGATGCTTTGACCAATAAATTGAGTTACTTAGGTACATAGGTATACGACTTCTCATGGTAATTATGATAATCTACTGATAGATATTGACTTATTGAATAGCTGAATAATGTATATTATTGTGGAAAACGATGAAAGAAAGGCGAAACAGATAAAATAAGCCTTGGTTCGCACGGGCGTTTTTTAACGCAACTATGTTTTATGGCGCAACGGATTTTAAACTCTCAGTGTTGAACCCAGCATTGATAATCCAACTGTTAAATGTATGGCAGGTCAACACAAAACAGAAACACAAAGTTACCGGTAGATACACTAGGTATATTATGTTTCACAAAACTCGTACATAGAACAGTTCACAGAACAAAATAAAATTAGCCTAAATAAAAATTAAACAGGACTTATAGACTACACCGACTTTGGCGGGAACACCTGAGCGATTTGGCACAAGTACCTACTGGTGTTTCGAGTGTACTGAATGCGAATGATGCGGCAGCGCGAGGCGTCCCAAGCGTCGTCGGCCGGCGAGCTCGCGAACTCAAAAGGCGGCCCGCACATGCTTACAAGGCAAAGAAAATCTATTGTTGGCGTCCGCCACCACGTGACCGCGGTGGCAGTCAACAAATTAAAACTATTTTTTTTCCAATTTTAAATGAATCGAATGAGTTACCTACACCAACAGAGTGCATCCCAGCGCGTCAAAAAACACATTTTTGTTTTTTAACTTTCCGCGCTAAGCAGTGCCTCGAAAATCCAGTACGCGAGAAAAAATTGCCACGTTAAAATATCGCCCGTGGGTTAAGAGTCCCAATCGCTCAGAAATGTTCAGTAATGGATTGTAAATATGTATGAGGAAATTATTAATAAATCATCAACAGACTGTTATGTGAAATGCTCATATGGGAATAAAGAACTTATTTTACTGAATCATTTATCCACTCAACCGTCTGTGATCTTACTACACTGTTACGTTTAATTTCATACACAAAATTGTCATGTGTCATTGTGGGTTTGATACTTAAGATCAACAGCTTTCAATTTATAATATTTAATTTTAATTACGGAACAGTACTGGGTTTATCTCAACTCCCCACGCCCATAGCTCTTTCTACCGAAATTTAAGCTGGCTGGCAATAAACAAATTTACTTAAATTAACCTACCTAACTTAGAGTTTAGCCAATTAGTTATTAGTAGCCAATTAGTTATTTATTTATGATTTCATATATTTCTAAATTGAACCTTTTCAATATACAGTGTTTGACTTAGTGTGTTGTTTACTTTTATTTTGTTACCTAACCACCTACCTAGATTGTCGTAAGAGGCTAAAAATATTAATTTGTAACAGTTTATTTGTAATGTAGTTTAATACACCAATATGATAAAAAATAGAACTACGATTTTAAGTTGTAGTGTAGCCTTAACATAGCACACGTATCAAACCCAAAAGGGATCGGCATCGTATCAACTCGAGCTGTTCAATTCTTTGTATGAAACTCCCTACTGCAACGCACACTAACGTCACGCTTACGTCTCTCCGTACCCGAGTTTACGTCTCTTCGTCCACCCTTGCGCCTCTCACACCTCCGGCCTGCCTGCTGCACCATCAACCAGCGGCTTTGGTTACGTGCTTACGTTTGGTTAATGGCGAGGCGAAAGGCGATACGTTGCCGATTGGATACGTGTGCTATGTCAAGGGGCACTAAGGACTTGGATTTTTTTTCGAAATTTCCCAATGTTATTGCAGTTTCGGGTTAACCTTGACAATAGAAACTATTTAGGTCCTGTGGAGCATCGCCCTACGACGCACCGTTTCCGAATTATGGGCCTCCGAATTTTATTTTATTTTATATAAAACGCGGTACGGTAGCAAAATATTTGTTCAAAATTGCAGCAGAAGTACAATGCAATTTTGAACAAATATTTCGCTCAATAACTGATACTTATAAAAAAAACTGAAGTGTTGATATTTTGCTCAATGACTGAGAACAAAAAAACTGAAGTGTTCATCGACATTTGTTGCTAACTGTACATAACATTGTATGTAACCATTTTACTAAAATACAACAAATTAAATAAAAACTGCATCATTTTATTAGTTTTTTAATTTTTTTATTTCAACAAAATGTAGCATATATCTAAATCTCAAAATATTCTCTCGTCATCATATTTTATGCTCAATGCGTAACTACAATGGCTATTCGGGTGAAAATAAGGAAAACAACAAAATGTGTCTTTTGTTTTATTTATCACTCTTGTCAATATAATTATGAATATTGTCAATACATTTAAATAAAAGGTGGGGGTACATTTATATACGTCAATACCTGATGGCCACGAGATATGTACGATGTTTACATAATAGTCTGCTCTAAAAAAAATATCTGAGGAAAATATATCAAATGGATGATGTCAGTTAGGGGTTCCACTTACAAATAGATTTGATTATTTGGATACCTAAATCAATCAATCAATCTTATTCTAATTTAAAATTACCTCAAAAATGTTGTTCCTTTTGAAAATTGAGGATAATCTTGTAATCTCAATTTTCTTTGATGATTTTACAAATTAATAGTGTTATGTAAACAATATTTTCTTGGAAAAAATGGTTAGGTATAAAAGTGAAACCTTCTAAATACAGATGAATGTATTATTATGACGCTTTAAGTGAGTGATTTCGTAAGAATTTATCCTGAACAGAGGACACTTACATCAGATACTTTTGGAACATAATTATCATAGTTACTCCTTGTACTTCGTCTTCGTTTTAATACTAATACACCTACACACTACACACACGCACAAAGGTCCATTGAAGGACTAAGTGCGGAAACCAAACCCATAACCTAAAGTACATTTACACATATTTTTGGGTGATATATTTATCCACTCAATTGTGATTTATATAATAATAATATATGTTTATTGTACAAAGAAAAACACACATGATTAAACACACACTATACCTGATTGTACAAGCAGTGGACAGAGGCAAGTAGAACAGCTGGCTCCTGAACTAAGTAAAAGGATAATTGTATCTCAAGAGCCAAAGTTTCTCATAAACATTGATTATTACAACAATCAGGTTAAAGTGACTCATTAAAACTTTGATAAGTGATATTATTTATACGGAACAAAACCAACTACATTTTTTTTGCAATATTTTTTTTTTGCAGTAACAAAAGAAAAAGCGGATCAAACCGGAATGAGAAAGTTTATAGTGGATAAGACAGAGATTAAAACAGAAGACGAACAAGCAGGGGATCGAGGAGGGGGGGGTGGAGGGGGGTTCACAGAATAACTCGTATTTTTTTAATGTGACTATACGGTCACGACCCAGACTACATATACATAAAAAGCAAAGTGGTCAAAGCATCATAAAACTTGATTTTAGATAAAAGACCATTCTAGATTGTTCAATAAGCTACTCGTTCATCCAGGGATCCAGGATCTTATTTTTTTTTCTTATTCGCAAGAAATTTGCAAGAAATTTTTCGGGTTCAAGAGCCCATTTAGTAATAAAAAAATAATATACATTGTATATTGGCACTAATTGGTAGTGTTGCAAATACTGCGTGTTGCGGTATCTTCTATAGTTTTTGTTCTACATTATTTGCTTTAGTAATATTTCCGAAACACATACTTACAAATAATAAAATTGATAAATAGTTACTCACAAATCGACAACGTGTTGTTTAATTTCAACAAACTGGTTTTTGTTATAGCACCTTCGTTAGTGAGTTTTTGTCCCGCAATCAGTACTAAATGTGTACCAAATAAAGAGTATGCCAGGGCATAAACAGTTTGGAAAGCTCTAAAATAGTTCATTTTCTGAAAAAAACAATTGCTGTTAGTGAAAAAAACCAAAAAAATTGGTTTTATTTTGTATTTTGATATTTACATTTTTATAGATTACGTCAAAAATTGTATAAGTGGATGAAATGTAATGCATAGATGACAGGCCCAATGAGAACATCATCTGAAACAAATCAACAAAAAAGTTACTTACGTAGCTATGCAAACAGGCGGGAAAGAAAACATTAAAACAGTTAGGCTGCCCGCCCACGTCGGACTTTTTGTAGCACCGAATCGGGAAGATTTGTCGTCCTATTCTTATGACCGATTTTGTGATGAGCAACCATAGAAATTTATCTATGCGAGCAACCCTATTCCATGGAATCAGTATATGATTCTGAACCCCTTGCCTTGAAAATTTTCGTCGGTTATTAGAAAAAAAATCGTATTCAGCTTATAATCCACAACTGTGACACATACAGGCCTCTTCTTTGCGAGAGGGATTGGGCCGGAATCCACCACGCAGTCATAGTGCGGGTGCGAGAAAAAAAATTTGCTGTTCCATATTTTTTTTTATTACTAAATGGGCCCCGCTCTTGACTCCGGTTATATATATTATTATTATTATATTATTATACCCATTTACACCGCGTAGGTACTGCACATTTCTATGAAACAGCTAAGATAGTTCTGAGGTGGTCCCATTGTCACCAAGTTAGGATCTGATGATGGGATCTTAGAGAAATCGAGGGCAACCCTCAAATTTTATAGGCTCACTTATTGTTTTTCGCATATTTTATGAAGTATCTTGTGTATTTGTGTATGGTTGTCACCATCTCAGGTAGCTAGGCTGATGATGGAAGGTACAACTCCTTAACAGTAAGAAGTTACTCGAACAGGCAAGGACTGTTTTTTTTTAGTAAATTGTTTTGATGTTTGATAGGGCATTTGCCACATTTGGTCTCATGATCATCAAGTCATGACCTGATGCTGCAGTCAGGATAGTCTGTAGAGTACCTAACTCCTCGACAACTAACAGCAGATATTTCGTGTTTAGGCTCATTGAAAAGGGCTCGATGTGTGGATAAACGTACTGTTACTGAGGAACACCGAAGACCTGATGCTGAAGCCAGGAGCATCAGAAAAAGTACAAACCTTTAAATTACAGCACCGTAGTCGTGTTTGGGCTCATTTTAAACAGGACTAATTTTAAGTTCAATGCAATGTTGACATAAGTCTGGCCTGATGCTGCAGCCAGGATTATCAGCATCTAATCTAAAAACTAATAAAAGGAGAACTCCTCAACAATTAACGTCCCTGCATCGAGAAAAGGAATATTTTATAAAAAGGCGATGGGCAAGTTGACATTAGGCTATTGTAACTTAGATAAATTATAAATAGACCCACTAAAAAGCGAGAAATAAAAACTTTTTAACAAAAAAAAAACCGACTTCCAAAAAAACACTACAAACTGAAAAAAAAACACACTACAAACTGAAAAATAACTTTAATTTCGGAAGTCGGTGGCAAAAACTAAAATACTGATCCCTAAGACACCGACTTCCGAAATTAAAGTTATTTTTCAGTTTGTAGTGTTTTTTTTTTCAGTTTGTAGTGTTTTTTTGGAAGTCGGTTTTTTGTTTTGATAAACCGACCAAAAATTCTTATACGAGGGTGTCTTGATCATGTGCTGTCGATGTCTCTGCCAGTATGTGTCATCATCATCTGCCTAGATTTTTCCCAACTATGTTGGAGTCGGCTTCCAGTCTAACCGGATGCAGCTGAATACCAGTGTTTTACATGGAGCGACTGCCTATCTGACCTCCACAACCCAGCCAGCCAGCATGGCCTCTGCCAGTCTGTGTAGGTGTTATATTAATAGTTATTAGTTTCGATTTTCTTTACCTGTTTTTAAAGGATTGACATTGAGAACAGCCTAATTTAATATTTTTATTCTATTACCAAGAAATCACCGGGTGAATGTTATAAAGATCTGCCTGAAGATTTACCTGAAAACTGAAACATTCCGATAGTGCCTTGCTGCAACTAACTAATAACAAATAGTTGGTCGCCCACTCCTCCATTCGGTCTTCTGGCAGATGATCATTTGCTTTCCTCCTCCCAACAGAAAACTCTTCTTCTTGGTCATCATAATAGTCTTGAAGATCCGACACATATTCGTTCAAACGTTTCAATAAATTATGAATCATACATATGTAAATGTAAAATATAACATGCTCTATAGAAAAACGAAGTTCAGCTAATATTTGTAATGTTAATATCAATACCATGTTCGGGGTAGGAGTGCCTTTAGAAAAACTACGAGAAAAGATTCTTAAAGGAAAAATACATACTCCACAAAAGCACAACACTGTTACAGAAGTGATGAAAAAGTTCTTCAATTTTCTTGAACATTTGTTTGTCGATTCTGTATTGAAACACTGGTGCACGGCTACTAAGTTTTCAATGAAAATTTTGTAAGAACGAGAACTTCGAATAGCACATATCATTAGAGTGCAAGTAGAAAACAAATTCGCGTAAGGAAACTTTAATTTGACAACAAGAAAATATAACTTGTTATCGTCCTGTAAAGTGTTACTTATCAATATTACTGCAGAAATTAGTATCTCTAATACGACTCTTGTTAGTCGGGTTTTACGATAATTCTTTTGAGAACTGTAATTTCTGTAACAACCCATTATATTCTCGGCTTTTATTAACATGTCTAATGTTGTGTGTTTCATTTTGACGTCGAAAGTATTCACGTTCGAAGTCTGAGTTGACTTTGCAGTGAGTGTGTTTATTTTTAAATCCACATAGTAATTTGATGTATTCATAAGAAATTGAATTACCAGAAAAAAAAACCGGCCAAGTGCGTGTCGGATCACGCACAATGAAGGGTTCCGTAGTTGGAATAAATTTATCAGAACAAACTTAACATTGTACCTAGTTGAAAAACATGTTCTCCCATACATTCCAACTGAAAATGTAAGTTTGTACGCACATTATCGAGAGATTTACAATGTTGTTTTAAGACCACAGACTTCTTATAGGTTTTTCTGTAATAATGGTATAGAACTATTTTTGTATATTTTTGCTCAGTTTCGGAGATAAGGGGAGGAATGATAAATTTTCGTCTATTTTCTTAAATAACTTTAATACAATTTACTTTAAAATTATGAAAAAAAAATATATTTGAGATCCTCACAGTAAGCCCTGTCATTTGATCCTTCCTTTCATTTGACCTGTCACACGGTACAGATTGCGGAACTTTTTTTAAAATTTTCTATTTGCCCCCCCAAAAATGACCCCATATTCAAAATACATTGATTTACGTTACACGTCTGTGTTTGGGTCACAGAGATTCATAATGTGTACCAAATTTCAACTTAATCGGTCCATTAGATTCGGAGCAAATTTACTGTGACAGACGGACTGTCAGGCACACGAGTGATCCTGTAAGGATCCGTTTTTTTCCTTTTGAGGTACGGAACCCTAAAAACCAGCCAAGTGCGTGTCGAACCACGCACAATGAAGGGTTAGAAAAACATATTTTTTGTGATTAAACCGGAAGCGCCCCCGATTGGACCCGAACAGTCGAACACACGAACCTCCGCCGGGTCGGTACCGGGTCCCATCGGACCCAAGAATGACTACATACGACACCCTACATTGATTATGTAAATATTTATTATGCTACCTATCAAATCTTATTTATGAATGTGCGTTAATTATGAGAGTTGGATTAAAAACTCATATGTTATCGCCATTAAATATTTCATATTTAGCGCGCAAGCTTATTAATTTAGCTTTATTAAATTCAAGTCTCTAAATACGATAATCGCCATTTTGTTGACAGTGGTAGTCGAGATTAAAAAACATAAAAATTGGGGATTTCGAACATCCAAACTCCACCACAGGGGCAGTGAATAATACATCATTTATTTATTTGACGAATTCATCCATTATTCAAGTTACATAAGTAGTGGGTAATGAAGTTTTTTGATGTCTAATGTCGAAGTTTCGCGCCAATCATGCGTGTTTACAATTTTACGCTAATGCATTATTACGCATTATGCTAAACGATTTTTTTTTTTTCGATTGACTCGGGTAATTAATACCTATGTCGAATGTCTGAAATCGATACTCGGAAATTGAATTAAAATTATTCTAATCATTCAATACAATGAACCCTCGATGCGCGATTCCAACTCGCACTTGACAGGTTTTTGTTACTATTGCACCGAATCTCGAAGGCTATTCCTTCAGCTGTTTTTTAAAGTTGAAAAATTTAGCTTTTACATTTTAATATAATATAAAACTACTGATTGGCAAAAATAAATTAAAGGTGACTCGAAGCTGGGTTTTGATTTATTTGCGAGCATCAAAATATGTCGCATAAATTGCCGTATATTTTTATTACGTTGACTTTGAAGAAGTGTGTTGTTTTTAGAGATCCAAGGAACCGTAGACCTATTTGATAATAATTTAAAATTGATACTTTCACGCGTTCCTGAGAAAAATGGTCTTGACAGAAAAACACGAACGAACGGACCACTAAGTAGCTAAAGTGATCCTATAAGGGTTCCATTTTTTTCTTTTTAGTGTACGGAACCCTAAAAACACGTTACTGTAGTTAGTCTTGATAGAATTGAATGTCAATCATTGGATTGATTATGTGCTTACTAGGTATGTTCCTGAGTAAAAACATCAATATATGTAGATAAGAAAATGATTAGTGTTTGTGTGTAGTGTAGGTAAGTATCTTTGCTGCTTATCCGGAATTTTATGAGGGTCGTGGCTTCGAACCCATGGTACGCATCCGGATGACGAATGCGGAGCCTGGTGTACCGGTGTCGCGCGTCGACGCACGCCTTGCGTAGCGCATCCAGCTCCTGCGACTACCAGTACACCTGACGTCGGGCGCGTCCTGGCCGGACTCGGGGCATTGCCACGTCGCAAATCTCGGACATGGCCTCCCGGAACCACTCCGCCTCTTCGTCGATATCGGCAGGCCTGTCCGGTGATGACACCCAGGCCTGCACGATCGAGGCTTCCAGGAGGAGCTCCCGGTCCAGCTGCTTCAGCGCCCACCGCGGACCACTGGGGGCCTGTTGGACCAGCGCGCTAGAGGTCTGGGCGGAGACGTCGAACCGGATATACCGGTGATCGGAGTAATAATATTTTTAAAATTTTTAAAGATAAGCGAGCACTTATGTCTACAGTATAAGCATTAAGCATACTGCAAACGATTTTGTAATTTTAGTCAGCACTAAAATTACAAAATCGTTTATCAAAACCATCCCCAATAATAAAAATGATTATAATGTGCATGTACGAGTATTAGCATCTTGAGTGATGACTGATGACCTTTATGAGAACAGAGTAACAGTGCAGACACAATAATAATTATGCTTATAAAAAATGCATTTTGGAAATTTTATGTTTAGCAGAAGACACTATTTTATGAACTTAACTATCAGATAGATGATCTTATTAGTTCTGTGACTATACGCATTATCGACACTTAAATTTTTGCGATATTTCGGTATACTTGTATAATTTCGATAAACACCAATAGTGATCGATCGTGTAGTGCCCTTCAGCTAGATGAACCCGCGACCTCAAAAACGTGGCTGGGACAGGCTGGATGCGGAACGTGGAGGACAAAGTGTTGTGGTGCAGCCTGGGAGAGGCCTATGTCCAGAAGTGGACTGCAATAGGTTGTTGGAAGTTGAAAACGATGATTGATACACCGAACACGTTTTCAACTTCATACAACATTTTGATTCAAAGGATAAATAAAATGTTCGTAATATAATACATATGTATTAAAAGTTTATTTCAATATTTTCATTTGATAAAATGAGTTAATTTCTGATGTATCTACCTAAATCTCAACGAATTCTCTATCGTCATCTTATTTTGTATTAAATACCTACATAACTACGATGGATAATCGGATGAAAATAAGGAAAACAAAACTATAGGTACTACATTTAATTTATTACTTACTTTATTACTTATATTTTACGTAATGTGTTTTATCATTTATCACTCTTCCAAACATAATTATGAATATTATTGTTACTTTTATATACGAGGTGGTGCCGTCATAACGAAAATAAATTAAACTTCATAATTATCTGACTAATGACTTATCCAGTCTACAAACAAAAGTTCAATCAAATATACATATCCAATTAGTCACTGTGTGCTGGTTCATCACTACTATTTAGATAGTGTGTTCTTTATTTATATTTCGTTCATTTAATGGCTTCTAATTACTCCTGCGCACTAATATTGCCAGTGCTTACATTAGTTCTCGATTGATTTATTAACTTATTACTTACCTATTTATTGACTGCAAAAATAAGTTTGTATTTCGTAGTAAAAAAATAATCAGAATCAGAATGCTTTATTTGTAAACATAGGTCAAATTACAATAGTGTGCGAGATGTTACAGGTAGGTAGATCCTCTATGTTTTGCCCAGAGGCGTACAAATATATTAAATTGACATTGTCGAATTTTTCATATATATCATGAAGTGGTAGAATTATGTAAAATTATGTAAACTTTCACATTAGTAATAAAAATCAATATTAATAGGGTACATGCATAACAATACAAATTGAAAAATAGAATTAATTTCAATAAATGTCAAATTAAGTTAAATGTCATAGTAATGCTAATGTCAAATAAAATTCTAAATCGTCAAAATAGGTGAGGTGATGTACAATTTTCTGAAGCAGTATGCATAACAATACAAATTGAAAATAGAATTAATTTAAATAAATGTCAAATATATTAAGTTAAATGTCATAATAATGCTAATATCAAATAAAATTCTAAATCGTCAAAATAGGTGAGGCGATGTACAATTTTCTGAAGCAGTAATTATAGAATTATCGTCCAAATATTCCTGTAGTGAGTAATAGCATTTACCTATCTATCAATATTCTTAATAGTTCTGTTTTGAAATTGTCCAGTTTTAAAGTTCTTATTTTTTCAGGTAGTTTGTTAAATATTTTTTTGGCCATACAGAAGGTACTTTTATTCATTAGTGCAGTTTTACCATGAGTCACTTCGAGTTCTGACTTATTTTTATCGCGTAATTTTCTGTAGTAACTTTTAGTAGCTATTTTGTATAATGAAATGTTAGATTTGACGAACATATTTGTTTCGTATATGTACAGCGATGGCAAGGTAAGAATTTTTAGACGAATAAAGAACGGTTGACAACTGTCTGTACTTTTAAGGCCACACATAGCTCTGACACATCTTTTTTGGGCTCTAAATACGAGTTCTCTATCAACTGAATTGACTGAATTGCCCCAGAATATTACGGGGAATATTATTAATATTAATGGGATACAAAGTTATTTCTACGGCTGTAGGTATCCGAAAATATATACCAAATATATACCCAATAATAATAATTATAATATCTAAATTATTACCTCAAAAACTATTGATTAGATAGCAATTTATTTTTAACACACTTAACCTATTTTACAATTTACACTAAAATATTCATATTATATACAAGTATATAATAAAAAAAGGAAATCAAAAAGGCAGGAGTTCATTAGGCATAAAAAAATTCGTCCGCATCGTTGTCAATGGGATAAGTGCCCAAAAGGCTGGCCGAATTACCACGTTAGATGGCAATACTTATTCTTTGGGGTAAAAATAGGCCAGCCCTTTGGTCACGTGAAAAGTCAACCAACCGGTTGGCGATGTCCCGAAATATTCGATGAGCACTCGGACCCCAAGGCCCTACTTTGATAGCAATTATATTTTTATTTAATTATGCGATCTAACAATGCAATCTCGATCTCAATTAATGATCTTTTCGTAATTTCACTACACCATTATTTACCAGTGCACAGAATACGCCTTCTTACCAAATTTTCATCGTTACTCCTATAGTGCTAATAGTTTCCGAGTAAAATAGCTGTCACATCCTGACAGACACGGACAAGATGACATTATAAGGGTCCCGTTTTCGCATTTCACTATGAAACCCTAAAAGGTGCTATTAGAGCTAATTATAATTTAAATAAGATGATTTAATTGCAAACCCGTTATCACATAAGTTAAAGAAAGACTTAGAACTGTGGGTATCAGGTACTTCCCAAGATGTATTTTATTGGTGTATTCAATTGTAATAGGATTTACTCGCACTAGTAGATTCAAATTCATCACACTCTTCATCTCCGGCGCGTTTGGCTCTGAAATCATAGACAATAATTTGAAAACACAACATAAGCTGAAATAATTTGAAATATTTTTTTATCACTTTTATTAAAAAAAGAGCTAGTGTATTCTTCGTAAACGGGGACTAAAAGAGCTCTTTAATCCCTAGGCACTAAAAGTGATTTGAATTTGGAATGTAGATATTATTAATAAAAGTTCCAATCACCAAAGAGATCAATCACGAACATTGTATGAACTAGTAATAAAAGGCTGTATTTTAAAGGAACAAAAAAGCGCGTGAGCCAAATTTAAATAAAAAGCTACGCGCGAAAAGCAATATGTCTTCGTTCGTAATTGTTTAATCAAAATTGTATGTAAATAAATAAACGTGATATTCTTATTCCAGTTGCACTTACTTATTTTTCATAGAGGGTTATAAAAAGTAGTGTCCACCTTGGGTGCAACACAATTTTTTTTAAGCTCGAGTGACGTACTTTAAACGTGACGTACTGTAAAGAAATACTCTCGCCTTCAAAATAGTTGTTGGCTCCCTTGGCAAATAATATTTTATTAATACCTCGTAGTAGGTACGAAAAGTAGAGTATTATGTTATAGTTCTTTTCAAAACCATACTATTATGAAATAGTTATAAATATTTCCTCAAAGTTGCAATCGTTATTTCACGGGAAAAACGCTGTTAAATTTTGCCTAAGTGGCTGTATATCATCATTACAAATTTAAATGCAAAAAATACTGGTGATAAATGGACTGTCTTATCGCTAAATGCGATCTTCACCAACGCAACCAATCACAAACAAGTTAATAACGCGTTAGTAAGTCGCGTAGTGTACGGACCACCAATGAAATACTAGTGCTGTGACCTTCTGCCTACTCATTGGTGATTTGAGTGTATAACACGTTACTTTTGAGTAGCGTCGTGGATGATAGGCTTTAAGTAGCTATAACACAGGATACTATTTACTAAGGGTACTGAACATGTAGCGAGTCAAAGTACTCGTACTTAAAGCATTAAAGCAAGGCAGTCTGAAGACTCCTGCAAACAGGCGCGACACGCGACGCGAATCGCGCGCGACCCTAAGGCACCGCTCGTTGCGCGACTTGCGGTGCCTTTGTGTTGCGCGCGATTTTATCGTGTGTCGCGCCTGTTTGAAGGAGCCTTGATACGTGCTATACAAAATAAAATAAAATATTATACAATAATTATACTTACCTACTGATAATGTGCTGTATAATTTTGATAGTTTTCTATGTGTTTTGGCCCATTCGTTGATTATGTTTTGACCAGCGCAAACCAACAAATATGTACAAAATATATAAATTAACAAATTATACGATACGTTGACAATGACGCCGAAATGGTCTAAATTCTGCGAAAAAACAACAAATTTATTTTTAACCGACTTCATAATTATTATTCAAATCACTGGATTATCAAATAACAGGTAATATTTTTTATATTTTTAAATGTTTTTTATATTAATATTTAAAAATATAATTTATATGTATTTAATTAAATAAAGGAGATTATTATTTATTTATTTATCTATATCTTGGTGTCAAGATTAATTGTACAATAATTTGGTACAAAGATGTGAGACTAATTTATCTCCTGGCTCCCAAACTAGGTTTTTAGCCTGAGATACTTGTACCTGAGACTTGGGAGTCAGTGATTCCAAAACTTATGCTAACATAAAGTGCGTCAAATACACCAATAGACTTCTTATACAGTTATGGTTAGATACATAATAACTAATTTACAAAAGCAATAGGAAAAAATATAAGAGAAGAGAAATCAATCTTCCTAGCCTTTCCCAATTATGTCAGGGTCAGCTTCCAGTCTAACCGGTTACAGCTGAATACCAGTATTTCACATGGAGTGACTGCCTTTCCGACCTTCACAACCCACGTACAGGATGACGCTGATTGTCAGATTTTTTTTAGAAAATCATTGGAATATAATGATGACTCATAGATACTAACATTTGTTAAAATTATGCAGACTATCCCGTAAGCAGAAGAAACATAATGTAAAGATGAAAAGATCAATGCAAATATCATCTGAAACATACATAAAGATATTATTATTATATCCGTGACATCATCATAGTCATTGACGATAAATAAAAAGAAAATCGACTCACGAAGTTGATAGACAAAAGTTTGATTGAATGCACAATTTCGAAAAAAAAAAATCGCCTCGGTACACTACTCTGGCGGCCGCAACTCTACTGACTTAGTTGTGACCGGGTCATTATCATTATCATGTCAGCCGAAAGACGTCCACTGCTGGACATAGGCCTCTCCAAGCACCTCCACTTCGACCGTTTCTGTGCTTCTCGCATCCAACGGGTTCCTGCGGACTTCACAATGTCGTCAGACCCCTGTGACCGGGTATTTAATACAAAATTCGGTCTGGCGAGTCATATAAGGGAGAGCGCCCACGAGCAACTTTTGTCTTGGCGACTAATTTGTCTCTCACATCAAGTCTAGGGGTTTGTATAAAAGTGCGCGCATGTAGCGATGTGACAGCTGGGAGACATTTATGTCGGCGGGTTTGGACGCAACTATCGCCCGTCTATTGGTTGCAACGTAAGAGCGCGCACGGCGACAAATCTGTTGCCGGTAAGCCAGTTGTTGACCGAAAAAGTAGCGTAGTATCGTCCAAATCTCGGCGAGGAGACAGAAACGGAGACAAAAAAGTTGCAAGACAAAAAAGCAACGAAGACAAAAAATTTCAAATGGTTATCAAAATCGATAAGGAGTCCTGTTTCTCGATCTATGTAAAAATACATGTATGTATTATATTTTCGGCTGTCTCAAGATTTACCTACCTGCGTTTTAAAGCACATCGAAAGGTTCTTGCTGCAAATCGCCAAACTTTCGTACATCTTAGCCCAATGTTCCACTTCTTCAACGGATAAAATCTCATTATTTTGCATTCTATCTTTGTATAATCTCTTCTCATTGTAATCATATTTCATTTGAGTGTACGATATAAACTGGTTGATACATTTCAAATAAGATTGTAGCATAGTTATGTAAATGTATAACACGACATGTTCCAACACAAACCGTACCTCAAGTATAGTTTCTATTACCATCAACATGAAGTTAGATAAAAAGAACTCTATGCCTTGCAAATAGTATCTGGTTATCATTTTTAACATAAAATTGGATATGCAAGTAACCAGATATATCGATGAAGCTAATATAAAGAATATCTTCAGCTTTTTCAAGCATTTGGTGTAGGTCGGTTCATTTTGAAAGAAACTCTCTACGCTGATGTATTTAGTTATAAATATTTTGTAATTACTCGAGTTATTTATGCCACATATTATGATTATTGTACCGCTGATGAGAACCACTACGTGGAAAATAATGACGACTTGCGGCAAAAATTTATCAAATATCTTGAGATTCACGGAGACATAGAACACTTGGTTACAGAACAAAAAAATGGTAAGAATAATTTCCACAGCAGTATGCATTAGAATAAAAACTTGACGTCTTTTTGGGAGGAATGAGAAATTTCTGTAAACTCCCATTATATTTTCAGCTATTAATAACATGTTTATAATTTCATTTTCTGCCATTTTAGGTGTTTTATTCGTATTACTGGCCGAGAAATGGAATAGCTATTGGTGGAAAAACTTAAACGGACGTTGGAACACGCCAAGCCGTATTAAGGCACTAATTCCAAAGTAGAACGGTACAAATTATGATAAGTACCGATCATTTAAAGGCGTACAAGACTACTAAGTTATTAACTACTCTTAAGTTATTAACTATGAAAAGAGACAAAAGACAAGAGGAACAAACCAATAACATCAATGTTCGACTTCGGCCCTGCTAATTAAAACCTCGTTCCCATGGCATACTTAGGCCTAATGTCCATGACAATGCAAGTTAACTACACACCCTTGATAAGTAACTACAACAACTTAGTTGTAGAGACAACTAACTTGCAACTACTTTATAAATGTCGTGAGTGTGCTGAATAGTCAGGTATTTTACATCACTCTTTCAAGCACCTTTCCTACCGGTTACCAGGATACTTTCGCGTAAGATATTTCTGGGAAATAAAGATATTATTATTATTATTCCGCGAAAGGTACTTTCGCGAAAAGACATTTCCGCTAATAGACTTTATCGCGAATAGACTTTTGCGGGACAGGACACTTGCGCGAAATACACTTGTGCGAAAACACATTTCCGCCAGGGGACATTTGCGCGAATCCACTTGTGCGAAAGGACAACTCCCGGAAAAGTTTCGCGAAACGACAGTTACGCGGAAAAGTTGCGTGAAAGGACAGTTGCGCGAAAAAGTTGCGGAAATGAAATGCCTTCATTATGTCACGCCTGTATTCTGTCAAGAGTTGACCAGCAGGGCTAACATGCGCAAGTTGACATAGCTCATAAACGAGATGACAAAATTTGTCGTTCTCGATTCGTTTGTCACTTTTCCTAACATGCGCACCACGCTCGAGAAGATATCTCGTCGTGACTTCGCCTTCTCGACGCGAGATAATCGATGTTGCTATTGCATGAAAACATACCATAATATAATTTAGTAACGCCGGTTTCATTCATTTCATTCGGTCTATTATTGGTGGGAATTGCGTGAACGCTGCCATATTTGTGAACGCGACGATACAATTGTCTCTTTGACATTTTGGTCAATTCAAAATTGGTTTTTGTTTGTTGTGGTACTTGTGGTTCGCGCCAAATATTTTCAAAACAATTTGAAATTGTGGAATTGTTACAAAGAAGATGGCTTTGGCTTCAAAGAAATTGTAAGTATTAGATCAAAATCCCGTCACAGATGCATATTAGTTTATTAGCACCTCTATATTCAATGTTGTATAGATTGACTTACAAAACAAACCGTGTGAAGAATAGATTTTTCTACGAGTTATAAGATTATGTATTCATAATATCATGTTACATTAATAATCTCGATGAAATGTACTAACTGTAATGTACAACATAAACACACTATGCCATACATAAATCAACAATGAGTGTTGACTATTCATCAAGTACAACATTCTGTCATTGCTGTGAAACATTATTCGTAATACCAACGAAAGTTAACTGGTCATGGTCATGTGTGTACTGTACAATAATATCATATCATATCATCATTTATTGCATTCATGTAGTTTACAAGTTGTTACAAATAAATAGGTTTCATAAATAATAAATAGGCTTTGTAATTCGCCAGAGGGACTGGAACTCGTTATCCCGTAAGTCGAATGGGTTGCAGACATCGCGAATGACTTTCCTCTGTATTTTTCTAGCTTCCCTCTCCGCATACACAGTTAATAGATAATTATAGTAAGGCACCACCATTATACTTAAATTGTTTAAGTTCACAGACAGAATTCTGTTACCCCTTTTCAGTTTTTTCTGTTTGTCGCGGTTTCTCGTCTACGAAAACCATCGACGAGAAACTTGTCATAGGAAAATGTCAAAATTCGACAACATTTAGCGCGCATGTTAGAGCCTGACGACAAAAACAGGTTTGACAGAACGACATGACTTCTATGTCAGAACGACACGACCTAAAAGTGTCGCCATGTTAGCTCCCATCGACAAACAGACGTATGTCGTCTCAGCACGAGATAATGCGTCGACAAAATTTTGTCGACTTGCGCATGTTAGCCCTGCAGGATTGTTTACTGTGAAAAGTACACCCACAATTCACCAGTTATGTTTAAGTTACAGATACACTTATAGTAAGTAGTCCGATTCTGCGTCAAAAGTTGTTTTTGGTACTTAGTTTTTAATAATAATAATTGTACCTTTTTTTGTTTTTATTTTCGACATAGGTATTATTTTTATGCTGTACCCGAGAAATTTTAATTTTGACCCCAATGATCAAAATGAACATTTCGGGATCAAAATGAAAATTTCGGAAGTCGGTATCGTTGGGTTCGCATTTTCGTTGTTTACTACCGACTTCCGAAATTAAAGTTATTTTTCAACTTGACCCATTTTTATATTTGTACTAGCTTCTGCCCGCGACTTCGTTTCACCCTCCCGCCATTCATCCTGTTAGGGGTGAAATTTCGAAAAACCCTTTCCTTAGTGGATACCCAAAAACAGTTTTGGGAAAACAAGATTTAAAATAGTCGTGCCAGCGACACGAAGAAGAAGAAGAAGTGGATACCTACTCTTCACAAAGAACACACCCTCCAAATTACATGTCTCTAGAACCAGCGGTTTAGGCTGTGCATTGATGTACCTATCAGTCAGTCAGGACTTTGAATTTTATATACAGGGTTATTGGAAAAACTCAAACAACCTCTTAAGAGGTCATTGTACTCATCATTATGAACAACTTTTACTATGGGACCAAACCTGAAATCGCAAAAAAAAACAACTGTTCCCTACATTTTGACAAACACATTTATGTTCGTCAAAATGTAGGGAACAGCTGATATACATTCAACAAATAAGTTGGCGCCAACATTTTCCAGTCATTTACAGGGCAACTTTTTGTTGCACCAAAAAGTGGCCGTGTTGTCAATAGTTGACAATATTGTAGCAACATATTGCAAAAACAATATGACCGGTTTGTAAAGACCCTTTATAAATTATATTGATTTATTTAATAATTCGGCCACTAAAGCCACTTTTCTTTATTCCTAAGACCTGCCTGCTGAATGATATATTCAAAAACTAGGTTAACGTATTTCATATTTTGTCCGGACGCCTTCTGAATACGAACCACAGTGCTCTTTTATATTCAGAGCCGATATTGCTCTATTGATCCATTACGTACCATACATCTTCGTCTTTGTCCTGAAATTCAATAGTAACGACTTTATGTATGCTTAATATCATAAGGGATATAAGGAAATGTATTCCAGTTTAAAGTCCTCCAGACCTTATTTCGGCCACGGCGGCCAATCTCAACGGAGACTAGCCTTCGGCGCGGGAGATATTATAGTGCACAAGTGTGCGCGCAGACACAGGTGCACTCCCTCTTCCCTCACTCTCATTGTCCGATGGGACGGCAATCCCGACCGGTCCGACCGGTCTCGTGGTCGCAAGCGCGACTGCTGAGCGTGGGGCCCCGGGTTCGATTCCCGGGTCAGGCAAAGTGTTATTGAGTTTTTCCATTGGGAATTTCTTAGTAGCAGCCCGGAGTTCGGAAGTTGGCGGTGTGATACCCCCGTGCCTCGGAAAGCACGTTAAGCCGTTGGTCCTGCGCCTGTTCTCTCTCCGGTCGTGTCGGATTCCAGTTTACACTAGACTTGAATACCTACAGTCTTACATAATCTGCCTAGCCTTTTCCCAACTACGTTGGAGTCGGCTTCCAGTCTAATCAGATGCAACTGTATACTAGTATTTTACTTGGAGCGACTGCCTATCTGACCTCCACAACCCAGTTCTGAGTAATACGATACCCCTTGGTAAGACGGTTTGTCAGATTTTCGGGCTTCTGACGCCCCGTAACGACTGCATAAATTTAGCATGCTGCACGTTTTATTTCTAACGACGTCGTCGTCGACGTAGCCCTTCGCTGCGCGGGGTTCCTATTTCTGTCTGCAGGAACCTAACCAAACCGAACCTCGGGGTGCCCTTCGCTCGCTCTTGCATCCACGTCGTCTAATAGCACAACATATTGAATTTTTAAGATTTCCGATTGCTATTTAGGAAATGTAAAGATTTCCTAGGGAAAGTGCATATTAAAAAATATATCATAGATTTCCTATCTATTTTAGGAATTGTACACATTTCCTAGGAATTGTATAGAATGACGGATTGCACACTTTTCCGTTAACATATATACAAATACATAGATTGTTTTACGTATCATTTTAGGTAGCTCAAGCTAAACACGCGCGGTGTCGCTTACGGTAACAGTGGCGTGAGTTCAATGGTTTTTTCCCATCTCAAAAAATACCGAACGCGCCAAAAAAGTTTTCACTTTAAAAAATCAAAGACATGTGACATCTACCAACCCGCACAGGGCCCGTGGTGGATTACGGCCCATTACCTTTCATTCGAGAACTGTGTCCCAGCATTGGAAACATTATACGCTGATTATGATTAAACCCTGTTAAGGCACAAATACTTACATTATTTTGTTCTTCAAAAACGGCACAATGTCACACTATTAGATGACACGTGGAAGTTGAAAGGCATGTCATAATTATCGGGAGCGGAAAGAGACAAGACGTAATTTAACTTGGCTAACTAGTCAAGTTTTGACATGCCATTTGCAAAGTGCGTTTAGCCGCCTACTACCTAAGGGCGTTTATCCACCGCAGCCGTCACCGGGACGTCACCGAGAAACGAAATTATTAGAATCGAACATGACGTTCCGATGACAGCTCCGGTTTTTGAAGTGAAAACTTCTTTAGGTGCGTTGGGTATTTTTTGAGATGGGGAAAAAACCATTGAACTCACGCCACTGTTACCGTAAGCGACACCGCGCGTGTTTTGTTTATAAGACGATTAAAAAATTACCCACTTAATTACCCACTTCGGATGTATTCGGCTGTCCTCGGGATGTACTCGGTTTTAATGTATATCCGATATGTCAGTGAGTGATGGCAAAGTATTCTGTTTGTGTTTTGTTTTCACTTCTGTCAGCACTCCTGGAGTGCCATTGTTTTTTTTTTTCCCACTGCTGTAGCACAGGCCTCCTCTTTCTGTGTGAGAGGGAGTAAGCCATAATCCACCACGCAGGCCCAGTGCGGAGTGGTCTACCACTCCGCACTGGGCCTGACTCACACGACACACACACGACACGACACGACTTCGAATTTCGGTTCTAGGACATGCTAGTTTCCTTACGATGTATTCTGTCACCGTTTTGAGAGCTGTGGTGATGAAATAATTTACACAAAGGGTTTCATAATTCTTTCTAAACTTCTAAGTTACCTACACCTGTAAACATGAAAGAAATACTTTGAATTTGATCAAAGACAAAGTGCCTAAAAAAAATAGCTACCAGTCAAAATAATTCCAGTAACAGAAACACTTTTAACAATGAATACACTAAACTAATTCAATTTGTTATTTTTCTATGGAAATATGAATAATTTAACAATTAACTTTTTGGTCCGGAGACGAATGAATTATAAGTTAGTCGGTTCACGTAGAGACCTCGTTAAGGGGTCGTCGCTCCTAATGTCCCTCGTAACGTGATGTATAATAATCGCTTTTTGAATTATATTAAAAACTAGCTGTGCCCCGCGGTTTCAACCGCTTATATTATCATCCAGTTAGAATATCGGTATAAAAAGTATTGTCCTAATTCAGATCATGATCTACCGATGTGCCAAAATTCATTCAAATCCGTTCAGCCGTTTTAGCGTAAAAGGGGGTAACAAACAAACATACAAAAAATCTGATCTTTTCTCTTTATAATATTACCCCCTTACTAATAAACGTTGTATAGCGTCTGTATAGTTACACAACGCTTTGTCTTCTTCTTTCGAAAGTCAAATTACTGACCACTGAAAGAGAGAAATCGATGTGTAACTGTATTCATCTGATAATCTGATATAATACATTTATTAGTAGGGGGTTAGTTTTGATAAACTTAAGGTGCCACTAGTCAGTATTTTTTCCATACAAATTTCGGAAGAGTATTACTCCACTGTTTGACATTTTGTATAGAAAGTTAATCATGATATCGTTATGTATTATTATTAATTATGTCTGTACGGAAACAGAATAGTAAAATAAAAACCCTTTAACAAGTTATGAGCAACAAAGATTCGTTTTTCTTGCTATTTTTAACGTAACTTTGGGTGTAAATAAGTAATAAAAGAACTGTAAAATCTTCAAAACCAAGTCCGTGCCGACACAGCTCAGTTATCGAAGAGTTCAATAAACTTTATTTGTAATTGACTTATGCAGTGGTTTTTTTATAAGACTCTATTTTCCAAAGCACTTTTCGAATATTTTTATGCGCCTATCAGTTCTCGTCTCAGTTTATCGGTGTTTCTGTGCGTAAGAACTAAACGTTGTTCGTGTAGACAGCGTCTAACTGCTCATCACTGATACTAGCTCTGTCGGACACGAAGCCAGGTGAGACAGCGCGCTTTTTGGCCATGACCACCAGTGAGTTCGAGCTCGCGACTAGTTTGCTCTTAATCTGGAATAATTGGGACATTGACAAAATAGTTCGTCAGGTGGGAAGGGTGAGGTCAAAACCCCAGAGATAGCCGAGGTTATAGGTTTGCGGTTTTGACAAATTACGGTATTAAATGACATGATTTACTTGGAGTTTGTTTCATTGCTTATGAGTATAAGCGATCGGTAAAAAAACTTAGCTAGCATAAAAAGCGTAAAAATATAAAAGCAAGCTTTTAACAGAATCAATAGGTCTTTGATTTCCTCTGAACTGTAAATCGCTTTTATGGTTCCATTAGCGCATAAAACCTTCCTAAAAAAATTTATGATTTTATTAAATACTAGCTTCTGCCCGCGACTTCGTCCGCGTGAAATTTCACCCTCCCCCATTCATCTTCTTAGAGGTAGAATTTCGAAAAACCCTTTCTTAGAGGATACCTACTCTTCACAAAGAACACACCCTCCAAATCTCATGTCTTTAGGACCAGCGGTTTAGGCTGTGCGTTGATATATCAGTCAGTCAGGACTTTGAATTTTAAACATAAAATTCCTAGGAAATAATATGCAATTCCGAGCCTACTTAGGAAACGTGTAAAATAATCTTTCAAAGATTCTTTAATACAAACATTTCCTGTGAAATGTATTTCATAGGAATTGTATGCAATTCCAAGATGATAAAAGGAAATAAATAAAAAGTAATGCTTTCTGTGACTAAAAGAAATAATACACACATTTCCTGTGAAATGTATTTCATAGGAATTGTATGCAATTCCAAGATGATACAGGAAATATATAAAAAGTAATGCTTTCTGTGACTACAAGAAATAATACACACATTTCCTGTGAAATATATTTCCTAGGAATTGTATGCAATTCACTAAATAATATCACTACCAACATTAACAATCTTTAATTGGATCCGGAAATACAGGAATTACTTTCCGGGAAAATGGCTTAACCACATTATTCTTTCTGCGAGCATTTATGATAGGTACCAAAAATCAATCTACCTAACCTACCTATCACTGGTTATAACTCAAGCAGAGGGCTTAGACAAAGTGACATTCTTTCAGAATTCACAAGTAACATGATTGACATAAGCTACTGAAATGCTTATGTCAATTCTGTTGAAAGGCGCTAGGCAAACGAAACGCTTTGAATGCGATTATCAATTGTTTAGGGTCTTTGGACCTGCGTTACAGCACTGGTAACATTTTGATCTGTCATGTTAGTATCCCACTAATGGGCAAAGAACTCCCGCTCAAGGGAGTGGGAGTTCTTTGCCCCTGGAGGTGCTTACAGCAAACAAAAGTGTGTGGAACCATTTCCACACACTTTTGTTTGCTTTAAGCACCTATTATCACTTTCTGTAGGACTAGGAGGCAAACTTGGCCCGTCATTTCCACCCTGGTCTGCTGCAATGTTACTTTTCATACAATGTTTTTCTTTAGAAATGTCTACAATAAGAGTCTAAAGGAAAATATCTTGTAACAACAGTACTGTAGGTAATCTGAGCAAAGGACAAAAAACGCCAAATAATAGATATGTTATGAAAATACAACATTAACCCTTAAACAGCTCATGTTTATAAACCATATTGCGCAAACTGAGTTCATGATTACAACAAACAATGATCCATTGGTTCGTATCCGCTACCCTGGTTGAACCTCACGTCCTGTAAACACTTTGTCGGCTGTAAACCTCTTTTTGTAATAGCTATGAATATGAAATGATTATTTTTTTTATGTTTGAAAGCAATCTTGTCTTAATAAAAAATATAAAAAAGATGAGGAAAATGGGTGTCCCTTGTTTCATCGAAAAGAAATTGCTAAATTATCACTTCCCAAACAATTTTCCGCATAATTTCATTTGCCAAATCATTACCTACTTAGCAAATAAACTTTTTACAAAAAATTGTAACGCAAACCTAATGTTTGGTAAGTGAACGTTTAAATAATGACTTGCTTACTGAATAGTACTTTTACCAATTTTAATTTAGTCAAATATTTCAGTTGGTATACTTAACACATTTTACGCAAAATAAAATAAGCCAAATATTTAACTAGCCTATGATTTCAATTGGCCCTGTTTAATATGATATGAGGAGGTATTTGTATTCTCATTCGCTCGCTCTCCTGTGTGTTGTGTATTTCTTTGTGTATACACCAGACATTTTTTTCTTCTTCTTTGGTTAGATGGCGACTGTATCCAGAAGCACAATTTCGACAATGCGATGCGAATGATATGATGCGACTTAAAATAAAACAGCACAATTGTAATTTTTGACAGCGCTCACGGTGATATTAATTTAGGGCATGGTTGGCGTTATCGCAAGATGGCGCATGTCATGACGTCATCTATGACGATTCACGGGACATCGTTATCACGCTCATGCAGGATCTTCCAGAATATGTCAAATATGACCATCTCAAAAGGGTATGAAGACATCTAATACTTGTAATGCATGTCAGATTTATATGTCAGTTAGTCAGTTAGTTATATGTCAGCTGTCAGTTAGATCATTCGATTCCGTATTGCATTATTAGCAGTACCTATGTCTCTGAATGAGAAAGTAGAAGACATATGTTACTACTGTTATGATAAGAAGTTTGTTTGTTCTCTATTTTATTATGTACGATTATTGATTCATAGAATAATTATATGTTATATATAAAATTATTTGCAAAAATATATTATTTATAAAATTATTTACCAAAAAATTAAAAATATATAAAATATTTTTTTGCATGCACTAATAAGAAAGCTAGTAAAAGTTTGATTTATAAAATATTTGGACTAATCTCCTTTTTACTACATATGCTTAAAACTCTTCTTTAATAATAATTATTAGACAACTTCTTAAATTTATTTATAATCTGGGTCATGATGACCCGGTGTCTTCGTCGGCGTAATTATGTTCACGTCATTTGCCCCGGGTTAAAAGAATATTCATAAAATACCCGGGGATCTGCTAGGCTCTACAAACAGTCCCGAAATGGAGGCGAATTGAGATATAAAATTCGTTTTAAACGAGAACGTGCCATCACGCGGTAATCCGTCAAAGTACCTTTGAAAGCTTTGCCTTTATTAGAAACAATAAGATGCTTTTGACCACTATTAAGGAATATTGTACCTAAGTCGGGAGGTACAATAAATTATACCTATTTGTTTTAGAAAGTATAGAAATAACTCAGAAGGTTATGTGCAATAATAAATACTGTGGTGAAATTGAAGAAAAATTAGGGAGACTCTTTTTTTTTGCGGATGGGAAGTCATCAAATGACCCCTCCCGCTCTGGGTGGAGCGGAAGGGAGTGTCAGACTCTTACTGACTAAAACCCACCCGTGTTCCTTCCTTAGCCCTTTATGTTCAGGGCCAGCGGTAACCCTTTCGGACAATCCCGATGACCAAGGACAATCCTGTTGACCCTTCGATGTCCTCGGTGAGCTCAAACTTTAATTTTGACAAGAGTTTTTATATCTGTTTGTTATTTTTATGTCAATATGAAAAAAAAAACACTTCGGACACGACAACATTATTACTCTACGTTTTAGATTTTATTCAGAACATTTACAGCTAAAAACCGGGTTAAAAACATTTAAAATAAATTATTTTGCTGATGGAATATCTATAGGTATTACTTACAAAAAACTGTTAAGTCAATCAACAAAACTAATTATTACAGTTACACAATAATTAAATTGACTAGTAAATAACTTTTTTACCTTATTATCTGGCACAATATTTATGTTTTCTTAAAATTTAATTCCATGACCTTTTTAATTTGTATTTGTTAATTTATTTTATTTGTACACATTGAAATTTTATTCAGAGGCATTTTATTTAGAGAAATTTCATTCTGTGGCAGTAGGCATTGGGATATTTTAATTTTATGTAAATTTCTTGCCTGATATTTTTCTTTTTTAAACTCTATTAACCTTAATTCATCACATAGCAGAAAAAGAAGAAAATATTGTCACAAAACAATAAATTTCTAGCTGGGGGCCTAAAAAGGCCACTTTGGCAGAATCATAAAAGGATGACATAATGGACAGTTAACCGTTAAGTTAATCGTATCAAATCCCATTGGTGAAGCATTATTCAGTTATTTTTTTTGTCTGTGCTAAAATACCAATCAATCCTACGCGCTACGTAGTGCAGCGAAAAAAAGAAAAACACGGACTGTCTTCGCCATATTACGATTCATAATGTTATCCTTTTATGATTCTCCAAAGTGGCCTTTTTAGGCCCCCTGATCTGTTCTGTAAAAATAGCTCCTTGGAAACTTAGGTGAAGCGAGCTTGAAGTTAGCTGTCATTAGTGTCACTCCCTAGCTTCATGTGAAAAATGACAGCTCACTTTGAGCAGACTTCAAGTTTTCACGGTAAAATTTTTACCGGCCGGTATTTTTTAGACCGGCAGATTTACGAAGCCATCGAACTACTTCAGTATTCTCTGGGAGATGAACAGCCATTATAAAGAGTTCCCACTTTATATCATATGCTATCGTTTTGATTTATAACTAAGGAAATGGCCCTCACATGATTAAATGTCTCAATATTGGTAGAAGTTCAGAAGGTAGGACCATCCTAATCTTATAGAAAAACCTCGTGTCGGCTTGACTGATTACCTTTAAAAAGCAAATACCTAAACTATTGGCGCTGCCTTTCGCCCAGCACCGCACTCTGTCTCGCTCTTACACAGTCCGCGAGCAGTATCGTGCGAGCGAGATAAAGAGTGAATTTTAGCTGAGGTAGTATAGGCTCTTAAGGCGAAAGCGCCAGGGTAGCCCGCGAAATTATTTTTTTTTTTATGATTTTTGCAATTTGCTGGTCAGTATTAAGTTGTACGTTAGTTAAAATAAGATTCGCGGCCGTAACAAATATGTATTTACAGAATTATAATCATTAAAGTCATCAACACAACTCTCTAAGACCAAGTAATCCCCAAGAATGACTATTTCATGAAATCTTGACATTTGGGGATTATACTAACTTAACAAGTTATATTACTGATTGTACTGATTATAATTCTGTAAATACATATTTGTTACGACCGCGAATCATATTTTAATCAACGTACAACTTAATACTAACCAGCAAATTGCAAAAAACGTAAGAAAATTTGAATTTCGCGGGCTGCCTTAGCGCTTCCCCCTTAACAAAACGGGCCCTAAAATACGTGTGGCATAAAGAAAAAACTTTCCATAATCAGAACTGCCCTAAGTCAAGTACCCAAAAACTTGCCAGTCTTGCCACCAAAATAAGGGCTGCAACTTGTAACACAATTTCTCAACTTGGCAAAGGTTTATTGTACTAGGCCCTTTGTGTTTCTGATATATGGCCACTAAATTTTCCTCGGAACAGTAAGTATTGGCAGCTTGGTATAATCTGTGCCTCGCAATACCAAGTGACCTGCTAATTTTCTTGCGTATTAATTTTGCTTGACTTTGAAAACCTTTGGGAATGACTCAGCTGTTTTTGGGACGGTATCTCGAAGATAAATGATGGAAGTTGCTTTTGTTAGAGTCGGGAATTCGTGATGACGTGTTGACAATTTTGATTTTAAAAATCTGGAGCCAGCTAGGAACAATTATCCATATTCTTAGGGTGACATTTTAACAGTAATTTCTAGCGGTTATTATTGGCCATTGTTTTATAATTACACAAAAACTAAGCCTTAATAAATTCAAATCTTTTATAAAGCGAAAACTATGTCAGAAAGCCTATTATACCGTAAAAGACTATATTGAGGACAAAAAGGCTTGGCATTGAGCTGCTCCAATAGGTTTAGAATGTTGTTTTTATTTTGCTATTTTACAATTTAATAATTTTCTTTTTTTTTTAAGTATCTATTTACTTAAATAATGACATGTACATTTACTGTATAAAGTATTATATGATTTTAATTATTGTGAATGTGAGGACTATGTGGGTAATTTTCTTTTTTTTTTTTCTCTCTTCGTTTCAATCATGATCTGGCAGTTTGAGTAGTTTATGCGGCCTACCCAAATGTCCTGTCTTTGGTATTGTTCGTCGAATCGTTGAGCTCCTCAAGTTCTGAGTTGAGCTGCACGATTTTTGACAAATGCGTGCACTGATTGGACAGGTCCGCTCAATCTGTGTGGTTCTTTCCTCAAAAGACCATTTCAGACACCAATCTACATGGTCTTCACACGATCTGACCAAGATTTTGTCTGGACTTTAAAAGAGACTGTGACTTCTGAGTTTGTTTCGGCCTTTCTTCTCATAGTCAGTTAGGAAACGCCGACCTCATCTAGTTTAAAAAAAAATATGATTGACGTGTAAAAGGGTTTGTACAAACCTACTTAAAGAAATAAAATCATTTATCATTTATCTTGTTTTTAAATTTTTTTTCATCGGCGAGGCCTATATTCATCAGAGAATTTTAATACTATGCACTGCGGTGTAGAATATTGCAGTTTTATGTGAGCGCCATCTCTTGACCGATAGTGGAATTAGTGTAACTTTTGTTGATGATTTCTGAAAAAGTGTGCTATTTAGAGACTTCGTTTTATTTTTCCTATAATCTTTACATAAACTTCTATCACATAGAATTATTTCAAATTGTTCTCTTTGCAAACTTCGGAGATAAGGGGGGTGAACGGTATTTTTTTTTACATTTTTCATCTAAAGTCAAAAACTATGTGGCCTAAAAAAATGAAAAATGTTTGAGAATATGCAAGTTGCGCTCTTTCATATGATACCCCACATACCCTAGTAGCCCCACTTCGAAATTTTCAGACCCCCTTTCAGTCCCTGTTGCAAAAAATATACATATATTTTTATTTCTTTCTTATTTGCAAAATAGTTGGGCAAATGTCATCTAAAATTGTTCCAAATTTCAATTTGATAGCATTAGTAGTTCTTGAGATATCCAGCTGTGACACAGACTGACTTAGTCTCACCATAAGGGTTCCGTTTTACCATTTTGGTACGGAACCCTAAAAATAGAAGAACCAGCGTAGACTAAAAACATAAAACAAACTACGATTGCCAACCCAATGGCGACCTTCTGAAATCAATTTCCCAAAACGTTTGACCTTAGTGGATTGGCTACATTTTGTCTCGACTCTGTTATGGACTTGTCAAATTCTACATATTTGGATACTGTGAAATGGAGAGGGTTCATGTATGAGACAAGTAATTTAATTTCTACAAAGCTTTCAGAGGATGTTATGTGGTATTTTAATTACGATTAATCAAGGTTAAATAAATTATACTTTCATTTCGTAAAAGTAAGTACAGACTGGCCAGCACATCAAGCTACTACAATCTGTCAAATTTCTTTAGTAGATTTTCAACTTTATCGCTAAAGCATAAGGTTCAAAGTTGATTGGGAAAATTTGACAGTTTCGATTAACTTGATGTGCTGGCGTCTGTACATAATAATTAAGAATATGATGTTTAGATAAGCTGTAGTTTCATAGAGATGCCTGAAAGAAAAGACAAATTAGCACACCATCACCACACAGCATCACCAAATGACCCCTTCCGGTGGAGCGGAAGGGAGTGTCAGACTCTTACTGACTAAAACCCACCCGTGTTCCTTCCTTAGCCCTTTATGTTCCGGGCCAGCGGTAACCCTTTCGGACAATCCCGCTGACCCGGCAGGCTTCGGCCCTATGGGGCCCCTCCTCGATGCTGACATCTCTTTGAGGCGCGCGTGGAACACGTACGCGCCGTCCGGCACGGGCCTGGTCCTGATCGGACGGTGAGCTACCCATTACTCTCCGCCCGCCTCCGATGTACATATATATATGCTGTAGTTTCATAGAGATGCCTGGAAGAAAAGACAAATTAGCCCGGCCGAAATTGCGACAAGGGCAGCAAGCTGACGATAGCTTGTGAGTAAACCTAAATTCGTAGCTATTTATAGGTCTGATTACACGACCAGCACCCTAAATATAAGAAGGCTAAGAGTCACCCAAAGGGCAGTGGAGAGAGCGAGCTATGCTTGGAGTTTTCCTGCGTGATCGAATCAGGAATGAGGACATCCACAGGAGAACCAAGGTAACCGACACAGTCCGAGGAATTGCCAAACTTAATTGGCAGTGGGCAGGGCACATTGCTCGCAGAACAGATGGCCGATGAGGCCGAAAGGTTCTGGAGTTGAGAGAGCGTACCGGAAGACGTAGCGTTGGAAGGCCTCCCACAAGGTGGTCCGACGACCTTGTGAAGGCAAGAAAGTCGTTGGATGCGAGAAGTACAGAACCGGTCGAAGTGGAGGTGCTTGGGGGAGGCCTATGTCCAGCAGTGGACGTCTTTCGGCTGAAATGATGTTGATGATGACCCTAATAACGTAACATACTATCAATCACAATCTGAATCGTGTTGAAGGATATTGCTAATCCATTGCTTCATATGTATGTTCGAATTTATTTGTTTCCTCAACAACGTAAGTAACGCAATGAATGTTGTTGAACTGTCAAAATTAAAGCCATTGTTACTGATAGTGTGTTACGCAATTACCCCGCAGTACGAGCTGAACGAAATAATATAATTCTGACTTTGCCAACTTCTGACAATTAACACAAACAGCATCATTTTTTATACCCAAAAGACAAGTGCTGCCAGAAAAAATAATATTATGTTGGAAAATAACATCTTGAGCATTTTTTACTATTTCAACGAAAGTCTACAATTATCCCCCCGGCTGCTATATGATATTGAAAATGCCAAAATCTATATTTTTATAAAGCACTAGCACTCCATCGCATCACATCGCCTGCCCGCGCTATTACTTCGTTTTCACTAAATGTATTCTAACTTTTTTTCTTTTTGCTCGGCACCTTAGGGTTGTAGCGTGATGTTAAATAGCCTATAGCCTTCCTTAGGTATTGGGCTATCAAATGCAGAAAGAATTTTTCGGTAGTTCCAGAGATTAGCGCGTTCAAACAAAGAAACTCTTCAGCTTTATTATTAGTAGTATAGATATAGATAACATTCAAAAATAATTTTGCACTTAAATTTTTGGGTACAAAATGAATGATGCCCTTTCGAAAGCACGTTAATTAAACCTGTTCAGTCAGTTCTAACTTTACTGAAATATATTTTCAAAGGTCCATTTTTTATCTATACAGAGCGAGATAATATTTCAATCTCCTCTTCCGACAATAACTCTTTATGATGTCAAGGTTATGGAGTATTTTCCATGGGTAGCTTTTAGATAAGGGTTGCGTGGGTCGGCTGACATATGAGCCCCATAAGTGAATGACGTTCCAAACAACCTCTCGGACGGGTGCGATGAATTGACTTGTAGGCCATGGTTACGGTGTTTGAGATGAACGGAAAGTTTCGGTAATGAATGAATAGATATTCGTTCATTCCCGAATAATAAATTTATGGTATGTATATTTTATTTTCTTTATTTAGTCAACCAACAGCGATACAAATAGTATGTTACAGAGCTCAGACCAAATAAAAAACTAAGACAGAGGGCTGTCAACAGTAAAGTGAAGCCGGTGTGAGCACATAGTGAGGTGTAGTTTGATTGTAAATGGTTGTAAATGTGTGCGTGTGAGCGTGTATGCACAGAGCGGAGGTGTAGTTTTTGCATGCTTCAGTGTATTTGTTCGCAGCGCTATGTCTTGACTTTTTATTTGGTCTGAGGTTACAGAGTGTGTATATTACAGTATTATATGGCAAATAATAGGTTTCCCTGTATAACTAGGATAAGATTCAAACATGCGTACTGGCTACAGACTAAACATAATTTAGATACTACATATTTAAAGGTTCAGTTTTAGGTATACAGGGTTATTGGTAAAACATAAACAACCTTTTAAAAGGTCATTGTACTCATCATTATGAACAACTTTTACTATGGGATCAAACCTGAAATCGCGAAAAAAAACAGCTGTTCCCTACATTTTGACGAGTGTCGAGTGTGAAAATGATTTTATTTCGAGATTTCAGGTTTGATCCCATAGTAAAAGTTGTTCTGATGAGTACAATGGCTTTGTTGATTATCGACAGTCGTTACGAGTACGGGTAGTCAGAAACCCGTAAGTCTAACAAGCCGTCTTAACAAGAGGTATCGTGTTACCCGGTAACTGGGTAGTGGAGGTCAGATAGGCAGTCGCAGTAGCAGATATTCAGCTGCATGCGGTAAGACTAGAAGTCAACCCCAACCTCGTTGGGAAAAGACTAGGCAGATTGATTGGTAGTTGCTTTGCCAAACGACTATTTTATCCTACCAATACTTTAGCCACCGAAATGTCGTGTGAAAGTTTGTGAAGATGTTAGTTGCTTAGTCACGCGTAAACCGTTGAACAGATTTGGATGAAAATTGGCACGTAGGTAGACCATTTCCTGGATTAACACATAAGATACTTTTTATTCCGATATTCCCACGGGATCGAAACTTACGCGGGTGAAACAGCGGGACGCTATTAGTAATTAATAATATCCAAAGACACAAAGAGAAGCACGATAAAGCATGTTTGCAATGCAATCTTTTAAATAGGTTATTTTGAATATACATATAATAATTATATATATTATTATATATATATACAGGGTTATTTGTAAAACACCAGCAACCTCTTAAGAGGTCATTGTACTCATCATTATGATCAACTTTTACTATGGGACCAAACCAGAAATCGCGAAAAAAAAATCAGCTGTTCCCTACATTTATGTTCGTATAAGTCGTCAAAATGTAGGGAACAGCTGATTTTTTTTTCGCGATTTCAGGTTTGGTCCCATAGTAAAAGTTGTTCATAATGATGAGTACAATGACCTCTTAAGAGGTTGCTGGTGTTTTACAAATAACCCTGTATAATAATTTAAAAAGCAGTGATGGCCCAGTGGTAACGGCCGTGACTTACGAGTTGTAGGTCGTAAGTTCGAATCCAGACAAGCACTTTATTTTGTGTGAATTATTTTCATTATCACTGCTCTCAATACGGTGAAGAAAAAATCGTATTCTAGAACTAAAAATTAAAGGCATGTGACATCTACCAACCGGCACTGTGCTCGCGTGGTGGATTATGACCCACTCCCTCTCACAGAGAGGCCTGTGTCCCAGCAGTGGGAACATTATAGACTGATTAATGCTATATATAATAATTTGGTAATACAGTTGTGCATTTTATAAATTTCGTATAAGTCTAATCTAAATAATATTGAATATTATAAAACAAAATGGCCACTCAAAACACTATATCCATTAATAGATATGATGAAAACTCAATCCAATCAAAACTTTAAAGTGTGTAGTAAACTCATAATTTATCACTTTAACTTCATTTTGAAAGTCTAATATCAAAACTGCGTCTAGACGGTGCTATAAAAAGAAAAGGCGCCGAAATAAAAAAAAGTTTATATTTAGTATGTGATATAAGTTTATATACACATCTAAAAGCAGTTACAACTAAATCCTATTGCAAACGTGGTTTTATGTTGAATAAAATTTAATAATTCAATAAATTGTTATTTTTTTAAGGTTCCGTATCTTAAAAGGAAAAAACGGAACTCTTACAGGATCACTTCGTTGTCCGTCTGACTGTCTGTTTGTCAGTCTGTCAAGACCATAGATATAAGAAAAAAGTTTTTTACATTTCTCCATTTCTATGTTCTGTTTGTTACATGTCTATGGTCAAGGCCCTTTTTCTCAAGAACGCGTGAAGCTAACAAGTTGAAATTAACATCAACGTAGGTCTGTAACGGCATCTACACTACCACATGTGAAGCATCATACTGACGTCACCACTAAAATCAAAATAAAAACCTGCATCGCGTGAGCAAAGTTTACCGCGAAACTAGCATAACGTCTGGGCACGCGGGCGCGGTGAGCGGCGCGGGCTGCTTGGCGCGGCGAGCACGCGGGGAACTCACGCCATAGCTTGTTCATACAAGTGGCCGCAGTGAGTGCGCGCGCGGCCCGCGTGGGGGGACCGGGGTTCACAAACTAGTTCGAGCTTTTTTCTAGTAAAAATAAGTGTTCTTCATCCATATTATATTTTGACACACACTGGACACGACAACACTCAGAACGAAGCCGCGCTCGACTATATAGGCAGATCGCGCGCGTTTCCGCACCCGCGCCGCTGCCCGCTCCGCGCTGCCAGTCTGGCCAAGCACTGAGACAAAAAATTTCCAATAGTGTAAAGTTGGATTATTTTATGAATGTTGGAACGATGGTTAGGATTGGGGGGAGGCATTTGCGCAGCAGTGGGACAGTATCGGCTAATAAAAAAAAAGTGGAAAGTTGTAGGTAATGAGTAAGATCATTTCTAATTATGTATCTAAGCATGGCAATTCTTCTTCAACATTGATTGTTTGCAAACATTGGTGATGGGGTTCGGTATACAACAATACACACGATGCAGGTACTATTGAAACTGAAATACACTACTCCTATCAATGGTACAGTATCTATGCAATCTCCTGCAAGGCGGATCGCACACGCGCCACGCTCCGGTGCGCAGTGCGCAGACTTTTTAAGTTGAGTAATGGAACTATTTTTGAATCTGTTTTGTTGGTCGCTAGGTAGTGAGTTAGGGAATTCGATGGTATGGATACCTCAAAAATTGAGATTTTAGAGTTAGCTCTCTTTAGATCTAGGTGTGCGATCTGGTGGTCAAAATTAACCAGTCGACATCGAGTTCCATCATGGACACGTCCATTATTTGCAAAAATCTGCTGCGTAGATTCTAATGTGCCAACGGGACGCCACATGTCCCCGTGGGTGATCGCGTGATCTGCGCGCGGCCAGCAACCACGCGCGTCGATGCACTGTCAATGCAATATGCGTGTTTTATGTACCTACTAACTGAAATAGTAAGGCGGATCACAAACAACAACGCGACACGCGACGGGGCGCGGGAAACGGAGTCAAATTCAGCCCTCGTTTTAAGGGGGCGGAAGTAACCAAAATAGCCTAACTTTAATAATGATTTTTCATGAAATTGATAAGACAGGTGTAAAATTAAAATAACATGAGCAACTGCATGATATTTCCACACTTAATGTGCAACAGAAACACAAAAAATTAAAATATTCTAGATAAAAAAAACATTACGAAGTTTCCTCAAAATTTCACGAATTTTCGATTTGTACCTAATATGCTTATGACTACTAGAATATGAATACTAGGTACTACATTGAATAGAGCCGTATCATCTGATTATTTTGCATATACTTACTACAGAAGAACACAAATATATAGGTCGGGCGATAAGTTTCTGCTGGCGGGAAGGTATTGTGTTTTGTTTTCGTCGTGTTTGATGAGGAGGCAAGGAGGCGCGGGTGAAAATTGTTTTTTTTTTCTGGCTTAATGCGCCCCCTAATTGAATTTGTATGTAAAGAAATCACGCGCGGGCGCGGTATCTGCGCCCCGTCGCGAGGCGCGTTGTAGTGTATGATCCGCCTTACCAGCTCCACGCACTGGAGCATGACGCTTGTTAGTGTGAGACCCGCCTTACCCTCAGTATTATATAGCTGGACACCCGAGCCCGTTACTGAATGGATTTTGGCGAACAAGGATCCTGCAGTGTTTATTCGACCCCCAACTCAACTCAGTACAGCCGTTAAATGAACCACAAATATACCGTACACGTATTTATATTTCACTTGACTTTTTCGAGCAGCTGTAGGTGGAACATAATTTATAATATTATTACGTTTGTATTTAATAAGTGGTAGGCAAAGATGTTATATAATTACACCTTCGTTACGCCAGTAAAGGTCATCATCATATCAGCCGAAAGACGTCCACTGCTGGACATAGGCCTCCCCAAAGCACCTCCACTTCTACCGGTTCTGTGCTTCCCGCATCCAGCGGATTCCTGCGGCCTTCACAAGGTCCACCTTGCGGGAGGCCTTTCGACGCTACGTCTTCTGGTACGCGGTCGCCACTCCAGAACCTTTCGGCTCGAATCAGAAATGAAGAGATCCGCAGGAGAACGAAGGTAACCGACATAGCCGAAGAATTGCCAAACTTAAGTGGCAGTGGGCAGGGCACATTGCTCTCAGAACAGTAAAGGTATTTATTGGAAAAAATAATAATTAAGCCAATCTTTTCAAAAATCTGCCAGAAAATTAAATTATTTGAGATTACTTCGTAATTTCATAGAAATAAATTAATAGTTTAAAAAACACTAGAAAAACACACTTTTATAGATGCACGTAAAAACAAAAAAATAATCGTGGTCAAAGTTCATTACAAGACTTTTCTAAGGTATCCAAAACAGCTATGATACGATTTTCCGTCATAAAGTTCCAGTTTATATCTTCCGGCTCCATCATCAGATCAGTTCGACAGTACCATATTATTGTATTGTCATCAGAACTACATACAGCTGCCAATTTTCATTACGCTACGACCCTTGGAAGATGGTTAAATTAGTTACCTTAGATTCCATTACATAGTTAGTTACATCACATGAGTAGACAATTTGTCTACTCATGTGGTTACATACAGGTCAACCTAATAAAAGCGTGTTAAAAACACCGTAGCCCATGTAAATTCAATTGCGCACAAAACGTGAAAGGGATCCCCGAAAACTCTTCAACCTCTAAATCAACAAGGTACCCGAAATGAGCACCATCGAACATTTCCATTACGATACGAGGGGCACTTAACCCATCTCTGTTAAGAAAACAACATCCCGGTAATTTAATTTCTCATTGCTCATTGCTCAAGAAGTTTCTGTAAAGATTACAGAAAAAATAAAACGATGACTCTAAATAGCACGCTTTTTCAGAAATCGTCAACAAAAATTACATTAGTTCTACTATCGGTCAAGAGTTGGCGCTGACCTTAATCTGCAACATTCTACACCCCAGTGTTAAAATTCTCTGACGAATAAAGGCCTCGCCCACAGATATCGAGGGATATGTCATGGAGGCGTGGCATATGTCGCCTCCATCCGATCAAACTAACCAAAAATTTAATTGCGTACACACAATCAGTAGCAATGGGTTTTGTCAATTCAACAACATTCATTGCGTTATTTACGTTATTGAGTAGACACATTTTTCGAACATATGATGCAATATCTTTAAAAATGATTCAAAATTGAGTTTGATAGTGTGTTACGCAGTGCAGAGTTGCATGTGTACATTCAGTGACTGTATCTATAATTTCTAGTGCCTGCTCCTTTTGAGCATGTGTACAATAAGATAGCACAAAAGTGTTACGCCTACTTTCTTGCGTATGTGCCGAAAAAGCATCATGTGGGCCTTATCTATTTCTTTTGTTTTTGTGTGAGTTTCAGGAATGGGAAAAAGGGCGACATTTGAACTCGAACAAATAAAAGGCAAAGGCATATATATCTCTCGGATATCTATGGCCTCGCCGATGAAAATGGCTGTTTGTGTATGTGACTTTACATGTTTGTAAACGCACCCACAATACAGGAGAAATTCCTAGTGTGGGGCAACGTTTTTTTTTTAAAAAAAATTAAAAACATTTCACGTTTCACAATACGGAACCTTCGGTACGCGAGCCCGACTCGCTCTTGACCGTTTTTTTTTATATCACCTCTTGCGGCCTTTTGCAAGGCAAAGGCTTCGTCTTTTATTATTTAACTAGCAGCGCCCCGCGGTTTCACCCGCGTAAGTTTCGATCCCGTGGGAATATCGGGATAAAAACAATCCTATGTCCTTTCTCCGGACTCAAACTATCTCTATACCATATTTCATTTAAATCGGTTTAGCGGTTTAAGCGTGAAGACAGACAAACAGACAGACACACTTTCACATTTATAATATTAGTATGGATTTGTAATTTCATCATATTCCCCCTGCCCTTATCTCAATTCTATTATAATATTGTGATCTAATGACTTGCTGGCCTAACAAATTTCGTGTTGCCATTATCATTTTGCTCCATAATATTTTATATGAAACGATTCTCGTTTAAGTTTGGCAATTCTGTGGCAGTGGGCAGGGCACATTGCTCGCAGAACAGATGGCCGATGGGGCCGAAAGGTTCTGGAGTGGCGACCACGTACCGGAAGACGTAGCGTTGGAAGGCCTCCCACAAGGTGGACCGACGACCTTGTGAAGGCCGCAGGAACCCGTTGGATGCGAGAAGCACAGAACCGGTCGAAGTGGAAGTGCTTGGGGGAGGCCTATGTCCAGCAGTGGACGTCTTTTGGCTGAAATGATGATGATGATGATGATTCTCGTTTCCCTAAATACCCTGTTTTCTTAAACACGGTGAGAATTCAAAGCAATGTGCAGTAATAAGGGTGCGATTTGCAAAAGGGTTTCCTTTTCCACAACGTAAGGAGTTTTCAACTTTAAAACAACAACAATATGTTTGTTTTGGGTTCATAGTTAGGTATTTACACATATCAGGGTCAAGGAGTTTCGAGCATCGAGCCGCTGACGCTTATTGTCTTGTCAAAAACGGGAAAAAGGCCGGACCATCGGTGTTCCGAAACAATTGACGTGCTCAAACCGGGTGCGGTGACTTGACAAAGACGAAAATGTGGAGTCGTTGTTCCTCAATACTAACATACACGTATCCATTACAATAAGAATTACGAACTTATGTATTTCAATAAACCCTGTGTATACTTATTTTTGTTGCTGACGATCGTTCAGGAAAAAAAAAACAAAAGAAATAGCGGATCAAACCGGAATGAGAAAGTTTATAGTGGATAAGACAAAGATTAAAACAGAAGACGAACAAGCAGGGGATCGAGGAGGGGGGGGGGGTGGAGGGGTGATCAGGGGATCACACCGGAATAACTCACAAGAACGGGGCCCGATAATGGATGAAAAAAGAGCTTTTCAATGTACAAACAATAAGAGCAGCGGTGACCCAGTGTATACTGCCGCGACTTACAAGTTGTAGGTCATAGGTTCGAAGTAAAAGGAAGACCATAGGTTCGAAGTAAGAACTGAAAGGTACACAAATCTGTGACTACTACGTCGAGCTAGGCCGCGCGACGCCGCGCGGCGTAGCTCACTGAATCGTATACCTTTTTGTGTAGTAGATAAGGTCTGTAATTGTATTTATATCTTGAAAACTGCGCGTCGCGTCGCGTCTCGGTGTGAACTGACCCATAAATGCAAATGTGGATGTAAAAGTGATCATCTGTGAGTATCAACATGTTTTGCCAGCATTGGCGTACAAAATTAATTATAACCACTTGAAATATAACACAATTAAGAAAGAAAAAAAAGCACAACAAAATTAAAATATAACACAAATAGATTAGAAACAAATATACAAAAATGTAGGTACCATGCCATGACGCACCGCTCGCAGCGTCAACACTTGCACTAACTTGTACTATTTATTCTGTGCCGCTAAGCCAAAATTCGTGACCGGGCGATATTAGCAATGATGCAAAGTCAAACACTTTAATAGGGTTATTATTTTTTAAAGTTATCCTCTCAATTCTATATAATGAATGAAATAGACAGTAAATAAAGGCTGCTTTAAAGCAAACTGCCTTAAAAAACCACAAAAGAAATGATGTCTTAGTAAAACTTTTTACGTGATTGAGAGATTCAAACATACAAACTTTCACATCTATACTAATAGTAGGATAGGATTGTACGTGTTCAACCATGAACAAACAGAAATTACACGCGCCAGCAACAGCATCGCAGCAGCGTCAGCATCAGAGCAAAATTCGTTTCACATACAAGCACACCGTCAGCGCTAAGAAGTGACCTACTGAGATCTTCACTTCATCGGCTCAATACATACACAACACACATGTAAATAGGTATCAATGTGTATTGAGCACTAAAATTGTATATAATTAAGTTAATTACTGTAATAAATCAGTGATCAAGCTGGAGTCGAGTTTGATTCACCTTCCATAACTCCTCTCACTGTGGCCAAGACACCTTTAGCCATCATCGGTCCTATGAGTCTGTGGGATCGGCAGTGAGAAAACCATTTCCTGTGTCCATTGCACGACGTACACAAACCCTATTTCCTACCCAAATTCCGTCTGTGCCCGTAGGTCTCTTGGTAACAGACTTCCCTCACGTAAACCAACGTAACTCACGTTTGGTGTGGTTTGTATGATAGGGTAGGGCGCTAGGTAGTTGCTGTAGGGCTAGGTTTCTATTCAGTAGGGTCTTAGGTGATCATAGGTACCAGGCTCCGTTGTTTTAAACTTAGCCACACTGTACACAATTGGGATAACGGCCGTACTAAGCTGTGAAGCCCAGTGCGTACAGTACGATTACCAAAACAAACCTAAACAAACAATACCATTAATTCCCAGAAGACAATACGCGTAACATAATAATAAACAGTTACGTAATCGATTCATTTGCTACTCCCACTTATCTCAATTATTGTTCTTCCTAACTTTGTTTTCGTCTCTAAACAAATAATTAATGACTCACTAACTTGATACTTACTTCACTTTTAGTTTCGGAACACCATTATTTTGTGAACACATCAATCTCAACCTAATAATACAATCCTTTCCTTTCTTTTTTTCTTTTTCTTTTTTATCTAATCCTTTTCCCAACTATGTTGGTCGGCTTCCAGTCTAACCGGATGCAGCTGAATACCAGTATTTTACATGGAGCGACTGCCTATCTGACCTCCACAACCCAGTTACTAGGTAATACGATACCGGCGGCTTGACGTGCTTTTCCGAGGCACGGAGGGTCTCAGTATGTAAAGATGGTCACCCATCCACAGATCAACCGCGGCAAGTGTAGCTGAACCTGATAGATCGACCTGTGCGGCTGTTATTATTTAGCCACGGACCCCACTTTTGTGGACACATAGATACATAAAAGTAGGCCTTGCATTAACGCGCGACATAAACGTAACGTGAAGGATTTTTGAATCGATGATACAACTAATGCTGCATGAATTTACGTCATACCTAGTACTTTTATGGCAACCAAATGTACAAAAACACTGTGAATGTGTGCGTGAAGAAGAGTAGCGTCAGAACGTAACACACACATGCACAAACGCACCCCCACACTTCCTACTTCGCCATTATCTCGGACGGTACCGAGAGCTCAAGCGCTTACACACCTATTCAAAGCGTGTTTGTACATTTTGTTAACCAAAATTGAAATAGAAAAAAAAAAAACTAAAAAATAAGTATAAATACTTCACGTTTACTATGCGTGTTCGTGCTAGGCCCACATATCAGTAGGTACACATAAAATACTAGCTGCGCCCCGCGGTTTCACCCGCCTAAATGTCGATCCCGTGAGAATATCGGGATAAAAAGTAGCCTATATGTTCATCCAGGGTGTCAGCTACCTCCATACAAAATTTTATCAAAATTGGTCCAGCCGTTTGACCGTGAAGAAGTAACAAACATATAAAGGCGAACATTTGTGAGTGTGTGGGGGCACACACTCACAAATGTTCGCCTTTATAATATTAGTGTGATGTGATATTTTACATTATAATTTATTTTTAGACTATGTTGTCTGAAAGGCCTTCCTTTCTCATTTCCACTGCCCTCAGTCTTGAGCTAGTGTGGACCAATCCTCTCTGTAGGCGTCAAGTTCGTCCCGCCACCTTCTCCTGGGTATATTTTACATTGTTTGTCTATAATAATATCACGCTAAAATGTGGGCGACCCAACACTCCTCTACCTGCTTGTCCCTTCAGGGAACACAGGCGTGGCGTTCTGTCATGTTTACGGAAATAGTTCAGCGCGTAGGTGTTGGCAAATATGTTGTGTGTGAAACATTGCAATACAGGTTGAAGTATTTATAAAGCTCCCATCTGAATTGGTTTACCTAGAATAGTGGTTTTTGCCACCGTATAGTAGAGTACAGAAGGTCGGCTTCGTACAACGAGGCCCATGTAAAAACAGTCGCACGCACACATTGACGAGTTCGTACGGCGATCTTAGAAGTATTCTAGTAGTTAAAAACCGCACAAAAAACGTAAAAAACGTTTCTTGTATGGAAACCCCTTTATTTTTTATTACTCGTTGTTATAGAGGCAATAGAAATACACACTCTGTGAAAATTTCAACTGTCTACCTATTGCGGTTCATGAGATACAGCCCGCTGACAGACAGACGGACGGATCGACAGCGGAGGATTAGTATTAAGGTCTCGTTGGCACCCTTTGGGTTCGGAAAACTAAAAATGTTCAAAGTCAACATTATACAGGGTGGGTAAAAAATCGTGGATCAAACAAAACAGGGCGATAGCTGGGGTTATTTGCAGTAAAAAATATCTATAAAAAATATATGCCTTATTACGATTCATAATGTTATCCTTTTATGATTCTCCAAAGTAGCCTTTTAAGGCCCCCGTGTCTGTGCGTGCGTGTGCTCTCGTTGCATGGAGCCAACCTTCTGTAAGATTCTGCAACTCCCCTGCAGTAGGACAACAACAAACGGGTATTGTAATCGTGATCTAATTAAACGCAACACTTGGATGACCGCAATATTGCTAAATTAATTTTGCGAAGCGAAATGTTATGCTTTTGCTAGAAAGTTTGTAGCGTGTAGTTTTAATTACCTAGAATTACGTTTTTCGACGAAAGATTAAAAATTAAATGAATGAGATATGAGTGTACTATAGGTACACCCGTGCCCAACCTTTCGCGGAAACAAGGTGTGATGATATTATATTATGTTATTATAAATGTGCGCGAAACTTTTCCTAAAAAATTGAATAAGTATTCATTTTCATCATCGGTTTCCTGTCTAACCGGATGCAGCTGAATACCAGTATTTTACATGGAGCGACTGCATATCTGACCTCCACAATCCAGTTACTGGGTAATACGATATCCCTTGATAAGATTGGTTGTCAGACTTTCGGGCTTCTGACGACCCGTAACGACTGTCCTATCCACGAATTACAGCCGGGATCAATGGCCACGGAGGGGTCTTGGTATGTAAAGATGGTCACCCATCCACGGACCAACCGCGGCAAGCGTAGCTTAACCTGATCGATCGAACCATGCGGTTGTTATTTCTTACCCACAAGCCCCTCTTAACTATTAACTTTGTGTATAAATGTTTTTGCAAATATAGTGATTTGCTAGAAACAAAAAAAAGAAGGTTTATTTCTTGATTTATAAATAGCCTGTTTCAAATATCTAAGTTCGGAGCTCAGATATCTATGGTTCGGGGAACTTTATGTGGTGAGGATTTAATAATACTTTTACCTACCACTTAAATGTTTTTTTTTGTGTATTATGATTTAATTGCAGTGAAGTAGAAATAGTTATAAGTAGAAATCAAGATAACACGAAGCAATTTTTTTTAGTTACTGACTCAAAACCCTGAAAATAAAAAACAGCATTTCAGAAATCATCATTATCAATCATCATTAGAGCAGTAGTGGCCAAGTGGTAACGGCCGCGACTTACGAGTTGTAGGTCGTAGGTTCGAACCCAGACAGGCGCTTTACTTTGTGTAAATTATTTCATCACCACTGCTCTCAAAACGGTGAAGGAAAACATCGTGAGGAAATCGGCATGTCCTAGAACCAAAAATTCGAAGACATGTGACATCTGCCAACCCGCACTGGGCCCGCGTGGTGGATTACGGCCCACTCGACCTCTCACCGAGAGGAGGATTGTTTCCCAGCAGTGGGAACATTATAAGTAGGCTGATTATGTATTTCAAAAATCTATTTAGGTTTTTTAGTTTACACACGGCAACACATGAAGCTATACATTTCTAGTTTTAGCTGATTTCGCATCAGTGTGTCGCACATACGTGCTTTCGAACTATGGTGAGTCGCAGTAAAGTTTTGTCGTACAAGCGTTAATCGCACATCCATTTGTCGAGTTCACGTAGTACACTCGTTTTTCGTACAATCAGAAGTCAGGTTACACTGGTAATGTATAGCTTGATGTGTATATAGTCATGCGTATAACCAACATTATAACACACACAGTCTGAAAATAATTTCAGGAACTCCATGCCCAAGTTACCAAAAATATGTTTTTTCACGCTACATTACCTAACAAAGTCACCGTATGTTAACAATGTGCGTACTGTCATAATAACCTCATATTCCGCCATTATTACGCAAGTTTAATTATTTTTCCCGGAACGAAAATTCTTCTTAATGTACAAAGTTTCATAGTAAGAAACCAAATAAGACGAAACTTGTTCTTTCATAAAGTATAAAATATTAGATGTTATTTCAGTTATTATAGTTTCACTAAGTATCAGTCATCGGCTAGGCGTAGCGGCGTAGCAAATATCATGCGTAGCACTCAGTCGACTTCTGGTGGCGTAGCGCGCTACACGTAACTTCGTAGCGGCGTAGTCGCGTAGCCGGGTAGTTGGAAAGTTGTGCGCGGGAAAGATTCAGTGTTGTTTAGTGTTGTGTGAACGAATTGTTACTGTTATATTTAGGGGTAAGTGGATAGTTGTAATTTTTTTTACTAGTTTGAACTATTATTGTGTATTTTAATAGGTAGATTTTGTATTGCAATATAGTTGGTTGTTCATGAATTACTTAAACATTTATTTCACTTGAAAGTGACATTTTCCAAATATTATTGACGACATAAATTCTTCAGTCTCATCAATTCTTCCGTCCCATTTTCAAATAATTTGCATAAAATCTTCTGATTTACTTAACACAAATAATATTTTGGGCCTACCTTTACAAATAATTTAATTAAATAAACACTTTAATCCGCTCCGCCAACATTCGTATGAGAATTAGAAGGTAATTAGATTAGTGAAGTCACAGTTGAACAAACACACCTAGGAACCGCACGCGATTGTCCCATATACATTATTAGTCTTAATTAAGTAATTAAAAACAATTACTTACACACGTGGATACAAATCGGTCGTTAATTACAAACTTTACCTTTGTTTTTATTAATTATTTTGTTAAATCAATTACGCATATTGTTACTGATAGTACTGGTGATATTTCTTCTACAAATAATTACTAGATTAATTACTACCAATTTTTTTTATTTTTTTTTTTATTACTAATTGGGCACGCTCTTGACCCCGATCACGCCTGATGGAAAGCTATAGATGAGGTCTATGATGGAACGAGCATGCCCAGAAGATGCCTGTTCACTCTTGCTTTGAATTAATAAATTAATAATTAATTTTTAAAAATTAATTTAAACACAAACGACTAGTAGTCCACATTAGCCCTGGATTGAATGAACTAGAAGTCCAGAAGGGAAAGGCCTTTGCCCAGTATGAGTAACTATGAATTTTATATGACGCCATTGATACCTATGATACTGTCCGACCCTGAGGTCGGACAGTATCACCTTTGTCCTGAGACAAAGGTCTTCTCAAAAAGCAGTGGAACAATCATAATATTATTCGTCTATCTTGCATAAATAAATAAATGAACTTGGGGTCGACGCAGCACGTCTTTTGTTTTTATTGAAAAACTAGCTATGCCCCGCGGTTTCACCCGCGTAAATATCGATCCCGTAAGAATATCGGGACAAAAAGTAGCCTATATGTTAATCCAGGCTGTCGGCTACCTCCATACAAAATTTTATCAAAATTGGTCGAGCCGTTTGAGCGTGGAGAAGTATCAAACATATAAACACACACACTCACAAACTTTCGCCTTTGTAATATTAGTTTGATATATAGTGTGATTGAGTGACTACACTCTGTCCAATAGGTAAACGGTTTTTTGACAGATGGAACTTGTGATTGCAGCAACGTCATAGCGCACATTTCGATAATTAACACTTTAATTTGTATTAGTATTAAATATCGATTGTTTTGCTGTCGAATAAAAAATGGTGCGGTTTCTATGCCTGTGTTTATTATTGTTAAATACAAAACAATATAAATTAGCCGCTTTGTTTACTTTCATTTCAATTTTGCAGGTTTTATGGCGGAAATCAGCTCAAAAATTAAGTATGCACTGTTTGCCGTATCAATTGTGTTGTAGTGTATACACATACATATTTTTACCATTTATATACACACATATTATAAACAGATAAGAAAAAAAAACACAACAGAAAAATAGATCCAAAGGTGGGTAGGTCATAAGCAATCTCTTCCAGCATACCTGCGATAGGACAATAAATAGAGAGATGTAGACAGCTTGTGAAAGAGTAAAGGAATAAAAAATAAGGTGTTTACTACATATTAAGGCACCAGTCATTATCGATATAGTTTCCTATCTGCTTATCTATATAATAATAATAATAAAGCCCTTTATTCCCAAAATATAACATATAACATTTCTATAGCATTCCTTAAATATCTATTTCATGCAGTAAGAAAGAAGAGCATGCAGCAAAGCAATAACTGAATTTAACAAAAGTAAATTTACAATAGAGTTACTCAATTTAAGTTTTACATTTCGCATTTCTGACCATTAATTTTTTTTTTTTCTATGCAGTAGGTATACATTTTATTTAGATTATTTTATTTCATTGGTATTATTTATTTACCTACTTTAATGTAAGTTGGCGAATGACAATTGATTTAATTAAACTAGTCTCATTATAAATTCAAATCGTGCTAAGTAACACTTGATATTATTAAATAATATGGTATAACACTGCATCAAAACAATTAATAAAATATTCAAGTTATGTTAGATGAATAATAATAAGCTTATCTATATACTTATAATAAAACTGTAGAAGTGAAAATTCTGTACATTGAAAATATCAAAAAAATAAATAGCAGGGGGGGGAAATTTTAAGAAGAAAAAAGAAGAAAAAGAAAAAAGAACGCTAAGCGAATACGAAGTGTTGCGACGGGGTGGGGGTACCAGAAATTTCACGCGGACGAAGTCGCGGGCAGAAGCTAGTTTGTAATATACTTCTTCTAACACAACACTTTTTATGCATAACATTTTATGAAAGTTTTAAAATCGAAATAAAACATTAACATCTTGTTTAGGGTGGCAAATCCGTATCCTGGCAAATTACATCACATCACACTTCACACTAATATATAAAGGCGAAAGTTTGTGAGTGTGTGTGTGCTTATAAATATGTTTGTTACTTCGTCACGCTCCAACGCCTGGAGCGATTTTGATAAAATTTGGTATGGAGGTAGCTGACACCCTGGATTAACATATAGGCTGGAGTAACAAATATACCCAGAAGAAGGTGGCGGGACGAACTTGACGCTTAAAGAGAGGATTGGTCCACACTAGCTCAAGACTGAGGGCAGTGGAAATGAGTAAGGAAGGCCTTTGAGACAACATAGTCTAAAAATAAATTATAATGTAAAATTTCACATCACACTAATATTATAAAGGCGAACGTTTGTGAGTGTGTGGGGGTGTGTGTGTTTATATGTTTGTTACTTCGTCACGTTGTGTTATTAATAATAATAATATGACGGCGCTTCGACGTTTTGAGAGTGTCAAGAAACGTCAAGGATGGCAGCGAACATTCTGACAAGCGCGGGTTGACGTTTCTTCACTCTGACGCAACTCCGGGCTCTTTTGCAGGCAGCCGCTATAAGAGGCAGGATCCGCTTGCATCGTGCTCAAGCAAAACGTGTTCGGTGGAGCGTCGGTGTATTTCAATTAGTTGGGAAGTGTGGATTACGGTTCTGTTAATATTTTGTTAGAATAATAATTGTTTCGTTGATCTTCTTCAATACGTGGTTTTGATTCTCCTCGCCCGCCTACCCACGATAGCTCGGCAGCCGCAATGGACCTAGAATTTACTGATAATGGCCATGTGTCGTTAAATATTAGTTTAGGAAAGTTGATGAATCGTATATCGCGGTATCCTTGGGCACTTAATGTTAGATCAAATGAATCAACGTTTGCGACTTGCTACTTAAGTGGGTACATCTGGGCCGGTATGGGGTAAAAATTATAGATTACTAGCTTCCGCCCGCGGCTTCGCCCGTGAGATATGTCGATAAAAACTATCATATGTCCTTCCCAGGGATGCAATTTATCTCTCTGCCAAATTTTATCGAAATCCGTTCAGAGGTTTAGGCGTGAAAAGGTAACAAACAGGCAGACAGAGTTACTTTCGAATTTATAATATTAGTAGGGATAATGTTCAATTACTTGGTATAATGGTTAAGTACACACATACATAAAAACGCATATAAAATTTAGAACGGAAGGTGAAAGTTTATACACGGAATATTCATGCGATATAATTATGTAATCCTACTAATATTATAAATGTGTAAGTTTGTGAGGATGTTTGGATGTTTGTTACTCAATCACGCGTAAACTGTTAAACAGATTTGGATGAAAATTGCCATATAGATAGACCATTTCTTGAATTAACACATAGGATACGTTTTATCCAAATTTTCCCACGGGATCGAAACTTACGCGGGTGAAACCGCGGGGCGCTGCTATTGAAAAATATATTTTCCATTGACATGAAAAAACGAAGTTACTTTTTGTTGACATGACAGGTGAGCACAGAGCACCAACGCTACACTTCTTATTTTCATTAATGGCCTCTAATTTATTAGTTGTTACCATAATAACATTAAGTGCCCAATTCATATTCTTTTTAGAACATACGCTAAACGTTAGCACTTAGTTTCAAGATGGTGGCCAGGAAAGTAATCAACATGTTGACAAAAGCTGAACAAGTTTTAGGAGTTAATAGAAACTACATTGATCTGTCTATAAGTCGTAAAATTCTAAGTCAATTGCGTATCGTTATTGAATTGGTGGTATTTTCAGTTATCACGATATACAACGTGTATTATGTTACCGACATATATGACATAAAACTAAATGGAATCGTATATATGATTCAATTATATCACATCGCAAACCACTTTAGTGGTCCAGTTTTCATGATCAGTGGCATTCTAAGCTCCAGTTCTTACAAACTGTACATAGACAACTTTATGTCCGTGCACCGTTACTTCCAGAACGAACCGACTTACATCAGATGTTCAAGAAAATTAAAAACCGGATTTGTAATCACCACTGCAGTGACTTGTATTGCAACTGTTTTTCTTAGAGTAGTAGGAACGGTTCTCCAAGTTTATTTTAGAAAGAGAGAGTCATTTAAAGAAAATTCTAGTGAAATTCTGTCACAACTGATACATTTATTTGTCGAAAATCGCTTTATTTTGGAACACACAATAATGTTCATTCACATTACAATGGTTCGAGATTTGTTGCAATCTTTGAACAAAAGTATTTTTGATATTCAAGTAAAATATAATGATATCGAAAAGAGGTTATGCACAGAAAGCAGCGAGTGGAATGATCTTCTTACGGTTAATCAAGTGGAACAGTGGGCTTCACAGTTTAAATCCTTATTGAGTTGCAGCAGAAATCTATCACTTTGCTTTAATGTTCTGGTAAGCTCCTATAGAAATGTATGACGAAATGTCTGGGTTTCCGTTATCTTAAAATGTTGTCTATATCAGTGTTCTTATGATCAGATACCTAATCAACATTCCATCGCCATTTAATCAGTTATCTATTAAAGTGTATAGTATTCTAAGTTCATTTTTTAAGGGGCCATTAGTAACAAAAAGATCTGAATAAGTTTTGGTTGCAATGGAATTTGAACGTTGTTAAGTATTCCATTCAGTTTGTTATTCCATAACTTGATAATTATCTGAAATTTTTAATTCAATTATAGCGATAAAGATGACATTGACTGATCTGTGTTTTATTTTCAGATGTTTTATTCATTGGTTTTGGCCTTAATGCACTATGTCACTGCGGCATCTGGGGTTTCCAGCATAATGATTCATTCGAGTGTAAATATTGACACTAGATTATTTTTAATTAATTTTCTGTGTTCATTCATTTCCTACAGTGCTGTTTTTTTCACAGGTTATAATTCAATGCTTGAACAGTCTATTGATAATAAATGTATTGTTATATTCCGTATTATGTCCATATTTCATTATGGGCGCTGGTCAAAATCTTCTTAATGAAAGTGCAAGAACAAAAAGAAAATTATCCAAATTATATAATACGTTGTCGATAAGTAAGTGCCTATTTTATATCTAAAACCCAGTCAACCGTCTCATCATCAGCAGCCCACTGCTGAATATAGGCCCCTCCAGTTGCACGCCATTCCCAGCAGTTCACATCCAGCTTGCTATCAGTTGTCTCAGCGACGCCAGTAGCTATGGTTAAGTAATGCCAGTAACTGAAAGTTGAGTTGACACTCTAGATTCAACCATTACAAATTTTTAACCGACTTCAAAAAAGGAGGAGGTTCTCAATTCGACGGTATGTTTTTTTTTTTTTGTGTTTTTACGTGATTACTCCGCCAATTGTGGACCGATTTTCAAAATTCTTTTTTTGTTTGAAAGGGTATACTCTCGAGGAGGTCCCATTATCATCAAGTTGAAATCTGATGAGAGGATCCCATGGAAATCGAGGGAAACCCTCAAATTTTATAGGCAAACCTATAGCGATTTGGGTATTTTTTAAAGTAACTTGAGTATTTGCTCTTGGAAATCGTCATTTGGTAAAGTGGAGCTGATGATGAAGACCACAGATGGCCATCGGAACTACTCAATGACAAATATTTCACGGGTTGCAATTCGATTACTTTAATATTATGGTTGCTAAGTAATGTACGCTCGTCACAATGCGTATGGTGAGTGGTTGTTGAGGAGTTCTCCTGGTTCTTACCAGGAGAACTCCTCAACAATTAACGTCCCAGCAGCATCGGGAAAAGCAATATTTTGTAACATGTAATGAGCAGCTGACCTTAGGCTATTTTACCTTAGATAAATTACAAACTGACCCACTAAAAAGTGAAAAATAAAAACTTTTTACAAAAAAAAAAACAACCGACTTTAAAAAAAAAACACTCCAAATTGAAAAATAACTTTAATTTCGGAAGTCGGTGTCACCGACTACTTCCGAAATTAAAGTTATTTTTCAATTTGTAGTGTTTTTTTTGGAAGTCGGTTGTTTTTTTTGTAAAAGTTTTTTTGTACCTTGCCTTTGATGCAACTGTCTTAAAAGGGCTTATTCAGCCGGTTTGTTCTGTAAAAATCTCACCATGAAAATTTAAGTTAAGTGAGCTGCTAAGTCAAGTCCTAGGATGAGGTGGAGTGTCAGCTCACTTCTAAATCACTTCACCTAAGTTTTAACGGTTTTTTTTTTATTTGTTGTTATTTATTTCATAAGCTTAATTTTTTTTGATGTAATAATGTGTCACAAATTTATTAAGTTTATGGATATAATTATTATATTCATGCCATAAATTATTAAGAACTAAAATAAAATAATATAATAATTAAAGGCATTAAATAATATAATAATTATATATTATATAATTATAATTTATAATGCCTTCTCTCCTTTCTGACACTGGCTTTCTTACAATCAAAACTCACTCCACATCCCATATTTTTTTCCTTCTTCGTTAGTCAGTTGCTCCTTTTTCTTTTGTGCACGTGTTTTCACTACACACGGCGGCGTTTGGAACAACGACATCTCTGCTACACAGGTTTTGCTTCTCACCACAGTTAAGCAATCCGGCTCGAAGGACCAACTTTGTAGCATTATGTCAAAAGCCTCGTGTGCCAAGTCATCTTGACTTCAATTTCTTTATACATAACCTAGGAGTTTAAAGAACTGAAGTTATCCATAAGAAAGATTTTAAAAACTTTATTTTAAAAAAGAAAATAGATAATAAAGTTTATTAGTGTTTTAAATCATTATCATCATCATTGGCACTTCCACCCATTGCTGAATGTAAACCTATTTGTACCATACTTGGCATCCTGGTAACAAATAATAAATAAAAAAATTATACTTTTAGAAAGGAAGATCTTCGATTCAATCTTATACCAAATTATTACATCATTTCGTAACATTGATAAGCCCATTATCTTTGCAATAAATATGTACTCTGTCTTTTTCACATTCCAGACGTTTTACATGAAAATCATTTTTTTGTTTTAGATCCACAAGCACCGGCAGTAAAAAGTTTAAGAAAATTAAATCTCCTGGTTAAATTAAACCCTATCCAAATAGAATATACGTCTAAAATAAAACTGGGAATGTATTTAATACCTATAATTCTTGCTTCCTCAATAACTTACGTGATAACTGTTTTGCAGTTTAATCATTTCATATAGGATAAACTTTCGCTAAAGATCGTCCGCGTGGTTTTTTGGAAACAGCTCAAATACTACTTTATACCAACGTAGCAGAAATGGAGTCGTGCTCGCAACACACCGTGAAAAACAATATTGCACTGAGTGCAATTTCCTACGATATATTTACGAACAATACGCACATTAGTACATGTGTAATAATGCGCGTATTGTTACGAGAAGATACTCGTATATCTATAATAATACGACTATACGACGCTTTAAGCGATAAGACTCGCCCAAGGGGTGACACCCCCTTGTAAAAAGTCACATTAATATCAATAATGTTTATGCAATCGTCATTCCTGAACACACAAATGAACAAATTACTATGATACAATGTTTTGACGTTGTGAAATTCTTCAGTTATCCATTTATAAGTGGTATTCTAACCTCACGTTCTTATGTACTATTCATGTCCACGCACCATTACTTCCAGAACGAACCGACTTTTTTGAACATTTGGTGTAAAATGTTCAAAAAAGTTGAAAATGATTTTTATGGTCAACACTTTCCGTTCCTTTTTTTATATACATGTACAGTTAACAAACGAGTTAAGTATACAGGAGCGTCGGATGTAGTTGAAGTTTACTAAGAAACCGATGGATGTTCTCGAATAAAATTTAATTTTAATAACAGAAAACAAACAGCTCATTTAATAAATTAAATTTCAGTCCAGAACATCCATCGGTTACGTATACGATATGTAACTATATAATTTGGGGATCACATGGCAGTTTCTTACTGCATTTGTTTTAACTGTATAAAGGGATATTCACGTGTGATTCTAACTTTTCACCGAAGAAACCGTGCTGACCATCTACGTGTGAACGTGGTCTTAGGTGTTTGAAATAATTCTGTTTCAAATATTAGACAGCAATTATAATTTTAAAAACAATGTCAACAATGTTCAGGTTTATAAATTTTCAATGTTTAATGTTTGGTTGTTCAATGTTTAGGTGTAGGTAGTTTTTATAACTGGGATTTGTAAACTTAAGAATATTTTATTTGATCTGTGAGTTGTTTAGATGTGTACAAAAATCGGTATAGTTATTCACAACCATTCGACAGCCTATCGTATCCAAAATGTCACTTTTCGATAACCTGTTTTTCCTTTCCGAAGCGTATCGAATGGTTGTGGATTACTCACGTTTGTAAATTTGACCATATGTCACTTTTTCCGTTAAGATTTTATTGTTGTTGTTTCAGGCTTGTTTGTTAATAGGCACTAGCCTTAGAGCCCATTAAGAGCTCTTGGTTGAGTGCATTATGCAATGAGCAAGAGCTTGTGATAAAAATTATAACACACTCACGATGTAGTTGGTGAATTTGCACAAAATTTTGTTTGTAGGTACTTGTTGTTTTTAAAACAAATATAAGTTGCGTGATTGCAAGTTTTGATGTTTTTCAATAAATAATTTTAAAATGGCGGTCTGGTCTCGCTCTAGCTTATTCAATTACAAACAACATATTTAGGATTTGTGTCAATATATCGAGGCATTCCGTGAGAATCAGCCATGCGACAGTAGATAAAGTAATCAAATCATTTTGTCATGACAAGATCATGTGATGACTTTCACTCACTCCTCACGGATTTATGATGACGTCACCTAACCTAATCTTGTCCTCGTTTGAGGATAAAATATATTTATCTATATACTAATACTAATAATAAAGCTGAAGAGTTTTTTAGTTTGAACGCGATAATCTCTGGAACTACCGGTCAGATTTGAAAAAATCTTTTTTGCATTTGATAGCCCAATTCTTGAGGAAGGCTATAGGCTATTTAATATCACGCTATGACCCTTAGGAGCCGAGCAAAAAGAAAAAAAGTCAGAAGGAAATTTAAAAAAGAAAAAAAAAGACAAAAAGAACGCTAAGCGAATACGAAGTGTTGCGACGGGGTGGGGGTACAAGAAATTTCACGCGGACGAAGTCGCGGGCAGAAGCTAGTCCTAGTCCTCTTAAAAAAAATGAACTAACAAACTATTAAAATAAAAATATATATTATCCTAACCTAACTAAAACTAATAACAAACTAAAATATCGCATCGAAAAAATCCTCCGCATCGCTGTTCGTGACGGGAAGTGGCAACCAGCCGTTTGAAGACTTCGTTGAACAAACCAAAGAAACCACTTGGACCCAAAGCCCGAGGGTTTCAACCACAAACCCACTCACTCACCCCCTCACACACTCACTCACACACACACTCACCCCCACACACACTCACTCACAGTTCAGTTTTACTTTCAGTGATAATTTTCGAGCCGTTTGGGGTTGAAGCTTGAGGTTTGTTGGGAATTTGGGATCTTCCTGATAAACTGCTCAATTTCATCAATAAATAACAACTTATTCCTTTGAGGTGAGCGTTGAGTGGTTAACAGTGGGATTACCATGAAGGCCTTCCACAGGACTTCTCAGGGTTTTATTTGCATTAAAATATACTCCTTAGCATATATGAGCACACCATTCATATAATACAAAAACTCTTTTTATCAACTTTCACGTAAGTTATCCAAGTTATTTTGATGTTTGTCCATAAGAACCCTTTCTAAAAAGGTATTATTCCAAATATCCAACACCACACTATCCTTTTTTTCGTCCCCTGCGGAACAAAACCGCAACAAAAAAATTGTGCCCTAAAACTTACGGTGACGCAATCGAATTCAAATTGCGGTAGTCTGTAGTCCCCAATGGGAGAGTTTGTTCATTTTTAGGAAGAACTGTAAAATTTCTATCTTTATTTCTTCTTTGTCATTGTTTTTTTTTTGCAGTAAAATAATGGTCAGGGTTTCACTTTGATAGTTGGTGGGTAACTCATCATCGTCCGCCGTCGCGCCGCGTCGTCAAGACTGGTAATCAGACTTTCGGGCTTCTTAAGAGCTGTAACGAATGTCAATGATCTACGAATGACAGTCGGGACCAATAGCTTAACGTGCTTTCCGAGGCACGGAGGGCACGGTATGTAAAGATGTTCACCCATCCACGGACCAACCTCGGCGAGCGGGTTAAGCTTAACCTGATCGATCGAACCGTGCGGCTGTTATTACTTGGCTATAAGCTCCTAAAATGGCAGTTGTATAACAGGTGAATTTCATTATCTTTTCTTGGCTTGGCGGGTATAACGATCCAATTTAACAGATCGTATGTATATTAGGGTAGGTACTCAGTTTGACAGCCGGTATTGTTTTTAAAAGGACTCAAGCTTTTTATTGAATAAAAAAACGGTGGAGGACCTTTATTGGTTTTTTTTCCTCAGTTATTACGAAACGAGATCACGGATACGACCTTTTGTATTGTTTTGTTTTTTTTAGGAAGTCTTCAAGAGAACTTTTAATAAGTATTGAAAATAATAACAGTGCTCTTAGGTTTTCACTTTTACTTTTAAAGCCTCGGCCCATTGATAGGAAAACTTCGGTTACAATAACCCAAAAATAATTACCGAAATATCGATTATTATGAAAACCTAAATCTCCTGTTAGGTATTTAGGTAGGTACATGACCTAATAAAAGAAAGTATCGAAATTATACGAGTATTTCTTTATCGAAAAACATTCTTCGTAGGTATTTATAAAAATAACTAGAGAACGTCGTTTCCACAAAAATGAACTGAATTGATTCATATTTCATAAATAAACCATTAGGCATTGATATTAGCAATACAGAAAAGAATCATTCTATTCAATATAAAGATTCGCTTTATAGGGTTCAGTAGAGATAACCTCGATTCTCTTTTTTATTGACTACAACAAATGTGGAAATACTTGAATGACGTACATAGTGACATCTCATAACTTAGGAATAAAATATGTCTATGAATTTATTACATTTAATTCTTATCAGTCCGATAAAAAATGTATTTGGAAATGAAAATTATACTACTATTTTTTACATAAACTCAAACTCAAAGCATTTATTTCAATTAAACCTTGTACAGGCACTTTTGAATTGTCAAAAGTTAAATAGTCTGTCAGTTAGTCAGAAAGTTGAAGCTAGTTACCCATTCCAAAACGTAGATCTCTATGGAGAAGAACGGGCAAGAAACTCCAGTTAAGAGATGACCAGTCTCAGCCGACGGCGCCCGTTCACGAACATGACGCGTGGATAGTGAATGGCATGCAAAACTAAGTATTCAAAATGACCGTTTATGTAAAACAAACGTTAAATACTTCCATATAATTTTAATAACTTGAATCTCAGTGCAGTGGTTGTAAATCAAAGCATACACAAGATTTAACTACAGTATTCCAAGGGCTGGCTTTTACCTTGGCCAGAGGAATGCATACACCGTGGCAATGCTGACAATCACTTGAGTACATTACCAGTCGACAGCGACTCTGAATAATTTTTCGACGCCATATTTTAGTTTGTTAATAGTTTTAGTAGGTAACCTAGGAATTTTAAAATATATGCAATTCCGAGCCGACTTAGGAAACGTGTAAAATAATCTTTCAAAGATTCTTTAATACACAATTTCCTGTGAAATGTATGTATTTCCTAGGAATTGTATGCAATTCCAAGATGATACTAGGAAATATATAAAAAGTAATGCTTTCTGTGACTGAAAGAAATAAAACACGTTTGTAATGATACTAGGAAGTATATAAAATTAAGCATAACATTCTAAAGCATAAATTTAGCATGCTGCAAGTTTTATTTCTAACGACGTCGTCGTCGACGTCGACGTCAGGTCGACGGAGCCCCGCTGCGGGGCTCCTATTTCTGTCTGCAGGGTTTAAAGGAACCTAACCAAACCGAACCTCGGGGTGCCCTTCGCTCGCTCTTGCATCCACGTCGTCTAGTAGCACAACATATTTAATTTTTAATATTTCCGATTGCTATTTAGGAAATGTATAGATTTCCTAGGAAAAGTGCATATTAAAAAATATATTATAGATTTCCTATCTATTTTAGGAATTGTACACATTTCCAAGGAATTGTATAGAATGACGGATTGCACACTTTTCCGTTAACATATACATTTCATTTTAATTCTGATTTAGTAAACGATACAATAAATTGAACATACTATAACAATCACTACACGATACAATAAATTGAACACACTGTAACAAATAATTAAAAGTATGGGTCAGTGGGTCGTCTTAGGTGCGGTGGCTTCTTGAAACCTGACATAATAACAAAACAGAAAATAATAAAATAGGCTCAGAGATAAACTCGCGATTCGAAACTTAAGTCCGTTATTTGTTATCTTGTTATAAACTTATTCTGAGGATTACTAAGTACCTAGGTACAATGGCGAAGTTATGTCGTTAGTCCTAATGCTCGCAGCAGTTATTTAACTGTTAATAACAAGTTGTGGGTATTTTATTTATTTTGTTAGAACATAGTTCTGAATCATTGTTTAAATTAGTTTTTGATCCAATACTAGTTATTTTTATAAGGTAGCTTCTCTTATAAATATACGGGAGGCACAATTATTCACAACGTTTTGATCATCCTGATGGCATTTTAGAAACATAACTAGATATTTTCGAAATTTAGAAAAATGGCTATTGGTTTACTTTCTGGTCATCCTTAACGATGGCTGCTTCTTGATGATGTTATGGTGTGATTGGTGACTGCAGACTAAGTCTGGACGGCGAGCGCTGTCTTGAGTTGGTTTGTGTGACTTTTCAGGTTTTTTTTTTTTCCTACTGTCCCTTTCTATAAACGTCCGTTTCCTTATTTCTTTTAAAATCGATATGATTCCGTGGATAATAGTGTGGGTTATTCGTTTGTTTATACTTAAGCTAACTATTAAGATTGTATTGCATAACTGTTTTTTGTCCCAAATAAATAAAATAAAAATAACTAATTCCTGCAGGATAATTGACGGCACAGTTGGCGCAGTGGTTAAGCGATTGACTGTTGCGCTGCGTGTCGCGGGTTCGATTCCCGCACGGAACAAATATCTGTATGACCTACAAGTAGTTGTTCCGGGTCTGGCTGTTTGTGTATGTGAATTTAAATGTTTGTAAAAGCACCCACAATACAGGAGAAATTCCTAGTGTGGGGCAAAGTTAAAAAAAAAAAAAAAAATGCATAACACACTATCAATGGGTTTCATTTTGATAGTTCAACAACATTCATTAGGTACGTTATTTACGTTGTTGAGCAGACACATTTTTCGAACATACCTATGAAGCAATGGATTAGCAATATCTTTCAAAATTATTCAAATTGAAAAGATTGATAGTGTTACGCAATAAGGGTACTGGTCAATCCTCGTTACGTGATGGTGATTTCAACAGCGTCTTACAGGCTATGGTGAGCTGGTCTTTTGCTCGCCTTACCTCTAACGAGTTATATCCGAGGCATCCCAGTAGAAATTTAGTCGGATAGAGGTAAGAGGGTAGTAGGTACTACTCGATACGGCTCGCATCGTGAAGAGGTTCCTGTCTCTGGAGCCCTAACCACCGGTAGCTTGGGCCCTGCTCCCGATACCGGCGGACTACTTTTATTTTTATTTTTAAATGTTTTTTTCATAAAAAATATTTAAAATGTATTTAGTAAGTAAGAAAATAAATAAACGCAATAATACGTTTGCGGGGTAATTTTTTTTAGGCCGCATAGTTTTCGACTTTTGATGAAAAATGTAAAAAAAAAATACCGTCCCCCCCCCCTTATCTCCGAAGTTTGCAAAGAGAAAAATCTGAAATTATTCTATGTGATAGAGGTTTATGTAAAGATTACAGGAAAAATAAAACGAAGTCTCTAAATAGCACACTTATTCAGAAATCATCAACAACAGTTACATTAGTTCCACTATCGGTCAAGAGATGGCGCTGACATAACACTTCAATGTTCTACACCAGTGCACAGTGTTAATTCTCTGATGAATATAGGCCTCGCCGATGAAAATTTAAAAACATAATATGATGGTATGGAACCCTCGGTGCGCGAGTCCGACTCGCCTTTGCCTGGTTTTTTTTTAATATGCGTGCCATGACGCATCATTGAAGTTATAAAAATATTTGAAAATAATTAAAATTGTTATCATGATTTTTCGTAATTTTAAGGGGTCGTTTCGTAGTTTTATATCTTTTAATAACTTTCAACTTCATGGAGTATTCATTAATATAAATAAATTAATTTAGGAAGGTAGTTAGGAAGTATTCCTCGAGTAAAGTCCGTGTAATAAATATTATTATAAAAGTGCTTGGACTCTTCGCAGATATATAATTATACTTCAGTATAATAGATATAAATAGTCTTTCACTTTATAACTTAATTATTACTATCTTTGAAAACAATTATTAAGTTTTTCAGTGTTACAGCTTCTTAAAGTTAAAAGAAATACCTACCCAAATTAAGATAATTGTTGTAATATTATTATCTAGGCACCACATCAATACAATTATTTCATGGTTTTAACCGTTTTGGCTATAAATGGGAACATTCGTTTTTTTACACACACAAACAAATAAACTGTCACCATGCCACCACACCACCTCCGTTCCATCGTAGGTAAAAATAGCGTCAGATTTAAAATCTAGGTAAAAATAAATTTCGTTTCCCTCAGCAAAATCATTCTGTTACCGTAAATAGATGTTCAACATTTGTCGCCTGTTACATACATCGTTTATTAGCCACCGTTTAAAGCGCTGGCGACGACGCTTGTCACGTACTCACGTCACACAATAAAAACTGTCACGCTGTTGTTTATAATGGTTATAATAACTGTGTAAAGTTCAAACTCAAACTCAAACTCAAAGCATTTATTTCAATTAAACCATTTTACAGGCACTTTTGAATTGTCAAGAAGTAGGTCAGTCAGAAAAATGTGAAGCTAGTTGCCCATTCCAAAGCGTAGGTACCTATGGAGAAGAACGGACAAGAAACTCCATGGACACTCTTTTCAGTCTCCTTTACACTTTTACCATAAATAGATGTTCAACATTTGTCGTCTGTTACATACTTCGTTTATTAGCCACCGTGTAAAGCGCTGGCGACGAAGCTTGTCACGTACTCACGTCACACAATAAAAACTGTCACGCTGTTGTTTATAATGGTTATAATAACTGTGTAAAGTTGTATCTTGAAGTCTCCTTTACACTTTTACCATAAATAGATGTTCAACATTTGTCGTCTGTTACATACTTCGTTTATTAGCCACCGTGTAAAGCGCTGGCGACGAAGCTTGTCACGTACTCACGTCACACAATAAAAACTGTCATGCTGTTGTATAAAATGTTCATAATCACTGTGTAAAGTTGTATCTTGAAGTCTCCTTTACAGTTTTGTTCCAATATGGTAACACAGTCTTTGTGAGAGAGCTCGTCCGAGGAAGTACTGCCACCATATAATATTTCTGCTGTATTCCCGTTTGTAGAATTTGTTATAAAACTAAGACTTTTCATATATTTTGTCTCTGAGATACCAAAGCTTCTGCAAATCAGGGATGCCTCTGGTATTGGCTTCATACTTTGTAATCTATACTATAAAGTTGAAGAGTTTTTTTTTTGTTTTTTGTTAACCAAAAATTACCTTAAGGATTTGAAAAAATCTTTTGCATTTAATTTTCCAATTCTTGAGGAAGTTGCTATTTAACATCACGCTATGACCCTTAGTAGCCGTGCAAAGAGAAAAAAACATCAAGAAACGAAAAACGAAGTAATAGCGCCGGACTGGCGATGCGATGCGACGGGGTGGGTCGGGGGAACAAGAAATTTCACGTGAACGAAGTCGCGGGCAAAAGCTAGTACATTATATTATTTCTACTCTTGTTATTTCTGCTATTTCTGTCATGTTAAGTTAGTTAGTTAAATAAGTATACTGTATTTTACCAATTTTTGTTTTTTGAGTAAATATTTAAGTGTTGTTATTATTTACTATTATTGCAGATGCCCATGGCTAGTCTGTCATATAATAACTTTAATAAACCCGGATAAAACCAAATCTTTCATTGAAATTAATTCAAAATGTTCCAAGAACTTCATATTCCTCGTAAACAAAACATGCAACTGAAGTCGTAAATTCTACATCAACTAACACAAAGACGTACAAATATTTACGGAACACTGCAGCGTGAAACCGCACGTCATTTATTAGTCACGGCGCGGAGCGTTGCGGACGCGCACGTCACGTCACACAAATAACGTTGTCACGCTGTTGCACTCGGTGATGTCATGTTACTGTTTATTTAACAGAGAGATCCGTTGTAAACTTGTAATTGTTTTCGTTTACTTGATGTTGTAAAGTAATTCATTTATTAATGTTTTTTTAATAATGCACTACGATTAGGCACGTGTCACCCCTGTTGTACTTAAGATGTTATTTTATCATGTTAGTTGATGATAACTTGATGTTGTTATTTCGTCCTTTATTAAGGGTCATACAGGACCTAAACACAAAAAATGTTAGTTTTAGAAACAATAAAATTATATGATCGACTACAGTAAACAAAATCAGGAAAATATATGATATTCTTCAGGATATATGATAGGTAGGTAGTGTGTTGAAAACAAAATACAACTAATTTGATATGATTGAAAAAAATCATGAAGATACCTTTTAAAACTTTCTTTTTGCAATAAAAACCATACTAATATACATACAATCGTTCTGATTTTTTGTCAGATTATTCTACAAGCAACATACTAAAACACTAGTGTTTTAATTTTTTAGTCCAAACAATAGATATTTTGTTAATAGATAATAAATTGCTTCATATTTTGCAATAAATTACCAGGGTTGTGTCATCGCGCTTCTCTTTCTTTTCTTGCAGTCCCTTAATACATTCACACAAAAAGTCTATTCGTAAATTAGAACTTCCTCTTCCTTAATATGAATTACAATATTACTTAATATAAAAATGGAGGGTCCTCAATAATAATATTTGACCTAATTGTCTTTATAATTGAATTATTAATTTTAATTGTACTTAGTGCGTGGTCCCGTTTCTCAATAGTGAAGGGCAATTTTTATTCAAGACAATCACAACCTATCACAGCGTTTGGTTCGGATAATAAGTCTTGATTTAAAAGAAATAAAATTTTATTGAATTAAAGATTCTTCTTCTATGTCAACAAAGACTCAGATCTATAAATGTTACATACTGTACTTGTTACTTTGGCCAAGCGTTAGACGCAGCGCACACTATGCGACATGTGACATGCAACTGTGACATCTTGGTGACTAGACACAACGACAGGCTCCGGCCGACCATTTTCATATAAAGGTGCATCCAGACAGTGCGAGGTATGCGCCGCAAATAATTTTTTATATGAGGCTGAGGCATCTAACATATAAAAAGAATAATTTGGGGCGCATGCCTCGCACTGTCTGGATGCATCTTAAGCTAGCGAAGTCGCACACTCTTGCTTTTTGTCGCAGCGACTAAACGCACGTTCCACGCACACACACGACGACAGTGGCATCAGGTCAGTGTCAGTCTAACAGCGCAGAGTTTGGAAGTTAGCGGTGTGAAAATTCAACAGTGTGTTTTTGACGTGCTGGGATACGATCTATCGGATTTTCGACGCTCGGCTCAACACTGAGAGGTGAAAATCCAGTGCGCGATAAAATCCCTTCGCGATATTTTGACGTATTTGCGTACGTGGGTTTAAAACTTTGAAACTGAAGAATAAGTGCTATTCAGGGGGCCTAAAAAGGCCATTTTGGAGAATCATAAAAGGATAACATTATGAATCGTAATATAGTGAAGACAGTCCGTGTTTTTCTTTTTTTCGCTGCACTACGTAGGTAGGTATAATCAAAGAGATTGAGGTTGGATTTGGATCGGATTGATTGGAATTTTAGTACAGACAAAAAAACAAAACTGAAAAATGCTTCACCGATGGGATTTGATACGATTAACATAGCGGTTAACTGTCCATTATGTTATCATTTTATAATTCTGCCAAAGTGGCCTTTTTAGGCCCCCTGAAGTCTTCGTTTTGATATCATAAGAAATGTTAGAATTTACTTATCCTGATAAAATCTCGATAAACAGTACCTATTTAGGAGCTTGTATTGAGGATTATTTAATAACCACGAAACTATAGAAAAATAAATCTAAAATCTTCTCAGAAGTGGCTTTTGAGGAAATCATTTAAGTCTCTTAGATATTTTCGCACAAAGGAATCAAAGTATTCCTCTCCATCAAAATAACCTATTTATTAATAGAAAAATGTTGTATATATGTATTTTCATTGAAATGAATACTTTACCTTTGAAAACACTTTGAAAGGAAACATTAATACCGTAGAGACTGATATAATTTGAAGTTAATTGTCAATTAATGTTATTAATGTTTGACTTTACTGAGTAAATAATCCTATCTGTGAATCTCTCAGTAAAGTTGGCAGGCAGTCAATTTAACGTGTTTACTGTTTATCGCTAAGCCTCAATGGCGGTTTTCCGTTGCTAAGGTATAGTATTTTTTTGTCTCACGTAGCAACGGGTGCTTTCCTTGTGGTTACCAAGTAGGTACAGACGCCAGCAGGTCAACCTACCCGAAACTGTCAGATTTTCCCAATCAACCTTGAACCTTATGCTTTAGCAATAAAGTCGAAAATCCATTAAAGAAATCTGACAGATTGTAGTAACTTGATGTGCTGGCGTCCGTACCTATACAAGCACGCTGTGAATATGTGTGTAAGCGCAGGAGCTCCCGGGACGCATGAAGCCATTATCTGTGTATGAATCTAGGCGTTGAGTCATGTTTTGAATTTTCTAACGGACAAAGCTGTTACGAACTAACTACTTAATGCCGAAAACATATGTTCTTCTAAAACAATAGCTTTCTTAAGATTTTTAGAAACCAGCTTAACACGTTAGCTGCGGCAAAAAATCATTAACTTTCATCTGGTGCGGTGGCGGTCGAAATGCACATCCATCGACCTTTTTGACAGTACGTATCAGTCCTTTTTGACCTGACACCATAAGGATAGATTAAAGCGCTATAACTTTGCGAATACATGGTGTACACTGTTTTTTTTTAGACTGTCAAAATGATCCTGAACCCGGTTTCTTTACGTTCGTTTCGCCCTTGGATCTGCCAAACAGGAAATGAGAAATCAACCAAGGAAAGTGTCAGGCCGATAACGACCGATTCCCCACTAGAAAGTACTTTTTTATAGTGATGGGACAGACAAAAATATAGGGTTATCGAAAATAAAAAAGAATTATAAGAAATAAAAAAGTGTGTATTTAGTAAATCACTAAGTCAGACAGGAACAGTAAACTAATTTGGTACGTGTCTTTCTTCGCAAAGAGATTGATTGCGGTTGCAAAATGTAAAAAAAAAAATTAACTTTCTTTTTTACTTCTTTGCACTCTATTGCCTGTCGTAGCTTTTCATAGCACCGTGCACAATTTATTTTCTTAGGACCTTTTTCGTTACGCCATACTTAAACACCTGTCGATAAAAAATTACACGCCACGTACTATCTTGTAGAGAGCACAACACTGACTGGCGGCTCGGCGCATGCGCGCGCGCTCCGTGCGGCATCAGGTCGGCAACGGTCATATACCACAATAGGCCCGCCGCCGCCTACATTTGTAACCACGAGCGGAAATCTATATTTGTTTCTTTCGAACTCCTACAAATACCGAAGATGACGTTCCGCACCAGCGAAAAAGATATAGTTTTGACCGTGCGCACCAGCGCTAAGTTCCGCGTCGCGGGCTGATTTTGTGTGATCCGCAGTGAACGTGTTAATTTCTACTGTTGGTTATATTAAAATTTTAATTTTAATGAAAATAACTACCTACGTACAGGTTGGTCCGCACGGGCGCTTTTTTTTTTGCGGATAGGAAATCATCTAATGACCCCTCCCGCTCTGGGTGGAGCGGAAGGGAGTGACAGGCTCTTACTGACTAAAACCCACCCCTGTTCCTTCCTTAGCCCTTTATGTTACGGGCCAACGGTAACCCTTGCGGACAATCTCGCTGACCCGGCAGGCTTCGGCCCTAAGGTGGCCCCTCCTCGATGCTGACATCTCTTTGAGGCGCGCGTGGAAACGTACGCGCCGTCCGGCACGGGCCTGGTTCTGGTCGGACGGTGAGCTACCCGTTACTCACTGCCCGCAGGCCTGCGCCTACGGTGGCCGGGAGTCGTCACGAGGCTCCCGACGTCCGGAGCGTCTCCCGCGGCGGCTGGGACGGGAGGCTCTCTTCATGAGCCGTCCCGCCATCTCAAAATCGGTCAAGCCGTTTCGGAGGAGTTGGATAACACACTCTGACAATACGAGATTTTTATACAAGGTGTTACGTTAAATGCGCAAAACCTCTTAAGGGGTCATTGTTGCTCATCATTATGAGCAACTTTTACTATGAGACCCAAGCTAAAATCTCGAAAAAAAATCAGTTGTTCTCTACATTTATGCTCGCATAACTCGTCAAGATGTACTAAACAGCTGATTTCTTTTTTGCGATTTCTAGTTTGGTCCCATAGCAAAAGTTGTTTTATTACTTATTTTATAAATAAATCAATTGCCTTTCGTTAGTCTCGCAAAAACTCGAAAATAGCTCGACCGATTCTGATGAAACTTTGGCATTTGGTGTGTGCGCCGGAGAAGGTTTCAAATGAAAAAAAAAATATTAAGGGCAGGGCAGTAGCTATCCACCAACCCGCACTGGGCCCGCGTGGTGGATTACGGCCCAACTCCCTCTCATTGAGAGGAGGCCAGTGTCCCAGTAGTGGGAACATTATAGGCTGATGATGATTAGCTAGTTTAAGATAGTTTTTATATTCAAATTGTATTTTTAACGTACGAACGTAATAAAAATCCAAACGAGTTGGGATTGATTTCGGACGTCGGAACTATACGCACGTACGGTACACGCACAACTAGCTCGCACCTAGCGTGCTAGGTAACACAGTACTTGGAGGGTCGGGATAGATCGAGCGTATTCGTATGTGTTCGTACGAGTTAAATTCGTACGAAAACGCATCTAAAGTGCGGTCGGCCTTACTCGTAAAAGCGGCATGACAGATTTACACACACTCGTACTCCTCCGGGGCTAATTGGGCACCGATTAATGTAAACTTACAGTTCAAAGTGAGAGTGTCTGGGGGAAGCTACAAACCGTTTAGTTACCTATGTTAACAGCTGATGTAATTTTAGTACCAAGTTGTCTAAGAGTTTCTTGGCACAAGCTGGCTCCATTATGGTAATTAGTGTGCTTTTGTTAAGGGATTTGTGATGGCTGTGGTTTTGTGTGTAGGGAGGTTTTTATGTGGACTCTGGTTAGCAACATACCTCTGTATTACAAGAAGAATATGACAAAACACTTTACGGCAAAATGGTTTTAATGCACAAAAATGCGTACAAACTAATACGCGTGTTTTGCGTTTAACTAATTGACCTTGAAATTGGCAATACCATCTGTTAGGGCAGAGCAGAGATGGCCCAGTGAGAGCAGTAGTGGCCCAGTGGTAATGGCTAGGTCGTAGGTTCGAACCTTGACAGGCGCTTTACTTAGTGTAAATTATTTCAACACCACTGCTCTCAAAACGGTGAAGGAAAACATCGCGAGGAAACTGGCATGTCCTAAAGAAAAAAAAATCTAAGTCATATGACATCCACTAACCCGCACTGGGCCCGCGTGGTGGATTACGGCCCATTCCCTCTCACCTAGAGAAGGCCTGTGTCCCAGAAGTAGAAACATTCTAGGCAGATTATGCTTACCGATATAAGAGTTCAGTGCAATAACTTACTCATGGTTTTACGTCATGAAATTTTTATCGTGAATATGCTGCCATAATATGGAAATATTGCCATCCACAATACTGAGTTCCCAAAGACCAGAGTTTGTTGCTCCTGCTCTTCATTGCATAAGCATAATCAGACAATAATGTACCCACTTCTTTGTCACAGGCCTCCTCTGTTCGAGAGGGAGTGAACTGTATAACTAATCTACCACGCGACCCCAGTGCGGGTTGGTAGATGTCACATGTCTTCGAATTTTTGATTCTAGGACAATCAAATGGCTCGTCACCATCTTTCCTTCACCGTTTTGAGAGCAGTGGTGATGATATAATTTAAACAAAGTAAAGCGCCTGTCTGGGTTCGCTCTTATTGAATCATCTTTTCTAACAAAACAACCATTAAAGAATTGGCTAGAATATTCCTTTTCTAAACTATGACTTTACTAAACCTAGAATATAATCAGATACTAATACATTCAACCAAGTAAACGCCCACAGAGTAATTACAGATAAGCAGGTGGCCCGCGAAATTCAAATTTTCTTACGTTTTTTGCAATTTGCTGGTCAGTATTAAGTTGTATGTTGATTAAAATATGATTCGCGGTCGTAACAAATATGTATTTACAGAATTATAATCATTATGACCTTATTTTTTACATTGTCAAATAGCCTATTATAGTCATTAAAGTCATCAACACAACTCTCTAAGACCATGTAATCCCCAAATGTCAAGATTTCATGAAATAGTCATTCTTGGGGATTACATGGTCTTAGAGAGTTGTGTTGATGACTTTAATGATTATAATTCTGTAAATACATATTTGTTACGGCCGCGAATCATATTTTAATCAACGTACAACTTAATACTGACCAGCAAATTGCAAAAAACCTAAAAAAAATTGAATTTCGCGGGCTACCCTGGCGCTTTCGCCTTAAATCCATGAAATACAGACCGATACGTCATTGGAGTAGTTATAAAATTTGAATAATAACTGTGTTATTCTACAGCTAATAGATTTGTTATTGTATAAGTTTACATACATTATTATAAGTACGGGTTGGAGGAATAGGAGGAGTATTGCTATTAGTTGATATTATCCAATAGTTTTGTTGACCGATTGATAGTTTCAGCAATGTCCGGTCGTTTGAAAAGTATACGTAAACGCAAACGGAAGGTTTAAATAACGAAATTCCTTGTCGAATGAATATGTTATCTTTAATAAATAAACACAGAGACGTAGAGTAAAAAAAAATGGCACTGACTTTTATGATGATAGATTGTACGCCAGCACATCAGGCTACCCGAAACTGTCAAATTTTCCTAATCAACTTTTAACCTAATGCTTTTAGCGATAAAGTTGAAAATCTATTAAAGAAATTTGATAAATTGTAGTAGCTTGATGTGCTGGCGTCTATACATGCTATTTGCTAGACTACTACTATTACTACTACTATTATACTATTACTGTTTACTTATAAAATTCGAAACTAATATTATCTAAAGAAATTATTACATTTTTTGTATGTTTGCTTGTTACGCTTTCCCGCTAAAACGGCTAAACGGATTTGAATGAAATTTGGAACATGGGTATACCATTATCTCGACTAGGACTAAGATACTTTTTATCCCGATATTTCCACGAGATCGAGACTCCTGCGGGTGAAACCGCAGGGCGATGCTAGCATTTAATATTTTTGTAGAAACAGTAAAAATATATTCAATAAAATTCCAATGAAAACCAGAAAATAACACAACATTATAATTCAACAAAAGAAATTATATCCTTGTGAAACAAACAGTTTTAATCACAAGTCTTGTACTTAGCAATGTCCACTTTTTGTTCCTGAAGAAACTTGTGCTAATAATGACGAAAGTTGGAAACTAGCACAAGTGGTAGGTACTCTGAAACTGTAACAGATATCTTTTTGAGTAAATATAATAACTTCTTGCTGCAATAGTTACCATCAAAGGATGAATTATTTTGTGAGTTAGTTCGCTAGAACTTAGAACCGTCCCGAAATTATTAATCAAGAAAGTTATTCGGGATGCTAAGAACTTGGCTTTTGTAACTAACGAATACAATTTTCAGGTTTTTTGGAAAATCACTAGTTGTAATATAATTATGTTAATTCATTATTATTAATTTTTTTGCTGAATGGGCTCTTGACGTCGATCACGCCTAATGGAAAGCGATGGATGAGGTCTATGATGGAACAAGCGTGCTCAGAAGATGCTTAAGGCACTGGAACTCCCATGCATAGACGAAACACAGCAGGCTGCTTGAGTCTGGTGGGAGCGTGGTCGCAAACCAGGTGGGCGTTAGCCCTCCCACCGCAAGGGAAAAATTGGCCAGTCAAATAAGGTGTTGGGTGTGACTGTCCAGGATGCGCCGAGCGCTTGGTTCAGTTGAGTAACTGGCGGAACAAACTGCGCTACACGAGGAGGCTTCTTCATGCATCCCAAAAATATTACATAATTATGTTTTTTAAAAGCTAAATGTCGATAAAAACTCCCGAGTATAATGATAGAACCGGTCGAAGTGACGATCCTTAAGAAAGGCCTATTCCAGCAGGGGACTTCTTTCGACTGAAATGATGATGACGATGAAGCCGTTCCCGTTTCCTATCATTGACCATCACACGCCAACCACATTCATACAGAGTACTTAGACACGCGGTACATCAAATTCTAGTTATTTATAACCACTTCAATAAACTAAAAACATCCCTAATCACCAGTAGAGGCACTAATTACTAGTGTACTCTACCAATTTAGAGTGATTAGTGGAACGAGTTGAAACTACACGCCACGTCGACAGTTGTTCGTAGTTGTTGTTACTAACTATTAATACGGGTGGAACGATATTAAATTGTGACGTGTGTGGATTGTTAATACAGGTACCTATTATGCCGTCCGTTAAGGGGAAAGCGCCCGGGTGGCCTGCAAAATTAAAATTAATTGATATTTCATGAAATAGTCATTCAATAGGGTTAGATGAACTTAGGAATGCATTGATGATTTTAATGATTATAATTCTGTATATACATACTTGTTACGGTTGCGAATTACATTTTATTCAAGATACCACCTGACACTGACCTGCAAATTGCAAAAAATTTAACAAACAATTGAATTTCGCAAGCCTTCGTGTCGTAGTCGTAAGCGCGACTGCTGTCCTGTCCTAAGTGGCAGAGGGCAATTGCTCGCAGAACAGATGGCCGATGGGGCCGAAAGGTTCTGCAGTGGCGACCGCGTACCGGAAGACGTAGCTTTGGAAGGCCTCCCACAAGGTGGTGCGACGACCTTGTGAAGGCCGCAGGAACCCGTTGGGTGCGAGAAGCACGGAACCGGTCGAAGTGGAGGTGCTTGGGGAAGGCCTATATCCAGCAGTGGGCGTCTTTTGGCTGAAATGATGATGGGATGGCTAGTTTCCGCTGAGATTGGCTTCCCTGGCCGAAATTTGGTCTGGAGGACTATTATTTATTTATTAATACATCCCATTCCGATTTTGGCTACGGTGACTGTTTTAGTTTCTGACGACTATGGATTACGAGTTTGTGCTCTGATGTGGCTAATATTTATCTATCTTGGCTGTAAAGGTACGTGCACAGTGCGGACAGTTATCTACGTGTAATGTAATATTTATAATGGTATTAGAACTACATTCGTAAACTACGTACCTAGTGGGGGAGACGTAGTGGCTATGCAGTGATGTTGCTTTCTGATATTGTTTTGTATATTTGGGGATATCACATAGAATATTTTTTGCAAGAATCAATGTATGTATAAAAGCTTCAATTCATGGATTGTAACGTTAATTCAAAGCGGCGTCACGGCTTCGGCGGATTTATTTGGCTTCGTATACAGCACCGGTTGATGTCACCACGTCAACGCCGGCTGTCGTTGAAAACCAGCGCTGGGGCTCTGTCTCGCGTAGGGTCGTACGTAGCATTATGCTGAGCGATGGCCGTTTTGAGTGCGATGCATGTTTTCCCCCAACTTGTCATTTTTGTGTTTGTTTCTGCAGCACGTTTTCCGCATCTAAATGCAGGTATTTTCTTTCTTTCTTTTCTTTAAAAAATCAACGAATGAAAGAAGCTGTTTTTTTATCAGAATGTAGACGTACTTTTTTTATTTTTTTTGTTTAGCCTATCCAGCCCACTGCTGGGCAAAGGCCTCCCCCAAGTCCTTCCAGGAACTCTTTTCCTGCGCCACCTCGAACCAGCCCTCGCGGTACGCGTCCAGGTCATCTCGCCACCGCTTTCTGGGTCGTCCTCGGCGGCGCCGTCCATCTTCAGACGTACTTATATCTACATAAATAAATAAACCTGTATGTTCGTATTTTATATTTAAACATTCGTATAATTAGTTACACAGCAGGTTTACCTTGAAACAACAAAAATTGTTTTTCCAACAACTTTATGGAGAAATTTTAAATAACTTCAGTTTCAGCTCCTGAAATTACAACGAATCGGAACAAAGTTCTAATAACAAGGCGGCGTACCAAACCAACCTAACATATAATTCAATCATAAGTTTGTGAAGCCACAGTCTCGTCAAAGGTTTATAACCGCAGAATCTACCTATAGGTGCAATTTCAAAAAGTATTTATTGGCTTTATCAATTAAACTTTTTTTTAAATATACCAAAGGATACTGGGGAGGGGTATCGACTACCAAGGGGTATCGTATTACCCAGTAGCTAACTGGGTTTTCCTCGTCGCCTTTTAACAGATATTTTATTTAATATACTTATTTTATAATTTATGTACACGTGTTTTAATATTTTTTACTAATCGTTTGAAAGTGTGCAGTCACGAGCATAAGTATGTCTACACTTGGCTTTATTCAAAGGCTAATTTCTTCTTTATTTTTGAATGAAATTGTATGTTATTACGAACATAGTATTTTCGAACCTATAGGTTTATGTAAAGTGTCGTATTTCAACTTTGCATTCGTTATTTCGTGAAAAAATCACAATTGAAAGTTGCCAAGTGTTGACATATTAGTGCTCGTGACTGTACACACGGCCCATTTGGGTCAGCGTATAAAGTTCTGCGATAACCTCCAAATACTTGGCGTTTTAGTACCAAGTACATTGTTCTAAACGTTGTTTTGAATATAATGTGGAATACCACATTCATACAAACAAACACGTTACATATTTACCCCAAACGCCTGTAATAACAGGCGTTTGGGGTAAATATGTAACGTGTTTGTTTTGAATATTTATTATATTAGAAGACGTGTGTGTGTTTTTAATGGGTACAAAAAGGAGGTGTATTCCACTTAGAGCAACGATTTCAGCTACACGTGAGCGAATGGCACCTAATCTATTCCACTTATGGCACCGAAACAAAATTCGGTGCTGTTCGGTGGAATAGTTACATTTTATTCCAAGCGGCCAATACAATGCGGTTCTCGATGTTTCTTTTTTTTTACGTAAACCTCATACTTATCTCTTTTGTTTAGAAATATTGTATTAACTACCTATTCCATTACAGAATACAATAAAGTCTCCCGTAATATACTCGGAAATCATGAATAATAATAACTACGAAATATATTGAACATAAAACGAGTTGAAGTGCTTTTGTTGCCCCTTCAGTTCAATATTCACTATTTGTGGACCCTGTGGAATTTGATTTTGGTCATTTCTTTTATTTTTGATGAAAACTTTTTGATAAACGATTTATTTTCTGTAAGTAGGTTTGTAAAAACACTTTTTCACGTCAATATTTTTTTTTTTGTTAAACCTTTGCTTGTCGGAGATAAGTAAGCACCCTGCCCAGTAGTTTACTAGATTAGATAGGTGAATACTTATATTCGTTCAACGACAGTCCTTGTTACGACTTTTCGTCAGTTATCGATCGCAAAAAGTCGTTACATAATCAGCCTTTAATGTTCCCACGGCTAGAGCACTGGCCTAGTTTCTTCGAGAGGGAGTGAGCTGTAATCTACCACGCGGGCAAAGTGCGGGTTGGTAGATGTCCCATGTCTTCGAATTTTGTACTCTATGACATGTTGGTTTCCTCACGATGTTTCCCTTCACCGTTTTGAGAAAGTCGCTGTTAAGCCTAGGTATATTAGTAAAGAATTTCTCGTAAAATTCGACCAATAATTACCTATATTCTCATTATTTTACAAAAGAAAAATCCAAAATAAACAGATCAGACTGACATTTCTTTAAAGTTGTAAGTAGCCTGAAAATTATGACACAATTGATCTTAGGGTAGCAACAAGGATTATTTAAAAAATCTTTTACAAAGTCTATACAAAAATACCGCTGCCAGGTGCTAATGGCCCTTCGACAGAATTACAAACCAAACAAAAAAAGGTAGATACCTAAATAAATTAAACACAATATAATTTACGTATATTAGAAAGCCTCTCCGAACAAAAACATTTAGAAGGACCAGTGAGCTTGTCCGAATTTGTTAATAAGGGTAGAATTAATGAACTTTGATGAACCAAAGGCCGGTAGGTAATATGATTCGATGTATTTTTTCAGGTGAAAACTTCCTTTCACCTTTAAAAACATTTCGTAGAAATTAGTGTCTGATATTTTATAATAATTAATTTACTTAATCAAGTCTGTTCTCTATGTGGGTAGGCAAAAATTTGAAGTCATATGCGCTTGTAGCCATTATATTAATACTATCTTTGCTCTTTTTGAACAACTTACGTATCAAAAGGTTAAAGTCATAATATTTATAAAAATAGAAAACACCGGTTCTATCTTCACTTATTCATTGAAACCGTCGCACACTCTTATTCACCATTTCTGTTTCCGTTTCATTCAAATTTGAAAAACGTGTACTTGCCACACACCTATCTGAAAATAAGAACGCGTTTGTAATATTTACTTATTCGGAATTTAAAACGTCTTTCTGTGACCTTATAGACTAGCAGCATGTGTGTCATCATCATCTGCCTAGCCTTTTCCCAACTATGTTGGGGTCAGCTTCCAGTCTAACCGGATGCAACTGAATACCAGTAGTTTACATGGAGCGACTGCCTATCTGACCTCCACAACCCAGTTACTGGGTAATACGATACCCCTTGGGAAGACTAATTGTCAGATTTTCGTGCTTCTGACGACCCGTAACGACTGTGAAAGATCCACGAATGACAGCCGGGACCAACGGCTTAACGTGCTTTCCGAGGCACGGTAATGAGGCACGGTATGTAAAGATGGTCACATAGATTTCCCATCTATGGACCAAGCGTAGCTTAACCTGATCGATCGACCCGTGCGGCTGATATTACTTGGCCACAAACCCCATAACCAATATACATATTTATTTAATAGGTACCAAAATTAATTTCCTAACTCTGCCAGTGAGACGCAAAGTTACAAGGGTATGGCAACCCGCTGCATTAGATGTTTCACATCAAAAAGTTTATGGCAGCGTTTACACCAAGCGTATAGTCGGCCGCTGATTATGAAAATGTGTGAAAAACAAGCAGTGGTGGCCCAGTGGTCACGGACACGACTTACGAGTTGTAGGTCGTAGGTTCGAACCCAGAAACGCGCTTTACTTTGTGTAAATTATATCATCACCACTGCTCTCAAAACGGTGAAGGAAAACATCGTGAGGAAACCGGCATGTCCTAGAACCAAAAATTCGAAGACATGTGACATCTACCAACCCGCACTGGGCAGGCGTGGTGGATTACGGCCCACTCCCTCTCATTGAGAGGAGGCCTGTGTCCCAGCAGTGGGAACATTATAGGCTGATTACGATGAAAAACAAAGGACAGTTTGTAGGCGGCTGAGGTTGTTTTATTTTATACTGTAAAGTTGGCGGCCGATTATACGCTTTGATCTGAACGCGGCCTTAGGGTCGAACTTAGAACCTCTTCCTTCGAGGTTTTTGATAGTCAATAATAAATTGCTACGTAGAATTCCCAATAGATATACCTGGATAGATAGATAAACCATTTATTTGGCGCACACAAAAAGACATACTGAAGTACATAAAGATATACTGAAGCTTCAATGGTTACAAAGTCTAACGAACTAGGTAGCTATATACTAGAGAAAAGGTTTTCCGGTCCAATTTTCTGCAACGGAACAGCCTTTTACCTTCCTGAGCCCTTAAGCTAGTTGCACCTTTTCGCTCGACCAAGCGCATTAATTCTTTTTGTCCCAGCCATCTGTGTCCAGCCTTACCAACATTTTCTTCGACGAAAAAACGAATTTATAATGACGCAATGAAAAGACGCTTCATGGAAAAATGATTTTTGTTTGTTTAGTTTTTGTTTTTTTTTCTTATTTGTAATTGAATACCGTCTTTCCAGCCTCTTGGTGCGTCTACAAATACAAATTATCTTTTAATGGTTTAATTAATCGTCAATTTTGTACTTTTCTACATCGTTCGCTTGTCTTTATTAAGTCATCAGTCATTATGGGGCTATGTTTTTTTTTTATTTTCGTTTTCGTCCAAGTAACTTAAACAAAATTAAAAAAATATACGGGGCATAATTAGATACTTGGTACCTTTAAGTATCCAATAATGCCCCGTAATTTAAAAAAAAGAAAAAGTAACAGGACTCTCAAAAAGGAGCGATTATTTAATGGTAATCAGCTGACTAGCGTTCTTGTATCGACTTCTTTTGGAACGCAGATGCAACTGAATAATATTATTTTACTTATAGTGGCTTTCCTTTTGAGCCACAAGCACGACCCAATTTCTCGTACAACCGGATTACAAAGGGCTTCTGCCGCAGCCTTTATATAGCTCTGTAGGGGTTAGGACCATACATTTCTATGGTTCGGACACTCAAAATACTGACATCTGAATGCCATGGAATACTAACAAAAAAGATACTTGAATTTGTGCACCAGCATGAGTCTATAGTTTTTATTCTTCGATATATTTTCAAATGTGACCCCAACCCGCGAAACTTAGCGTGTCACCTTGACATTTCTTCTTCTTTGCGTGTCAATGGCAAAAATAATAACACGAACCAAATATAGTTTTTTAAATTTGTTTTGCCCAAAATTCCGCAACGCGGATACTGTTCGCTGACGCAGCCTACATCTTGACACTCTGACAGATCGACAGACAGGCAACAAAAATCATTATTTTCCGTTTTCCGTGGGTAGAAAAACGGAAAATAGCCCGTAAAAAATCTGGTAATACCAAAGTTTTCACGGCAGCCTACAAACCGTTTATACATAATATAATCGAGGTATCGTCCGCTGGGGCTCGACTGACTTCAAGTTAAAAAGGTCTGAATAGCGGTATCTAACTTATCGACAAGTTAGACAGGCGTGAACTAGTTGGAAGACTGGTTATGTTTCTCTGTGGTTATCTCTGTTGTTTCCAAATATTCCTTGTTGTGGCGAGATACCCATGTTTGTGTGCGGCATGTGCCAAAATTTGTGTGTTTGTGTGTGCGTTCTTACACGTGTCTGATTGTGGGTGTACATGTTTTGGTTGTATTATTTATAAGCAGTAAGCAGGTAATTTAAATTATATTTTACCTTGTAGACCCGATTATAGTTAAATTGGATATCCCATGCTAGAGAGTTAATTTATAAGCGCCAGACTAAAATATATATAGATATAAGTAGATATACATACAAGGTTGCTCATTTACAAAGTGGTTGTTCAAAAAAATATCGAAGGGCGCTTAGTGATCTCCGGCCACCATAGCGAGGGGCGTGCAGGAGGCAAAGTTGGGGTTGTGTCATCGGAACAGCCAGGCCCAAAGAAATGGCACGCAGTGTTCCTGCGCGCTTTTATGGGAGGACGTGCGGTCATGGGATCAGCCTCACTTGGTGATGGGTCCGCCTTGCATAGCGGGTTGATACCAGTCGGGGGTGCGGCGAATGTACAAGTATCTCCCGAGCCCCCGACACATGACAGACTATCATGACCGTGTGGTCATCCTCCCATTATGTCGCGCATATAATACCTACTCTTTTTTATCGTATGTACTTTGTGCGTTCGGCCCGCCTTGCGTAGCGGGTTGATACCAGTCGGGGGTGCGGCGAATGTACAAGTATCTCCCGAGCCCCCGACACATGACAGACTACCATGAAACCGCACAACCAATGGGGTTTCCGTCACCCGTTCGTAACCCTCTGTGCTGCCCAGACGGAGGGTATCAATGAGGATTTTGTCACGGAAAAAAAAAGGAAACTCAAGTTTTTTAAATAAGTTTGTTTGAGGGTAGGTATGTGTTTACATGGCTGAATTGCTCGGAGTGCAGGTGGTTTTTATTAGTGTACTTTAAGGGTGAATGCTGTAAATGTTTGTTTTTACGAGAAAAGTAATATTGTACACGTAGCGAAAAAGTAAATGAACTTTTTGCATTGTTTCAAGAACCTCATAAAAGGGTCTTGGTGAAAAATTGCTAGGCGCCTAAATAAATAAAAAACGGGACCCTATTACTAAGACTCCACTGTCGGTCTGTCCGTCTGTCACCAGGCTGTATCTCATGAACCGTGATAGCTAGACAGTTGAAATTTTCACAGATGATGTATTTCTGTTGCCGCTATAACAACAAATACTATAAACAGAATAAAATAAATATTTAAGGGGGCTCCCATACAACAAACGTGTTTTTTTCGGCGTTTTTGCCTTGTGGTACGGAACCCTTCGTATGCGAGTCCGAGTCGCACTTGGCCAGTTTTTATCAACATTGTACGCAAATCGAAAAGGACGAATATTTAGGAAGTGTTCCGATAGCGTTATTTCTTCAGGCGTTTTTTTAGGCTTCAGGAGATCTTTACGACTTTTGTATTTACGGGAAGGTTTATGTCGAAACATAATCCTATTACCAGCCTTGTCGGGTACCACGTGTGACCTATATTTTTTTGGTTTTACTTTGGAAATTTTTCGGAATACCTTCGATTATTGTTGTGTAGTTGGGTAAAAAAAAAATGCCACTTGGATAATAAGTATGAGGGGCTTGTGGCTAAGTAGTTAATAACAGCCACACGGGTCGATCGATCAGGTTAAGCTACGCTTGCCGTGGTTGGTCAATAGATGGGTGACCACCTTCAAATATAAAAACCCCACCATGCCTCGGAAAGCACATTAAGCCGTTGGTTCCGGCTGTCATTCGTGGATCTTTGACAGTCGTTACGAGTCGTCAGTAGCCCGAATGTCTGACAACCAGTCTTACCAAGGAGTATCATATTACCCAGTAACTGGGTTGTGGAGGTCAGATAGGCAGTCGCTCCATATAAAATACTGGTATTCAGCTGCATCCGGTAAGACTGGAAGCCGACCCCAACATATTTGGGAAAAGGCTAGGCAGATGATGATGACTTAGATAACAAGAGACTTTATTAATTTTAAACGGGACCATTTTTTAGACTCACTATTTATTTAATACTCAATACTCATTTTTTTTATCTTACGCTGTAAACCCAACTCCTGAATTCTTAAAATTCAGAATCTAATTCTTTGGAAATACCTACACATGAAATTACAAAGGACAATATGCAAATCTGACCAATACCTTTCAAAATCGTCTTACGATCACAATCACTCGTAAAAGAGTTACTAGCCTCCAATACAACATTTAAGGTTCCCGTCACTGGTGTCTGAAACTGTATAAAAAGCGGGTGAAACGACCACTGAATAATATATGAGCTAGCGTTTATAGCCATCTGTTCCGGTCGCTGTTTGATTAGTATGACGGAAAGGAATGGGAAGTTATTCAGCTCTGTAAGTTGTTAAAGCACATGTTTTTTTGTCGGCAGAATATAATTGAGGTTAGGTCATGGGGAGGCAGTGGGCAATTTGGAAGGTCTAATAGTCCAGGTAGGTTTTAAAGCATAATAATACGCCTAAACTGAACATTATTGCTTCAATGGTTAAGTGGTTCAATTCCCAGGTCAGGAAAAGTGTAATTGAGTTTTATCATCAGGAATTTCTCCATAGCAGCCCTGAACCTGGATTTGTGTCCGGTCCATAGCAATGGACTTGATCCCCATTACATGGACATTACATTACATGGGTCTTAAACACATCTGGCGAAAAATCTGGCGCAAAATATACTAAACATTTATAACTCGAAAGTTCTGCGAAGCCATTTCCGCCCTTCAATACGTAGATACTAAAAGTTTATATTACAAATAACAATGCGAATAAATTTAACTACGATTCTCTTGCTAATAAACTTTCGATTGGGTGACATTTGACATTGTTTTGTGTTTTGTTGCCTTCAATGTATATAGCAGCACTATAGGTGACCTGCGTATATCGTGGTCCCATCTCGCTACCAACATACACTGTTTAGATCGTGATAAACCTGTTGTTAGAGCAGTGGTGGCCAAGTGGTATCGGCCGCGACTTACGAGTTGTAGGTCGTAGGTTCGAACCCAGACAGGCGCTTTAATTTGTGTAAATTATTTCATCACCACTGCTCTCAAAACGGTGAAGGAAAACATCGTGAGGAAACCGGCATGTCCTAGAACCAAAAATTCGAAGACATGTGACATTTGCCAATCCGCACTGGGCCCGCGTGGTGGATTACGGCCCACTCCCTCTCACCGAGAGGAGGCCAGTGTCCCAGCAGTGGGAACATTATAGGCTGATTATGTAATCCTGTTGACGCCTGTCCAACACGTGATATCGCCATATTGTATTATCATGAGGGATACGGTAAGATTAAGTGAGGCGGACGGATTTCTTGCTAGTCAAAGTTTCTCAGAAATGTTACCGGTTTTACTTCTGCAGAAGATAAAATCCGACGAAATGCAGATTCTGAAGTTGGAAGGGAGAATTGAAAATTGAAGACACTGACTTCAGATGCCCATTATTTTTATCAGTAATGTCTATGCTTTCCCCTTTTCCGTTTACTATTTCTCCGATAGCAATCAGGTCTTCATTTACTCCATTTTTCCTGTTTTGCGCGCATCATATTGTGCCAAGTCCATATCAATTTTTGCTGATCAATTCAACAACGAAGATGGGAGACCAAAATAAACATTACAGCAGACCCTAACTGCACCCTAATTGCATAACACACTATCAATCAGAATCTGAATCATAATGGATTAGCAACATCTTTAAATTTCTAATCTATTGGTTCATTATGTTCGAAAAATTTGCCTGCTCCCCAACGTAAATAACGCAATGAATGTTGTTGAACTGTCAAAATGAAAGTCATTCCTACTGTTAGTGTTTTATGCAATTACCCTGGTGGAGGAGAGTGGCTCGAGATTCTATCAGGAACAATTTCAAAGGAAACAGAGAAGCCCTTTGCGAAAAGGCATGCTGAATTATGAGACCTACTTTAACAACATACATATAACAAAGAAAAATATTCAGAATAAAGAGACTTTGCCTGAAACACAGGTTTAAATAAACCTAGATCAGGCAACGCACTACATTACCTTCAGAGTTTTATTTTTGACTGTAATCTCATATTTCTCATACCATAGTCTATTCAGATTTTTATAATCCTATTAAAGGCCTAGATTAATATATACTACTGAACCATATGTACACTTTTTGTAAACATAATATTTCAATAAATTTTATTTAATTTTTTATTTTATTTACTTTCAATAATAATACCTATGTAATATAATCCATTGTTCTTACTTTTTCAAAGATTTCTAGGGACGTATTTTTCATAAGCAAAAATAAAATTTATAACATAGACTAATAGGTTCGTCTAGCTGAAGGCTGTTATATCCAACATAACATGCTGTCATGAAGTAACATCGACAAATTGAAAATCAATCACGCACCGACCCAATCAGTATCAAAATCAGTACCAGGGCTGACACACTATTAACCTGTATCACGAGAAATTATGTGAATTCGATTAAATTATTTCTAGGTTGAATCTAGAATAATCGGAAATTATATTTTCGAGCCGTTTGGGGTGGAAATCTTCGGGCCGTGGGGTCCGAATGCTCATGGTCTTAAAGAAATTTCGAAACGGCTGGTTGACACTTCCCGTGACCCAAGGGCTGGCTTTTACCTTGGCCAGAGGCTAAGCATCGCCATATAACGTGGTAATGCCGCCAGTCCCTTGGGTACATTACCGGTCTACAGCGATGCGGATGAGTTTTTCGACGCTATTTTTTAGTTTCTGTATAGTTAAGTTAGAATTGAATTTTGTTATTTTTACCTGTAAAAATAAATGAATAATCAGACTATAATGTTCCCACTACGGGACACAGGCCTGCTCAATTTTTTAAAGTGTACCGTAATCTACGCGGGCCCATGTCACATGTCTTCAAATTTTTGGTTCTAGGACATGTCGGTTTCCTCACGATGTTTTCCTTCACCGTTTTGAGAGCAGTGGTGATGAGATAATTTACATAAAGTAAAGCGCCTGTCTGGGTTGGAACCTCGTAACTCGTAAGTCGCGGCCGCTATCACTTGACCATGAGGTCTGACTAATGATATGAAAAGTTTATAAAAAAGTATATCGAGATATAAGACTTACTCCCTCGGCTCCTTTTTGAAGATGATAATAACAACAGGTAAAAGTTTGATTTATTCAGTTCTAGAATAGTTATAAACGATCTCAGTATACCTACGAGGTACGAAATATCTTATATTCCGTACCTAGGCAAGCAAGTTAAATCGTCGTTCCTGATTGTCACACAAATAAATATTCAACAGTCCTGGACAGTCAGAAGCCCGAGAGGATGCTGGATTTATCCTAAGGATATCGGCATTTCCCAATAATTCCATTGTACCTACCTAGAGGTAAGATGGCTGTCACTAGCTTTTCGAATATTCAACTAATAACTTCTGCCCGCGGCTTCGTCCGCGTGGGATTTCTTGTTCCCCCTACTGCCCGCGCAGTAGTACCTTATGTTCTTTTTGACTTTTTTTACTTTTGCCCGGCTCCTAAGGGTCTTAGCGTGATGTTAAATAACCGGGAGGTTATTTAACATCACGCTAAGACTAAACTCCTAAGGGATCAGGAGTTTGACTATCAAGTGCAAAACGAATTTTCCAAATCCGACTGATACCTAATTCCAAAGACTAACGAGTTCAAATAAACAAAAAAAAAAACAAACTCTTCAGCTTTATGATTAGTACCAGCTGCGCCCCGCGGTTTCCGTGTAAATGTCGATCCCGTGGTAATATCGGGATAAAAAGTAGCCTATATGTTAATCCAGGGTGTCAGCTACCTCCATACCAAATTTTATCAAAATTGGTCCAGCCATTTGAGCGTGAAGAAGTAACAAACATATAAACACACACTCACAAACTTTCGCCTTTATAATATTAGTGTGATACTGGTAGACATAGAAGATAGAAGCTGACGCAATGTGGTGCGAAAAAAGGATAATGTCCAACATACTTCTACACAATCCAATCCCAAACAGGTAACCACGCCATAATCGCCAGAAGCCGCTTTTCGCATTCAGTTACAAAATAACCGTCCAGCAACAAAATAAAACCCGACGCACACGAGCGAGTCCGCTGTTAATTTAAGGGGCTTACAGGACTTAAAACTAAAAACGCAAGTTTTAGAAACAATAAAAGTATTTATGATCGACTACAGTAAACAAAATCAGTTAAATATATTATATTCTTCAGGATATAGTGCTAGGTAGATAGTGAGTTGAAAACATAATACAACAAATTTTATACGATAGAAAAAAAACATTAAAGAAAGTTTTTAGAGGTATCCTCTAAAAACTTTATTTTTACAATAAAAACCATACTAATATAATATATTAGTATGGTTTTTATTAATCAGAATGATTGTATGTATATATTATATACATACAATCATTCTGATTATTTGTCAGATTATTCTACAAGAAACATACTAAAATACTAGTGTTTTAATTTTTTTTTTAGTCCAACAATAGATTTTTTGTAATTAAATAATTGCTTCATATTTTGCAATAAATTACCAGCGTTGTGTCATCGCGCTTCTCTTTCTTTTCTATGCAGTCCGACAGTGACCGCGCTAGGCCATGATGGTCATGTAAGCCCCTTAATCTCATACCGTTAAGTCGCTACAAATCACGGGTCTTTACCACCATTTTATTGCGTTTTAGCCACGAAGCTACTTTGCACGTATGTAACTAGGTTAACACTTGGCCCGAGTTGGCTTCATGTTTATGCAAAACTGACTTCCTCAGGACACTGTGAGGGAAAGATAAGCTTTGTATGAATAATAACGGTGTCCGTTTGAATACATTTTCTAATATATTAAGAGGCGTTAAAGTAGTTATGGTTTGTGAGGTGTTTGCTTTTTATCAACCCTAGCAACGGGGTTATTATGGGGTGGTAGTGTTCGACTAGATACGATAATATAACCGTTATCAAAACATGGCCTTTCATGCCAACTTATTATTATATATATTATATATTAAACCTTACGAGGGATGCGATAAGGTAGCCTGTGAAATTCAAATTTACTTACGTTTTTTTGCACTTTGCTGGGCAATATCAGGTTGTATGTTGATTAATATATGATTTTCGAGCGTAACAAGTATATATTTTTAAAACTATAATCAATAAACGCAGCGCAACACGACGCCGACACAGTCATGACTTCGTGCACAATAATTAGTTTTTATATTATTAAAATAAGTATGTTTATGTTACGGTATTTATCTATGGGCCTGCGAAATTTATCAATTCTCGAAATCGCGAAAAAAAAATCAGCTGTTCCCTACATTTTGACGAGTTATATGAACATAAATGTACGGAACAGCTGATTATTTTTCGCGATTTCAGATTTGGTCCCATAGTAAAAGTTGTTCATAATGATGAGTACAATGACCTCTTAAGAGGTTGTTAATGTTTTACCAATAACCCTGTATAGACACCTTGAATACTATGAACGTTCTGACTCTCAAATTCATATTCCTCTACCATTTGCCTAAAAGCCCAAATCGATATCAATGTCTGTAAAATATAATAAGGTACGACACGTTACAAGATAGGAATGAGCAATATGAGCATGTGAAAACGTTGTTATGGGTACGCTTGTTGAATACAAATCGGTGGTGATACCTACCTACGCATGTTCGTACGCAATTATTACAAACGTACTACTAGGGAGAGGAACGGAGCTAATTGAATTCTGTTTTGGTATTCGATTAATCGAATGAGAGACTAATTACTCAGGGTCGTATTTAATAAATCAGAATAGTTTATGAGATAGCTCTGAATAGAATGTGGTTTGGTGTAGTTATTTAGGATACCTACCTACTGGGTTGAAACGAAAAATATTTTAAGGTCTAAATTTGCCAAAGATGTAAACAACAATGGCCGCTCGATGTTTTATTTTAAGTAATGTTTATTTTCGTCTAACTAAACGAATACAAACATGAATTAAAATAAATGTTCTTGTATATCGATTTGATTCAATTTCGAGCGGCCATTGTTGTTTACATCTTTGGAAAATTTAGAAACCTTGGTATATTTATGTGTTTTTTAACATACCGAAACAACTGTTGAGCTACCTGGAAAATAAAACTGATCGCAAAATCATACAGCCACTGCAATAAAGTATGACCTTCAAATGAAAAAAATACTGGCTTTGTACTTGACAAAAACTGTCTCTAACAAACCCAAGAAGAAGACATATAAATTGTGACAGATATCATCCGAAACAACCCAATTTATGTGCTGTGAAATTGTTATTTCCATATAACATGGAAGGGATCGAGTCGTTTAGCATAATTTTGTTTTACCTCCCCCCTTCTCCCAACACGACACGTAATCGCGACGACTGTCAATATTTTTTTGCCAACCCTCATAATATAGTCATGGAAATGCTAATCTTGTTTCCGGTTGTCTGATTTCGGGGTCAACATGTATTAATTAATGTTTGATTACTTTGGAGTTTGCTTGATTCGGTTTCTGGCAGAGAATGGTGTGCAAATGAAGGTTTTGTATAATGTAACTAAGGTCCAAGAGTATAAACAGCGAGCGATATCTTAAGGGGCTTACAGGAACACAAAAAACGCAAGTTTTCGAAACAATAAAAGTATATCATCGACTACAGTAAACAAAATCAGAAATATATATATATGATACTTGTTTCATATTTTGCAATAAAATACCAGGGTTGTGTCATCGCGCTTCTCTTTCTTTTCTGTGCAGTCCGATAGTGACCGCGCTTTAGGTCATGTAAGCCCCTTAATAGCTGACGACTAATGAAAAGGCCAAAAGAAAACTTGAATGACAGTTGATGGTTATACAGAGGTATGAGGAACGGTTCGTTCATCCTTCATAGAAAAGGGAGGATCCTCCGACCAGACAGGTGTTGTGTCTGGTGGGCTACTGTCCGACGATTGATGTCGGCACGTTGTATACAACATAATTTTTAGTATATGCGAAACCCAAAACACGTGTCCTAGTATATTTATGTAAAGAATCTATGTACAAATTTTCAAAACTGTATCATGAAAAATCACAAAGTTATGAGCTTGTTAAGTTACCTGTTTGTCCGTACAAAAACATGCTCGCGCCGCACCGTCTTGCGCTCATTGATAATAGTACCTAGGTACCTAACCGTTCGGCGCGGAGATCGGGTAACCTACTGTCGCTCGGTGTACTGTCGGTCGCAACTTTTAACCTTTTTTAAATATTTTTGGGACAAAATTTTAACATAGGGTAAAAATTATTGGAATCGTTTCAGTTACTTATTCTGAACAAACTATATGCAGGTTTCGCGTATACTAAAAATAACGTTGATGCTAGTCGCCTGGTAAGCTTTTCTTGCATGATGAAAAAGTTTAGCATGGCGTCAGTGTGATGCGTAGTTCGTATGTGGCGATGTAGATGCCGCTGCAGTCACAGCACCACTTTGGAAATGTCTCTTTTCACTATCCCTTAGAAGATCCTTATTAGGCAGACCTGCGGTGCCATTCTGTAAAAATCTCACCGTAAAAACTTAGATGAAGTGAGCGTGGAGTGAGCTGTCAATAGTGTCAATTCCTAGCAAAAACAAACTTACTTCACCAAAGTTTTCACGGTGAGATTTTAAACAGGGGAACTGTATTTTTATTACATTTTTCATCAAAAGTCGAAAATTATGCGGTCCAAAAAAATATAAAAAATGATTGAGAATTTGCAAACTACGCTCTTTCATATGATACCTCGCATGCCCTAGTAACCCCACTTCGAATTTTTCAGACCCCCCTTTAGTCCCTGTTGCAAAAAATTTACATATATTTTTACAGACAGACAGACAGAAAGAATTAGTCTCACCATAAGGGTTCCGTTTTTACCATTTTGGTACGGAACCCTAAAAAGAATCGCTTCATCAGTGAAATTCGATTTAAAATTAAAAGTATCGATTGCTCTTGTCGGTAACATCACTACCAATTATTATTACGTCACAAACGCCCTCACCGATGTCAAAGTGAACGCTACTGAATTTACGTGCTATGAAATTATTATTATTTTCAATATTAGGGTGCGATCAGAGGCCTATTTACCTTCGACTATAATAATTAGCAGAAGGTCGACTTGCCCACGAAATACATATATCTATAAGTATTTCGTGGGCAAGTTGAACTGCCCACGAAAAAAACTGCCTTTCTCATTAGTTGAGCTATCAAATACAGAAAGATTTTTTCAAATCCGACTGGTAGATTCAGATATTAGCGCATTCAAACAAACAAACATATTCTTCAACTTTATTATTAATATAGATTCACATATTTTTTGTAGGTTGTTGCATGCATTAATTTATTTTAGATCCCTTTTACTTTCCATAACTTATTATTTGTAGTCTGAACGTAGCCTTATAGTAAGATCGACACGTTTAGCATAATTTAGCCTCCCTTCGCGATCGGAATGAGATCGCACTCGCACCTACGTGTTTGATGCTTTAGTACTGCCTGTAATAACCTGAAGGAAGACGTTTACTTATTATTAACTCATCAACCCCTTTCGTTCGGAGTTATACCTTTGAGTTACGTGCTCTAAAATACTTGAAAACTGAAAAATGCGCTGTTATATTTGGAAAAAAGATACGGGTGCGCTTTGCTCATTTATTTGCATCGACTTAACAGCGTCAATACAGGTCATAACCTCGGTTTACGAAAATCTATTATTCAGTTTGATTTTGTCAATACTTTTCCACCGGATAGCACTCAACGATTTGTTTTTGGTGCCGTAAGTGGAATAGCTTAGATACCCACCAGACTACCTGCAATATTCTCTAACCTTCTTCCTTAATCCATTGTCTTTAAAAGATCGCTTTTAGCGATAAGGCCTTGTGTTACCCCTTGTAAAATATCTACATTTATGTCTGTAATTTTTAAGGTGTACATTTTAAAGAGTATTCGATCTATCTACCATCGCTCAAGTGCGTTTGAAATCGGTGCTCTAAGTGGAATATTTCAAATCTATTGCCTAGAAACTAGATTTTCTGTTGTTATCCCTATCAGGTATTTCAATCTCAAATAATTTCCACCTGGATACTTTCAAACAATGAATGAATTTTAAAACTAATCAAATAGTTTCAGACATGAATCCTTGAAAAACAGAACGAATGAAAGGTCTAGCGACTTACTTGTAATTTTGCAAGAAGTAGGTATTATTTTTTAACCGACTTCAAAAAAAGGAGGAGGTTCTCAATTCGGTTGTATTTTTTTTTTTTTTTTATGTTTGTTACCTCAGTACGCCGTCATTTATAAACCGATTTGGAAAATTCTTTTTTTATTTAAAAGGATATACTTCTAGATTGGTCCCATTTTTATCAAAATCCAGTTCTGATGATGGGATCCACGAGGAATTGGGGGAACTCCTCAAATATTATAGGGACACCTATAGCGATTTGGGTATTTTTTACAGTAACTCATGCATTTGCTCTCGGAAACCACCATTTGGTGAAGTGGAACTGATGAAGAAGACCACAGATGGCCAACGGAACTACTTAATAATAAGTATTTCACGGGTTGCGATTCGATTACTTTAAAGGTTGCTAAGCAATTTATGCTCGTCACAATGCGAATGGTGAAATGGAGCTGATGGTGGAATACTAGGAGAAGTCCTCAACAATTAACGTCTCTGCATCGGGAAAAGCTAATATTTTGTAAAAGGTGTTGGGCAAGTTGACATTAGGCTATTGTAACTTAGACACAATAAAAACAGACCCACTTAAAAGCGAGAAATAAAAACTTTTTAACAAAAAAAAAAACCGACTTCCAAAAAAACACTACAAAGTGAAAAATAACTTTAATTCGGAAGTCGGTGGCAAAAAATAAAATAGGTACAGATCCAAAGACATCGACTTCCGAAATTAAAGTTATTTTTCACTTTGTAGTGTTTTTTTGGAAGTCGGTTTTTTTTTTGTTAAAAAGTTTTTAACTTTCTAATGATTTTCATAAACCTTTCTGCTTTTGAATTGCACGCGGTTGATTTGTATTTAATTTAGCAAAGCCAAACACAAACAACAACAACAATTTGAACAGTGATGACCCAGTGGTAACGGCCCTGACTTACGAGTTTTAAGTCGTGGGTTCGAACCCAAGCAGGCGCTTTACTTTGTGTAAATCATTTCATCATCACTGCTCTCAAAACGGTGAAGGAAAACAATATGAGGAAACCTATGTCCTAGAACCAAAAATTTGAAGACATGTGATATCTACCAACCCGAACTGGGCCCACGTGGTAGATTACAGCCCACTCCCCCTCGAGGAAATGAGGCCTGTGTCCTAGCAGAGGGGAAATTAGTAATATGCTAATGATACTATATTAACAAAATATCAGAATCCACATTAAATTGTTACTAGAATGTTCATGCTAACTGTTAACAGTTAAAACGAAATATCACCAAACCCCAAGAATACAAAAGTCTTTTCTATCCAAATTAACCGCGATTCGGTCTTAAGCGTGAAAATGAGCATTAATACCTTTGTTTAAAGAAAATATTCACAGGTAAAAATAAAGATACTGTCGTTACAATCTTTTACAATCTCAAAGAGATCTCGCCGCCGCGCCGCCGCCGCTTTAGGGTATTAAACGGCATAAGATTTTGTTTTTTTTTTAAACATAAATATAAGGTGGCGGTCTTGCTTGGTGCTACAAAATTCAAAGTGAACAGCGCTCCTGTAGATATCAGAGAGTTTCCATAAAGAGATTAAAATATTATTTGGAACAACATATTGGGTAACACGGACGGTACCGAGAAAGCCGCTAAGCTTAAGTGGGACTGTGTCGGACATGTCTGCCGCATGTCAGATGATAAATGGACTAAAGGAACCACCGATTGGGTCCCACTAAACGCACAATGACATCGCGACACAATGACATGATTTCCCATCGGCAAAAAAAAAAAAAAAAGCAAAAAAAAAAAAAGGCCGACACGTAGATGGCGGGACGAGCTTGGACTGGACTTTTACCTTTAGTTTACCGAAAGGACTGGCCGACGCGAGAAAAAGACAGAATTGTGTGGAAAGGGTGCCTTTGCCCTGCAGTGGGACAATACAGCCCTGTTAGACAGATTAGATAGACAACTGTATACCTTTTAGATATTTTTGAAGTGAAAACTTCTTCCGGTTGTACACTTTTTTTGTAATGGGTAAAAAATGTTAAACTCGCGTCAGGACACGTGACCTGATCGAAAATTCGTAAGACGGATGGAGAGTGCTACGGCGTAGGTCAAACTGTGCTACGGCGTAGCTCACACTATGCTACGGCGTAGTTCACCATACCAGTATACCAGCGAATATGGCTGTTTTTTTAATAAAATATTTCGTTTGACATTTTGAAGCTTTTTTTAGATTCTATAATTAGACTCAAACTATTTTAAATAGATATTTAGTTAAAAGCGTTTACGCCGTGCGGCATTTTATACAAACTTTCAAGCCCTTATTTTTCGAAATGAATGAACCGATTTTAATGAAACTTCATACGCATAAGCAGGATACAAAGGTCTAAAAATACTAACTTTTTAGACTTTTATATCCTGCCTAACTCGCGCCACTGTTACCGTAAGCGACACCGCGCGTGTTTTGTTTATAAGACGAAAAAAAAAAATACCCGCTTCGGATGTGTTCGGCTGTCCTCCGGATGTACCCGGTTTTAATGTATATCCGATATGTCAGTGAGTGATGGCAAAGTATTCTGTTTGTGTTTTGTTTTCACTTCTGTCGGCACTCCAGGAGTTCCACTGTTTTTTTTTCTTACCTGTGTAGACATTTACCCCTCCTTCCTACCTATTTAGCGTCAAAGTCAGTCCTATAATAAACAAATAGGTTACATCAAACGTGTCTGTGTACATGATACCTGGACATATTATGTAACTACGAGAGGAAACCGGCATGACCTAGAACCAAAAATTCAAAGGCATATGACATCCACCAACCCGCACTGGGCCCGCGTGGTGAATTACAGCCCACTCCCTTTCACCGTTGGAACATTATAGGCTAATTATGCATATGTAGTAAAAGTGTACCAAACTTACGAAGAAATAAACCTTATTCGAAAGGCTCTGAACATATTTGAAAGTTTAATTTACAGCAGGTAGGTCGTGCTCAACATAGAAGTAATTTCATATTTAGTCCAACGGGAAAGTAGAGTGCACTACAGCTAGCAAAAACAAAAAAAAAACAAGAGCACTTTAAAAGCCATACAAAATTGGCAGGTGACGTTTATTCGAAGTCCGAAAGAAAAAGAAGGTTAACGGATGATTTATTAAACAAAAACATTCAAGTAAGTGGACCGACGGTACCCGAAAAACTGAAGCATAAAATTGTATTGAACAACTTCCCTTTATCGTAGGAGCTCCACACATCCGAACGATTCGGGACACATCCTGTTATATAACAGAGTTCGCTCGAGGCTAACGGTAAGAGGAATTTTGAAAGTTATCAAAGAGATTTCGAAGCTTTGTAATTTTTTAACTTTTTTATCTATGCTAAAATTGTTGGCTTTGTTGAAGAGCAGCGCGGATCAGACAATATTGAACATGAGGAACGGTGATTGAAAAATCGAGACAACAATAAATCTACGACAAACGAGGAACGCTTTGAGATTTTTTGTACGATCTGACCTGACTGGTGAAGTTTAAAGCAAAATTAGGTAGTATGTGATAGGAAAATAGCTTTAACATACTTTAGAAAGGACTAGAAGGATGATGACTGATAGACAAGTTAAGGGTGCCCACTTTCTACCAGAATCCAAAGGATTTTGGTGGAAAAATCCATTGCTTCTTAAGTTTGAAAAAATCGTCTTTTAACACCTAAATAACACAATGAATATTGTTGTGTGACTATGTTGGGCAATTATTACCCGTAATATCTAGTACTAGCTTATGCCCGCTACTTTGTTCGCGTGAAATTTCACCCTCTTAGGGGTGGAATTTCGAAAAACCCTTTCTTAATGGATACCTACTCTTCACAAAGAACACACCCTCCAAATTTCATGTCTCTAGGAGCAGCGGTTTAGACTGTGCGTTGATATATCAACAATCAGTCAGTCAGTTTACCATTTTATATATATAGATTAAAAAAGAAATTGTCTTGTGAAATTGTCTTTCGACTGCTGCGACACCTTCTAAGGGCTTACAGGACCTAAACACAAAAAACGCAAGATTTAGAAACAATAAAAGTATATGATTGACTACAGTAAACGAAATCTGAAAAATATATGATATTCTTCAGGATATATGCTAGGTAGATAGTGTGGTGAAAACATAATACTACTAATTTGATACGATACAAACAACATACTAAAACAGTAGTATTTTAATTTTTTAATCCAAACAATAGATTTTTTGTAAATAGATAATATTGTTTATAAAAACTTTGAAACTACAATGGTATGTATTATATGTCATTCGATTCGGTATGAATGGGGCTATTTTTTAGGTAAATAAAAAAATAGGGTCATCGCTTTCGATTTTAAATGAAAATTATTTTAATTTTTAATTTTCGTAATGTAAACAAACATTAAAAATAAATGATTATTTTAATAAATCTAAGTCTCTTAAAGTTACGAAACAAGTTTTATAATCTACCCTGGTCTATCCACTTAAAGAAACAGCCATTAGTTTAACAGCGGTCCATAGAATTTTTTTCTGTACGAGTCGTGTATGAGTGGCGAGGGCGCCCCGCGGCGCGTCGAAAAAAATGTAGGCACACTTGTGATGACGTAACCTTGGGACGCGGGTCAACTAAGCGGATACATAATGGATTTAAAAATTTATGTTCACTGCTGAACCACGCAGTTTAGTCGATTGACTTTTACAATGCCTGTTTGCAGAATTTAATCGATTCAGTGTTTAGAGTGAACCGTTAAAACGGATGTACGGTAAACTTTTATGGTTTAGAATGGAATGATCCCTATAAAATATTACATAGTGGGTAGGCAGCAGACTTATAAGCACGTACTACTTCAGTATACTTATTACGAAAGTCTTACTACCAGTTTTTCACGAGGTAGTAGGTGGCGTCCTGTAGATTCTGGTTACGCTCATGGGAAGATGGTGTGATTTTATGTATGTAAGAGGTTCCGTGTTACCCAATTACTGAGTTGTGGACTTCAGGTAGGCGCTCTATTTAAATACTGGTCATCATCATCTGCCTAGCCTTTCCCAACTATGTTGGCGTCAGCTTCCAGTCTAACCGGATGCAGCTGAATACCAGTATTTTACATGGAGCGACTGCGTATCTGACCTCCACAATCCAGTTATTGGGTAATATATGTATAGGCTTTGGGTAATACCCTTGATAAGACTGGTTATCAGACCTTCGGGCTTCTGACGACCCGTAACGACTGTCATAGATCCATGAATGACAGCCGCGACCCTTTCCGAAGCACGGAGGGGTCTTGGTATGTAAAGATGGTCTCCCATCCACGGACCAACCGCGGCAAGCGTAGCTTAACCGCGCGGCTGTTATTTCTTAACCACAAGCCCCTCTTTATTTAAATTTTCATCATTATAATTATTTTTTTTGCTCCTGTTTCATCTTTATTATTATTATATACATATATTTATTTAGATTAGTATAATAATATTCTTTATGTATTCATTGTATTATGTAAATGGTACACCACAGACTACCTACAGTATTTGTTTGTCCTTCCCCTTTTTAATCCATCCAAAGGTTGTCTTTAAAAGATCGTTCAGAGCGATAAGATAAGACCGCACATTGTGTCACCCTTTGTAAAGTTTCTATATTTATGTCTGTAATTTAAATGGTGTACAGATGTCAGCATATCATTGTGCAACCTTAGCTTAAGAAAAATTGTTTTGTTTACATTACCTTACAGTAACAGTTTGCCACAGGAAGAAAATAACTTAAGATTTGATATAAACATGACATTGCACAATTTGACATATAATGATAACTTATTCCAGTTAATTGATACTAACTATTATGTTGGTAATAATTTATATTTGACAAAAGATAGATATAATATTGTTATGTACTATCTTTCTAACTATCAAAAAAGACAGATAGCTGTGTCGCTATCATATTTTTTTTCTATTTCAGCCAAACATTTGGCTAAACAAATTGCTCCTATTGAGCAATGCAATGACTTTTTAAATTACTCTGGTAATAATTTGGTTGAAATTATTGACATTAATCATTTAAATTAGAATTTAAGACAATAGAGGCAACCTCTTGCAAAAATGTAAATAAGTCAAATGAAAGTGTAAAAAAATTAAATAGTATCAATCTGGTGCATCAAAATATTCAAGGTTTTTCAAACAAAGACTTAGAAGTAGAATTATTCCTGAATTGTTACAATATAGATATTCTTTGTATGACAGAACATTGGCTTAAAAGTCACCAGTTCATGTTCAATTTTAGTAATCACCAGGTTGGTAGTTCATTCAGCAGAGTAAATGCTATACATGGTGGCTCATTAATTTTAATAAATAACCAGCTTAAGTTTAAAGACCGAAAGGATATTGTGAGCCTCTCTGTTGAACGGACAATTGAAATAGCCTGTATAGAATTGGAGCAGTTCATTATATTAAGTGTGTACAGACCTCCTTCAGGATTGTATGATTGTTTTGAAAAAGTTATGGATGAAGTGTTGCACAAAATCTGTAATACAAACAAGTCCATCATCATTTGTGGTGATTTTAATGTTAATTTGTTAGAAAATTCTGGGTTAAGTACTAAAATTATAAGTTTGTTTCAGTCATACAATCTTGCAAACCAATTTTTGGAGCCCACTAGAATAACTCCTACTAGTGCCACATGCCTAGATAACATTTATACAGATGTTATACCAACCCACAAAGACATTATTAACCTAATAGACTCAGATCATTGTGGACAATTAATCACTATTCCAAATAAAAACAAAAAAGTTACTAAAAAAGATATCACTGTTAATCCAAAAACAACTAATCGCTTGGAAACATTTAAAACTAAACTCATGGGTAAATTACCACTTTTGTTCACTAATGATGACCCTAATCAACAATATAATGATTTTTTTAATATGTATTGCACACAATTTGATAACACATTTATTCCAAAAACATTATCGGTTAATAGTATTGCTTCCTTCAGTGACTGGGCCACCATTGGTATACATAAAAGTAGAAAACGACTTTATGAATTATATGAAGAACGGATTTGTATAAACACTGCTGAATTTAATTTATATGTTAAGAATTATTCTAAAATATTTAAAAAAGTTTGTAGCATTGCCAAGTCACGTTATTTGAGTTCAAAAATTAAAAATAGTAGTAACATTATTAAAACGACTTGGAATGTCATTAATAGCGAAACGGGAAGGTCATGCACCCGAAGTAGTGACTACAGCCTTGTTATTGATGACAATATAATTAAATCAGATTGTCAAGTCGCCGCGGCCTTTGAAAATTTCTTTGCAGAGATTCCCGTATCAACTACTAAATCTCTTAACTCATCACCCATTGCTGCAGAGTCTTTACTTAAAGAAAACGTTCCAGTTTGCGATTCTGAATTTCACTTCCAATATGTAACCTGTAAAGATATAATTAAAACTTTTCACACGTTAAATGTTAAAAAGACCGCAGATCTATGGGGTAATTCTGTGGATGTTGCTAAGTCGATTATAGACATTGTAGCACCTACTTTAGCTGTTATATTTAATAATTGTATTGACCGTGGTGAGTTTCCTGATCTTATGAAAAACAGTAAAATAATACCGTTGTTTAAATCGGGTAGTACATCAGACCCTACTAATTATAGACCTATTTCAGTACTACCTACCTTTAGTAAAATTTTTGAAAAACTTATTTTAAATCAATTGCAAAGATTTTTTAATAATAATAAATTACTACATAACAAACAGTTCGGATTTACAAGGGGTCGTTCGACTACCGATGCAGGAGTTGAACTTTTAGGACATATTTATAATGCATGGGAGGACAAATGCGATGCTTTGGGCATCTTTTGCGATTTGTCCAAGGCATTCGATTGTGTTCTTCATGAAACATTAATCAGGAAACTGCACCACTACGGAATCCGGAACGCCTCTCTGGATCTTCTTACTTCTTACTTGAGTGATAGGATTCAGAGAGTTGATGTTAACGGAAAAAGGTCACCCGGATCTGTAGTAAGAATGGGGGTCCCCCAGGGCTCAATTCTCGGCCCATTTTTATTTATTATTTATATAAATGACTTGCCTTACCTCATAAGGGATGAACATGATATAGTGTTGTTTGCAGATGACACTTCACTTTTATTTAAACTCAAACGTCAGCAGCTGGTTACTGACAATGTAAATAACGCCCTTGCAAAAGTAGTTAACTGGTTTAATGTCAATAACCTACTTCTTAACGGAAAAAAAACTAAATGTATTAAGTTTACCATACCCCACGTTAGACAAGTAGAAACTAGTGTTCTCATTAAGGATGAAGAGTTGAAACCTGAAGATACCACAGTATTCCTAGGCATAACGTTGGATGCCAAGCTTCAATGGGGCCCCCATATAGATAAATTGTCAAAAAAGCTTAGCTCTGCAGCATACGCCGTTAGGAAAATTCGTGATTTAACTGATTTAGAGACAGCCCGTTTAGTATACTTTAGTTATTTTCATAGTGTGATGTCGTACGGTATTCTGTTGTGGGGAAATGCCGCCGATATTCAGACAATTTTTATTTTACAAAAAAGGGCAATTCGTTCCATTTATAAATTAAGTCCCAGACACTCCCTCAGAGACAAATTTAAAGAGATTAATATAATGACTGTGCCTTCTCAGTACATTTATGATAATCTTTTGTATGCACATAAAAATATTAATCTGTTTAAAAAATACAGTGATATCCATAACATAAATACTAGGAACAAACACAAATTTGTTGTTCCTACAACAAGGCTCAAAAAAATAGGTGGCTCGTTTAGATGCCAATGTATACGTTTTTATAATAAACTTCCTAGCCACATTCAAGAACTAAGCCTTAATAAATTCAAATCTTTTATAAAGCGAAAACTATGTCAGAAAGCCTATTATACTGTAAAAGACTATATTGAGGACAAAAAGGCTTGGGATTGAGCTGCTCCAATAGGTTTAGATTGTTGTTTTTATTTTTGCTATTTTACACTTTAATAATTTTCTTTTTTTTTTTAAGTATCTCTTTACTTAAATAATGACATGTACATTTACTGTATAAAGTATTATATGATTTTAATTATTGTGAATGTGAGGACTATGTGGGTAAATTTTTTTGTTTTTTCTCTCTTCGTTTTAATCATGATCTGGCAGTTTGAGTAGTTTATGCGGCCTACCCAAATGTCCTGTCTTTGGTATTGTTCGTCGAATCGTTGAGCTCCTTAAGTTCTGAGTTGAGCTGCACGGTTACTGACAAATGCGTGCACTGACTGGACAGGTCCGCTCAATCTGTGTGGTTCTTTCCTCAAAAGACCATTTCAGACACTAATCTACATGGTCCTCAAAGATTATGTCCGGATTTTTTATATACACATTGACATTGATGAATTTTATTTAGACAATGACATGAATATTTACTTTGTAAGTAATTTTTATTATTTTTTTTAAATTAATTATTGTGAATGTGAGGACTATGTGGGTCATTTCTTTTTTCCTTCTTAGTTTTAATCATGATCTGGCAGTTTGAGTAGTTTATGCGGCCTACCCAAATGTCCTGTCTTTGGTATTGTTCGTCGAATCGTTGAGCTCCTCAAGTTCTGAGTTGAGCTGCACGATTTTTGACAAATGCGTGCACTGATTGGACAGGTCCGCTCAATCTGTGTGGTTCTTTCCTCAAAAGACCATTTCAGACACCAATCTACATGGTCTTCACACGATCTGACCAAGATTTTGTCTGGACTTTAAAAGAGACTGTGACTTCTGAGTTTGTTTCGGCCTTTCTTCTCAGAATAGTCAGTTAGGAAACGCCGACCTCATCTAGTTTAAAAAAAATATGATTGACGTGTAAAAGTGTTTGTACAAACCTACTTACAGAAATAAAATCATTTATCATTTATCATTTATCATTTATCATTTATCATAGCTACCCGAAACCGTCAAATTTTCCCAATCAAAATTATGGTTGAAAATCTATTAAAGACGACGTGATTATTCACATAATAATGTTTTAAAGATCACAATATGTTTTCGTTAGTAGGTACAGTCGAGTTCATTAATATACTGGCCCTATCAGGCTTCAAAAATATATGAACGTCCAAAAAGTTCACAATAATGTGACAAATATAAGCATTACATACAATACAAACTGTTTAGAGTTTTATGAAACTTACCATTGCCTATATATTATTGATTCATGAACATGATCAGATATTAAAGAACTCGACTGTACTACTCTTAGACTACATTTCTTTTTTAACCCCCGACTAAACAGAGGGCTGTTATAAGTTTGACGTGTGTATCTGTCTGTGCCATCGTAGCTCCCAAACGGCTGAACCGATTTTGACAGATTGTAGTATAGCTTGATGTGCTGGCGTCTGTACATTCATAAAGAGTATTCTATTATTTTCTAAATACTGGTATTCAGTTGCATCTGGTTAGACTGGAAGCCGACCCCAACATGGTTGGAGAAAGGTCAGGCAGATGATGATGGAGATCATGTACAGTCAGCGTCAGAGAAATGGAACCCCCCCAAGACTTAAAGACTATCGCCCGAGCACGCTCGGGCCCGCCGTCGCTCGTCGCTCGAGCGACGCGGCGGGCGGCGGCGCCGCCGCTGGCGCGTCACGTGAGCCTTGAGCAGCTCCCTCCCCCGCCGCCGCACCCATCTCTGCCCGAGCGCATCCAAACGGTCCGCCTCAGATATTATTTGCAAGTTTCATTCAAGTTTTTAATAATTCTTCGGCTTCCTTCTGGCCGAACCGTATACCAAGAATAACTTACAAAAAGACACTTTGCGCGCGATTAAGATACGAACCCGCATCACCAGGCGCCAGCCGATCATCGAGACCGTGTCTTATACTACTAGGCTATTGGCTCAGTTGTCAACCTCAACGAAAATTGGAATAGTATTACTCCATAAAACGAACAAGGTTATTAACGGTCTAATCTTCTAGATAATAAGGTTTAAATTTCAACTTTCGTTTTATATTTAATACCTTAGTTTTACAAAATGCAATACGCATTAACTCCTCAATTTTATTAACTAAAAGATAAGGTTGAAATTAGCTTGTTTGGTTGAATATAATGTGTTGATTCCGATTGTTGCACTACCGTCATTTTACTTCAGAAACTTAACTGCTGTATGAACTGCGAGTTAAGGTTGAATTTAGAATACTTCTTCGCTTTATTTAGTAAACTGTGATTGAGGGTATAATTCTTTTTTAAATGGTTTCGTTTTCGTGCCGATTCGCTTGTGTGTAATTATCTTCGTCGTAATATTATCAAATTTATTAAGTTTTTGACCAGTTGATTCTATTAACCGATGGTATGGTTTGATTAACAACTTTTTTGAAGGCTAAAATTGTTGTTATCTGGGAACAGGAACAAAGCATAAAGAAAATAGCACGAGTTATGGGCATAACGGTAAGATTTATGTTATACTTCCACATATTACCTATTTATTGTTGCAATAATGTTGCATTATTACTTACTAGTTGGATGTTTTTATGTATTTCTAATATTATTATTTTCATTGCAGAGAAAAACAGTTCGTAGATGGATACAAAGGTATCAAGCGACGGGTGATGTGAAATGTGATCGCCAAGGCCAGAGAAAATACAAATGGAGCGACAACGTAATATTGTGAAAGTTCATTTAGTGGCACCCTTCAAAACTTCAAGAAGTGATAGACTGTGACATCCTCTCCGTTATTATAAGGCAATTTACTCGGCAGATTGATTGTGTAACGTATCTGATAAAATTGCGTTGGAACATATATGAGCAAGTGTTATTAATTCCCAATATTTGTGGGATCCATAACTCGTAGTTAATCAAAAACAAACAACTTTTATAATTATTATCAATCCAGATAATCTGGTTTACAAATAGTCTTGTAATGTATTAACGATGCACCATCTGACCTCACATATTTTTCTAATGTTGTGTTAAATAAGGGTTATTAGAAAATGTGATAAAAGAGAAAGATGTATATTGCTATACTATTATAGTTTAGCATGTTGATTCTTCCTCTGTAATTCACAGACACAAAAGACAAAATTTCTTTTTTTTTAAAGGTTTTTTTCCGATAAGTAAGTATAAAAAAAAATCTGTTTTCACAACTTTAAATAAATAAATATTATTGTAGTTATGTTTCTATAAATATATATATAAACGAACCTTTATCTAATGTTAAACGTTCTAAACCTCATCCAGGGTATCTCTTTTGTGTTTAGTTAATATTCTAAGTAAATAACCCCAATTTAACACAGATAGAAAACTGTATACTCAACCTGGAAGTGGATTCTATGAAGTCCTAGAAATGTAATTAGAAAAATAAATGAATATTGTTTATCAAAATGCCTAGCTTTTATTACAAACCTCCATTTGATTTCTTAAATAATAATTAACGAAAATCACCTAATAAAGAAACTAAAAAAAAAGGGTAAATAAATAAATAAATAAAATAAAGGAAAAAGAAATGTTCTCATCCGCGGATTTGCACTCGTGACCACCGCATCGCCAAGCCGCAGTGTTAACCATTAGACCAACACGCCACTTACGTTACATTACGAAAAACTTAAATAGGTTTGATGTCAATACCAAGGGGGGTACCTTATTTGTGAAGCGAACTGTACTAGATTTTTTTTTTCTTAGAAATTCGTAAGTGTTAATGCATTGTTCTAGAACAACGATTAACACTTTAAGGACTCAATAAAATGTCTTTTGTGTCTCGTTCAGTGCCCTGCAACTGATTAAGCATGAATATCAAATTCTCTATTAAAAATTGACCATGTCGTATGAATTATGGAACAACAAACATAATGTCATACTTAACACAGTTCAGATTCGATTGTAACCAAAAACTTATTAGGACCTTTTTGTTACAAATAGTCACTCAAAAATCAACTAATAATACATTTCAAAGTAGATACCTAACTGATTAATAAAGTGGTGATGGATTATGAACACTGCTTATAAATCCATTCATACTTTGACAGAGTTCTAAAATATTGGCCGGAGCTTCAAGAGTAATGCTAAATTAGGGTTTGATATTGACAAGCTGTCAACTTCAAATTCTCAATTCAAAACAACCAAATTGCGTAACACACTATCTGAATCATTTAGAAGGATACCTATCGCTAATCCATTGCTTTACCTATTATGTTCGAAAAATTTGTGTGCTAACGCAATGAATGTTGTTGAACTGTCAAAATGAAAGCCATTCCTACTGTTAGTGTCTTACGCAATTACTCCGCTAGATTAAGAGTATCTAATTTGAGGATGGTAACCAGTACCTACCACAAGCAGAATATTCATCAGTTGTTCCTACAAGACCCCGTCGAACCTTGTGATTTAATTAATGATATTTCCGCCACAGAACAAACCAATTTCCATCTGCGGAGTTCATAATGGAAAACAAGGATAGTCAAATTATACTTCGTTTAATTGCAAAATCTTTTAAGGGTTCCGTACCCAAAGAGTGCCAACGGGACCCTGTTTTTAAGCTTCCGCTGTCCGTCCATCTGTCTGTCAGCGGGCTGAATCTCAACAACCGTATTAGGTAGACATTTGAGAATTTTTACAGTGTGTATTTCTATTGCCACTATAACAACAAATAATAACATTAAATTAAAATTAAAAGGAGTCCCCCTTTAATTATACACACGCCATACAAGAAACGTGTCCGTGACCACGAAATAACTAGACATTTTTTCTTTAATAGCTATGCTTTTTCATTTCACCCAAAAAATATCGTCCCATTTTTTTTCGAGAAAAAATGGGAACCTATTCGTAACAAAAATGTGTTATATTCTGTACGTTCGTAAATAAAGTCCTGACCTTTGAGAGCCGACGAGCATGTGCCGTAGCCGTACATAAGAACCACATGTGTGTTTTATGTACTTTATGTACGAAAAAATGTACAGGCCTAGTTACTAGTTCCAGACTTTTTCCTCATACATAATTATGTCTATATTTTGTAGGATTTCTTATTTGTGGAATAAGAAATCCTACAAAGGTTTTAGGCATTTCTACGTAAGAACTCGATTACTTACGTAGAAATGCCTAAATACCAGCTGGGTTTTTCGTATAAATTCAAGTATCCGATTTTATACCTATTTATGCTTTGAAAAGAGTGAAATACAAAAATATTTTTCATATTTAAAGCTGTTGGACACAAAAATTAGACACAAAAGTTTGTTTAATTTTTGAGTACATCATAATAAAAGTAAAAAAAGCTGCTGCGGCTGCTGAGACCCTCAATCGGCGCAAATAGGACTGGTTATGGGCAACTACAGCTTTGAGGCGTTTGGGGTCAAAACGCTCGGGGCCCGAGTGCGCGTCTCCTTTTTAAGAAAATTTCTCGCCAGCTGGTCAACACCTCACGTGATCAGAGGGCTGGGTCGTTCTTTGACCAAATAATTAGCATTGCCATTCAAAGTGGCAATTCTGCCAGTCTTCTGGGCACGTTTCTGAATGACAGCGATGCGGACGAGTACTTCGACGCCTAGGTGTCCTTTGTTTTTGTATTTAATTGTATAGTAAGTTAATTTAGTATCTAGTGTAAATAGTTAGTTAAATATTCTCTAAATAAAAAGTTTATTAAAGTAAAATGTATTATTGTTAATTCTGATTAGGTACCTACTATGATACTTAAATGATTATGATACCGAAATAATCTGTGAGTGAATACAAGCACGTTAATTAATTTTCAAAAACGAGATGAGGGCAGCGTTTCCTATCTGACTGCTCTGAGAAGAAACATCGAAACAAACTCAGAGGTCACTGTATCTTAAACTCCAGACATAATCTTGGTCAGATCATGAGAAAACCATGTAGATTGATATCTGAAATGGTCTCTTGAGTAAATAACCACACAGATTGAGTGGACCTCAGTCAGTTGATTAAGTCCTTTCGGCTTGCTTGCTTTTCATTTATTCCATCAAACTAGCAAGGCCCCACGGTTTCGCCCGCATAAGTGTCGATCCCGTGGAAATATCGAGATGTCCTTTCCCGGGACTTAAACTATCTCTATATCAAATTTTATCTAAATCGGTTCAGCGTTTTAAGCGTGAAGAGGTAAAAAACAGACAGACAAACTTCCGCATTTATAATATTAGTATGGATATTTCTACAATACACTTATCTCCTACCCTGCCTACCCAATGGGACAAAACCGTATGTTCATTAAAACACAAACCCAATTCCTGTTGATTGGACAATGGACAGCTTCAACTCATTGTCCTTTTGTCCCCTGACACAAAAGGTCTAGTGTACATCGTACCAATCGAGTTGACATCATCAAGACAGGAATTTTTTCGAGCCTGATTTCCCAGAGTTCAGAAATTTGCGCCCCATGAGTTTTGCAACGACCGATTCGACAGCTGTCAATTTGGGAATTGTGCATTACGGGATGAGAATTTTTATTTGGATGGTATTTCAATCGTTAGCTGGAAGTTCAGTAAACCTTTTTTTTTATTTACCATGACTTGGGGGCCGGGAGATACTTGTACATTCGCTACACTGGTATGCTGCTGCAAGTGCAGCCGATTGCGACTGCTACAACCGCACGTCAACTATTGACAAAAATCACAAACAATCGCTGTGGACAAACGCCCTTAGTCAACACGATATTCTTATTCAATGAGTACATAAGAAACTATTCAGATACCTAGAAATGTATACACAGAAATTAATAAAACTGCGTAATACATGTTACGGCTAAGATAAGATAATAAGGCTTACATTATTACGTGATTGATATCATAATCTGCCCTTTTCCCAACTATGTTAGGGTAGGCTACCAGTCTAACAGGATGCAGCTGAATACCAGTATTACATGACTGATATTATGTATTTTTGTTTACCGACAAAGAAAATACTAAAGTACGTTCATAATACCTGTTATATCTCTAGTTTATTATGTGTTTGAGTAACATTATGGCTTTGATGTTTCTCCATTACGAAGACTCGAATTTATTACTAGATCCCTTCTAACTTTGTGTCTTACAGAGTGTAATAATCATGATTATAATAATGATAACAGGTTTGCTGTTGGATACAGTTGCCGAGATCCAATAATTATGATAATGATCTGTAGAGACTAAAGTTATAAATTCATACTTGTTTACATAGTATAAAACAAAGTCGCTACCGATGTCTGTAAGCTTAGACTTGGCGCCATTGCCGTGCCCCCCGATCTTTTAAACCATGCAACGGATTTTTAATGCAGTTTTCAGTAATAACTACACTTATTCAAGAGGAAGGTTTATATGTATAATACACGCATAATCATGATTATTACAAATGGGGTACCTAGAGAAAAGCCGAGAAATTCAAAGTTTTCTAATGTGATGTCGTAACAAACATATTTTTGTGCGCTTACATTGCAAAACGGTGAAGGAAAACATCTTGAGGAAACCGGCATGTCCTAGAACCAATAATTCGAAGACATGTGACATCTGCCAATCCGCACTGGGCCCGCGTGGTGGATTACGGCCCACTCCTTCTCACCGAGAGGAGGCCTGTGTCCCAGCAGTGGGAACATTATAGGCTGATTATGATGATGACATTGCAAACGCTGGCTAAACCTTACGAGACAGAACAAATTAATTTACTACGGAATTGTATATCTTAAAAATATCGATAAAAAGTTCACGATGGTATATGTTTATCTCCTAAGGATAACCCACAGTAACCATTTTTATCTTTACATATTACAATAAAATTATAGGTTATTTACCAAGCTATTTTAAACAATATAGTATTATTCCTTATCCAATTAAATACGTTAGATACGTTGTGCATTTCATGTAGATCGAAATTGCCCTTTTCAGCATAATCATTAAAATAAATATCGTATAAGATATCACAGATTTAAAAACCGGGGGCAGAACGGCTGGCGGGGCAGTACGGAGTTCGCCAGGTTAGCTAGTAATGTTATAAATGCGAAGGTGTGTCTGTCTGTCTGTTACCTCTTCACGCTTAAACCGCTGAACCAATTTAGATAAAATATGGTATAGAGATAGTTTGAGTCCCGGGAAAGGACATTGGATAGTTTTTATCCCGATATTCATTCCGAGATAGGCATGTCCCTTCATGTACAATACTGGTATTCAGCTGCACCCGGTAAGACTGGAAGCCGACCCCAACATAGTTGGGAAAAGGCTAAGCATATGATGATGTGTTTATATATGCCTTGATGCCTGAAATAAATGGATAAATAATAAATTAATTAACTGGGTTATGGTGACCTTCCGCTGCGTCCTTCAGCTGCGTCCGTTTAGACGGGAAGCCGAAGCCCAACATAGTTGGGAAAATTCTAGGCGGATTTATTGTATAAGTTTACTAAGTAAGGGTTTTGCGAAGCTCTACAGCTGAGCTCTTCGAAATAGTGTGTTTAGAGTCGAATAAAGTACTTCATCCAATATGGTGAATGCGCAGTGGTAGACCGCGAAATTCAAATTTTCTTACGTTTTTTGCAATTTGCAGGTCAGTGTCAGGTTGTATCTTGATCAAAATAAATGATTCGCGACTATAACAGGTGCTTATTTACAGAATTACATCTTAATAAGTTAGATTTGTACCATAAGAACAAATCTCTCATGGAAAAGTGCTTATGGTACAAATCTAACTTAAAGAGATATTTGAATGATTTTAATGACTATAATTCTGGGCTATTAATACTTGGCTATTATAGTCGCGAATCATATTTTTATCAAGATACAACCTGACACAGCTGACACTGGCCTGCAAATTGCTAAAATCGTAAGAAAATTTTAATTTCGCGGTCTACCACTGCACGTTATTTCATAGTTTTCAGTAGTCGGGTTTTAGTTTTCAAACTTATTTTTTTATTTTCACGTCAAGACACAAACATCAGTGTAGCTCTAGCTCTTGTCCTAGGAGTTCCTGTATCAAAACAGCCAGAATAAAGGTGTGATGTGTTCCTGGCTTCTGGAGGGAGGTGGGCTGGTTGGAATAACAATCGATAGCCGCCATTACCGACGCACAATGGTCCACTTGAAGGACTAAGTGCGTGTAGCGGTAACTACAACGCCACATGTGAACAACGCGTCATACTGACGTCACGCAAAGCCTGCATCACGCAAGCAGAGTTTACCGCGCAACTAGCATAGATACAGCGGCCCGACATGAATCATCGGGCAGTTACCCGCCAGACACAACACCCGTCTGGTCGGAAGATCCTCCCTTTTCTATAGAGCATGAGTGAACTTTACACCCTGTTCCTCATACCTCTATATGCGGAAACCAAACCCCATAACGTAGAACAAGGTGTGATGTTGTGTTATGTTTATGTGCTTCAACGATCAATATTAAACCCGCAATCGTACATAAACTATACTTTTAACAGTCATTATAGTTGGGAACTAAACAATAAAAAGCATAAATGGTAGAAATAATTAAAGAATTCGACTTGGCGTCGTGCCAAGCGTTGTAACCCAAATGAAGTAAAAATGCTCCGTTGCACTTATAAAATTCTTTCGTATGGAACAAAAGTTAATTGCATACTAGCCTCACTATTTTATTAAAAACTAAAATTAAATTTGACTGGTCCTGAAATATCGACTTTTTTCCCAAAGTAATTTTTCTTCTAAATTATTTGTAAGCAGAATAAAAATTACTAGATTTTTCCTACTACTCTTTCTCTCCTAAGACTTAATAATCACTTTTCTCTCTCTAATAAGCACTTCTTGAACGTCAAAACTTACAAAAGACAGCCCCCAAAACCCCGCCCATAATCACTTTTAGTGTTTTAGCTTCGAAGAAAAACTGGCACAGGTCCGTTTAGCATGGTTTTTATTGTAAAAAGAAAGTTTTTAGAGGTTTCTTCATGATTTTTTTCTAACGCATCAAATTGGTTGTATTATTCTTTCAACACACTATCTACCTAGCATATATCCTGAAGAATATCACACATTTTTCTGATTTTGTTTACTTTATTGGATCATATAGATACTTTTATTGTTTCTAAGACTTGGGTTTTTTGTGTTTAGGTCCTGTAAGTCCCTTATCGTGTTTAAAAGATGAGCCACAGTCATCAAGGTTGATAGCGGAACTACCTTAGATGCGCTGAACGTAAAACTGCTTACCTGTTTTTTCAAACTCCTATGAGAACCTTATTAGCCTCTATGTACGCAAAACTACTTTAACCAGCAAACTAGCGCAACAAAGTAAAAGCTAACATAAGCATATTTACATAAATACATTTCCCCCTTCTTTTTCTAGCTACAGCAATAACTTTCAGCTTAACACAAGCTAATCTTACATAAAATGCTTATTTAATTTTATCATATCGTAAAAGGCGACTTACTGCAAAACAGCTACTGAACACGAGACTGGCGTAAGTTGCGAGACATTTTTATTATAATGAACTTTAGTGCTTCGGGTTAAGATTGAATGTCGGCTGGGTGGTGATGCAATTAGTGATGTAGACTATACAGGATGGTATAAATTAGGGATTGTATGGGAAGTAAGCAGATGGTATGGATGCATCGAGAGCTTGTAGTACGGAGACGCGGATTTATGTGTGTTCGGGAAATTATATCGAGAACATGGAGATAGAATATTCCTATTAGTGTTACACTAATCACATACTCAATTGGTACTCAAAGTAGATAGACTTCATTTACCCTATAGATTTTCTGGGACGTTTTTAGGGTCTTTAACGACTTTAGCTTTGGCTAGCCTTTACAGCATCATCATCGTCATCATTTCAGCCGAAAGACGTCCACTGCTGGACATAGGCCTCCCCCAAACACCTCCACTCCGACCGGTTCTGTGCTTCTGGCCTTTACATATTTCAACAAAATTCCATAGCGATGCGGGTCGCTCAATGTATCTTTTCGGAATAATTGATTATTTGTGAAGGAAAATATCGTGAGGTAACCGGCATGTCCTAGAATAAAAAATTCGAAGACATGTGACATCTACCAACCCGGGCTTGGCCCGCGTGGTGGATTACGGCCCACTCCCTCTCACCGAGAGGAGGCCTGTGTCGCAGCAGTGGGAACGTTATAGGCTGATTATTAGTATAGCACAAGATGATAGGTACTCGTAGGTATCTTGGTTATTTCCTACAGACAGGGCGCGGTTCATCTTTTACCTGCAAGTACATCACTGCTTGCATGATACAGGCATTGCAGTATTTTCCAAGCATAATCTATATTTGAATTTCCGCTCTGCGCTCGCTACGTCCCTAGCCGTATTGCGAGCGCATCCGGTGGACGTGACGTAGGCGTTTGTTAGCTCCTTCCTGTTTAAATATCCTGTGCAAATATGTCTGTGATACACTCGAAACCTTGTTTGATTTTTCGTGTAATTCCGGGGCCACACCAACGGGAAACGGCAATGCCCATTATCGCCGTAAACACCGCAGTAATTATTCCAATAATTAAAGCGATAAATTAAGTGGCCACACTTGAACGGTCAACATCAATTGGCAATAAAATTGGCGATAAAATTGGCGCTAATGTTCCCCTTGAATTTGAAGATGGACATTGACATTGCTGCACTGTTTTATACACGTATGTACTCACGGTAGGCAATGACAAACGTAAATGTTGCCGCTTCAACGTTAGGCAATAATTCTCGCGGTAAATCTCTTTAATCTCAAAAAATACCGCCACTCACCGCCTAACGTCAATCGGCAATGTGAATGCCGTTGTAAAATTATCACGATAAGTTGTGGCGCCCAACATCGCGATAATCAATGGCGTTTCCTGTTGGTGTGGCCACGGCATAACAGCGAATTTATTTTGACGTTTTCGCTCTATTGACTTTGTTTCGTGGAGCAGAGTGATGAGATTATCGTGAATTAGAAATAGTTAGTCGTGAATTAGAAAGTGTTATTAATAGCTATCTATACATATAAAGAGCAGTGATGGCCCAGTGGTAACGGCCGTGACTTACGAGTTGTAGGTCGTTGGTTCGCACCTTGACAGGCACTTTACTTTGTGTAAATTAAAATATCGTGAGGAAACCTATGTCCTAGAACCAAAAATTTTAAGACGTGATATCTACTCATACCGTTATCTATCGTACTTCATCATCGGTGGGTGAACGGGGCTTGAAACCAATATTCAGTATTATTAGTTATTATAGGCAGTTTTTTTTTTTGTTATTTTAATGGCCTGGTTGCTGGGACCTTTCAAATAAGTCTTTATTTGTGTTATCCATTGACATTTATTAGGTAGAAACTTGAAAATCTTGAAAACTATTACCTAAAACTAAGTGTGAGTATACACGAGCGACACGCGTCGACGACAGTGGTTACTGCAACCGTCGACAACATGGCGCTCGAGTATTTGAGCATTAAAGTCAAAGTCAAATCATTTATTTCAAATAGGCACATTAAAGGCACTTTTGAACGTCAAAAAAAAATACTAAATAGAAATGATTCTAGACGCCCATTCCAAAAGGTAGTTTTCGTGTGGAGAAGAATGGGCAAGAAACTCCACCGTTACTCTTTTAAAATGTTTTACAAGGTCTTGTATACATAATAAAAATTATATGTCAACACGATGCACCCATAATAAAATTAGTCTACCACAAAAGGTAAAAAGAATTAAAAATTAAGCAATGACAGGTAAATCAAATAAGTGATAGATACATGGTGCTCACATATTTACAAGTTATTTAAAAAAAAAATGCAAAAGTAGTTGAATTTTAACAAGTGTGTGAGCCACTGTAATCAAACACGCGGATAAGAAAACTGGTGGTAGATAAAACAGTGTAATTCTCTTTGCAAACTTTCTAAGAGAATAAACAACGTTCCTTATCATTATAGAATACCGAACTTTGTAAAACTTTCTCAATCTGAAAACGATATCAGAATAACCTCCCACACCACAACATTTAAATCAACAACAGAACCGAAGAAAACCGTATTTAAAGACGATCCGTATTTATCGGTTTCTTAACACAATTTCCAACTTGAATTATCTGTCAAAACATTTTGAAAGCGAATGGAAGCGACAATTTACATCTTACAATGAATCTCCATTAACGTCGCAATTTGAAGTTCAATTCAAAATTACTAATAGATACCTACCTATTCTGTTTACTGCTTCGGCAATTCCATTGAATGGCTCCTTGCGAGGTGCTGAGGAGAATCGGAAATTCAGGCTTACATTCTAAATGGTTGGGAATGAAATTATACTTAGACTAGCTTCTGCCGGCGATTTCGTCCGCGTGAAATTTCATGTTCCATGTCCCACCGGAACGCGTTATTACTTTTTTGTTTTTGAGGGTGGGAAAATCAAATGACCGCCACCCGCTCTGGGTGGAGCGGAAGGGAGTGTCAGACTCTTACTGACTAAAACCCACCCGTGTTCCTTCCTTAGCCCTTTATGTTCCGGGGTAGCGGTAACCCTTTTCGAAGGTCCCGCTGCCCCGGCAGGTTTTTTTTTTCACTTAGCGTTCTTTCTGATTTTTTTTTTCTTTGTGCTCGGCGCTTTTCCTAGCATGATGTTAAATAGGTACCCTACAGCCTTCTTCTTTACATATCTTTACATAATATAAAGCGAAGTCGCTCCCGCTGTCTGTAAGCTTAGATCTTTTAAACTACACAACGGATACTAATGCAGTTTAATTCAGCAGTAGACAGATTCAAGAGGAAGGTGTCTAAGTATAATAAATGCATATTTGAGAAATGCTTTACCTTACGAGATAGATCAAATAAATGTATTTAAGGCTACTCTTTCGAAAAAAGCTTAAAAACAGCGTGCAGATGAAGCAGCTTTTCTCCGGAACTTACAGAGAAATTACATCTGAAAAAATAGTTGGTAATCTACATGATATGAATCGTAATTTGGTTTAGCCATAATTTTTCTATCGATATCACCTATTAAGAAAAAAAACCACCAAATCACCTCCAAATCGTTGAGATGATACTCCTTCATTTTTTATCAAAAGAATATAAAAAAAATATCTAGTGCTTTGCAATACAAACGAAAATGATTTAATTTTGTTACTTTTTAAAAACATGTATATTTTTTAATATAATAAATTAAAAATGCGATCGTTTAAAGTCCGTGTCTATATCATCCCCGCACTCGTCCACGAATTCAGTGCGGGGCGCCTCGTGTTGCTAGGCAACGCGTTGGCATGCGGGTGCATGCGGGTGGCAGAGTGGCGCGGAGAGGGGTAGTTAGCTCCGCCCAAATGCACAAGGTCCTTGGCATGAATACAAGCCTTAAACGATATTTTTAAGATATTAAATTCCGTAGAATTTAATATCTTAAAAAAAGTTTACGATGGTATATGTTTATCTCGTAAGGATAACCCACAGTAACCATTTTTATTTTTTACATATTACAAAATAATACTATTGTGTTACCTAACTTTTTTATCCATAATCTAAAGTGCCATAATTTTTTTGTCCTAATCATCATTTGTCCGAATGATAACTTGCCCGAATTTAATGTCACATAATATCACGCGATGCGATAAAATTCAAATCCCTAAATACAATATGCCCTAAATTTGTTGGTCATAAATATTATAATCAATAATATACAAAAAACTTAAAACCATTTTCAATAAAAGTTATGAGTCCTAAATCAAATTATTTATTTATTTTTCCTAATAATGTTTTAAAAACAAAATTGTATTAACTGCATGCAGCATGCAAGCAGTCACTCCATGTAAAAAATACTGGTATTCAGCTGCATCCAGTTAGACTGGATGCCGACCTCAACATAATTGGGAAAAGGCTAGGCAGTTTGATTGATATCCTGTCCTAAGGAAGTAGTCAGCTTTTCTAACAGAAAAGCAACCAACACGAACCAATAATCGTGAAGGAGAAAATAAAACCTTACAGAAGTCAATTTCCCCGAAGCAAATATGGCACGGAAACACTAAAAAAATACAAAATTGCAAAAGGAAATACACGCGGCCATCTGTTATGTTACCTAACACAGTTAGCTATGAGTTATAGCCCTTAGCCCGTGGCCCGGCTCGAAATATAGACGAGAATTTAGACTTCGAAAATTGTACGAAATTTTCCAGCCGCTTCAGTGCTTTCCTAAGCCGAAACCCTGCTAAGCGGGAGCGGATTAAACTTCTATGTAAGGTAAAATCTAAATAAGCTTTAGCTGGATCTTCAGAAAATTGGTAGGATTACAAAGTCGGTATAGCAAAAGAAGTATCATAATGGACAGTTAACTGTCAAGTTAATCGTATCAAATCCGGTGAAGGATTTTTCAGTTATTTCTATTTTGTCTGTGCTAAAATACCAATCAATCCAATCCTAATCCAATTCCAATCTCCTTGATTATACCTACGTAGTGCAGCGAAAAAAATAAAAACACGGACTGTCTTCGCCATATTATGATTCATAATGTTATCCTTTTATGATTCTGCCAAAGTGGCCTTTTTAGGCCCCCAGGACGTGATAGTGTGACTCATTTGCAACAATTAAGCATAGCATAGGCTTCTGCCTTATTATTGCTTCTTATTCATGGGATTCGAGAAAAACTAAATTTTCATGTATTTTTGAAAATTTCCCAGAAATATGACTTTTCTTTAAACTTTCAAATTGAATGGCCATTATTGCTATTCCATATTCCATTTTATAGATGTGGGACCTACATTTAAAATAAACATACCTACTAACTCGAACTACTACAAACTACTCACAAAGTACTTACATCAGGTAGGTATACTTAAGTACGTGTTAATACACACGAGCATCCATTCCAACTAATTTAATTAAATCAACAGTCTCTTAAGATAATTAATTGTTTACCAAGAGGATGCAAACTAAGTTGTTTGGAGAGGCAATAAAAAACAAACTTGATCACTTGGGAGTTCAAACAAACAGCCGAGTAAGTGAAGACAAACACTTGGGAATTTTTGATTCGTATAAGGCTGGGAGCACCACAGGGTTGAATGTGATAACTTTTTTAAATTAAAAACAAAATAAATATTAAAAAAAAAATAAACAAATATTAAATTAAAAATCATTTATAAAAAGAAGTTGCACAGTTCTGTATAGTTCACTTCAAGCCTCAGTCGAGTGACAGTCACTACAAGCCATAAACTCATTAGTTTTTTTTTTTTTAATAGTTGGTTCGGAAAATTTTACAGTTTCGGGTAGCTTGATGTGATGGCGTCTGTACCTCATAGTACGCCAGGGGGTTCAGTATAGGGGGCGAGCCCCTTGCCATCAACTGGGCACAAATCCAAATTCCAGAACCAAATAATACTTTGCCCTACCCGGAATCGGGCATCGGGCAAAGATTCGGGTTATCTGTATCTACTACACAATATTAAAAATTTAAGTCGTTCTTCGTGGATGTTATTTCTGCGTTGTTCATCTAAACAACGCAACGGATTTTGATGTGGTTTCAGCATCATTTAGAGAATTTATTTTGAATGGTTTATGCGTATACAATGTGTACTTAACTGAATTAATGCACATTATAAAAAGTGGTTAGAACTATTTACTGAATCGTTTTCTGTCATTTTTAATATAGGTATTTTTTATCCCATAAATGATTAAAACTACTTAAATTACAATCACACTTCCGCTGTACATTCAAAACAAACCAAAAAGGGATGAAGTAGCTATTCTACGTGCAATAGAATAGAATAGAATACTCTTTATTATGTACACCATATAAATTACAGACATAATGATAGAAACAAAACAAAGGGTGACACAATGGGCGGTCTTATCGCTAAAAGCGATCTTTTAAAGACAACCTTTGGATGGATTAAAAAGGGGAAGGACAGACAAATACTGTAGGTAGTCTGTGGTGTACCATTTACATAATACAATAAATACATACATAAAGTATATTATACTAATCTAAATAAATATTTACATATAATAATAAACATGAAACAGGAGCAAAGAAAATATAATGATGATGTTTAAGGAGAGAGGAAGTGCATTTTAACCATAATTTTAAAAATGGACAAAGATTGAGCACGCCTTACCGACACGGGCAAGTCATTCCATAACCGTACTGCTTGAACAGTAAAAGATTTGTCATAGAAACTGGTGGAATGCATCGGATCTCTAGTCTCAGGTTTTCCGATGACCTCAGATATCTATTACCTATGTGTGTCATGAAGGAACTTGAAACGTTCTTTAAGATAAGGTTTTAGGATTAAACAAAATAGTGTATAGCTGAAACAAGATATGAGAATTCCGGCGAAGACGTATGGGAAGCCACTTGAGCTTTGTACGAAATTCTGAAATGTGATCATATTTGCGCAGGCCAAATATGAATCTTATGCAAAAGTTTTGAAGTCGCTCAAGTTTATCTAGTTGTGCCTCAGTAAGATCTGGATAACTGACATCAGCGTAGTCAAGGATGGGAAGTAAAAGGGATTGTGCAAGCGCAGTTTTAGTGGCAGTTGGAAGAAAGTTCCGCAATCGTCTCAGTGACTTACCAGATGCAAAAATTTTGCGACTTACCTCCTGTAGCTGAGCTGTGCAATGTTTGTATAGAAAATATTTTGATGGTTTACCTACGTATATGATAAGAATTTATAAGGAAAATTAAGAGGAAACGGGCATGTTATTAGCGTTCATTCCATACAGTTATATTTCTATGTTTTCCCCAAGGATAATTGACAAAAAAGAGCAAATATTTTTTTATGACAATTCTGAGCTGAGAATGGGCAGGGCCACTGAATTATGTGTGGTTCTTTCCTCAAAAGACTATTTCAAACACTATTCTACGTGGTCCTCACGTAATCTGACCAAGATTACGTGAGGATTAGTACGTCTGGACTTCAAAAGGTTTTCGGGGTTTCTTCTTAGAGTCATCGGATAGGAAACACCATTATCTCATCTATTTTTTACCCGACTGCACCAGAAGGAAGGTTTTGTTTTTCGAGTGTATATGTATGTATATTTCTTTGGGACGCTCTGTAGCCTAAACGGCTTGATCGATTTCAGCTTGAGAGCTGCCGTTAGATTCGTCTTAATTGTGAGAGTGACACTGGGTACCTATATAAAAATTAAAAAAAAAATGGCCGATTTTTGGCGTCTTCAAAAAAAATATTTTTTCTCAAAACCTATCGAGTGGGGTAGGTACCTATCAAAATAAAGGGTTTTAAAAAGTGATTACAAAAAAAATATACCTATAGGTACAACTTTATATGGTTACAAGTAATTCGAAGTGACAAATCGTAAAAGTACGTTTTTTACGACCAAAAGACAAGAACTAAATCGTCTGAGAAATCTTTCACATTTGTAAACTAAAAAGCTGGAAATAGAAGCAGGCGGGACCCATACCATTTTTATTATATTTTCAAATTCAAATGGGTCCCGCCTGCTTCCAATTTGTATTTAATTTAAAATGGGCTTGTTTTTAGCTTTTCAGTTTTTCAGCGGTCGGGTTTTTTATTTGTTTTAATCACTTTTTTTATTTTACTTTATTGGGACATAAAACAGTTTTAGTTTTAGACATAAAGCAATTTTTGTGAGACAAAATAAATTAAAAACTATGTAAACGTGTAACCCACACTAATGTCCGCGTAATAATAGTTTATAGACACATAGTATAATGCATGCGTTGATTTTACAGAAGAGTAAGAAGTACTCGTTCATATTTTTCATCTAGTTTTTTTTTTTTAATCTAGTTAAAATATTATTGACTTGTAAAAGTGTTCGTATAAACTCTACAGAAATATAATCATTTATAATTTGATACAATCTATTTCTACCACTGCTATACAAGATGGCATTGAAAACTTGCGACAAACCGAAATAGGAGGTGGAAGTGGATAAGACTTAGATTAAAACAGAAGAAGAACTAGCAGGTGATCGAGGAGGGGGGAGTGGAGGAGGGTTCAGGGGATCAAACCGGAATTAATCGCAGTAACTGCTACATAACCATTATAAAATTGTCATTTCCCAAATCTAAATTCTTGAAAAAAATCGTGTGAATTATCGTCTTAGATAGTGCTAACTAAGTTATTGCCTTCAAGTAGACACGAATTATGGCCGTTCCAGATTTTTCGTATTTTTGATGTTTAGAATAATATCATTAATTCGAACTTTTTGTTATTCGATCTATTGAAACTCGGTATTTTGAGATAAGTCATTATAAACGTTATGAATATTGAAATTTCGGAATTATAAAAATAGGATGAATGATAAATCGGAGTTGTTATATTAGGAATTTCGAACCATTCGGAATTACGAAAATCGGTATTTTGAAATTCGTATTTGTGACTGTCGGAATAAAGTTTTTCGTATGTAGTGTAGCCATCCAATTTATATTAGGATTTGATAAATTTCCATATTCCTTTCTCTGTGTCGCCTCCAAAAAGAGACAAAGACAACAAATTTACGTATCCAATATATTTTTTATCTTGCATTAGAATTGCAAAATCTGCTTAAGTCTTAGATATTAAAGCATAAAGTTGGTTAAAAAAATGTAAGTAATAAGTCTAAGCTTTCGTCGCAAGCTTTACCGTCTAAGCCACTTCTTTAAACCTCATTATGCTTCGAAGCAAATGGGATTATGTGAGGTATAATGCGTCTTCCAGTTGAACCGTCTAATGTGGCGCTACGGTTTATAGAACAGAATTATGTTTTGAATAATTTATTTATGGTAATCGTATTTTTTGTCGCCTGCTTCAGTCCGCCGCGTTGTTTTGACGTAATTTCTGCATACTTTGTTTTTACGGTCGTTTTAACTTTGATGAAATTTAAACTTCTTTGAGTTGGTATTAAATATGATGTGACGGGTGAAGTTTAAAAATAAGACATTAGAGACCACCGTGGAGTGGAGTCGGATTTTAAAAATTCTGTTGGATTTGATAGCCCAATTCTTGTGGAAGGTTGTGGGCTAACAACATGCTAGCGACCATAGCAGCCGAGCAAAAAAAAAACGAAGTAATAGCGCGGGCAAGCGATGCGATGCGACGGTAGGTAGGGGGAACAAGAAATTTCAAGAAGCTGGGTTGGAGTGTAGCCATGTACTGGTTGTACATGTCCATTATGTACACCTACGGGACGTCTAAGAGGTCGCGTTCGTAGTAAACATAATACCGAAACAGCACCCTAATTGCGTAACACACTATCAATCGGAATCTGAATTATTTTGAAGCAAATTGCTAATCCATTGCTTCATAAGTTCGATTTTTTTTTCTGCTCAACACGTAAATAACGCAATGAATGTTGTTGAACTGTCAAAATGAAACCGATTCCGATTGATAATCTGTTACTCAATTGCCCCGCAGATTAAATGTTTTTACTCAGAGGATCGAAGAGGGGACGATAGTGAGGAACATACAAGTTAGAGCCGTTCCACACGGTGCGGTATGACGGCACTATGGCGTGAGGGCATATTTTTTTTTTGTTTTTTTTTTTTTGGAAATTTCCCAATTTTATTGCAGTTTCGGCTTAACCTTGACCATATAAAATATTTAGGTTCTAAAAAGCATGGCATGGAATAAAATAAAATTTCGGAGGCACTAGTCTTGACGTGTTAAGAACGATCACCCATCCATGAACTGGCCATGGAAAGCGTAGCTTGACCTCACAGTATCGTACCAAACATAGTATTAAATTTGCAAACCCAAACTATTATGATCGAGGTATTAAGTATATCGATTTTATAATATTTATTCCATGAGAAAACTGCTTCAGACTGATCGATCCAAGTGACTTTCGTATATTCAGGAGTCCCTCAAGGATTGTACTGCAATCTTTACTAATATTGTAAATTCGAAAGTAACTCTGTCTGTCTGTCTGTTACCTTTTTACGCTTAAACCACTGAACGTATTTCGATAAAATTTGGCAGAGAGATAGATTGCATCCCGGGGAAGAACATAGGATAGTTTTTATCTCGATATTTTCACGGGATCGACACTAATGCGGGTGAAACCGCGGGGCGCTGCTTATATATGAATAAAAAACTAGGATAACTACCTACACTTTGTATCCAGACTCAACTGTAAATAATCCAGGTCAGATCTCTGTCTAGAATCTTTTTATCCTGGAATTGAATCCGGTCCCTAAGGTACGGCCACAATCGATCATAACCACAGCGTATAGACAAACTTTCTTTTAAATCAAGTTTGACACCTTAGTAAATACTTTTTCTAGCTTTCTTTTTAGATCTGATAAATAAATAAATAAATAAAAATAAGAAACACACAGGCCAGTAAAGGTGAGGAGATAAGTTAAATCGAATGTCAGCCGTTGGTAATAAATGTACCAAAAGATATATTATTTCGAGCATGGAGGTAAAAGTCTCAAGGCCCAGTTGTACAGTCACCAGCATAAGTATGTGTACACTTGGCTTTATTCAAAGGCAATTTTCTCCTTTATTTTTTTATGAAATTTTATGTTATTTATTTATTTATTATTCCGAACATAGTATTTTCGAACCCATTGGTTTATGTAAAGTGTCGTATTTCAATGTTGCATTCGTCATTTCACGAAAAAATGTTGACATATTAGTGCTCGTGACTGTACCTACTGTTATTTTGTATGACTGGTAACAACATTTTTATCCACTGCTATTTACCTACTTTTTTCAGGTGTCTGTGAAACAATGATTTTCATCCGTGGCTAAAGAATAACAGCAGCACAGGTCGATCGATCAGGTTAAGCTACGCTTGCCGCGGTTGGTCTGTGGATGGGTGACCATCTTTACATACCGTGAACCCTCCGTGCCTCGGAAAGCACGTTAAGCCGTTGGTCCCGGCTGTCATTCGTGGATCCTTGACAGTCGTTACGGGTAATCAGAAGCCCGAAAGTCTGACAACCAGTCTTACCAAGGGGTATCGTATTACCCAGTAACTGGGTTATGGAGGTCAGATAGGCAGTCGCTCCATGTAAAATACTGGTCTTCAGCTGCATCCAGTTAGACTGGAAACCGACCCCAACGTAGTTGGGAAAAGGCTAGGCAGATTATGATGCAGATGATGAGTACAGGCACCAACGACACATTTCTGTAATGTTCATTTTTTAAGTTGAAAATTTGATTTTGTGAAACAAAAACGCGTTTTTTCAAAAAAAAAACTTAAAAGAAACAAATGAGTTCGATTTGGAAAATGTGTGCTGTCACTTGAGTGCGGTTCGAAATTCAAATAGCATTGTACTGGCCAGTAGATTCCTTCTATGCGCTATGTAAAATCAACCATTTTAAGAAGTTATAAACTCATGTTTTTACCTGACTGCGCCAGAAGGAGGGTTATGTTTTTCGAGTGTGTGTATGTATGTATATTTCTTTGGCACGCTGTGTAGCCTAAACGGCTTGATCGATTTCAGCTTGAGAGGTGCCGTTAGATTCGTCTTAGTTGTGAGAGTGACACTGGGTATATCAAAATAAAGAAAATAAAAAATGGCCGATTTTTGGCGGCTTAATGTCTTAAAAAAAAAATTTTTAAGACGTCACGTTTAATATTCGATGCGTGGGAAATACAGGGTTACATTAAATTAGCTAACAAAACTCCGCATAGGTAATGGTAAGTCATCCATCGCAGTTAGTGGATTCACTTGAATTAGCAGTTTTAGAAACCGTTTTTTTGTGTAAATCGTGGAGTGAGCTGTCAATAGTGTCAATTCCTAGCCAAAACAAACTCACTTCACCTAAGTTTTCACGGTGAGATTTTTACAGAATCGAGCGGCTGTATCTATACAAATAGCTTTCAAATTCATGCCACTTTCAGAATTATAAGTAATTACAGGCGGCTTTGTGTTACACGAACAAAGCTCTAAATTAAATTTGAGACTACCTGATACGTACATATTTAATTACCTCTCAGATTAGCGTTCCATTGGAACTAAACCATGTAACACAATTTAATTAGACATTCTATGTCTTCTCACGAAACAGGCTCATATTGTATTCAGATTCTCGACTGTCACTGCAGAAGTTTCGAGAACTTTCGGAACGACTAACTTGTAAGGCCAATTTGGACAAGCGTGGTCCAGTGCCGGCCAAGCTTGGCTAAAGTACTGGTTGCATTCAATTAACACTTTGTGCCATTTAGTGAGACGGAACTTTGTTGGTGCAGGTTATTATCACAAAATACAGAGAGTAAAGAAGACAATCTACACACAGTATATTATACAATTAATCAGGGTGTACCATTTTGTTTCTTCTTCTTGAGGAAATCATCATCGCCCTCCATCTGGGAAGAATTGAGGGTTGTGTCGCACTCTTACCCCACGGTTTCCTTCAGTACCATAAGTCGGGGGCCCGGGAGATACTACTACATTCACCGCACCCCCGACTGGTATCAGCTCGACATGGCCAGCGGGCCCCATCAGCAAGTGCAGCCGATCCCACGACCATCTGGTCATCCTCCTTTTATGTCGCGCATATAAAACTCTTTTTAATCAACTGTTTTTAACATAAATCTTACTAGGTACGTTCTTTATTATAATACTGTTTTTAATTTACTTCTCAAATATGTTTTTGCCCCAAATGGACAAAGAATAATTATGTAAATAATAAAATGATAATTAAAACGTTTTGTTTTTCGCAACAAAAAGACCATTGTACTTTTACTGTGTTTATTATACTTTTGACTTAAACGGGTCTGAGAAGATTTCTCCCAAAACCCGAAAACAATACGATAGGAAAATTGCGAAGGGTAAAAGTTTTCGTAATAAGGGAAACCGTTTCAAAACATTATTATGCGCAAAATGATAGACTCACGTAATTATTATGGGTATGTTTTGTCAGGGAAATCTAAAGGAAACATTTAGACAAGGGTTTCGCAAACAGGAGTTGACCTTTATACCCCTAAGTCAAAGGACAGGAAGGAGGATGTTGGAGTATGTCTTCATCGTTTTAGCCTTAGGACGTCCACTGCGTTCTTCAGCTGATGCTCTCCCCCAAGCATCGTTGGTTCCTGCCAGGGTCGCGGGTTGTTCGAAAGAGTTACCTTGGGCCTGGCACAGGCAACTGAAGGAACACGGGTGGGTTTTAGTCAGTAAAAGTCTGACACGCCCTCCGCTTAGAGCGGGAAAAGTTATTTGATAATTTCCAACCCAAAAAAAAACAAAGCATCGCTGGTTCGACTGGTTCTGTGCTTTCGCATCCAACGGATTCTTGCGGTCTTCACCAGGCCATCAGTTTACCCTGTGGGAGGCCTTCAACGGTACTTCTGGTACGCGGTCGCCACTCCAGAACCTTCTGCCTCATCGGCCATCGGTTCTGCGAGCAATGTGCCCTCTGTCCACTGCCACTTAAGTTTGGCAATTCTTCAGGCTTTCATATCTTAATGCATTAAAATACAAAGAAGGCGACTAGTTATTTAATCTTTGACCTCTCAGGGGTCTGTCATTAAAAAAGATTGGTTTGGATACAAGATGATGTAGCCTCTTTTCATCTAAATAACCAATAAAAGAAAAAAGGAAATCTCCGGCCAACCTTTCCAGCCTGTAGTGTTAGTATTTCGAAATTTGAAAAGCCCGGACAAAAAGCTAGACATTTGCAATAAAGTTCCTACACCTTACTTTTAAATCATACTTCTTTAAATTTTGATAAGTATTGGTATCACGAAAAATCGTGACAAATGACAAGGTCGGATAAAATCCGAAGGGAGGGCAAAAAACATGGACATGTCCGGACAGCGCCTGATAGCATTGAGCTTTACTTATTTACCTGAAAGTGACAAAAATAAACCTTAACTTTCGTATTTTTATAATACCTCAGAGGTTGTTCAACACCGTTGCTCCGTGGACCCGAACAAAATGTACATCTAGGAAATCCTTAGGGATCTCCCCAAATCCCGCTTGTTTTTGTAAAAGTTAAAATGTATTGAATCTTGTACCCGCAGCTAATAAATTATTCAAAGAGCGAATTTTTTGGGAAACAGAAACGTAAAAGTTGAAAGTACTTGTGAATAATAATTATAAGGTATGAAAGAAAAGTTGGAGGAAATGTTGAACACGTATCTAGCTGGCGGTAGCTTCGCAAATTTTAAAATAAACTGTAGGTATTTTCTATTAAATTATACTTATTTATTTTCTCAATTCCCTATGTCGGAATATTTAGGATGATAAAATGAGAACCAGTGTGAACAGAATAGGTAAAAAAAACTATTGAACGTTTTATAAATTAAACCCTTTACAGAAGAGCTTATCCGGAGAAGTTCTGCATACCAACAAGGGTATGAGTGCCGCGGCGTGCCAGTGTAAAGGCATGTCAAACATAGCTTTCTCTCTGGGCTGAAAACTCATAAAGGGCCTTTTGTTTTGTAGATGTGCAACGCCGCCTTACCACATAAAACCTGTTTGTTTACCACCTAACAATATATTGGTAGTTGTAAAGCAAATGTTGCATAATCCGCCTATAATGTTCCCACTGTTAGGACACAAGCCTTCGCGAACCCAGTGCGGGTTGGTAGATGTCACATGTCTTCGAAATTTTTGTTCTAGGACATGCCGGTTTCCTCACGATGTTTTCTTTCACCGTTTTGAGAGCAGTGGTGATGAAATAATTAACACTTTAAGCACAGTCTATACATCATACAGTCGTTCGACGAAGCCGTCTAGACAGAGCAATCGTGCGGGGTGTGAGGGGCGAGACGCGGGAGGTGCGAGCCCGAACTGCATACTGCCACCGTGTTAGTAGTTCGGGACATAACTTTCAGGGTTGATGATTTCGACTTTTCGGTATTGATTTTATTATTGGGATACAATTTTTTTAAAAATGTAATGGTACACATTTTATTTAATTTTTAATTTATGAAGACAAATACAGAGATACGACATGTAACATTTGAGTGCTTGCTTATTTGTTTAGTTTTTCTAATTATTTTACTTTTCTTTTCAACTTATTTTTTTTTACTTGACATTTCCATGGCTTTTGAGGACGCTAAAGCCGATAGTGCAGTCAAAACGAAAATCCAAAATGGCGGCTGCAAAAATTTTCAAATTTTTCAACATGGGTGTCGTTTCCAAGAATTTCAAGGGTGCTGACAACGAATATGAGGTCATAATCAAAATTCAAGATGGCGGCTGCGAAAATTTTCAAATTTTTCATCATGGGTGTCGTTTCCAAGGATTTCGAGGGTGCTGACAACGAATATGAGGTCATAATCAAAATTCAAGATGGCGGCTTCGAAAATTTTCAAATTTCATCATGGGTGTCGTTTCCAAGGATTTCAGGGGTGCTGACAACGAATATGAGGTCATAATCAAAATTCAAGATGGCGGCTGCGAAAATTTTAAATTTTTTCATCATGGGTGTCGTTTCCAAGGATTTCGAGGGTGCTGACATCGAATATGAGGTCATAATCAAAATTCAAGATGGCGGCTGCGAAAATTTTCAAATTTCGTCATGGGTGTCGTTTCCAAAGATTTCGAGGGTGCTGACAGCGAATATGAGGTCAAAATCAAAATTCAAGATGGCGGCTGCGAAACAAAGTAATTTTTCATCATAGATGTCGTTTGGCCAATTGTTTGAAAATGGGACTGCGACACTATCTGATGTAGAAAAACGTATGTTAAGTAGAATAATTCCATTCGTAATAATGGTCCCTTTCAATATAGTGTACATTATTCTACTTGTCAAGCCCTTGCATTTGATACTTACCTATATTGAAGGAGTTGTGAAAAAAAAATGTAATTCGCCATTTTGTGGTGGCGGCCATCTTGGATTTGAAATTTATCATAGTGTATAGTATTCCACTAGTCAAGCCCTTTCATTTGATACCCATATTGAGGGAGTTGTGAAAAATTATGTAATCCGCCATTTTGTGGTGGGGGCCATCTTGAACCGATTTTCATCAAACATAGCTAAGAACACTTCTGACTAATTCACCACCGGTTCAAAATCGGTTCATCCGTTCGGGAGCTACGATGCCACAGACAGACACACAACACACAGACACGTCAAACTTGTAACACCCCGTCGTTTTTGCGTGGGGGGTTAAAAAGACGATATTTTGATAATTGTTAATTATTGTTTATGATAATAGTAATGTTGAGGACGATGTTGATCTCAAATAAATAAATTAATATTGTTTACTTGAGACAAGTGACAACCCTAGCTGTCACGACAATGTCTAGACGTTGTCGGCATTTACCACGAGATCAAAGGCGTCGACCTACTGTATGGTTTTTATACTGTGCTTTAAGCGTCTGTCCAGGCCCAGCCAACGACCTCGACTCGAGGAAATGTTGATAATATTTTATTTGTTGCAGAGTCAATGATGATGTAGCAGCGATGTGCGCGCCGGCCACAGCGGCGCTGCTGCTCGCCGCTCTTGCTGCACTACCCTGTCGAGGTAAGATCACATTTAGATACCATTTTTGTTAGAAAGCATACGAGAATTGCCCATCATAGTCACGCTCCGCCTTGAGGAAGCGACTGAAGAGAATAAGGAACATTATATAAACATAATCTAATAAGCCCCAAAAAATATTATAATTAACGATTAGGTAAGTGCCCTTGTTGGCAGGCATGCATCAGGCAGGGGTTTTCCATAGTTCTTGGTAACCAGTCCACTTTAGCCACCCAAAAAAAGTTGGACTATTGACCAACTTTTTATTTTTCCATATCCTGCAATAGTCCTACACCAACCGGGGGCTATCCTTGGGTGCACTTGCATAGTGCATATAGGGATAATCGTCGGTTGGTACCGCATTTCATTAAAATTTCCTAAGGGGCCTCTGCGACATACTCTCTCTGCGACGATATCTCGGGACCCCATGGTCCCGAGATATGTAAAATAAAATAAATAATAATGAATAATTCATTTGCAACCCCAAAAGACAGATCCATAAATTAATTACAATGCGAAATGGATGAATAATTGAATATTCCTAAAATAATTGATTTCAGATAGGTTCTATAGGCTAGCAACGACTTCATACCATGTCAATAAGGCCTAAAATATCTTTTATTTTTCTCTCGTCTTGAACTTGAACTTAATTTGATCTGTCAAAACCTGCTCCAGATACTCAATTACGCTGAATTTTATTGGGACCTACCATTTTCTGATTTACATACAATATTTCCCCAAATTGAATCATTTCTTTGCCTCCTTTGTTTTCTCGTATTTCATCTTCCTCAATGGTTCTTCGCAGACATAAAGCCAAGATTCCCAATGACCCTCAAGAGCATAACAAATTCATTGCCGTCCAAAATTGTTTATTTTGAAGGAAGTATGTTCAAAGGGTCCCGTTTCGCAAGCCGTCGACCATTTAAAAATTATTTTCTTTACGCGTCGTGTAACAAATTAAATTGCAAATTCTCGGGAGCTTTCAGCTTGTATTCCTAAGTGACCTTATTATATTTTAATTCTAGAGAGATTTTAAATAAACTGTGCGGAAGTATCTTTGAGGGGAAATGGCTTGAGTTGAAAGAGATGATTGAATTTAGAATCTCAAGATTGCAAGTACGTGAACTTAAGAACGTAAACGGAGAGCTTAATACTTGACGTTGAGCTTAATACTTGAGTTCTTTTGCTATCCCTGAAATTGAAATGAAGTCATAAAGAGAAGTATGAAATATTAGCTTCTGCCTGCGACTTCGTCCGCGTGACTTTTCTTGTACCCCGACACACCCCTTCGCATCACCTACCCGCGCTATCACTTCGTTTTCGCTTATCGTTCTTTCTTAATTTTTGCTCGGCTACTAAGGGTCATATAACCCTATAGGGCCCTATATGTCCTTCCTCAATAATAGGGCTAGAAAAAGCAAAAATAATTTTCCAAATACGACGTTCGGACGGTAGTTCCAGAGATTAAACAGAAAGAAACAAACCCTTCAGCTTTATTATTAGTATTAGTATAAATAAATTCCAGAGAACTACCCTCGTTATTATGAAGTTCCAAGTAACACTTACCTTGCTAACCTCACCACTACATACGAGATTGAAACATGCTTGTAGAAACAACTTTCGTTACAATGTTTTGAGTGGCAGCAAACAGGCTGAAATGGTTACAACCCAATAGGAAACTTCAAGCTTACTTACCAACGAAAAGGTTAAAGTGTACCCACCACAAGAAACTGAAACAGTTGATTGTTTATTGAGTCTAAAATTTACATTTCCATTTTCAGGCACCGACGCTGACGTCGCCTCAAGGATATTGAATGAAACGAACAATTTTCAAGAGACCGGCTCCCTCCCAACTATAAACAAACTCTATCAAATGTTACATACCAACTCTGACCTACATAATCAAAGCAAACTTGGCGAGAACTTTAATTACTCTAGTGTTAATCTTACACACAGTTTTAACTTATACAACAATCTCAAGTATCCCACGAGTATAGATAAGAATCACGTTGAGTGCTGCCTGAATGTTGATGAGGTTGGTGAGAACAATGTTAGTTTATCTAATGAGGGTGCTAAAGTAATCGTAGACAAAGTGAAGGAAGATTCACCAGCTGATAATAAAAAGAATAGAAAGAGAAGGGTTGTGAATGTCGTAAGAACATTCATAGAGGTCACGACAAGCGATACGAGACGGTATATTGAAGCGACGGCAATGTCTTTCCTATCGAATCACTCGCCGTCGATCATGGAGAGGAGAAGAAAACCAGGGGAGACTGGATCAAGTGCCCCGCTACTGAATTACATATTCGATACTTACTCCAATACACATCAGCATAGGAATGAGAAGTAAGACTTACCTTAGGTTTATATTTAGTTATATTGTTAAATTTTTTCTGGGTATGACAAGGTAATCAAAAGGTCCTCGTCATCGCATTCTTTTTAGTAAGATATTTGTTAGTCCAAGAAAGTTCTGTCTAGTTCATTCTAGATTAGAACATTGCTGTTTATGAAACTTATTCACCTATAGATAATTGTTTTAGCTTACCTCACATACCTGAACAAACACATTAAAATAATTCACCTCTGTAACATTTGTCAACAGTAAACAATTTAATATGGTAATACCAAAATTATATTCGCAAAGTTGGAATCTCTAAAGTAACAAAACATTGTATAAGTACTATAACAACAATACGAACAATATGTTTACAATAGAATTGATGAACCCAACATTAATGTTTGGCTGTTTTTAACAAAACTTCACGGTATTGCCAAAATTAATTCGATTCTATTGACTTAACGAAAAGCAAAACTGTAATGATGAATAATATTTTAAACATCCAAATCCAACTTTACGAATATAAATTTTGGTAAGCACGGAATTCTCAAAAATATTTTCGTTGAAACAAAACTTCTTAAAACATAATTTCCTTCTATTTGTATTTCATGATAAAGAGAGGAAATTTTTGCAGCATTTCAAATTATCATTTCGCAAACGGATTTAAAGGTAAACAGTTCAAAGTTAAAAAGTTTGGAAACATCTTTAATATATCTGAGAATAACTTTTGGGTTTCCTGGAGTGAATAATTATTTGGGTTTAGGATGTCATTAATTACAAACAATTTCTATTTAATCAGAGTCGGGAATGGGAACAGCATTTATGCGGCGGCTGCGCCTGAGATCGAAGCTCTAGTGGGCTCCACTGCTCATTTAGACTGCAAAGTAGACGCTCTTCATGATAAACTGGTAATAAGTATGTTTCTTGTTACGTTTCATTCGCTTTCATTATTCTTTTTATTTCTTTCCGTTCTTTTCTTTCTTTTATCATCTATCATTTTATAATTTGCTGGTTATCTTTAATGAAGTTTATCTTTTTCTGCACACAATGATTAATGTTGTCCAGGTATCGTGGGTGCGGCGGAAAAACGATGAAGAGCCGATGGAACTGCTAACAACGGGTACACAACAGTACACTGCGGATGACAGGTAGAACTTGGCCAACTTAATAAAACAAAAACACTTACTTATTGCACTCAATTATCTCGCCGGCTTCCTGAAACTTTTTAATATATTGCTCTTGAATAAACTCCGTACAAAGTTGGGGAAACGAAAATATAAATAAGAGTGTCTTCCTCCAGGATAAGCAGAGTTTCGTATACTTTTCAAACTGTGTGAAATTATGTATGATGAAGAATTTTAGAGCGCTCCTTGAGAATTCTTTTGGAACTTTGTTTATTTGCTGTAAGGAAAACTTTGTGAATGATCGAAGCTACGTGGTGAAATGTTTAAACAGTGTCGGGTGCTATTCATTTTTTGAGGCGAAACTTGGAAATTATTTCATGTTTTGCGATGGAGTGACTGATAGTAACCATACTATTGATGAACTAGTTGTAAATTATAGATTTATCATTTACACATAATTGTCGGTAGTCCATTTATACCATCTTTATTTTTTTAAATAACATCATTGGGACATTAGCTGAGTTTAAAAAATATGCCAAAGATGTACGAGTATATTGTATGTATGTGCCTGAAGACGAGAGACGTCACCGAGGCAGGCCTAAGAAACGCTGGCGTGACAATTCGGTCTCGTTCCTTACCGATTGGACGGAGAAGGCACATCATAAAGAAAAGTGGAAAAGTATGGGAGAGACTTGCGTGCGCCGTAGTGGGACAAAATGAGTTAACTGAAAAGAAAAAAAAACGAAATGTAAATTACGATTATATGTACAGTCAACAAAAGAGATAAGTAGGTATGCAGAATCGTCAGATATAGTTGAAGTTTAGTGAGAAATCGATTGATGTTGTCGACTGAAATTTAATTTGATAAATAAGCTGTTTGTTTTCTATTAATAAAATTAAATTTTATTCGAGAAAATTCATCGGTTTCTTACTAAACTTCAACTATATCCGACGATCCTGCATACTTATCTATTTTGTTGACTGTACATATACCCTGCCTATTGCTATTGCAAGATTGTCAGAAAGTATATCGATATTTTGTTCTTGCCAGGTACTCAGCCCGCTTCATCCCTCCAGACATCTGGAGACTACAGGTACGGGAGGTGCGTCCTACTGATGCGGCACACTACGATTGCCAACTGTCTGCCCATCCTCCTCGTACAGCAAGAGTTACGCTTCGGGTGCCGGGTCAGTTGATGGAATGATTTGAAGGGAATTATTGACCAAGGAGGTTCTGACTAGGTTGTCAGTTGAATGTCACCATTCATTTACTTATCAGTCGGTCTATTCTGTAAAAATCTAAACTTAAAAACTTAAGTAAAGTGAACTTGAAATGAGCTGCCAAATATCCCTGCTGAACACTATTATAGCAGCTGGAGTGACAGTTCACTTTACGGAAGTTTTCGCGGTGAGATTTTTACAGAATAGATAGATTTGTTTAGGTCTAGACGGAATTTCTCAAAAACTTAAAGGTTTGCGTGCCATTCATGAAACAGTTAAGTATACAGTGTGAGTCTTCATAATGTGCACATATCGAAATGAGGGAAACTAAGCTTTATTTTTGTCGACGGAAAAAATATTTTAAAAAATCGAAAAAAAAAAAAAATTGTAGCATTTTTAAAATTCTTGTTCGCTGCTGTGACCCCTGTGTAAATAATCGCCCTCAATTGAGAATTATATTTTTTTTTTAACAAAAATCTGATATTTTTTCATCAATTTTTACAATAATTGTAAAATTACTCAATAAAAGCCCCGATTACCTACCCTTTTTAGGGTTCCGTACCCAAAGGGTAAAAACGGAACCCTATTACTAAGACTTCGCTGTCCGTCCGTCCGTCTGTCTGTCACCAGGCTGTATCTCATGAACCGTGATAGCTAGACAGTTGAAATTTTCACAGATGATGTATTTCGGTTGCCGCTATAACAAAAAATACTAAAAACAAAGTAAAATAAATATTTAAGGGGGGCTCCCATACAACAAACGTGTTTTTTTTCGGCGTTTTTGCCTTGTGGTACGGAACCCTTCGTGTGCGAGTCCGACTCGCACTTGTTTATAAATATTGTAGGTATACTTAATCAAATCTTTGTAAAATTGACACGTTATTTTTTTTATTACTTTAAATTATTCTCCATCGTATCAGATTTCTAAACGTAAAAATACCATGTTTATAACTCAATCACAACATTTCCTATCAACTGTTAAAGAAAGGCCTTGCAATCACCATACTTTAGCAGGTAAAGATCCTTTTAAATATTTTTTTATTTTTTCAAATATTTTTTCCGTCGATAAAATTATGCTATGTTTCCCTCATTTCGTTATGTGCACATTATGAAGACTCACGCTGTTTACCTTAATGTCCAAGGTAAATCCATTTAAACCAACAAACTTTAAACCATTTTTATGAAAAGTCACTGAAGCCATTTAACGAAACTTCAGTTGAAAAGAACTTGAAGAAAGAAATTGTTCTTTTACTTATTCAAAAGTTTTATGTTTTTTGTAATTTGCTGAAATATTTTTTGTTTTCCCGAAAAAGGTTACAAGGAAAAAATGTATAAAATTCAGTAATTCGACGTTAACGTTTTCAAAATATATTTTTTTTATTTACTGATCCATTTCTGAGCTTTCTTAAGACAAATTTTTGTCCGGTCGGGCACCGTCCCGCCCGACCGGACAAAAATTTGTCTTAAGAAAGCTCAGGAATGAATCCGACACGACCGGAGAGAGATCAAGTGCAGGACATCCTAACTATAATAATTATATTTATTTTATAAATCCTAACTAATATTATGAATGCGAAATTAAGTGTTACCTTTTCACGCCTAAACCACTAAACCGATCATCCTGAAATTTTGCATAATACGTTGTCAGGTGTACAGAAACGGACATAGGGTACCTTTCATCCCGAAAAAAAGTGCTGTTCCCGAGGAAAACAACAATAACGTTATTATGATAATAGATGGCGCCACGTCTCTTTCGAACGGGATCGACACTTATGCGGGTGAAACCGCGGGGCTCTGCTAGTTTATTATATAAGTAGGATAAGAGCGACTTAATCATAGGTACCAAGAACTGATACTAGTGGTCTAGGGTGTCTCGTGTAAAAAAATGCTTAAACCTCTACTTTTGTTACAGAAGTGTCAGTCCGTATCGTTGACGGCGCCGGCGCAGCGGTGTCGGAACAAGTGTGCGAGCTTGGCAGTACCGTGGCCCTGCGGTGTGAGGTCAACGGCCTGAAGATGGAGGGAGGTCCGTCCCTGCTATGGTATCGGAAGGATGATCTCCTGAATGATGACACCACTAGAGGAGGGATTAGGTAAGTAGAAATATACAATTAACACACAAGTTTTGTTTGTACTTAACAGCGTTTACGCCGTACGGCTTTCATACAAACTTTCAAGCCCCTATTTTTAGAAATAAATAAACCAATTTTAATTAAACTTCATACGCATAAGCAGGATATAAAGGTCTAAAAAGTTACTTAAAAACATTTTCAAAAAAAAAAGAAAAGAAAACGTCAAAATGTCTTCTTCTCCTTAACTTCTTCTTGGAGATCTACATCGTGTTTCGTCATCTCAAGAAGACTTTAATGGCTTTCTTCATCATTTTTAACCTCACAGTGTACGAACCGAGTTCGGCTCAAACGGCGCGAACTCGATACTGCGAGTGGCGCGCGTGCGCGGTGACGACGCGGGTCGCTACACCTGCGCGATCGCACGCGCACCGCCCCCATCCCCGCCGCCTGCGCATGTCATACTGCACGTTATCAAAGGTAAATCATGGCAATGCAAATGCTGAGAACAGTGGATGAACAAGACTCTCATTATATACGAAAACCTGTATCATCAATTATGTCAAAGCTTGTCAGTATACCTGTAATAACAGTGGTGTCAATGATTTTGCCCTGTTTCAGATAACTGCACCTTTATATAACGTTTTTAATTGACTGGAACCACAAGCCACAAACGAGTAAAATTGTATCCCCACTAAACTCCTAATGTCAATTAAGGCAGCTCGTAACTATCAACGTCATTTGTAATAGATAGGCGGTTCCTTAAGTTGGTGCAGCACAAAGGAGTTCTGAAACGCCTTACTTGATAACAAAGTCTCAATAAAACTTAGGCTTTGCAAAGTTGTAGTGTGTAAAAAGTTGATCCACCCTGTGCATCCGCGCCCGTAATATTTGAGAAACGATGTTTAAAAAATGTTTATGAATATTTTATATTGTGTGAAGAAAGGTAACTGTTGAAAAATTACACTTACCACCTGTTGAAAAAATCAGGGTCATAATCTTTCGCTCCTCTTGAACTTGTAAAGGAGAATGACCAAAAGTCGTACCAAAAAGTCTCATGCATCAAGTTAAAAAAATTCGTCGGGGATTTAATTTTTGAACAGGGAATTTAATTTAAATTAAAAAAGTCTTTATGTTGTTTTATTCCCTTTCCATGACGTTCCGTTTCAAATGATATGATATGACCTTGAATTTTGAAAGTGCTATAATGTCTTTCAAAAAACATGTAAAAAATTATACTTTGTCGATTTAAATTAATTAAAAATAACTAGAATAGAATAGGCTGTTTTTAGAGCAATAATGGCCGTTCGTGTCAAACAAAATAATGTACCTAATTTTTAGGTTATTTAGATTTTTTTGAAAATCTCCGAAACCCGGGTTTTGTTTACAAAAAGAACTTTTGTAGGAGTTAATATGATAAGTGTAATCTATAAAAAACAAAGTTTGACTTTGATGCAGCATGGTACGGGATTCCATACATCCATGAGCACATCATCTTCAGGCATCTTTGAGGTCACAGCAGTATTTTTGCTGTCGACTCATGAAATATACGAAACCAATTTTGTCTGCTTTAATCAGTCTTATTTACCCCTCATTATCTTTTCTTACTTCTTCAATTTCTTCTTTAGGTGAGAGCCTAGCTGAGCTGCATCAGGGAGGCACACCAAGATACACCACCTCGCCGTGGGTGCTAGCAATGGCGCTGTGCGTCCTTTTACAAACGTACTATTAACATTTGTTTATTAATAAATTGTTCGTATTTATTTCCGCGTTTCATTTTTCTGAGTTATTCCAGTCTGATCCCCCCTCCACACCCCATCCTCCATCCCCTGCTTGTTCGTCTTCTGTTTTAATCTTTGTCTTATCCACAGGTACCTACCCAACTTTTTTTTTATCTGACAAATGTTCTTATAAAGAATTGGAATTTTTTGGAACACAAAATCATTGTAAAGTCAGTCAGTGCTCTGCTTAAACCGACCCCTCTTCCCCTCTTCTTCTTAGTAAGAGAGATCAGGTAATGCAGAACATTGACCGTACCTTTATATGGGGTATACAGGAGTCTGTTTTTCCCGATAGCAATAACTTGGAGCCTCTCAAACAAATAAACTACTTCTAGGCTAGTTTACACCGTCGGCAACAGTTGAGGCAACGGTGGTTTCCAGGCAATAATGTTTATAGCCTGGATTTTTTGGACGACGTCTATCTGTTGCTGAGAAAAAGATGGATAAACCCACAAAAAACTTTCGCATTTGTAATATTAGTAGGATAGGTGAACGACGTTGGTAAGTATTCTGAGAAAGGAATGGCGTGATAGCCGAATTGCAAACTAGGGCGGGAAGGTTCAACCGGTCAATATTGTCAGTTAACACGCAAATAGAAACTGAAGAGGTTCATGGAAAGCCAGTTATATTTTTACGATTAAAAGAGAAACACAAATCACTTAAGAGGGCGCCGACCAAACCCCGACCGCGCAGTGGCGCCCTCATCGTTTGTTTGGTTATTTATTTTATTTTAGAATGAAAATGCAGAAAGTAAGCACGTTAAGTTGTGCTCCACAAGATTATACGTTAATATTATTATAAACGGTAGTTTTACATTGTTTTGTTTTATTATAATCACTAAAACGGATAATAGTGGCCACTATTTACTATTGGCTGTTATTTACTAGGCGGTCGGCGTAGCCTTAAGGGGACTACATGACCTAAAGCGCGGTCACTGTCGGACTGCATAGAAAAGAAAGAGAAGCACGATGACACAACGCTGGTAATTTATTGCAAAATATGAAGCAATTAAATATAAAAGTATTATTTTTAATCAGGCACGGGGTAAAAAGTTTCTTGCGTAATGCGAGTACAAGTTTCCGGAAACAGCCAGTTATAGTACTTAAATATTTAAATGCAGCCATTTCCTAGCTATTTGAACACGTTATTCTCCACATAAAATAGCTATTTCTGGAACAAATCTCGTCGAATATATGCGTATCACCTAAAATTGGACAAACAACCCACTCGTGGTACAATGAAAGCGCCATGCATAATGACACGACGATATTATACCTAGCTATGATTAAATTTCCAGTATAACCTGTCCTCGCAATGTATAGGTTTTCCATACCACAAGAGGTCAGGTAATACTGGGACGAATAGCTTGTTAAGTCGTCCTGGGTACCAACCTGACAAATAAAACGGTCATTGGACCAGACGGTAACGTTTTTCTCGCATTTCCCTTTCCCATTATCCACGAATGGATTACTCGTATATAAATAACCGTGATGATGGTCGGAGTGAGAGATTTGGTGTTTTATTACTCGTATCTATGCTAATAACTATGCTATAAATTGGGGTGGAGCTTTAATGTCAGCATGTAATGGGTTACCTACATTCCGAAATTATGCAGGGAAATTTAGAATTTTGTAAAAAAAAAATTGAAGGCGATGCAGATGCTTGAGTTTTTGGAAAAGGGATGCGTTCCTTGTATTAGAGGGTGAACACATCAAAATATTTAACCTTTTGATCGCCACAGGTCAAAAAATCAAAAACGTGCCCTCGGCATCAAAGTCTGTCATGTAGTCGAACCGTGGCGTACTGTGCCAAATTTTGGTTTGTCATCTATACATGACTGTGGCGGTCAAAAGGTTAAAGGGGCTCCTCGCTAAAATTACCGTCGGGCCAAGAACTGGTGGATGTGCTAATATAATATTATTATAAGTAATATAATATAATATATTCTTTATTTCGGACTACACATACAAGTACACATAATATTCATTATAATTTTAGTAACAATGACCTCAAAACTATATTAGTAAACTTTTACAAATTAATACACTAAAAAACATATAAACATCCGAAATGAGAAAGTCCTACTTTTTAGAAGTCGGTTAAAAAAGACGTGGCCCAACACACAATGGCACGTGCCTCCGTACTCAGTGCCTTACAAAGGGACTGTCCACTTTGTCTAATAATGTTTTAGGATTCTGTTGGAGCTTCCGCGCAACCTACCCATTATTGACGCTGTTCTCTTCTTCATAATGACACGAAAGTCGTCAACATGGGCTTCCGCAAACATCTGCGAAGCCTTGCAGAAGCCCCATCAGCATCCTAAACCCATTATTATATTGTACGCGAAGGACGTTGTAAGCTCTCTGCGTATATTTCACCCACAAGCTGCACGTGTTGAAGGTTTGGCAGTATGCCTTGAAAATCGAGACTTTAACACATACTACAACGCAACGATATCAACGAGTCAATCTGTATACCCGGCGAAGGTAGTTCGAAACTCTATTAGGTAAATGCTCATACACTCGAGCGCCATGCGTCGACAGCAGAAGCAACTGCAGCCAAATGTCGACGGCTGCCGTCAACGAGTGTCGGCGACAGTCTTCGACGCGTCAACAGCGCGCGTCGACGGGTGTCGATGGCTGCTGTTACATCTGCCTTTGACGCGTGCCGCTCGCGTGTATGCACACTAAGAGACTGATGTAACCATTCGTCTCCGTAAGTATGACCTAAAACAAAGACAAAAGGAAAAATACGTAAGTACCTACCTGCAGCTGAATCCGCTGAGATAAATGATTTATTTTCTGTAAGTAGGTTTGTACAAACACTTTTACACGTCAATCATATTTTCTTAACTAGATGAGGTCGGCGTTTCCTATCTGACTATTCTGAGAAGAAAGGCCGAAACAAACTCAGAAGTCACAGTCTCTTTTAAAGTCCAGACAAAATCTTGGTCAGATCGTGTGAAGACCATGTAGATTGGTGTCTGAAATGGTCTTTTGAGGAAAGAACCACACAGATTGAGTGGACCTGTCCAGTCAGCATTTGTCAGTAACCGTGCAGCTCAACCCAGAACTTAAGGAGCTCAACGATTCGACGAACAATACCAAAGACAGTTGACATTTATAACATTTGGGTAGGCCGCATAAACTACTCAAACTGCCAGACCATGATTAAAACGAAAACGATTGAAAACGTCACTAAGAAACTCGAGTCCACATTTTTACATCAAGAGGACAATTAATATCTACGACTTATTGCGATTGGATCCCCTGAACTGATCCCCTGCTAGTACACATGCAATAAAACAGTAATGAAGAATTATTGACCATTTGTCCGATGTATGTTCTGGATTGGCAGAAACGTCATAACAGATTTAGATGAAATTTGGCACACAGATAGTTTATAACCTGGATTAACACACAGAGTACTTTAATCTCGGGAGTACGTTCCCGTGGGATAGTTGCCGACATCAACGCGGGCGAAGCCCTGGGAAAAAGCTAGTTCAAAATATAATCATGTTGAACCCAAGTTCTTTGATGATACAAACGTTATTAAAGGCAACATTTTCGCGTTTACCAGGAACTCATTAGTATGCGTTGTAATTGAAGTGTTACCAATTACTAAAACATACCAAAACTTTACACTTGAACAATCACTATAAATATGGAGATGGGTATCCATATTTATGAGGAAACTTGCTAAGCTCGTCTGATATTGGATAAACTGGTTGTGTTAACTAGAGTGTCTAGTCGAGTAGTTGTAACTGGTCCGAAATGGGGCTATTACAGGGTGCTACATGCTACATTTGAATTTGCGTTTAATTAAAACGTTAGTTCTTCGGGGTAGGAAATTTCTGCTTCAAAAGAGAAGTCTACAAACGTGTCTACACAAAAAAAAAACAACCGACTTCCAAAAAAGACACCACGAAGTGAAAAATAACTTTAATTTCAGAAGTCAGTGTCAAATAACGAAAATGCGAACCCAACGACAACGACTTGACTTTTTCAATTTTTAGTTGTACCTACCTACCCCACACAAATTCATAATATAACACTGCTTGCTATGTAAATATCAGTGACAGGAAGTCATTATAATTATAACATGATCAATATAAACTACGTGGCAAAAATACTTACGTATTTGGTATTGAAGATAACTCAAAAACTACCTAAGCAAAGGTAATAAAATTTATATGGGACCATCCCTGAGGCATACCCAAAGACATTAAAGACTTACTAACCAACCCAAGAATTTTTGAAATTGATTTATAATTGCCGGAAATATTACTTAACAAACATACAAAAAAAAAATACATTCTGTCGAATAGAGCACCTCCTCCTTCTTGAAGTCGGTTAAAAAGAAAAGTCTTTATGTTACTGTAAAAGCCCGAACTGGGCTAATTTTGCCAAAGTCAGATATCATATATATAATCATGGAATAAAATGGACGTCTGACAGTTCTAGTATGAAAAAACCGTCAAAAATTCCAAATTTATTCTCAGGTTACGACAAAATCTAGGTATAAAAGTTTGGTGGAATGCGCCCAGAATCATAAGAAAAGTCAGAAATTGATGATTATTATAGAACAATTCGGACTTTAACCGGTGAGACTTGCTAAATCTTAGATATAGGTTGCTAAATCTTAGATTAGGTAAATCCTAAGATTTACCGCAGTTCGGGCTTTTACAGTAACTTAAACACCGTGTTCTTCGCAGCCACAAGATACAAGCGAAGCTTAGTTTGTGGCTCACCAAAGCCGTCACATTTTATTTTTACTTTTTGATGAATAAACTTATTATTACCTATTTAAAAATCAATTGCAGTGCGTTGGTCTTGCAAAAACTCGAAAATGGCTCGACCGATTTTTTTGTTTTGTTCGCCTCAATACTGAGGTGGTTTGGGAAAAAGAAAATTAGGAAAAACCCAACGGAATAGCCGAAAAACGAAATTTTGTACGGGAATGCGGCCAATATTATAGATTTTTTTTTTTATAAAAAACGTTGCCCCCCACTAGGAATTTCTCCTGTATTGTGGGTGCGTTTACAAACATTTAATCTCACATACACAAACAGCCAGACCCGGAACAACTACTTGTAGGTCATACCAATATTTGTTCCGTGCGGGAATCGACCCCGCGACACGCAGTGCAGCAGCCACTGCGCCAACCGTGCCGTCATCTCATGTGTCATCTCACCTCGTCCGATCTCATGTGGTACAAAATTTACTGGTTCATCTAGTTATACTTTGTAACTATACAATTTTGTACCAAGTTGACGACGTTAAAGTTGCTTTGTTTACATAAAAATATTCGTAAATTCATGCATCTTATTGAAATCATCGAAAATTTTCTGCATCACTACCCCATTTCATTCATAACAACGGAAGAAAAATAAAAGACTACCTACAAGAGTTGAACGTTGTTTGTTAAAAGATAGTCCAAATATTAACTTTGCTCGTTGAGTAACAAACTTTACTCATCCCTTGTGAATTCTGTAACTCATTTTGTTATCCATAATTTGTTTTGGGCACGTACTTGTTATGTTAAGAGCTACTTCTAATGTCTTTGGATCTTCAATGATAAAATTTTGACTTATAAAATACAACTTACGTACAAACCTACACTAAAATACATACTTAGATAAGTATATTAAAAAAAAAAAGAGCTTACTGGGCATAAAAAAGTTATTGAAGAAGTGCTCAAAAGGCTAGCCTTTTGAGCACTTCTTCACTTCTTGCACTTCTTCCTCTGGTCAAGAGAAGAGTCGACCAATGACTCGGCGATGTTCCGAAATACTCGATGAGCATTCGGACACGGCACTAGTGTTTCAACCTCAAACGGCTCAAACATTTACAGCCTCAAAGATACATTTGCGACATTGTAGTTTCTTGCACCTGTAGCAGTCACAGCACAGCCCCGTGCTAGGAAGATTGAATGGCACGGGTATCTACACAGGTTGCATCTCACACCAAAGGCCTACCCAATTTGATTGTATTTAAAAGTATTTTTCTTAGTGTCTCAACAACTTTCACAGTTCTAGACCACCTAACATACAGCGGAAATATATGAGGAAACCAAACGTCAAAAAAATGTAAGGTTCTAATTGTGCGTGGAGATCAAAATTCGTGTCTTCTACAGAGAAGGCGCGAATTTCGACGTCCGCGCGTGCTCCGAGATGAGAAGATGAGATGTCCTATGTATTTACATAAAATGACATAACCGACTGGGATTAAATAGACATAAAATCTATTTGCTTCTTAGACTACAATCGCTTCAGGGACTTGGCTAAGTAATAACAGCCACACGGGTCGATGGATCAGGTTAAACTGCCCTTGCCGCGATTGGTCCGTGGATGGGTGACCATCTTTACATACCCCTCCGTGCCTCAGAAAGCACGGTAAGCCGTTGGTTCCGGCTGTAATTTGTGGATCTTTGACAGTCGTTACGGGGTATTACCCAGTAACTGGGTTGTGGAGGTCAGATAGGCAGTCGCTTCATGTAAAATACTAGTACTCAGTTGCATCCGGTTGGACTGCAAGCCGGTCCAAACATAGTTGGAAAAAGGCTAAGCAGATGATGACTTCAAACGCTTGATAACAGTCAACAGTGTAAAAATTTAAGAAATTCAAATCTAGTTTTTCATTTAACTTCACTTATCAAAGTTGTTCACTATCAACAAAAACACAAAAAGTTTCCCGCAAATAGTTCTGCAACTAGCAACTCAAACAAATGGGCAGACAGTATAGCTTAAAAACTTTGCCCAAGTTTGCCTTCTTTTGCCCAGTTTGCCCAGACGGATTTAGCTGCTCGTATATTACTTCCGGCGTATCTTTTTCTCGTGTTAACGGACGGATTTAAAAGAAGGCATTTTGGTGTAGCTTTTTAGTACAAAATGTAAGATAAATTTTGTTGTAGCGAATGCCTACATTTTGCAGTAAGAATATTATTATTAATAATAATAAAGGTTAAATACAGAAACACATTTACAATGTATATTACAATTCATTACAAGTTGCAAAATCTGTACAAAATGTATACAACCCTGTCCCTTAGGCTAGGACAGCCTGTATTCTAAGAGACAGTGTTCGGCCAAATAAAAATTATTTATACATGATTTAATACAACAAATTAACGGTGTAGATGTTAATAAGCTTCTGTAATTTTGTTGTGTCTGACAAAATTTCTACCCTCTTTTTTCCTAGCTGTACCAAATATGGTACAGCTAGGAAAAAAGAGGGTAGAAATTAATAAGGATTTTACCAAACCAAGGTCAAACCTGTATTAAAATTTGTATCTGCACGGAATACTAATTAGGTCTTTGGGTAGAGCTCTGAAAGTCAATTAAAGGATACCCAAGCAAATAAAATGTACCCAAATATCTAATTCACATTCCTTACACACTACTACATTTTCCCATTACAATTAAATAAAAAGAAAAAGTACATTGGTTAATGCCACGGATATCTATGGTCAATGCAGTCACTTCAAAACACAACGTTTCATATTCATTTGATAATTGTCAGAATCTTACAAAAGTTGCACTATGCTTATTTCCCGATTAGGTATTTTGTACACACGGCCACATATCAAGCTATGCATTTCCAGTTTTAACTGACCTCGCATAATATAGGTTTTTCATACAATCAGAAGTCAGCTTATACTGGCTATGTATAGCCAGGCCTCCTTCACTCATGCTGCAAGTATAAAAAGATTGGCAGTATGCCCTAAACAGAGTACCCTTTACATCACTTGAACAATTCGCAAATCTACGGATCAACATATTGCTCCTGACGGACAGCGCCCTGCGTTCCCTCTCCATGTCAATGTTATCGGTCTGTGTAGCAGTGACCCAGTGCCCCAGATATTTGAAGGATGTGACCCACTCCAGAGCGGTCCCCGCGAGTGAGATAGGTGGTGCAGCATAGGTCTTAGTGTCTGCCTTGAACAGCAGCCACTCGTCCTTTTTTGCATTATATCTAAGAACCTAGGCCTCCGCATATCGCTCATAAGCCAACAACAGAGTCCTGAGGGAGCTGATTAATGGGGCCAGCAGCACCATTCGTCGGCGTAACTCATGTTATTGACTAGTGTTCCGTCAATTGAACAACCTACCATAGTGCAGCTGAGCTCACGAATCAGCCGATCCACATACAGACAGAAGAGTTTCGGTGAACTCAGACCTCCCTGCCTGACCCGTACGGATTGGGTTGCGAGCCTGCCCACTTCACCATATTGGTTTGATGGCCGTACCAATATGTAAACAATTCAACCAACCCACCCAGAACCGGAAGCTAAAAGAGCACACAATTTACAAACGAACATAAAAATAAAACAACTTTTGCAGGTCAGGCACCCTATTCCGATCCGAGGGGAAACCCGCAATTTTTCTTCCCGAAGCAATTGCAAAGAAAACCCATTATTTCCCAGTTAGGTATCCCCAGTGATACGGAAAGTTTGTCATTAAAAAATGTGCATGCAATATATCCCTGGTAGGTACCTAATGGAAGTGGGACAGTGTGCAAACTAATCTAACTTTTGTTTGCCAAGTGGCTTCGGGCTGAAACCGCGCTGTTTTATTAACCGATTCAATTAAATTGTTTAAAGACATCGAGTAATTAACGTATTTGTGTCAACGAGTGCGAAGGACGAAATTGGAGCTTAATATTTTCTGTATTTGTTCAAGTATGTGCAGAATTGGAATGAATGAAAATTTGTAAATTATTACATATGGCAGCTTGTAAATAAAACAATGGTTCTGTAGAGTATGGAAATATTTATTTCAAGGTTACCTAATAACAACCATACACAGGTACAGTTAACAAAAGACATAAGTATGCAGGATCGTCGGATTTAGTTGAAGATTAGTAAGAAACCGATGGAGGTTTAATTTTATTAATAAAAAACAAACATCTCATTCATCAAATTAAATTTCAGCCGACAATTTCATCGGTTTCTTACTAAACTTCAACTATATCCGACGATCCTGCTTCTTATCTCTTTTTACCGACTTTACAAAAAGGAGGAGGTACTATGTTCGGGTGTTTGTATGTTTTTTTTTTTTTTTGTATGTTTGTTCATCGAATACAAACGGAAAAAAAAAACACTACAAACTGAAAAATAACTTTAATTTCGGAAGTCGGTGGCAAAAACTAAAATACTGATCCCTAAGACACCGACTTCCGAAATTAAAGTTATTTTTCAGTTTGTAGTGTTTTTTTTTCAGTTTGTAGTGTTTTTTTTGGAAGTCGGTTTTGTTGACTGTACATGAATAAATAGCATAGAGAGTCAAAAAAACATTTGATCTTTTCATGAAACAGTATCTTTTTCTATTAAGAATAACTAACACAAAAAAAAAAAAAACACTATAGAATTAAATTTACTTTCTATTCACTGTTTTGTGTGCTTTTTATTCTTGTAGGGGTTTGCCATAATCACCACGTTTGGCAGGCGGGTTGGCGATCGCAGTATGGTGGTGAAATGCATAGAGAACGTTGCTGCCCATTCTCCGGTAAGACCCTTTTTTTTTTTGTGGATGGGAAATCATCAAATGACCCCTCCCGCTCTGGGTGGAGCAGAAGGGAGTGTCAGACTCTTACTGACTAAAACCCACCCGTGTTCCTTCCTTAGCCCTTTATGTTTCGGGCCAGCGGTAACCCTTTCGGACAATCCCGCTGACCCGATACAACCCTTAGTCGCCTTTTACGACACCCACGGGAAGTATGGGGTGGTGCTATTCTTTAATATAATAATAAATTTATTTCAGACCATAAGTCCATCAAAAACCACACACAATACAATTTTATACACAAAAACATACATACATATGTCGGATTGGCCCAGACATCAGAAGTAAAACACAAGTTTATTCAATTGAACAATCAGTTATCTCTAATCTCTAGAAAATACAGAAATGAAATACTAGAACTAATAACAGCAAAAGGCGGTCACATAGGGCAGTACTGACTGTCAGGGACAGTGGTCCATGCACCCACCGCAATAAGGATAGTACTAATTGTCAGAGACAGCGTTCCACATCCAATAATCGGGCAGTACTGACTGTCGAGAGACAGTGGTCCGTGCACCACGACGCAACCGTTGGAAATGCGTACCGATCAAACAGCGCAGCTCCTTATAAAGGCGATCGCTAGTGGGGGGGAAACCGTTACAATATTTTACTGGATTGGATACCAAGTCCTTTAGGCCAAATGATCGATAGAGTGAATGATTTGCGTCTGGTGCACGTTCCACTAGCGCCATCTAGTCGCCGTCTCTCACAGCTGCTAATCAATGCGTCTGCCGACACGGCCATCCTGATAAATCACTCGTTCTCGAGTGCATTCATTCGTCATCAATTCACATCGTCATCATCGTTACATATCAAATTAGCAAATATCACTGGTCTAGGTATTTCTTTACAATAGAAAACCCCTACAGTTCAAACATGCTGGTCTAAATCGTCACCCACTAAAGCAGGTGAGATTCCTGCAGCTACAACTGGACTAGGTCACAACTCTTGTAACCCCTACAGTACACATTTGCTGGTCTAGATAATCATCCCATGGATGAGATCCCTGCAGCTCACTGGACTAGGTCACAATACTCTTGTAACCCCTACAGTACACATTAGCTGGTCAAGATAACCATCCCATGGATGAGATCCCTGCAGCTCACTGGACTAGGTCACAATACTCTTGCAACCCCTACAGTACATATTTGCTGGTCTAGATATCATCCCATTGATAATGACTGAGAGGCATCTTGATCAGTAATGTGGCTGCGCCGCCTCGAAGGCAAGGTCAGCGTCATGATTAAATTGACACCTTTCAAATTTTTGCTTCCACGACAGCCCTCTACGTATGAATTGGGGTAATCAGGATCAAATGGTACCAACACTGTGAATGGTTGTGGTGGCGCATTGGACCGGGTAGTAGAGCATCAGTTAATTATGAAAGAAATGCTTCTAAATTATTTGAGGGTAGCGGAATATTTTTCTGGCCATTTTGTGATAATGAAGTGCCAGAGGTGGGCGGACAATCCGATCCCACTTCTGATGTCGGATTGGCCCAGACATCAGAAGTAAAACACAAGTTTATTCAATTGAACAATCAGTTATCTCTAATCTCTAGAAAATACAGAAATGAAATACTAGAACTAATAACAGCAAAAGGCGGTCACATAGGGCAGTACTGACTGTCAGGGACAGTGGTCCATGCACCCACCGCAATAAGGATAGTACTAATTGTCAGAGACAGCGTTCCACATCCAATAATCGGGCAGTACTGACTGTCGAGAGACAGTGGTCCGTGCACCACGACGCAACCGTTGGAAATGCGTACCGATCAAACAGCGCAGCTCCTTATAAAGGCGATCGCTAGTGGGGGGGAAACCGTTACAATATTTTACTGGATTGGATACCAAGTCCTTTAGGCCAAATGATCGATAGAGTGAATGATTTGCGTCTGGTGCACGTTCCACTAGCGCCATCTAGTCGCCGTCTCTCACAGCTGCTAATCAATGCGTCTGCCGACACATACATAAAAACAAATAGCTACACAAAAAATACACTAAGAAAACACACTATTTTAAATATTGGAATGACGCACGATGAGTGGTCATCCATTTCCACATCATTGGACTGTCTGTCCTGTCGGCTTCTATAGCCACCAAGCTGTTGGAGCTGTCGCGCACTCGCCGCATCAGGGATGCTATCCATGTCCGCATCAGTGCGTAAAAATCTGGCACGCCATTCTCCGCGAACATCCCCGATGCACTGCAAAAGCGCGGCAGCCCCAACATAACTCTGAAGGCGTTGTTGTATTGGATTCGCAGAGCATTGTACGAGCTTTAAGTCCGGCACCACACAGACAAGTCCGTAAAATAATAATAAAATATATTTATAGAAATAAATAAAGAAAAATATTTTATTTGGGACACGCAAAGGAAATACAAAAAAAAAAAAAAAATAACATTAAATCTTTTAAGTTTATCTATTAAATTATATTCTAATAAAGATTAAAACTAATAAAAGTAATAAATAAATACAAATAAAATAGTGAAAACAACAAAAAAGGGAAGACCTGGGCTATTAAGGCACTTAGTCCAATAAAATTAAAAACACCTTACTATAAAAATTAACCACACAGTAAAGTAACAAAGTTAGTTTATTTCCTTTTCTTAATGCCATTCATCGGTTAAATAATATAACTTCGGGAAGGTTGGCACTTTATCCAAAATGGCGATTGGACCCAAGATCGCACCCTCAAAAAATATAGTCACACTTGTGATCAGTGACGCAGCCAAGTTTTAAAATTATCTTAATTTTCCAGTAGACCCAAGCGCCATCTATACCTACAGGTTGTTTCAAAAACTTAAAATCACGATCCCCTTGAAAAGTAAATTTGCTTCCTCCGAGCTCACATAGACAGTGTTAATTTAACTTTTCTAGCTCAATCGACTGTGTGGACATAACGCAAATTGTGACCTGGAAGTGTTGTTGTTCTTTAATAGGAGAATCCCACTGCTGGGATCGCCGGGGATATATTTTCTAGACACAATTTGTTTAGTTGTTCTGTGTTTAGTGTGTGCATTTATTTACCGCAGTTTTTGAAGTGCAATTTGTCAATAATCTCAGAAGTCTCGAAAGTCTGACAACCAGGCTTACCAAAGGGTATCGTTTTACCCAGTAACTGGGTTGTGGAGGTCAGATAGGCAGTCGTTCCATGTAGAATACTACCCCAGCATAGTTGGGAAAAGGCATATTCGATGATGATGATGATGATGAGCTAGTAAAAAAAAGTTGTGCCGATTAACCTTATAAAAATGTATGGATAAACTGAAGTTACTCCACGTAAATTAATAAGGGTGATTATTATACATTAAAGTACAATAAAATTGATGTAAAATCTAAACACTTACGTAATATCACTCTTCTAAATTATTTAAGTCAATTCCAATCACTTCCATTCATCTCAATCATTCCGAAAGCCCTTGTAGTTGCGTGAGGTACTTATACCTATCTATTTTTCACTTACCTTCATTTCGTCTGAGAGGTGTCAAAGACAGGCCTACTTCGTTAGCCCGCACAATGATGCTGGCTTTTCAATGGTTTGATGTGAAAGCAGCTGCTGAAGTATGATTTACTTTACGCTGAACTATTTGAGAATATGAGGGGTAGTGAAAGTTTGATTGCTTTTGGTTGTCTTCGAAGTAGACATGAACTTTACTAATTACGAAAGAATTCTAAGTTAGGTATATAATCATGAATATAACCAGCTAGCATATAATCAGGGGGCCTAAAAGGCCACTTTGGCAGAATCATAAAAGGATAACATTATGAATCATAATATGGCGAAGACAGTCCCTGCTTTTCTTTTTTTCGCTGCACTACGTAGGTATAATCAAAGAGATTGGGATTGGATTTGGATTGGATTGATTGGTACTTTAGCACAGACAAAAAAAATAACTGAAAAAACCTTTACCAATGGGATTTGATCTAAGATTTATAATGTTACCCTTTAAGATTCTGCCAAAGTGGCCTTTTTAGGCCCCCTGGTATACAAGGTGTTCGCGATCAAAAATCGCGAAAAAAAAATCAGCTGTTCCCTACATTTTGACAAGTTATGCGAACATAAATGTAGGGAACAGCTGATTTTTTTTTGCAATTTCGGGTTTGTTCCCATAGTAAAAGTTGTTCATAATGATGAGCGACTTGGAGTCGCGCAAATTTGTAGGTATGTAAACAATTTTGTTTTTTTTTTTTTTGTAATTTAACTAGAAATTTACGGTTTTCGGGTTTTTTCCTTTACTTGTGCTACATGACATTGCTTCTTGCCAAATTTCATGATTCTAGGTCAAGAAGTAGTTTTGATTTTGGAACATAATATTATACGCCCGTACAATCACTAATAATTTTATTATAAAGGCGAAAGCTTGCGATTGTGGTTATTATATAAAAAATATTACCCACTTATTTTATACAAAAACTGTCAAACGTCAATTTTATTACGCGAATAAAATTTATCTGGCGATGGAAAAATCAGACGTAAAATAGAAAAAAAAACAATGTTACACACGTCCAGAAATACCTACCTACTCTTGACTACTCGTAAAACATTGCCATCCTATTCACGAACGAAAAACAAAACACAACAGGCCCACAAACCCTTGTACTTCTAACAAAAAACGGCTAAAAGGGCTGAAAACGCCTCGAAAAGGCCAAAACAGCTTCAACACGGAAACAAAATAAATCATAGTCACATGTTCTAAACTACAGTTTTGGCTGTAAACCGATAATCGGGCTTTCGGTAACCGCTGCGAGATACTTCAACATAACGAAACCACGAAATGGAACTAGCAATGTTCATAATGGTATAACTTAATGATGAATATTAAACCTACTAACAGATTGCCTCAGGACATACCTGTTTTATTACTACCGGGTTCATAAATTTAATGGCTTATTCAAAGGGATTAAAATCGGGAAATTCAAACTGATAATATATCTGTTAAGCGTTGAAACGTATGCGAAAATATTTGGTTAGTGAATACCAAAGGATATTTCAGAGAGCAGTGGTAGCCAAGTGGTAACGGCCGCGACTTACAGACAGGCGCTTTACTTTGTGTACATTATTATTCATCACAACTGCTCTCAAAACTGTGAAGGAAAACATCGTGAGGAAACCGGCATACGATATTTATTTATTATAAAGAGGGGTCCGTAGCTAAATAATAACAGCCGCACAGGTCGATCGATCAGGTTAAGCTACGCTTGCCGCGGTTAGTCTGTGGATGGATGACCATCTTTACAAATGACCATCTTTACATCTTTAAAAATGTATCTGCTCAACAACGTAAATAACGCAATTAATGTTGTTGAACTGTAAAAATCAAAGGTATTGCTACTGATAGCGTGTTACGCAATTACCTCGCTGTATAACTTACGAAGTAACTATTTAGTAATCTGTGGTATAACTAAGTGGAATTCCCCGAAGTATGTAACACACAACCAGGGTGAATAGGTACTCGCTTACAAGCTGCTAATTAATCTTAACTGGCGCAATTACCTCGGCAATATATCAGTCAATTTACGTAACATTGCCAGCTACTCACGTAGGCTATCATTTTCTATTATACCTACTGTAATCGATAGATAATGAGTAATGATTATGACGGTATTTATTAGTCATTTCTCGGTCGTAAAGCAGCTCATTGTTAATTTATCAATGATCGACCAGTAAGGTCGAAGTAGAGGTGCTTGGGGGAGACCTAATGTCCAGAAGTGGACGTCTTTCGGCTGAAATGATAATGATGATGACCAGTAAGGAAGGGTCGTCATAGATAACTTAGGGATCTAGACACCAAAATGGTAGCCTTGCAGTAACCTCCTAGAACTTTAAAATATTGGGATAACTACACAGTAGGTATTGTTGTAAAAATCAAATCTTTGACGTAGCTCAAGTAGCTGCCCAACTTAAATGGGACTGGGCAGGACTCTTCTGCCTTAAAAAGGAGGCTGGGACAAGCTGAATGCGGGAGGCCGGGTTTTGTGGCGGAGCCTGGGAGAGGCCTATGTCCAGCCGTAGACTGCAATAGTCTGAGTTGAGGTCTCATCTGCCACATACCGAACGAGCTGCGGGCCCGTAAACCTCAAGACTAGTGCCCTAAAGCAACGACACAGGGCCGCGGCAGACCTCAAAGGAGATCGCGGGACGACCTTGTGGTCTTCAAGAATTAGAGAAAAGTAGAGCAGAATCGTGACCTATAGAAGGAACAAGCTTTTGCCCAGCAGGGGGATAATTCGGGCTAGTAAATCCCGGTGAATCAATCCTATACATTGTTTCCGGATGTTCTCGTCTTGCTAACTCCACCAACCAGCTCCAATAACCAGATTATCCACCAGCAACCAACTTACCTTGTAGAACAACTTTATGGATTCGGAAGTACCATACTACAGGCATGTGCCCGACCCAGTTCTTTAGAATGGTCACGCCATAATATATTGTTTTATCATTACTGGCAGGACTATTAACCAATAAGCCTGATGTTAGGGTGATAGATCGACGAGAGCACCATGCAATGATTGTTGATATAGCTGTTCCTCACGACGAGAATCTCGTGAATGTGATCTAATCTAATCTAATTCTGCACTACCACCGAACCACGATGTCCTCCTCTGCCGCTTACGGCGGGAACACGGGCACGTGTTAGCAGTCATCCGTGAACCCTCTGCGGCTGTCCGTCACCGGACCCTCTGGGGAATACTCCCCATCACTGGCGCACCAGAACACATAGCACGCCGTGACCACCCCAGGGACCAAACGGACGGCTTAACTCAAGAAGAATGACACGACACGCACAGAGGTTCCTCTCTTGAGCCCTATATATTTTTTTATAAAAACATTTAAAAGTGTAAACAATAAGTATATCAAAATAAATAGACTCCATATAAAAACAGTTATGTTAAGGGCCTAATGCAGCAAAATAACTGTAACTGTACAACTCTGGAAAAAGCTAAAAGAGAAAACTAATGCCTGATTTGGTCTAAGCATGTAAGTCACCACATTAACTTGAGTCCACAGGCATACTATTAGATATACTAACATAGAAAAAGGCTTCATTCATTCCTTCATTCAAAAGGGTACGTTCATTCAAAAGCTCCTTATGAAAGCGAGCGCCTGTGTTCGGTTCCACCTTTAACCTGTCTGCCTTCAAAGACAGAGTGAACAGGCATCTCTTCTGTGCACGCTCGTTCCATCATCTCAGACCTCATCTATCACTTAACATCAGGCATGATTGAGGTCAAGAGCGGCCCATTCAGCAATAAAAAAAACCGGGCAAGAGCGAGTCGGACTCGCGCACCGAGGGTTCCATACCATCATGTTTTTAAATTTTCATCAGCGAGGCCTATATTCGTCAGAGAATTTTAACACTGTGCACTGCGGTGTAGAATATTGCAGATTTATGTGAGCGCCATCTCTTGACCGATAGTGGAATTCATCATTTCAGCCGAAAGACGTCCACTGCTGGACATAGGCCTCCCCCAAGCACTTCCACTTCGACCGGTTCTGTGCTTCTCGCATCCAACGGGTTCCTGCGGCCTAGGAATTAATGGAATATATAATATTTAGGAACTAGTGGAATTAATGTAACTTTTATTGATGATTTCTGTAAAAGTGTGCTATTTAGAGACTTCGTTTTATTTTTCCTGAAATCTTTATATAAACTTCTATCACATAGAATAATTTCAGATTTTTCTCTTTGCAAACTTCGGAGATAAGGGGAAACGGTATTTTTTTTACATTTTTCATCAAAAGTCGAAAACCATGCGGTCAAAAAAAAATGTTTGAGAATGTGCAAACTGCGCTCTTTCATGTGATACCCCACATGCCCTAGTAGCCCCACTTCGAATTTTTCAGAACCCCTTTCAGTCACTGTTGCAAGAAATATACATAATATATTTTTATTTCTTTCTTATTTGCAAAATAGTTGGGCAAACGTTATCTAAAGCTATTCCAAATTTCATGTTTATAGCATTAGTAGTTCTTGAGATATCCAGCTGTGACAGACAGACAGACAGACTTAGTCTCACCATAAGGGTTCCGTTTTTATTACCATTTTGGTACGGAACTCTAAAAAGATATTACTTCTGAAGTTAATTCGTTTTTTTTTAACCTTTTAGTGCTTACGTGTACAGACGCCAACATATCAAGCTACTACAATGTATCAAATTTCTTTAACAAATTTTCAACTTTATCGCAACATCATAAGGTTCAAAGTTGTTTGGGAAAATTAGGCGTGATTGAGGTCAAGAGCTGCCCATTCAGCAATAAAAAAAGATATTACTTCTGAAGTTAATTCAGTAGATGTAACTTATTGATACAGTCTTATTAGTTTTTTTATCGTCTTAGTGCTTACGTGTACAGACGCCAGCATATGAAGCTACTACAATCTATCAAATTTCTTTAATAGATTTTCAACTTTATCGCAACAGCATAAGGTTCAAGGTTGTTTAGGAAAATTTGACAGTTTCGGGGAGCTTGATGTGCTGGCGTCTATAAGACTAATTCCAAGATTTATGAAACGTAAGTCTAAATGAAGAAAGTAATTGGTAGCTACCAAGTACACACTTTAATAAAACTCCCTTGAAAGTGAGTCTTAGCTTTGTCCCGCGGATTAATCAGTGGCTACTTAACCTTTTAACACACGAGAATGGTCCTTAAAGGTAAGCGTCCACAGTTTCGCATCGGACGCATCGCACGTTACGGATTTTAGTTTGCCTTGTATAAAAACTCATACAACAGCGTCCACTGATCCGCACCGTACGGACCGCTCACCGGCAATGCCTACATGCGATGCGTACCGATGACGTCATACGGAATGCCGATCAGTGGACGCGCCCCATCGCTTTCTTCCATTCTCACAAACACTTTCCGCACGTACAGTCACTACAAAAATCCGAATGAAGGTGGCATCGGCAATCCGATTGCTGATACTCGCGTCGGCAATCCAATCGCTGCCGATACAGTGGACGCAGTCTAATTAATCCGTTTGATGCGATGCGTCCGATACGTGCGATGCGGGCCTGTGGACGCTTACCTTAAGCGTCCTAGTTTAGTACAAATGAAGGCCGCTATTCCCTGTCATGGCCGCCAGGGGCTATTACGGCCATTTTATCGTCCTCAAGGGATCTATTACATGAAACGGTCGATCAGGACCGCGATGGTCCCCAATCTGTGATATTTTAATGGTTTTATGAATAGTGATGTTACAGTTAGAAGTTTAACTATGGATTATCCTGTTGGTGCTTAGTAATTTTTGAGGATTTTACCGGTTTTGACAAAAGTTGACTGATTTGACAAAGATTAAATCAAAATTAAAAGTCATTTATTCAAACTTTGGTAAGAATGAACACTTAAAAAAAAATTAACAATCTATCCATACTAATCCATACTAATATTATAAATGCGAAAGTGTGTCTGTCTGTCTGTTACCTCTTCACGCTTAAACCGCTGAGCCGATTTAGATGAAATTTTGTATAGAGATAGTTTGAGTCCCGGGAAAGGGCATAGGATAAGTTTTATTCCGATATTCCCACGGGAAACATATGCGGGTGAAACCGCGGGGTGCTGCTAGTATTATAATAATTGAAAGCAGTGGTGGCCCAGTGTTATCGGCGTCTGTACATAATTGAGAATTAATTAATAATCAATTAAAATCGCGAAATGCAATTTTTTCACCCAACTTTACAAAGCTGCGTATATCTCGGAAACTAAATGCCGAGAACTGTACCCTTTTTGCTTGGACGCCAACATATAAATACTATCATAAATAAATAAATATTATCATCACGTCCGCTTTCCCCGAAGGATAGGTAGAGATGTAATTGTACCTACTCCAACATTTTCCTGTTTCATTACAGACGACACTGAACCTCCTTTCTGCAACCGCTTCTATTGTTATACTCCTGCTTGTACACAGAACTTAATTTATATACCATTGTCATCATCATCTGCCTAGCCTTTTCCCAACTATGTTGGGGTCGGCTTCCAGTCTAACCGGATGCAGCTGAATACCAGTGTTTCACAAAATATTTTCATAATCTTGTAGAGGTATGAGGAACAGGGTGCAAAGTTCACTCATGCTCTATAGAAAAGGGAGGATCCTCCGACCAGACGGGTGTTGTGTCTATTTTGTTTTTTTTTTATTTATATACCACTGTATAGATAATAATTTAATGGAGATTAATTCTGTACTTTCAAATATTCAAAAACATCAAAATATTTCGAAAAAAATTCCCGTCAATCAAGTGTGGAACTTGAAAACATTGTAGCTATTCTATTGTGTCTCGTTCAGTGGCCTTCGATGTGTTAACTTTACATTCAGAATTCGCGGTAGGCAAAATAAAGACGAAACTTCGTACAAACATAAAGGCGATGCGATGACGAAATTTTGAAACAAGTCACGCACGGTATGAAATTACGGAATGCTCCCCAGGGGTGTAAGTAAACGAGCTGAAAACTTCAGGTTCCCGGAAAATTTTATACACGAAAGGATAAATAAATTATTAAGAAGAGAAAACAGGGAATTTTGTTGATGGCTTTATCAAAGAGAGTCGCTGACTGAAAGCATTTTGTTAATGCGATGAAAATGTTATTTAGGTTTCAGGGGCCGGTGAGCCGACGGATAAATTAATGAAAAATAAGTTCTACCTATGACTACCTGCGTTACCCTGACTGATGTAATCACTATCGCCACCTTCTTGCCAATATATCTGGGGTCGGCGCAATATTTTTTGCAGTCAATAGTATAACGTTCACTTCGAAATTCGGTCTCAAATAATCTAAAGAGAACTTGGTAGCGGTATCTACAACACCACATGCGAACTACGCGTCATAACGACGTCACACAAAATCCTGCATCTCGCAAGCAGAGTTTACCGCGCAACTAGCATATAATAATATGTATACAACGGCCCCACATGAATCACCAGGGCAGTAGTCCGCCAGACACGACACATCCGTGTGGTCGGAGGATACTCCCTTTTCTATGTACTCTATACATAGAAAAGGGAGTATCCTCCGACCTGAGTGAGCTCTACACCCTGTTCCTCATACCTCTATAATAACTCCTTTGTTTAACAAGAAAAATTATCATTTCGTTATCAGGGGGTAATCTTATGAAATGTATTGAAAAAGCAAGATGGCGCCTTTAGTTCCAATTTTGGCCACGCGCCAAAAGAAATTCATAGCACAAGAGGTATTTGCCATGCGTTGCCAATTTCAGAGGAAAATTTAAAAAGTTTTGTGTCTGAATTTTTTTTGTTTCTATGGTATATAAAGATGGTCACCCATCCACGGAACAACCGCGGCAAGCATAACCTGATCGATCCGTGCGGCTGTTATTACTTAGCCACAAACCCCATACATACAACAAAAAAATACAGTCGAATTGATGAGCTCCTCCTTTTTGAAGTCGGTCTTTAAAAAGGTGATAAAAATTTAATTATCGGCCATAGCTCTTCGTCCGGAACAAACAGAGGTCAATCTCCGACCTTTGAATCGTAAAACAAACATGAAGCATGATTACATTTGGAACTCCTCAACGTGCAAACTAAGTTTACGTGTTAACCAAGGTTTAGTGAGACGATAATTGGATAACACACAAACCTAACGTTAAACTGAAGTCTGTTTTCTATTCCCTGGAGTTGCTTTTGCCTGTTGGTATTGCTTTGTTGCTAGTTGATTGTGTTCGTTGAGATGGAGAATAAAGCCGGAAACCGATTGGGTTTGCGGTTTTGTAACAAAACCTCTTTGAATCGAAGATTTGGTGCGATTGCTTTGCGGGAACCAAATTGTGCTATGGAATTGGTGAAGAAGAGCCTACATGTATGCTTTATGGTGGAAAGATATTGTTTTATGGCGTTATTTTTTTCTTAAGCATAAGTTTAATCAGTCTATGGTGTTCCCACTGCTAGGACACATGCCTCCTCTCACCTTGTAACATCACGCCACTCTCTCTTAGGTGCTGAGCAAATAGAAACGAAGTACCTAACAGAGCAGGCGGGCGATGCGATGCGTCGCGGGCAGAAGCTAGTTTTCCAAATAAAACTTCGAAATCCATTGAAGTGTGAATTCGCGGTGACGAATTATTTTAAAACAAGTGAGTTCGTTTTGCAAGTGTGTGCCGGTCACTATGGTGAGCAATACAGATAAGTAAGCAAAAAGTCGATTTGAATGAGGAAGGTCGGTCAAAACTAATTGTAGATGGCGTGACCATAGATAGGTCCCTGCGACCTATAATAAATTTGAAATTTCGTTCTTTCATTCCATTTCGTGTTCATTCATGAGTTTGATTTTATTCCATTATGTCGTTACTTTCAGTGATTGGAATATTTATATCAATATTTTTTTGACATAGAGCCACACTGACCGAACACTGAACTGAACTGACTGAATACTGGTATTCAGCTACATCCGGTTACACTGGAAGCCGACCCCAACATAGTTGGGAAAATTCTAGGCAGATGTTGATGATGATTTTTTAGACATACCTAGACGATGTCAGAATTAAAAACCTTAATATTGCGTATTTCCTCGTAATCACTTTCTTCTAAATGTTTTCGACATAACCTCAAACTATGTTTAATTCAAACATTTTCTACGAACAGCTTAACTCATACCTAATCTTCTATAGCGTCTTTCAGAAAATGTTGAACTCCAATTCCTGAGTTATTTTCGAAAAAATAAATAAAAACCACCTCACGCCTTGTATTATTTTAAGCTTGTGTTGGGTAGGTACTAGCTACGACAGCGCCATTTTGACAGTTGCCTTCTCCATTCACTTCACATCAATAATTTCTTCCACAAACTTATATATTATAAAACCCTGTTAGGTCGAACTTCAGTCTTTATTTTGTTTCAAACAAAATTAGGGCCGCCGAATAAGATCATCTTGGCAAATATTCTTGAATTATTAACAAAATCTTTGCGACTTTGTGTTGACTGCGGTGTTATTAAAGATCGCTTCTTTGTTAAAATAAGTATTATACTGTGTAAAGTTTTCTTCTGTTTTGTTAGCGGTTCGAAGTATTTTCAAACAAATTATGAATTCCACTCTCTCTAGAGGGTTTTGTGAAAACCGATTATCGAGCCGGGAGTGTATTTAAGTTGTGACCGCCAAAATTAATATTTAATTTGTATTAAATAAAATGTAGGTTAAAAGATGGACGGATCGTGTAAGGGAATAATATGAAATCGAGTGACAAAGGCATGACGGTTGACAGGAGAGAATGGTAAAGAGCATCATGGGACAAAATAGGGCTCCTACCTACTATAATACTTAAAATCAAGCTATTTCGAGGTTTTAAAATTAAAAATGCATGTTTATTAATAGTCAGATAATATTTACATATCTAATATAATCAAATCAAATCAAATCATTTATTTCAGATAAATATCCATATAAATCAAATGAAAACAAATCAACCATACTGGAAGCCAACTCCGACATAGTTAGGAACAAGCTATGCAGATTGATTGACTTTATAGTACTTTTTCTAGGCCTAATATCTTTCGGCAAAGGACGCTTTCGAATACGATTGAATTGAAAATACCGAAATCTCGTCCTCACAATTTAAACTTACTTACTTCTAGAACCCGAACGAATAATCAACTGCCTCCAGGGATAACTTCTCGCATATATTTCCAACGTACAACCCAACATACCTACACATAGTACCTTCAACTAAATACTACCTTCGTAAAGTTATCGGCTAATATATACAGGAAGGATCTTCCTTCGAGAGTTTCAGCTAAAATAAAATCTGTCGTGCGAAACCGAAATCCTTTGGAGTGATCCTTCAAGCTTTAACTGTACGTGCTGAAAGATGGGAGTTAATTAAAGCTTATACACATTTATGATTAAACATGTTACGTAGCGTTAGAAGGCCTGCGATTGGAGGTCTGCCCGGCTTGGGCAGAGCTCCGCCGCGTCCTCACGGCGGCGATCAGCGGCGGCGATCGGCGGCGGCGATCCCTCGCGTCCGGCCCTGGTCCAGGACATGGTACGGAGCGACAGATGCATGGGAGGCCGTCACCTCCTTCTGCAAAGCGGTAATGCTTGCGAAGGAGGTGGCGGAACGCGTGAGGGACAGGCAATCTTTGCGCCCTCATGCCCCTAGTCGCCGCAGGAGACGCCTGGGCAGCGGGAGTCGACAGCTGATTCCCGGCCACAGTGGGCGCGGGCTTGCGGACGGCAAGCAATGGACAGCTCGCCGTCCGGTAAGGACGCATTGGGTTCCACGAGCGCCTCAAAGAGATGTCAGCACTAACTGACGGGGTCCTCTAGGGCCGATGCCTGCCAGGGTCGCGGATTGTTAGAAAGAGATACCGTGGCCCCTGTGAGGTAAAAATCCCACACTCCCCAACCTCCCGTCTAGGTTTCCCCCCGAAAACAAAAAAAAAGGTCGAGATTAGGGATAGCAAATATCAAAGTCCCTAGACGAAGTGCCTTCAATAAAACTGTCTGGTTTGACCCAATCTGCCGATATATGGAGCCTTCCAAACGTCGATACTCATTTTTCTTCTTACTTTATTCATTTCGAACAAGTCTATTTTCTTGGAAATATAATCTAGTGTAACAAATGAGTATTCAGGGCTTGTCTAAATGCGAGTAACATTTCATATTTCGTAACAAAACTCTTCTAAAATGTTTACGTGAAAACAGTGCGTGCTTCCACTACCTCATCATCATCATTTCAGTCGAAAGGCGTCTACATACACATACATACAAAGGCCTCCGCCAAGCATCGACACTTGGACCGGTTCTGTGCTTCTCGCATCCAGCGGCTTCCTGCGGCTTTCACGAGGAAATGTGGCTGAGGTGCGTTCAAGCAGAGAGTAAAAAAGTTTAGTATCAATAACCAGGTATTATTATTACCATATTTCATCACAGTTAGCTGTGTTGTAAAGTAGAAAAAAAATATTGATGAGCAAATTGCCTGCTTATTTAAATTGTACGTAAATTCAAATCACAACTGTCAGTATTTGGCTGGAAATGGACGACAAATTGACGTAGGGTGTCTCGTTTAACAAATAATTTATCTGACTGTACAAGACTCCCTGTTGTACGAGCTGTTCCACCTCTTCATAACTATTTCGCTATACGCATACAAAAGCTGGTAGCAGGCTAAATCCTAAAATACCTAACAAAAATATAACACAAATAAAGCACGACATTGATGGTCAACGTACACTTTCAAAATGCAATAACCGCGAAACATTTTAACGTAATCACCACAAAATGGCCGCCTTACGTCACATTCACCCAAAAAAACCATTATCAAAGAAATATTGAATACACGCATCGTTCCAAATTTTGCGTTATTTACATTTCGAGGTTCTTCACAATAAAAGGTTTTATGGAAAATGTATTTTCGTTTTCTGTCTACCCTCTGGGGATTAGTGTAAAAACCTGCATACCTGAAAGTAAAGCCCTTGGGTAGTATGCATGTACGGGCGACAATAATATAGAGTTCTACATATTTTCGAATATGAATTTTTCCGACAGCTATAGTTTCTTCTTCCGTAGTTATGCATATTGGTATGGAGCCATCAAGTGTAGGCGTTCATCGAACGTTTACACTGCGTAAAGCTTTGATAGTCTATGAAAACGGTTCCGTCATAATTATTATAACAGCCGTGAAAATCTGTAATATACACCTGTATTTTTACATTAATTCAAACCCAAAGATTTAAATCGTTAGAGCTGCTCTCATCGTATTTAGTCACGCGAAAAACTATCCGTACTGAGAAGAGTGAGCTCACACATTATTAAATAGCCCAATAAGTATACTGGTAGGTATACCTATTAGGTAGATACCTATTAGGTTTCCATGACTATGAAGTCAAGTCACTGCGTTAAGCTGCCTTTCCACCAGAGATGAGCGAGGATGCGTAGCGAGGGATGTGTGTGAAACCAACCAATAACATCGCTTCATTTATATAACTTGAACTAAGTTAGCGTTGGTATTGGTTAGTTTTACATACATCCCTCGCTACGCATCCTCGCTCATCTCTGGTGGAAAAGCAGCCTCATTGTGTGCCAGAGGTGTCAAAACGAAATTGAAAAGCGACTGTCTTTTGACGCGGTAGGGCGAATCTAACAATTTAAATCTTTGCTCCTGTCATAATTTTCACGACAGTCGTTACAACGGTCTTTTAGGAAACCGTAGCTTCGCCACGGTGACGCAGCGGCCACGCAGCGTCTAGGCGACCGCGACGTCAACAAACGCTAAGTATGAAAGTGTCCTAATGGATTAGGTACAGTAAGTAATAAATTCTCATTTCCAGAAAATAATAGTCATTTTTAAATATTTGAACATAGAACTCATCAGTCTTTGTTAGCTATAGAAGATAATATGGAACCAAAATAGAATAAAGATAATGTAACAGGCAGGAGAGCTTTTGTATGTAAATATTTTACAAAGAAAATGCGGGATGCCTGACGCTAATTAAAACAAATTGGATTACCAGCTAGATGGAAAATGAATAAATTGAGACTCATATTGTGCTCGAATGTGATTCTCGGAAAGAATACACTTATTTTTACCTGTGACCTAGTCATAGAGATCTTGTCGGTCTATTGGTCGCAAGCGCAATTACTAAGATTGAAGTCTTGGGTTCGATTCCCAGGTTGCGCAAAGTGTTATTGGGTTTTTCCATACATAGCCCGGAGTCTGGATATGTGGCCGGTTGATGGCTTGCACCCTATTACATGGGACTTAGACACACATCCGATCACACGCCCGTAACATAAGTAAAGTTGTCGGAAACATTAACAGTAACCGAAGTCGAAATGGCATGGCATGATGTATAAGTCGCAGCCAACTGGTTAAATTAGCCGTTTATTTAACCGCCTGGCCTTTGGAAGTAGTGCCTCGCTTCGCTCTCTCGCCTCGCACGCGGTTGATCACAGTTTTAACCTAACCTAACCCATTTGGTCGGGGTGCCCTGGCTTAGTTAGAAAGAAAGAAAGAAAGAAAAAAAGAAAGAAAAATGTTTATTTGGACACAGTTCGTGAAACACAAAACACAAAATTAACAAAATAAAAATTATGTTTCATGTTACTGCGACCAATTCGGCTCGCGCGTGATTGGTTACAGTTCCAACCTAAACTATAATTGAATATCATTTAGGCCGTAAGTTGAACGGCGGCCGTTCAGTTAAAAGGTTAGGTGGTTAAATAAACGGCTAATTAAACCAGTTGGCTGCGATATAGGTATACATGGGACTTAAATATAACTGGCAAAATGCGGGTGTTTGAATATCATTCAGGCCGTTAGTTGAACGGCCGCCGTTCAGCTAAAAGGCTAGGTGGTTAATTAAACGGCTAATTAAACCAGTTGGCTGTGACATAGGTATACATGGGACTTAAATATAACTGGCAAAATGTGGGTGTTCCTATAGGTACTGCCTAACCCTTCGGGAATTAGCGGCGTGATGATATTATTATGTTAGTCATAGAGTTGAAATTTGAATGTTTTTTATACCTAATTTATGAGATTTAAAATTTCAAGAAGTGGTGGCCAAGTGGTAGGTAACAGCCGCGACTTACGAGTTGTATGTTGTAGGTTTGAACCCGGACAGGCGCTTTTACTTTGTGTAAATTATTTCATTACCTACTACTGCTCTCAAAAACGGTAAAGGAAAACATCGTGAGGAAACCGGCATGTCCTAGAACCAAAAAATTCGGAGACATGTGGCGTCTACCAACCCGCACTGGGCCCGCGTGGTAAATTACGGCCCACTACCTCTCACCGAGAGGAGGCCTGTGTCCCAGCAGTGGGAACATTATAGGCTGATAATGCAAAATTTCAAGTTAAAACAGCAATGCTGTTTGAGAGCATCAGTGCGGTGTAATTGAGCATACACACGAGCAAAGAGAATATATATCGTCGTTACCAAGTGACACGCGTCGGCGGTAGAGGCTGCAGCCGTCGACGAGTTTCGAATAATTATAAACCGCGCCGAAGGAAAAAACTTTTCAGTCAAGAAGCTTCCATAGTGATCCATACAACCCTGACGACCGTGCCTCACGGCGAATAATCCGTAGTTTTTCACGGCAAGAAAAACGTGTGTGTAAAGGTGCGTCCACACTGTGTAACATAACATGTTATTAAACATGTTTTTATAGAGAAGTTAGCTATCACATCACACTAATATTATAAAGGCGAAAGTTTGTGAGTGTGTGTGTGGGTGTTTATATATTTGTTACTTCTTCACGCTCAAACGGCTGGACCAATTTTGATGAAATTTTGTATGGAGGTAGCTGACACCCTGGAATAACATATAGGCTACTTTTTATCCCGATATTCCCACGGGATCGACACTTACGTGGGTGAAACCGCGGGGCGCAGCTAGTGTTAAATAATTTGGACGTGTTATACAGGACGTGTTGAAAGATGGGTGCAAAACTATAAGGCGAAGATAGTACAGACAATTTAGAACCATTTAAGCCATGGTCGTCTTACCTAATTCTTACCAAGTTTTGTTTTTTCTAAAATTCCCAAAATTTTAAGTAACCTGCTTATTTATAAGATAAATGAATTAATTCTTATTTTATTTTATTAAAGTAATAATCTAGCAAAACATGTTTTAGGCCTCTGTGTCATTAGACATAAAAAACATTAAAATTTGCTTCAAAAAATTTGGGAGACTTCGTCTAAGACAACCATGGTTTAAATGGTTCTAAATTGTCTGTAATATCTTCACTTTAGAGATTTGCACCTATCTTCCAATCACCTTGTACAACATAAGTTTATGTGTTATATAATATAACATAATCTAGACGCACCCTTACACTGAAAAATTGTAGATAAGGGCAACATAACCCGTGGACCCGCACAATTTGAACACAAAAATATCTAAACAATTGCCTGACTTTCATCTGGCGACAAAATTACCTCGTGGCTTCGCTGAAAAATAAAAAAAATAACTAGCGAAGCTCGGAGATTGCTTACCATACATAATAAATGTTGGGTATATTTACACTTACATATCGTCGACCGTAGGTTTAATTGAGGTAAGGGACAAAATACCCAAAATGAGTTGAGTATACAGTTTTGTTCAGAATTTTGCGCTCTTTCGAATGGTGTGTATGAAAAAATTCTAGCTTAAATAAAATGTCCCTTACCCTACTGATTTTTGGATTCGAATTTCGAATCAGCCCCATAATAACAATGTATCTGAACAACTATGCAATATAGCAACTTGAAATGGTGTAATTACCGCCGCCAATCCACTTCAAATAAGGTAAGGGTCTTCCCAATCAACGAATTATTCTTCACACATTTTTTCAACAAGACATTTACACTATTTTTTCATTATAGATTGGATCCAACGTAGAGATCAATTTAATGTAAGGGACATTACAAACAAAATACGTTGGTGTAAGGGACGTCTATTTTCTTAAATAGCTAACTTATTTAAATAAATGTTACACAGGTAGATAGAGCACTAAAATACAAGATTATGTGTGAAATCAGATCCGAAAAAGGTTAATAACAAAAAAAGTTATAGGTGATTTAGTCCGAAAAAAACTTTGTCGGCCTCTCCTGAAAAATCGTATTTTGTCCCTTACCTCAATTGAACCTACGGTCGACTTATGAAAGAATAGAGGTAATTTTTAGATTACATTTTCTCGTAGATTATGCATAATAGGTAATGCTTTCTCCGAGCGTTGTTTGTATGACCCGATTTTTTGCGGAACCCTTTTCAGGAAAAATGAAATTGGTTTTGTGCAATGGTCTTCTTCTTTTTGGTGTAACAGTGTTTCACTCTAATGAACCGCTTTTTATGGAAAAACTGGAGCATTGCATTATGATTTGAGTATGAAAATAAACACATACCTACTTGCTCAAGTCCACGTTTCTTCACGATCTTTAATCATAAGTGAGGGCAGCGGTGGCTCAGTGGTAACGACTTACGAGTTGTAGGTCGTGGGTTCGAACCCAGACAGTCGCTTTACTTTGTGGAAACAATTTCATCACCACTGCTCTCAAAATGGTAAAGAAAACATCGTGAGGAAACCGGCATGTCCTAGAACAAAAAATTCGAAGACATCTACCAACCCGCACTGGGATCGTGTGGTGGGATAGCCCACTCCTCGTAGAGAGCGAAACGTGTGTCCCAGCAGTGGGAACATTATAGGCTGAATAAGATTATAATGCTTGCTCATTATATACACACTGGAAACGACATACTAAGCATGCTTGCTTGCTTGCTTGCCTTACTAAGGTTGTCTTTAAAAGATTCGCTCTTATCGATAAGACCGCCCATTGTGTCACCCTTTGTAAAGTTTCTATATGTTTGTAATTTATATGGTTGTACAATTGTACATAATAGAGAGTATTTATAGTCTATTTTTCTTAATATTAGGAGTAATTAAGAATTGTAAGTGTAGATGAATAAGTAAAATAGATTAAATTTTCTGCCACAATTTTCTGATACACAAATATCTACAAAATATGACTGAGTTTATCCATCCCCTACACAAAAACTCCTTAAAGGCTATTTTGTCTTACTCAGGGCACATTATTCATGGCAGTTAAGTACCAAAGGCGCGAATTAGTTCTTTTATTTCTATATTCAAGAGCTAAAAGTTTATGAATAAAATTGAGATTTATATTAAGGAACACTTTAACGTGTACAACCCGTCTTTCGAGACTCCTTAAAAATTTATTGGGTACTAAGCATTGGTACTAAGCAGATTTTACAGTTTTTTTTTTCAGTAAACATTTTTTTCCACAAATATTAATAAATCCACCAGTCTTATCACTAGATACTAATGGCTTAACGACCGTGCTTTCTGCGTGACGCGAATTCGCAATGCGACGGTTAAGAGTAAATAGGGTATAAGTGACAAAAAATTAAATCAGGAGAGCCGTTCAAAGTTTTGAATTTTAGAAAAACTGACGTGAAAATGATTTTTGCTAGGGCATAAACGCCAAAAAGTCATCTTATAGTCATGGGAGTAAGCGCATTCGAAAGAGCGGAAAATTTTAATTAGGATGGCATATAGTATAACTAATTTTTGACCATAATGTCGCTTACTTCCTTTTTACCGTCGAATGGAAAAATCCAATAACACTTCGTCCGACCTGGGAATCGAACCCCACGAGATCAACGGGGCAGTTTCATTCGAGCGCCCGATCTTCTCCTCGGCCGTGTCAGATTACATGCCGTCCCATCGGACTAGGAGAGTGAGGGTAGAGGGAGTGCACCTGTGTCTGCGCACTATAATATATCCCGCGCCGAAGGCTAGTTTCCGTTGAGATTGGCCGCCGTGGACAAAATACGGTCTGGAGGACTATACTAACTACTTAACTAATATAAAAAATTATCACTTTAAACACACAGTGTTCTTCCTCCTCTCTCCTAATATCTGATCTGTGCTGTGCCCGACAGGGTCCATAATTGTGACTAATATAATTATTTCCCTACCAACTACAAACACTATGGTACGCAATAAAGAATTGAAAATTGAGAATTGATTTGAATTACTATAGTACAGTCCAGAAGAGAACCTAAGTTGTCGTCATAGTTCACAGAATAAGCAAGTTAAAGTGTTAATGGCCCGGCCAAATTAGCCCTAGAACCGATGACCGTTGGGGTAGACGCCTTCTTGAGTGCAGATCGCGAAACGGAAAACTTAAGGCCGGAAACGACGATCTTCGCAGGGTGGCTGGTAGCACCTGGATGTTACCAGCCACCCTGCGAAGAAGATGGGGAGGCCTATGTCCAGCAGTGGACTGCTGTAGGCTGACAATGATGACAGTCAGCGATAATTGTCGGTTAAAGCTTCAGTTGCGTAAATCTTAACTATTGAGCTACATAATTAATTATTTATTTGATTACAATCGGAATAGAAGTATGCAATAAACTGGCCAAGTGCGAGTCGAACTCGCACTTGAAGGATTCCGTACCACAAGGCAAAAACGCCAAAAAAAACACGTTTGTTGTATGAGTATTTTTTGTTATAGCGGCAACAGAAATACATCATCTGTGAAAAATTTAACTGTCTAGCTATCACGGTTCATGAGATACAGCCTGGTGACAGACGGACAGTGGAACCTTAGTAATAGAGGCGCGTTTTTACCCTTTGGGTACGGAACCCTAAAAAAGACATGTTGTTCCGACCCTAAATAAATTAGCATAAGAGCAGGAGAAAGAGTTCTTATAATTTATTTTGATATGCTGAAAAACAGTGTCGAATAATTTTGTTTTAATTTTAGTAGCAGTGAGCCCGTGGCGAAATAATAACAGCCGCACAGGTCGTCGATCAGGTTAAGCTACGCTTGCCGCGGTTGGTCTCTGGATGGGTGACCATCTTTACAAACCGAGACCCCTCCGTGCCTCGGAAAGCACGTTAAGCGGTTGGTCCCGGCTGTCATTCGTGGATCTTTGACAGTCGTTACGAATAGTCGGAAGCCCAAAAGTCTGACAACCAGTCTTACCAATGGGTATCGTATTGCCCGGTCCCGGGGTCCCGGTTCCTCTTAAAAGACCAATTCTGGAACCCCCCGTGCAACGCCTGTAAGGCACATCCCTGGGGACACTGTAAAGAGGCCTCCCCTGAGCTTCACTATGCACGGCAGCACGTGACCAGTGTGCCACCGTCTTCCCTGGGGTCACTTGGTGGGCGGACAGAGACCCACTCTGTGCGCCCGCGACCTCAATCTTCACATACCTAATAATGTTTACAGAATATTGTGAAACATTAAAAAAAAGTACCTAACTAAGGAGTTTTTTGTCCATTCTTCTCCATACGAGGAGAGGAGGAGAAGAGGGGTTTGTGGCTAAGTAATAACAGCCGCACGGGTCGATCGATCAGGGTAAGCTACAGTTGCCGCGGTTGATCCATGGATGGGTGACTATCTTTACATACCGAGACCTCTCCGTGCCCCGGAAAGCACATAGTCGTTGGTCCCGGCGGTCATTCGTATATCTTTGACAGTCGTTACGGCTCGTCAGAACCCTGAAAGTCTGACAATCAGTCTTACCAAAGGGTATCGTATTACGCAGTAACTGGGTTGTGGCGGTCAGATAGGCAGTCGCTCCATGTAAAATACTGGTAATCAGTTGCATCCGGTCAGACTGGAGGCCGACCCCAACATAGTTGTTTGTAGTAGGAAAAGGCTAGGCAGGTGATGATGTGTAAAAGTAGCAGTGTTATTATAAAATTTGTCGCTGATAACGATTAGCGAAAAAAATTTCAACCTACTTTTTTAAAGTACACAAAATAAAAATTCTGTAAAATCTAGGCCTTAAGTTAAAAAAAAAAACTCTTATTTGCATTCCACATCAATAACAGTAACTCACCTTCACTGAAAGTAAAATTAAGGCCCAAAAACGATATTCCAAGTTTAGTACATTAACATTTAGTTTCCAGTGGTTGTGGGAACAGGTAAACTTGCCCCACGGGTATAGCATTCGAATTCGACAAATTATGCAAAAAGTTACTCAACATGAGCCCATCTTAAGGTATTAAGACCTAGTTTCCTATGGATAAAAAGAGACAAAGTTATAATATTATATCGCTTTCTTTTTTGCTGAATCATTTATGAAACTGACGAAGAGAACATGCGCGACAAAGTAACTAATCTGCATTCGCGACTTATTTGCCAAAAATGTCAACAATAACGTTTATGGAAAAATAACTTTAATTCCTACACAATATAGTTCAGTTCACGCTACAATTTCAAACATTTTTATAACTTTTTCAATACTGCTAGTCACTCTGAAGTCAACAAATTAAAATAAAGTTGATATTTGTTTAGCTTGAAATAGCATCAACTTGTAACATAAATTTGAAAGACTTTATATTACAGAACTTAGCCAGCCAAGCATTTTCATATAGGAAATACTAAATTAAACAGGTAAATTACCTTTCTTTTTTGGAAAACTGCGCTTCCATGTCAACCGTACAGTCGACGGCAAGTGGTAACTTTGACATAGGATGGTCCAATATTATAAAAGTGTGCACCTTCATAGGTGATAATTTCTTAGCATAGTTTGGACGTGTCTTTGGCAGGACAAGTAAGCTGGGTCAACGAAGACTGCGTTTACATTAGATTTTTTTTTGTAAATGTTACGTTTGTGTAATAAAACAACCCATTATTTATCGATAAAACGTTGTTTGATATTACATTGGTGTCAAATATGGATAGTGACAAAATCTTTTCGTACCTCGGAAAGCACGTTAAGCAGTTGGTCCTGACTGTCATTCATAGATCTTTGGGAGTCGTTACGGGTCGTCAGAAGCCCGAAAATTGACAACCAGTCTTACCAAGGGGTATCGTATTACCCAGTAACTGGGTTGTGGAGGTCACATAGACAGTCGCTCCATGTAAAATACTGGTACTTAGCTGCATCCGGTTAGACAGGAAGCCGAAACCAACAAAGTTGGGAAAACCAGATCTAGTCAGATAGTCTTATGTTAAAGAAATCAATAAATGACATAAGACTTATATTGCTAGATATTTCTAGTACTTAACCTAAGTACCAATCCGGCTATGAGAAATCAGTCACAGAGAATTCCAAAACAACTGAAGGTATGTTCTCGGTTCAAAGTGACTCTTTGGATCAAGTTGGTTCACAGTCGAGCGGCTTGTGCAATCAAAGGAGGCATACGGAACCAAAGCGATATCATCGTGAGTACACTGAGGGAGATACATACCTACAGCTTGGAACGACTCCGTATGGGAATTCGATACGATTCTCTGTGGTAGAAATGTAAACAAAACGCAATCGTCTTCTGTCGCTTTTGTATTGTGGTCTCTATCTTTCTCTCTTGCGCTGTCAACTGTCTTGTCATGCATTTGTGTGTTCTGCTGATCTCCTATGTCATAGCTATGCTAACAATAAAGCTGAAGAGTTTTTTTGTTTGAACTAATTTCATTATGATCTATATTAGCCAAGCAATTTATTAAAATCATCTAATCCGCCATGTGAGGGGCCCGTGGCTAAATAATAACAGCCGCACAGGTCGATCTATCAGGTTAAGCTACGCTTGCCGCGGTTGGTCTGTGGATGGGTGACCATCTTTACATGCCGTGACCCCTCCGTGCCTCGGAAAGCACGTTAAGCCGTTGGTCCCGGCTGTCATTCGTGGATCTTTGACAGTCGTTACGGGTAGTCAGAAGCCCGAAAGTCTGACAACCAGTCTTACCAAGGGGTATCGTATTACCCAGTAACTGGGTTGTGGAGGTCAGATAGGCAGTCGCTCCATGTAAAATACTGGTATTCAGCTGCATCCGGTTAGACTGGAAGCCGACCCCAATATAGTTGGGAAAAGGCAAGGCAGATGATGATCTAATCCGCCATGTCCGGCATGTCCTAGAACCAAAAATTCGAAGACATTGTGACGTCTATCCACCCACACTAGGCCCTCGTAGTGGATTACGGCACATTCCCTCTCACAGAAAGGAGGCCTGTGTCCCAGTAATGGTAACGTTATAGGCTGATTACTTATCTAATCCGCCAAGCATTGGCACATCGCAGCCAATTTTGCATACTTGTCGCGTCATGTCCCTAGAGTAAAATAAAGACATAAAAAAATCCAACAGGAACTGTCAACCCTCAACCATCGCTAGACAAAACGACTTACAGCCTATTCGCATTCTATTGCGTTTTTTGTAAGAACTTTCTGAATGGAGACGACTGATGAAACGTATAAAACGCGCAATGTATGCCAAAAAAGTTTTGAAGACATTGTCGTCGTTTGCTTAAAAGCTTTTTTATGCCAGGAAGACAGTTTTAAGTGGGACATTACCCTTAAACGTCAAGATTCTCCATGTCGTTTAAGAGTTGGGAGTGGAATCTATAAGCCCTCGCACCCAAGGTCCATATTTTATCGCGCACTGAATTTTCGACGCTCTGCTACCCGTTGAGAGTTGAAAATCCAACATTGTATATTTTCACGCGCTGAGCGATGCTATCTGTTGGATTCTCAATGCTCGGTCTAACACCGAGAGTTGGAAATCCAGAGCAGCTTAAAAAACCGTCGAGTGAAAAATTGCCCGTGTGTACCTGGGTCAAAGTGACAATGGGCCGCTTCCTTAGCTGGGTCAAGGACCGAACGGTAGGAATATGTCAAGATTTTATTAAGTTAACCTTTTAGTACCTTTTCCTATTGACGAGGACACGTCATTCTCCGGTCTTAGGTATACCAATTTATTTCGGGTCATCACAGCATTTTCTTGCAAACATCTCTATTAGTCGTGACCTATTGTCTAGAATACAGAATACAGGATTCGTTATTAGTTTAAACTCGTGAGTCCCGTAGTCTAGCAATTACTGTTACTGTTAGCCTGCATCATCCCACTGCTGGGCAAAGGCCTCTCCCCATGACTTCCAGCTCTTTCAATCCAGGGCTAGAGTGGATCACTGGTCGTTTGCTTTCTCCAGCTAGTCCCGCCATCTTCTACGGGGTCTGCCGCAACACTTTTTGGCTGTGTCAGGGCTCCACGTGGTGGTTATTTTGGCCCACAGCTCATTGGGCATGCGGCAGACGTGGCCAGTCCAGTCCCACTTTAGCTTAATCTGTGTTTTGGAGCGCAATGTAGTGTTGCGAATGTGGTCTGTCAATTTGGCGCGCTCCATAACACGTTGGAGAACCTTGAGTTTGGAATTTTGAATGTTTTTCATACACCAAGTAATGCAGAAGTAAATTTCAAAAATCTTTTACATTAGGACAAGCTTATGAATGACTGTTTCACTGGCAGAGAAGGCACAGTTTGCACCACCTATCATAAATCTGGAAATAAATTTATAAGGTGTAAGTTAGGTAAACATACTCCTCTCTTCCCTCTGGAAGCATCTGGAGGGAGCTAGCTGTAATCCACCATGCGGGCCCAGTGCGTGTTGGTAAAATGCTGTAGAAATTAATAAAACCGTTTTATCTAATGCCTGAAATGAACATAGTTTTTGTACCGAATGCAGAAATAACTAAGAGAGCGTTATGCCGTTTGCCATCATGGCATACCAATCGGTTTTACTCCCAATCTAAACTCATATGGCGGACAGTCCTTTCACGATCATGATTTAGTATTAAACTGCTCGTAACATTCCATTACCCCTTACAAAAAGGGCAAGACATGACCCGACGAGAAAAAAGAAATCCAGAACACTGGACCGATTTACCCACAGAGCACGGAAACGCCGCGGCGGCAGTGTCCAGAGACAATACTGGGACTGGAGACTGGGCTGTATCTCATGAACCGTGACAGATAGACAGTTGAAATGTTCACAGTGTGTATTTCTATTGCCGCTATAACAACAAATAATAAAAATAAAATAAAGTTAATAATTGAAGGGGGTCATTCATACAAGAAATGTTTTTTTTTTCGGCATTTTGTACCTTGTGATACGGAAACCTTCGTGTCGGCTATTATACGCCATTTTTTTTTTACCGATTTACATCCGTAAGAAGTCCTCGTCACATAGGGTCCAGTTGAAAATCAGCGTCAGGCCCTATAGTCTAAACAGACTGACTGCATTTGAACTGCACGCCAGCTGCAACCTAGTTTGGATGCAGTTGACATACCTAACTAGGTGTCAAAGCAGTTAAGTCAATTGCATCCACACTGCGATGTTGCAGCTGAAATGCAGTCCGTCTGTTTAGACCCTTAGTTGTTTGACATTTATGCTGAACTGAGCCCATCTGGCGCAGCAGTGAGGCACTATTTTATGTCTTTTTTCGTCCGGGTCAGCGGGATTGTCCGAAAGGGTTATCACCGCTGGCCCGGAACATAAAGGGCTAAGGAAGGAACACGGGTGGGTTTTAGTCAGTAAGAGTCTGACACTCCCTTCCGCTCCACCCAGAGCGGGAGGGGTCATTTGATGATTTCCAATCCGCAAAAAAAAAAGTGTTCGTCTCTTTTTTCGTTTTTTTGAAGTGAACACTTCTTTAGGCGCGTTGGTCATTTTTAAAGATAGGAAAAAACTATTGAACTCGCGCCACTGGCCACCGCGCGTGTTTTGTTTATAAGACGATTAAAAAAATACCCGCTTCGGATGTGTTCGGCTGTCCTCGGGATGTACTCGGTTTTAATGTATATCCAATATGTCAGTCATGATGGCAAACTATTCTGTTTGTGTTTTGTTTTGATTTCTGTCGGCACTCCCGGAGGGCCACTGTTTTTTATTTTTTTGCGTTTGTGTGAATATTGTTTTCCTTAGATACTATACCTGGGTCAAATAGACTTATTTTCTATCTTTGATTAGTTTTCTAGTGCGAGTAGGTAACACGTTTGGTTTGTACGCAAAATGTTGACAATCCCGCAGCGGCCGCCGAGGCTCCTCCGTGCTCTATGGATTTGCCATTTGTATTCAAAGCCACGTCTCCTCTAACAATTCATGAAAATCTGTAAAAAGCTGTTCAGTGTAATTCAGTAATAGTCCTGCGAACTGAAAATGTTATTTAAGTGCGGACTCGAAAATGATGGCCACTAAAATTCTGTAACAATATGGGTTTACGATGTTCGCCGTAAAAAAAGATAATTCGCCCGTTTTGTTTGGAAGCATTTTCTTCTTTTTTTAAGACCCTTTTTAGTTTTTGGTGTGTAAGCTAGTATTTGACGGGATGTTCTCAGTTGTTAGTTCTTGACATATTTAGTTTTTAACCCCCGACGCAAAAATGACGGGGTGTTATAAGTTTGACGTGTCTGTGTGTGTGTGGGGGTGGGGGTGGGGGTGTGTGTGTGTGTGTGTGTCTGTCTGTGGCATCGTAGCTCCCGAACGGATGAACCGATTTTGATTTAGTTTTTTTTGTTTGAAAGGTATATTAGTCGGGAGTGTTCTTAGCTATGTCTGATGAAAATCGGTCCAAGATGGCCGCCGCTACAAAATGGCGGATAACATATTTTTTCACAATTCCCTCAATATGGGTATCAAATGAAAGGGCTTCAATAGTAGAATACTATACACTATAACAAATTTTGAATCCAAGATGGCCGCCACAACAAAGTGGCGAATTACATTTTTTTTCTCTACTCCCTCAATATGGGTATCAAATGAAAGGGCTTGACTAGTAGAATACTATACACTAAAAAAAATTTCAAATCCAAGATGGCCGCCACCACAAAATGGCGAATTAAATTTTTTTTCACACCTCCTTCAATATAGGTATCAAATGCAAGGGCTTGACAAGTAGAATAATTTACACTATATTGAAAGGGAATGAGGAATATTAACTACATAACGAAATGAAATACAAAAATTAAGGAATCCCTACAAAAAGCATGAAATAAAAAAATAAATTTGAAAAAATCTTATGGATGTCGGGGGACCTCAGAATAGAAGGTGTTCCACAGAACGCGCGGTCCCCCGACTTCCATAAGATTTTTTCAAATTTATTTTTTTATTTCATGCTTTTTGTAGGGATTCCTTAATTTTATTTTTGTCGGGGGTTTTTTAAATTTTTAATTTAATTTTTTTTTGTTGAAGAAATGACACGAATGTAGGATCAGCTTCATCTCTCCAACAGTACGAGATAATTATGTGCGCTTTTCTAAGTGCGCGTGTGTATGTGTGTTTATACGTGGCGTCCACGTATGTACGGTCCACAAAAGAGATAAGTATGCAAGATCGTCGGATACAGTTGAAGTTTAGTAAGAAACCAATGTATATTCTCTAATAAAATTTATTTTTTTGAATAGACGACAATGAGATCATTTGTCAAATTAAATTTCAGTTGACAACATCCATCGGTTTCTTACTAAACTTCAACTATATCCGACGGTCCTGCATACTTATCTCTTTTGTTGACTGTACATAAAATGTATGGAAATACGTGCACGTTAATAACACTATCGAGGACGGGAATTTAAAAGCCTCTTGATATATTTCGATACATTTTTCTTCCCTGTGTTATCGTGATGCCGTGGACGTCCGCGATATTATCGTCACGTTATAAATTCTAGAAACGCCCAAAAGCTCGGCTCCAGTTTTACGACTTGTAGAATGTGGGCCATATTGTGGGGGCTTAATTTTAACAAGCTTTTATTTAACTTGCACTGTTCGTATGTAAGTATGTATGTAAGTTGTCCGTCAAAATTTGCAAACCATTTTTCGACCATTTGTTGGTATCCGATTGTTATGAGGCCATAACGCATAACCACTGCTGGGACACAGGCCTCCTCTCTGTGAGAGGGAGTGGGCCGTAATACACCACGCGGGCTCAGTGCAGGTTGGTATATGTCACATGTCTTAGAATTTTTTGTTCTAGGACATGCCGGTTTCCTCATAATGTTTTCATTCACTTTTTGAGAGCAGTGGTGATGAAATAATTTACACAATTTAAAGCGCTGGTCAGGGATCGAACCTCCGACCTACTGCTCACATTTTTTTAAAATGAAGATACAAAATAATTACAATTACTACGTAGTTAAAGACTTACTTAGCATGGATTGCTTATGGGACAAATTAAGGTAGTAGTAAAACGTTTTTTAACAAAAGACAACAAAAGTCCTGTGTAATTCGGGAAAGTGTTTAATCCTCTTTCGTAATCTACTTTTCACAGTGATTGCACGGGATTTATTTTTGTATCGTGAGTGCATTTATAGCATTTTTTAAGCAGAGTTTTTTCTCTCATACTATAATAATATTCTCCCGACCGATTTCGGTCACGGTGGCCAATCTCAAAGGTGATAAGCCAGCCGCGGTTTCACCCACATAAGTTTCAATCTCGAGGGAATATCGGGATAAAAACTATCCTATGTCCATCCCTGGGATGCAATCTATCTCTCTGCCAAATTTTATCGAAATCTGTTTAGTGTTTTAGGCGTGAAAAGGTAACATACACACAGACAGACAGTTACTTTCGAATTTATAATATTATAGTATGGAAGTATGGATATAGCTTGCATCAGAAAGGTGTGGTTCTTGGTATCGGTCTACCTAGTAGGTATTCATTTTGATTTATACAATCATCTGCCTAGCCTTTTCCCAACTATGTTGGGGTCGGCTTCCAGTCTAACCGGATGCAGCTGTATACCAGTATTTTACATGGAGCGACTGCCTATCTGACCTCCACAACCCAGTTATTGGGTAATACGATACCACTTGGTAAGACTGGTTGTCAGACTTTCGGGTTTCCGACTACCCGTAACGACTGCCAAAGATCCACGAATAAAATCCCGACAAACATTTTAACCAAAAAAAAAACGGCTCCAAAATTAAATCACTACAAAGTGAAACATTACTTTAATTTGGAAAGTCGGTGGCAAAAAATAAAAAATAATTAACGAAAGTTAACTACAGCAGGGCCTTGATAATCCGTACCCCAGCTAGTCCGAACGCCTCTATAATCCGAACGACCCCCCTTTAGGGATAAAGCATTTTCTATGTCACTAAATACTACTAGTCAGAGCACTATATTGGAATTCTTTAAAAAAGTGTGATTAATAGCACTGTATCTAAAATACATCTAACGTAGGTACATACTTAAATAAACACATTATAATGTAAAATATTTTTGTTTTATTTCGAAAAATCCCTTTCAAAATTTCAACATTTCCGAAATTATAGATATTTATTTTCTATTTCAAAAGTTTTTTTTATTTTTATTTTTTTGTTTGTGGTATTTACCTACCACACAATGGATCTTCAACTTGAGACACTACACTAAGAAAGAAACTCGATATTATTATCTCGTATGCAATGTCCTCAAGAGTACTACTCAGATTCATATTTTTAATGGTTTCCTATATCGCTTCCTAAGTCAATATTGCCGTATCGTCCGATGGCACAGTCAATATATTAATATCCTCCTTTATTGGATACATGGATGAGTAATTTCTTTCTTTTTTTCTTTGTATTACAATACAAAGATGTCATGACAATATTAAAGTGAGTCATATATTTTTCCGTGGTCATTAGTCGCTTTTTAACCCACTTCAAAAAAGGAGGAAGTTGTGTTCTTTTTTTTCAAATATGTAGGTACACTGATTTCTCTACTGTAGAACAAGCTCGCGTAGTAGTTTTTGCGTTAAATAATACGTATTTTTAGGGTTCCGTAGCCAAATGGCAAAAGACGGAACCCTTATGGATTCATGTCTGCTGTCTGTCTGTCCGTCCGTATGTCACAGTCACTTTTTTCCGAAACCATTAGAACTATACTGTTGAAACTTTGTAAGTAGATATATTATATTCTGTGAACCACATTAAGATTTTCACTACAAAATAGAAAAAAAACAATACATTTTGGGGGTGCCCCATACTTAGAACTGAAATTTAAAAAAATATGTTGATCAAATCCTTAGGTGTGCTTTGGATAGGTCTTCAAAAATGATATTAATGTTTCTAATATAATTTTTTTCTAAACTCGCGCAAACTATTCTTGCACGAGAGACACTTCCAAAGTGGTGAAATGTGTGTATGTCGATGGGTATTATTTATTGGTCTTATTGATCCCATGGAGAAAGTAGTTCAGTCTGTATCACGCCTAAATATGACCACACCTATCTGACGGCCATCATCATCATTTCAGCCGAAAGACGTCCACTGCTGGACATAGGCCTCCCCCAAGCACGTCCACTTCGACCGGTTCTGTGTTTCTCACATCCAACGGGTTCCTGCGGCCTTCACAAGGTCGTCGGACCACCTTGTGGGAGGCCTTCCAACGCTATGTCTTCCGGTACGCGGTCGCCATTCCAGAACCTTTCGGCCCCATTCGCCATCTGTTCTGCAAGCAATGTGCTCTGCCCACTGCCACTTAAGTTTGGCAATTCTTCGGGTCATGTGAAGGTCAATACTCGTAATTTAAAACTTTCAAAATCTGGTCGCTGTCTCATTTCGGCGACAAACAAATGCCAAACACTTGTCAAAAATGTACGAAAATTAGATGTATTTTTGACAGATTGAGACTGAAAATTACAAAATTTGTCCCTAGGATACACGCTGTATTCCAGTTAACTTACTCTTGGTTAACTTGGATATGAATACCGATCTACCCTTTTTGTATGCACGATAGATTAGCGCGACTGCTGAGCGTGGGGTCCCGGGTTCGATTCCCGGGTCGGGCAAAAGTGTTATTGAGTTTTACCATTAGGAATTTTTTAGTAGCAGCCCGGAGTTTGGAAGTTGGCGGTGTGATACCCCCGTGCCTCGGAAAGCACGTTAAGCCGTTGGTCCTGCGCCTGATCTCTCTCCGGTCGTGTCGGATTGCCGTCCCATCGGACAATGAGAGTGAGGGAAGAGGGAGTGCACCTGTGTCTGCGCGCACACTTTTGCACCATAATATCTCCCGCGCCGAAGGCTAGTCTCCGTTGAGATTGGCCGCCGTGGTCGAAATACGGTCTGGAGGACTTTTTTTTTTTTTAGACTAACGAAGTCCCAATTAAAAAATTAAACTAACTCTCTTAATTTATTCAGTACAATTAACTTTTCAGTACAAATTAAACAGTTTTGAAAGTTTAAACGAATTGTCTCTCACAGGATTAAGGTAAAACTTTACAGACATAGCGACTTCATTTAATTTTACCGCTCAAATTCTCAATATATTTTAGAGAAACAAGTTAACGAATGGAATACGTGACGGAGAGGTGTTTCATAATTATTAAAAGTTTCATTCGGGAACGTGTTTCAAGGAGTTTCAATAAAATTTAAAGTTTTATGTGCTATGTGTGTTAGATAAATTTATTTGTTCACAAATTATGTTTAAAAGTTAAGAAGGAGTTTATTTCTAAAGTGTATTTTGCCTATGATTTTTCAACTCTGTCTAAGTCATTGTGAGATCTTAATTCCCTATAATACTGATTCAGAAAAAACACAATATTCTAAGTAGCGTGAAGTGTGTGATAATGTTGTATGTAGCCTAAGGGTGATGCGCTAAGTTAACCCGCGAAATTAAAATTTACTTAAGTATTTTTTTTTAATTTGCAGGTCAGTGTCATATTGTATGTTGATTAAAATATAATTTAGGACCGTAAAATACGGCTGTACAGAATTATAAACATTAGAATCAGCAATACAGCTCCATAAGTTAGAATTGACCTCAAATGTCATGATTTCATGAAATAGTACCCAATTTAATTTGATGATTTTTATGACTATTATTGTATAAATGAATAATATCTGTTACGGCTGCTAATCGTAACCTGCGGATTGCAAAAAAAGTGAGAACATTTGAATTTTGTGAAATAACACTACGATAGCCAAACAATTCCATTGTATAGTTATTAATGCATTTTCCTTTTGATCACGTTAGCTGTAGGAATGCTATATGAGGGGCTTGTGGCTAAGTACTTAATAACAGCCGCACGGGTCGATCGATCAGGTTAAGCTACGCTTGCCGCGGTTGGTCCGTGGATGGGTGGGTGACCATCTTTACATACCAAGATCCCTCCGTGCCTCGGAAAGCACGTTAAGCCGTTGGTCCCGGCTATCATTCGTGAATCTTTGACAGTCGTTACGGGTCTTCAGATGGCCGAAAATATGACAACCAGTCTTACCAAGGGGAGGCGGTGGGGGGTTCCAAGGGGTATCTTATTACCCAATAACTGGGTTGTGGAGGTCAGATAGGCAGTCGCTCAATGTAAAATACTGGTATTCAGCTGCATCCGGTTAGACTTAGACTGGAAGCCGAGCCCGACATAGTTGGGAAAAGGCTGTAATAGGCAGATGATGATGAGCTATATGAATGAACTTACCTACAAGTCCTACAACCATTTATGTCGATATAACCAAAATATAATATAAACACACGTGTGTACAACACAACATACGTATGCAACTACGTCATTACACATATAATTTCTTCAATTATTTATCTCTCTAACTATTTATTTGTGACCACTAACATTAAAATAGGTCAAAATTAAACCCAATATTTCTAACTAATTATTGGAAAACCAATTATTGGTAAATTTTAGTGAACACGTTGATTATTCCCATGATATTCAATTTGTTTTGGTTAGTGGATATTACAAAATCTTTCAGGTATAGAACAGTGGTAGCGCGAAAAAAAAATCTGCTGTTCTCTACATTTATGTTCGCTTAACTCGTAAAAATGTAGGGAACAGCTGATTTTTTTCGCGATTTCGGGGTTGGTCTCATAGTAAAAGTTGTTCATAATGATGAGTACAGTCACGAGCACCAATATGTCAACACTTGGCAACTTTAAATTGCGATTTTTTCACGAAATAACGAATGCAACGTTGAAATACGACATTTTACATAAATACCTATGGGTTCCAAAATACTATGTTCCTAGTAATATAAAATTTCATTCAAAAATAAAGGAGAAAATCGCCTTTCAATAAAGCCAAGTGTATACATACTTTTGCTCGTGACTGTACAATGGCTTCTTAACAGGTCCAACACCATTTAAATTACACCTTGTCGAAGATTGTTCACAGTCACATTTTGTCTACGGCGCGGTTTATTATTCGCCGTACTGTAAAGATATCGTGGCATGTACAGACGCTAGCACATCAAGCTACCCGAAACTGTCAAATTTTCCCAATCAACTTTGAACCTAATTCTTTAGCGATAAAGTTGAAAATCTATTAAAGAAATTTGACAGATTGTAGTAGCTTAATGTGCTGGCGTTTGTACAAAGGGCGTAATAATAATAACAGTCAACAGCCTAATTAAAAAAAAATGATTGTTCAGTTTAAATCTAATTTTCGTAGAAAAAAGAATTGTGCAAACACAGATGGTCCAACTATCAAAAAGGTCATTTCTTAATTATCTAAATATATAAAATTCTAAGTCCTGACTGACTGACTGATATATCAACGCATAGCCTAAACCGCTGGTCCTAGAGACATTAAATTTGGAGGGTGTGTTCTTTGTGAAGAGTAGGTATCCACTAAGAAAGGGTTTTTCGAAATTCCACCCCTAAGAGGGTGAAATTTCACGCGAACGAAGTCGCGGGCATAAGCTAGTACAAGTATAAAGTCATTGAGACCCTAGGCTATTAGTGATTCTGCCATGTAGCCTAAGTTAATTTGCCGTGGTATAGTTATTTCATACAAGTGTCAAAGAGTGACAGTTGTGATTTGAATATAAGTACGGATAATGTTACCATAACCATACCATAATCAGCCTATAATGTTCCCACTGCTGGGACACTGGCCTCCTCTCGGTGAGAGGGAGTGGGCCGTAATCCACCACGCGGGCCCAGTGCGGATTGGCAGATGTCACATGTCTTCGAATTTTTGGTTCTAGGACGTGCCGGTTTCCTCACGATGTTTTCCTTCACCGTTTTGAGAGCAGTGGTGATGAAATAATTTACACAAAGTAAAGCGCCTGTCTGGATTCGAACCTACGACCTACAACTCGTAAGTCGCGGCCGTTACCACTTGGCCACCACTGATGTTACGTTGATGTTACGTTGATAGTCAATTTGCATAAAATTACCTAAATTCCCTAACTTTATTTTGCATTCAATTTATACCTATTATTATGGGAGTTACCTTGATGATGATACGGCTTTACAATAGTTCTTTGTTTATGTACAGACGCCAGCACATCAAGCTACCCGAAACTGTCAATTTTTCCCAATCAACATTGAACCTTATGCTTTAGCGATAAAGTTGAAAATCTATTAAAGAAATTTGAAAGATTGTAGTAGCTTGATTTGCTGGCGTCTGTACCTACATAAGTAGGAATGTGGTGGCAGCTAATAACAATACCTTTTAATGTTTTTCCTGCTATTAATGTTTCTAACATCACGGATTTAATTATACGTTTCAACAGAACTTTATTCATTGAGATTTCCTATTATTTTTGTCATTGGGTTTAATTTTTTCGCGTTTTTTTTTGTCATTTTTAAATAGGTATTCCTTCATAGTTGATATTTTCAAGTTTAAGCGAGCGTTTTCCGCGACTTACGAGTTGTAGGTCGTAGGTTCGAACCCAGACAGGCGCTTTACTTTGTGTACATTATTTCATCACCACTGCTCTCAAAACGGAAAACATCGTGAGGAAACCGGCATGTCCTAGAACCAAAAATTCGAAGACATGTGACATCTGCCAACCCGCACTGGGCCCGCGTGGTGGATTACGGCCCAATTCCTCTCACCGAGAGGAGGCCTGTGTCCCAGCAGTGGGAACATTATAGGCTAATTATGTATGTTAAGTACGATATTTTCAATATTTGAAATGACTTCTTTATTTGCCGGAGATTGTGCTAACACGGCGCGCGCCTCCCTCAAAGCCTGCAAATACAAGCCTGGGTAACCGTTAAGGGTCCCCGGAATGATCAATTGCAATTCTAAATTTTTATGTGATTGATGCCTAGATTGATACCTAGACCTACCTACCATTGATGCGCAAATAGGTCGCCTACATTGACAACATTACTACAATACTTAGCGACTTCAAAAAAAAACACTACCTACAAAGTGAAAAATAACTTTAATTTCGGAGTTCGGTGTCGTTGGTTCCACATGTTCGTTTTTTGACACCGACTTCCGAATTTAATGTTATTTTTCACTTTGTACCTACTGTTCTTTTGGAAGTCGGTATTTTTTTTAAGTTTTTTTTAAGTCAGTTAAAAAATACATACAGCCGAACACAGAACCTCTTCCTTTATTGAAGTCGGTTAAAATAATGGAAAGATAAGTATGTAGGTGTTTAATGATAACCAAGCATTTAGCAGGAAATATTTTAAATTACTCGAATTAACAACGAATCACAGTGGGTTTGCCTGTTTACTCGAAGCAGTTGGAATATTCCCGTTTTCCTGAACAGTTCATTTTGAATGAAGCGTAGCAAAAAACATGGTATCATGTTTGTGTCTATATATAAATCAGTGATTAACTAGTTATTTTAATCAATATATTACGAGGAAAATATGAAAGGTAAGTGATTTTAAACCTGTAATTCTTAGATCAGTGCTGACGTAACTAAAAAAAAAAATTACAACATGTCCCGGAATTAACGCGCGCCACCAAATACCTTATTTAGAATATTATGTTATAATCATAATACATACACAAATTTATTTTTGTATTATGTATAAAACATTGTTTATTTATTAAATGACTTAATATGATGGTTGTGGGAGAAAATTGTTGTCACACGTTTAGTAAGATACCGATGGATGTTTTTGAATAAAGTTTAATTTAATTAATAAAAACAAACAGTTAATTTATCAAATTAATTTTTCATTCAAAAATATCTATCGGTTTCTTACTAAACTTCAACTATATCCGACGACCCTGGTCAGATTCTCATCTGTTTTGGTGACTGCACCTGTATTAAGGGTCTGGCTTAGTAACTACTTCGTCCATTTTGGTTTGTTTTGTCTGTATAGCGGAAATAAAAATTACCTGTATAAAAAATTACACAAATCTATTCAGTAAACGATTCTGAATACACTCCTTTATTAATGTGCATTAATTCAGTTAAGAATAAGAATATTTTTATTGGTCCATTGTTACAAAATAAATTTCAAAAATAATAATATTATATGCTTATGGTAACTAGAATATTGAATACAGTTATTTGAGCTGTGGTCTCCATACTAAAGTCCTCCAGACCGTATTTCGGCCACGGCGGCCAATCTCAACGGAGACTAGCCTTCGGCGCGGGAGATATTATAGTGCACAAGTGTGCGCGCAGACACAGGTGCACTCCCTCTTCCCTTACTCTCATTGTCCGATGGGACGGCAATCCGACACGACCGGAGAGAGATCAGGCGCAGGACCAACGGCTTAACGTGCTTTCCGAGGCACGGGGGTATCACACCGCCAACTTCCAAACTCCGGGCTGCTACTAAGAAATTCCTAATGGAAAAACTCAATAACATACATACATCTCCATACTAGGCAGCGCCTGTATCTTGGAATTAAAATTTAAGATAACGCAACTCAGGCCGAGTTGCGTTATCTTAAATTTTAATTCTAGACATGTTTGCGTTTACTAAATTTTATTGCAGGATGTTTGAAAATAGACAGAATCAAAATAAATATAAATAGTCCAAAATAAAATAATTCTAAATGAAGTTGTAGTGTGTGTGGGGGTGTGAGTGTAAGTGTGGTGGTGACATTGAGGAAATAGTGAGCTAGTTAACCTCAAAATTTACAACCAAGTCATTCGAACAGACATTCAGTTGACACAAAAACCTAAACCAGTTGTAGGTTTAGGTTTTTGTGTGAAGGAACTGAATGAATGTGTGAATCACTAGCTTGTAGATTTCGGGGTTAACTCACTATTTCCTTATTGTCGTTGTATGACAGAGAGCGAAGCAAACTTTTTGTCATTCTTTTAAGTGGGTGTTATCACAGCACTTTTTTTTTACATAAGTCTTCTTGCAGTTCAGCCTATGAGGTTGTCGTCTGCTTAAACAGGCTTGCCTGTGGATGCCTCAATAAATTAAGGCCTCCAGCCAGGTCAAAGTGTTATTGGATTTTTCCATTAGGAATTTCTTAGTAACAGCCCGGAGTTTGGCAATTGGCGGTGTGATACCCCCGTGCCTCGGAAAGTACGTTAAGCGGTTGGTACTGAGCCTGATCTCTCTCTGGTCGTGTCGGATTGCGTGCAGTTCCGTCGAACGATGAGAGTAAGGGGAGAGAGAGGTCACCTGTGTCTGCGCACACGCTTGTGTACTATAATATCTACCGCACCGAAGGCTAGTCTCCGTTGAGATTTATTTATTTATTTCAGGCAACGCGACGCAGGCCCATACATAAATGCCATGACGTAAACTTATTTATAAAATATTTTACATATTATATTTTTATTATAAAACAGTGCTTCACTACGTAACTCCTGTGCAGTTCTGTGGTTCACCGCGACCGAAGTACGATTTGGAGGACTATTATTGCAAAGAGTTAACCACAAGACCAAAGGGACAGCCAACTCAATTTATATTGAATCGTTCCACTTTGCCCCACCGAGCCGCTCAACTGGTGGGGCAAAGTGGAATGCCTAAAATTTTGCAGTGGAATCTGCCCTACTAATTCGATTTAGTGGGGCAGATTCCACTACTCTAAAATTTTTTTGGATTCTGCTCCTTTAAGGTTGGCACCTTAGTATAAAAGTATACATTTGTTTTTTGCTAAATATATTACCATCGACATGCTAAGACAAAGGGTGGTACAGACGCCAGCACATCAAGCTACTACAATCTGTCAAATTTATTTAACAGATTTTCAACTTTATTGCTAAAGAATAAGGTTCAAAGTTGATTGGGAAAATTTGACAGTTTCGGGTAGCTTGGTGTCCTGGCGTCTGTACCTACAGCATGATGTTAAATTGTTCTTATGTTACATTACAGAAAGAAAAATGTTAGCTGTTTTAGCAGTAGTCCAAGCAGTACAATGCGCTACTGCTATGTTCTTCCATGAACCTTCAAATGTTGTCATCCAGCTTAGAGAAGCTAATGATGGCTCAGACTTCGGGTTCGCTATGACCTACAGGAATGAAACTAAAACTCTGCGTAAGAAACTTTGTATTTTTTCATGGACTTCATGATAGCAAAATCAGTCTGTAATGTCCGCACTGCTGGGACATAGGCGTCCTCCCTGTGAGAGGGAGTGGGCTGTAATCTACCACGCGAGCCCAGTGCGGATTGGTGAATGTCACATGTCTTCGAATTTTTCGTTCTACGAAGTTACCCTACACCTTTTTGAGAACAGTTGTGATGAAATAATTTACACAAAGTAATGTGCCTGCCTGTGTTTCAACCACCTCAACTTGTAGGTTGCGGCCGTTAAAAAACCAAGCGTTAAGTATTCCTAGTACACAGCATGTATCGGAAAAAAAAAAGTTACGGTCAAAATAAAGGATGCGTGTAAGGGTCAATTCACACCGAGACGCGACGCGACGCGCAGTTTTCAAAATAGAAATACAATTACAGACCTTATCTACTACATTATATTCTGAAAAATGCGCGCCGCGTCGCGTCTCGGTGTGAGCTGACGCTATGTGGTCACAAGCACGGCTACTCGACCAACTACGACTGCCTACTGTTTGACCTCGGAATCGAACGCATGCGGTCCTGCTTTCGATACCAAGGTGAATTGACGACTGACAGACGCTGTCAAGTTCTCTTGGTGTACTAAGTACCTACGTGAGAATTCCAAGCGTATTTTCACATTAAAAAAAAATGACAATCCTCTGCATTCTCAGAGAGCAGGGGCTTAAAAAGGCCACTTTGGCAGAATCATAAAAGGATAACATAATGGACAGTTAACTCTTAAGTTAATCGTATCAAATCCCATTGATGAAGCATTTTTTTGACTGTGCTAAAATACCAATCAATCCAATCCAAATCCAATCCCAATCTCTTTGATTGTACCTACGTAGTGCAGCCAAAAAAAGAAAAACACGGACTGTCTTCGCCATATTTATAACTAGCTTCTGCCCGCGACTTCGTCCGCATGAAATTTCTTGTACCCCCACCCCGTCGCAACACTTCGTATTCGCTTAGCGTTCATTCTGACTTTTTTTTCTTTTTGCTCGGCTCCTAAGGGTCATAGCGTGATATTAAATAGCCTATAGCCTTCCTCAAGAATTGGGCTATCAAATGCAAAAAGATTTTTTCAAATCTGACCGGTAGTTCCAGAGATTATCGCGTTCAAACAAACAAACTCTTCAGCTTTATTATTAGTAGTATAGATTCATATCGTTATCCTTTTATGATTATCCAAAGTGGCCTTTTTAGGCCCCCAGGTGCCGTATTATGAAGTTTTAATGCTCTCATAATTCTAGAGCGAGGAGAGACGGAGCTATGCAAGACCGATCGCACCGTCCTTTTTTCGGACTAGAATCATGATAAGGGGCTTACGTGACCTAAAGCGCGGTCACTGTCGGACTGCATAGAAAAGAAATAGAAGCGCGTTAGCACAACGCTGATAATTTATTGCAAAATATGAAGCAATTATTTAATTACAAAAAATCTATTGTCTGGACTAAAAAATTAAAACACTAATGCTTTAATATGTTGCTTGTAGAATAATCTGATAAAGTATCAGAATGATTGTATGTAGGTATATTAGTATGGTTTTTAATGTAAAAAGAAAGTTTTTAACTTCATGATTTTGTTCTATCGTATCAAATTAGTTGTATTATGTTTTCAACACACTATCTACCTGGCATATATCCTGAAGAATATCATATATTTTTCTGATTTTGTTTATTGTACTTTAATTGTTTCAAAAACTAGCGTTTTTTGCGTTTAGGTCCTGTAAGCCCCTTAAGAATAAGGCCCCAGATCTATTCTGTATAAAATCTCACCGAGAAAATTTAGGTTAAATGAGTAATAGCATCAAGTAGAATGACACCTCACTTTAAGCTCACTTCACGTAATTTTTCACAGTAGGATTTAACGGAATAGAGACGCTGTTCTTAATATGTGCTTCTATATCGTTTGTAACAGTATACAGGGTTATTGGTATAACATCAACAACCTCTTAAGAGGTCATTGTACTCATCATTATGAACAACTTTTACTATCCCATAGTAAAAGTTGTTCATAATGATGAGTACAATGACCTCTTAAGAGGTTGTTAATGTTTTACCAATAACCCTGTATGTTATTTTGACAGTTGTCGGCGCCCCGAAAGCGGACTTCATAGGAAAAGTATTCAATTGTGAATTGGAACAAGCTGACGTCGTTCAAAACATTTCTTGTGGAGAACAAAACATTGAAATCAACACGACTGAATATAATATCGGTAAGAAAAAAATACCAGACGCCAGCACATCAAGATACTCGAAACTGTAAAATTTTCCCAATCAACTCCCGTCAGATCACGTGAACCGTACAAAACCGTGTAGATTGATTGATGTCTGAAATGGTCAGATAATGATGATGATAGAATTTTTTTTTTTATAGATTCCTACTCGTCCTTTCGCTATAATATGGATTTGAAAACTCAGTATGTTAGCACTGAGTTTTCAAATCCATATTCAGCCAAAAATCTAGGTACTAATTACGCGAAGGGTTTCAGTAAGATTTTTGATGAAGTGATATAATTTTTTTTTCAGGAAAATTTCCTGAACAACACTTTCATATGGGTGCTACGATAGTTGCTACAAATACATACTTCTTTGTAAGTATATTTTTGCTTTGCTTTTATTTTAATTAAAAAAAACATTTATTTTACACTAATTATTTGCCCATAATTGTTAGTTTCAAAGGTCCTAAAACTGTGTTGGCCACTAATAAAATCAAAATCAAGTAAAATCATCATTCATAAAATTATAATCCAAATTATAAAATCACCTAAGGTATGTCAAAAAATCATGTAAAAAATATAATTTATATGTATGAAGATTTTTTTCAAACTTTTGTGTAATAGTTAATTATTATTATTTGTTTACTTCAATAATATAAACAAATAATTATAATAATAATTACAAAAAAAAAAAACATTCAATGAGTCGCAAAACAAAAGATGATTCCTTGAATCATTAGTCAATGATTGAATAAAAGAAGAAAGAAAGATAATTGTTTATTCTGCACAAACAAAACGCACATTACAATTAAAAAACCGGTCAAGAGCGAGTGGGACTCGCGCACCGAGGGTTCCGAACCATCATGTTTTAATTTTTTTATCGGCGAAGCCTATATTCGTCAGAGAATTTTAACACTGTGCACTGCGGTGTAGAATATTCCAGTTTTATGTCAGCGCCATCTCTTGATCGATAGTGGAACTAATGTTACTTTTTTAGATGATTTCTAAAAAAGTGTACTATTTAGAGTGAAAAAGTAAAAAAGTGTGCTATTTTAATTTTCCTGTAATCTTTACATAAACTTCTATCACATAGAATTAATTCAGATTTTTCTCTTTGCAAACTTCGGGAGGTATTTTTTTTACATTTTTCATCAAAAGTCGAAAACTATACGGTCTTAAAAAAAGAAAAAGTGTTTGAGAATGTGCAAACTGCGTTTGCCCCACTTCAAATTTTTCGGTCCCTGTTGCATAAAATATACATATATTTTTATTTCTTTCTTATTTGCAAAATAGTTGGGCAAACGTCATCTAAAACAATTCCAAATTTCAAGTTGATAGCATTAGTTGTTCTTGAGATATCCAGCTGTGACAGACAGACAGTCTCACCATAAGGGTTCTGTTTTACCACTTTGGTACGGAACCCTAAAAAGACATAAAATATACACATTAGCGTAATAGGTATTTCGTCATTTTGGTTTGATAATAGCCTAAGAAAGAGATGGCCAAACCGGGAGGTTGTGCAGGTCGTCTCACCATCTCTTACTGTAGAAAGAGATAGTAAGACGACATTTTGAAAATGACTCATTTCGAAGAATTTCATTAACCTGATTTGCCTTAGCGGTCGTCCATTTAATTGAAACTGACCAAATATTCGGGTTTTGGGCTTATGAACAGCGTTTAGAGGACTCCTACGATGACATTGGTTGATGTTCGATACGGTACCTACGGAAGTGTATCGAGCGGTTGTGAATAGCTATGCTGAACGCGTACCGCTAGGGTCGGCTCGAGGTAGCGTTCCTAGAAGTATTTGGGGGACGCCATAACCCAGCAGTAGGACAGTAGGTACGAGCTATCAAAAAGAAATGTCCAAATATTTTCTTACATTTTCTAACAAACTTTTTGTTTCACAGACGTGCGCCCCTTTATGGACCACGAATATAGATGAGTTTGCTGAAAATAACCGTTTTGAAGTATCGGATGCTTTTGGAACATGTTTCGTACATGATGATCACGACGACACAACTCGCTATCAAGGCCTTTTAGAGTATTACCTGAAAAAATTCGGTCCGAGAGGGAATCAAATCAAATCTTTGCATAACTCTTTCAGTATTAGTAAGTATTCCCGCACCTTAATTGCGTAACACACTTTCAAATCACAATCTGACGGATTTCGAAGGATATTGCTAATCCATTGCTTCTTAAGCTTGAAAAATTTGTCTGCTCAACAACGTAAATCACGCAATGAATGTTTTTTAAATGTCAAAGAGAGAGGAATTTATTGTCATTGTTTGTGTGTTACGCGATTAAATCGGCTGTAGTTTAAAATTGGTGAAGATTCTCTAATCCCAGAATTTCATTGATTATTGATTGATAGGTATTGGGCTCATGGTGTGGTTAAAATATATGACCAGAATTAGTATCAGTAAGGTTGGTTACGAGGGTCACAAACATTTGTGAAAGCCCTTTCTTCGAACAGCTGATGTAAATAAAAGATCTAATGGATACATGTTTGCCGCCTGTCATGTTGTACAGGGTTATTGGTAAAACATTAACAACCTCTTAAGAGGTTATTGTACTCATCATTATGAACAACTTTTACTATGGGACCAAACCTGAAATCGCAAAAAAAAATCAGCTGTTCCCTACATTTATGTTCGTATAACTCGTCAAAATGTAGGGAACAGCTGATTTTTTCCGCGATTTCAGGTTTGGTCCCATACTCAAAGTAAGTAAAAGTTGCTCATAATGATGAGTACAATGACCTCTTAAGAGGTTGTTAATGTTTTACCAATATCCCTGTTGGTCCCCGGGAAAAATTGGTTCAGTTTTATGGCCTGTACCACCCACACCCCCAATTTTGTTCACAACCCTTTTTTTTTTTTGCCGATGTGAAATCTTCAAATGACCCCTCCCGCTCTGGGTGGAGCGGAAGGGAGTGTCAGACTCTCACTGACTAAAACCCACCCGTGTTCCTTCCTTAGCCCTTTATGTTCTGAAACACATTGTTTATTACAGCAATATAGCAGTAGATCTTGCGACCCGCAAGCGGTACTGCTGGGGATGTGGTGCTGGGTTCGACTCCCAGGTCGGACAAAGTGTTATAGGGTTTTTCCATCTGGAATTTCTCACTAGTAGTCCGATGTCTGGATTTATGTCGGGTTGACGGTAATAGGCTCACTTTATTACATGGGACTTAAACATAACTTAATAATAAAGTCGCAGGTGTGATCATTATATTTATTTAAAATCCATACTAATCATAGATATCCGATTAGTATGGATATCGTGATACTAATATTATAAATTCGAAAGTAACTCTGTTTGTCTCTGTCTGTATGTTACCTTGCCTAAACCACTGAATAGATTTCGATAAAATTTGGCAGAGAGATAGATTGCATCCCAGGGAAGGACATAGGATAGTTTTTGTCCCGATATTCCCACGGGATCGACACTTATGTGGGTGTAACCGCGGGGCGCTGCTAGTCTTTAATAAAATTCTTATTTCTAGAAAGATTTACTGGTGGAGCCGGCTGGTCTACGTTAATTGACGAGGACAATGATTTGTTGCTGATAGCGAAGACGTCTTTGTCCGGAGACTTTTTCTACCTACACGCCTCGGATCCTTATGCTGATGTCAAATCATTGGCAGACGACTCATCGTTACTAACTTACTTGCCGAGGTTTTCGAACATAGGTAAAGTTAATCCTCATTTACCTACATTATAACTTTTGCACCGACTGCCGCGACTAAGTCACGGCGCTGCACTGCCTAAGCTGGGCACTCCTCCAACGTGTGCAGCGCCATGTCCTCGCGGCAGCTGTCACAGTGGTGACATTCAGGCGTCGGCTCCCGGCCTATCCGACACAGGTACTTCCCGAAACTACCTACATTATAACTAGCTTCTGTTCCCCCGTCCCACAGTGTCGCATGGCGTCGCCCACCCCCGTTTTTCTTCCTTTTTGCCTTATTTCTGTTTTTTTTATATTTTATTTTTGCTCGGCTCCTAAGGGTTGTATCGTGATATTAAATAGCGTATAACCTTCCTCAAGAATTGGGTAATTAAATGGTTATTGGTAAATGCTCTCTCTTCTTCAAGATTTGTTAAATTCCAATGGGCAGTACCAGAGGTTAGCGCGTTAAAACAAACAAACTCTTCAGCTTTATTATTAGTATAGATCAGCGCTAAGGCTGGGTTATCACCAAAGCTGAAAGCAGAGAGAGCATTATCTTCACATTTTTTTTTTTGTCGGTGGCTGACCTTCAGAAGGCACCTGACCTCCGGGGAGGGAGGTCGGTCAGCACATACGGGTGGTCCCGGTTCCTAGATAGAGATAGATTGCATCCCGGGGAAGGACATAGGGTAGTTTTTATCCCGATATTCCCACTGGATCAAAACTTATGCGGGCGAAACCGCGTGGCGCAGCTAGTAATATTATAAACGCGAAAGTTTGCAAGGATGGATGGATGGATGTTTGTTACTCTTTCACGCAAAAACTACTGCATGGATTTGGATGAAATTTGACACACGGATAGTTTACACATAGGATACTTTTTATCCTGATATTCCCACGGCATCGATACTTATGCGGGTGAAATCGCGGGGCGTTGCTAGTGTGGTTATAAATAATGATTTATGACTATAATTTATTTATTTTATTTTGTTTCAGAATTTTGTGTTTTTAACTCTAACCGTTGTTGTGTTAAGTTAAATGGACCCTCCTATTACAGACATCTTTCTCTATTTATGTTTGTCAATCAATCAATCAACTCAGCCTATCGCAGTCCACTGCTGGACATAGGCCTCTACCAGACTGCGCCACAGCACCCTGTCCTCCGCCTTCCGCATCCCGTCTACCCCAGCGATCTTCTTTAGGTCGTCCGTCCATCTAGCTGGGGGGCGCCGGGCGTCCCACACTACGCTACGCTATTAATTATGATTGTGCATCATAATAATCAGTGCCTGTAATATGAGGTTGAGATAAATAAAGATTTATTTATTTATTTATTTATTTATTTATTTATTTATTTATTTATTTATTTATTTATTAAGGTACACCAACAGCTTCTATGTATAATTTATCTTAAGTACTATAGATCACAAAAGTCTCGGTCTTACACAGATGATGAAGAATGAATCTTTATGATTATTTTATTTTATTGCAGGTTTTGGCCTCACTGCTGGAAAGTTCTTTACAGACAAAACAGTCTACGCATTCAGTATGCTACAAGAAAACATGAAAGGAATTGTAAGTAATCAAATGCGATCTAAAAATAATTAAACCGGCTCCGAGACTCCTTTCAGTGTTTTCGTTATTTCTCATAGTTTCGGATTAAGTCATCCAAAAACACTTTCCTTGTTATAACTACTATCTTTCGGGTCCCTTACCATTAAATTCACCGAAGAAGACCACCGTTAAGATAGGAGTTCTAGCCTGGTATAGTTACACAGTTTAAATTCACCCAGTATACATAAACAGGTTAAATTCACCCTGTATACATAAACTGGTTAAATTCACCCGGTATACTTTTGTAGGTTAAATTCACCCTGTATACATAAACAGGTTAAATTCACCCGGTATACTTTTGTAGGTTAAATTCACCCTGTATACATAAACAGGTTAAATTCAGCCCGTATACTTGTACAGGTTAAATTTACCTGGATACATAAACACGTTAAATTCACCCTGTATACTTATACAGGTTAAATTTAGCATGTATACTTATACAGGTTAAATTCACCCTGGATACATATACAGGTTCATACATAAACATACATAAACAGGATACATAAACAATTCAGCCTGGATACATAAACAGGTTAAATTCACCCTTTATACATAAACGGGTTAAATTCAGCCTGTATACTTATAAAAGTTAAATTCACCCTGGATACATAAACAGGTTAAATTCAGCCTGTATACTTATACAGATTAAATTCAACGTATTATTTAACACTGATATTCATTTACCGATTCAATAACTTTAAAATGTCGTTTTTCAGATATCGTTCCTCGAATATCGAAGGAAGAGTCATAGGTTACTTATGATGGCCCGAAATCGCATGGAGGCCTACAGATCAAAGTTCATTCAGTTGCACAGCAATGATGTTGGCACAATGTTTGGGTCAACAATGAGCGCTGCAGACCTCAATTTAGATGGACTAGACGAACTATTAGTGGGTGCGCCTGCGCAGTCTGAAGACGAATGCTTCGAGTGCGGAGCCTTACATATTTACACAGGTGGAGATATGGTAATACACCCTAAAGAGTATTAGTTGGTACAGTCAGGAAAATTAACTGTTAAGCTAATTTCAATTTACACTCGACATAATCATCATCTGCCTAGCCTTTTCCCAACTATGTTGGGGTCGGCTTCCAGTCAAACCTGATGCAGCTGAATATCAGTATTTTACAAGGAGCGACTGCCTATCTGACCACCACAACCCAGTTACTGAGTAATACGATACCCATTGGTAAGACTGGTTTACAGACTTTAGGGCTTCTGACGACCGGAAACGACTGTCAAAGATCTAAGAGCATTATAGTGCACAAGTGTGTGCGCAAACACAGGTGCACTCTCTGTTCCTTTACTCTCATAGTCCGATGGGACGGCAATCCGACATGACCGGGGAGAGTTCAGGCGCAGGACCAACGGCTTTACGTGCTTTCCGAGGCACGGGGGTATTAAACCGCCAACTTCCAAACTCCGGACTGTTACGAAGAAATTCCTGATGGAAAACCCAATAACACTTTGTCCGACCCGGGAATCGAACCCAGGACCCCACGCTCAGCAGTCGCGCTTGCACCCACGAGACCACACCTTACTGATGCATGCTGTATAAGCTAAATAAAATATTTACTTATCGTCCACTGTTGTCCTCAGACTACTATCAATGAACCGAAAAGGCTTCGTTCAATTTTTGCCAGTGCACACTTTGGTCGCTTCGGCACAGCCATCGCTGCGAAAGACATAGACGGTGACGGCATACCAGGTTGGTGTTTAATTAGTAAAGAAAAAGCTATGTTTATTACTTAGGTTTTGTAGAAGATTCCCTAAGACTAATATTCTAGGTTTATAGGGTTCGGGGCCGTAGAAAACTTAGGTGAAGTAAGCTTGAAGTGAACTATCAATAGTGTCAATTTTTAGCATCAGTTGATCTATTCTCTATAAATCTCACAACGAAATTTAAGTGCAGTGATCTTGCAGTAAGCTCTCAATATAGTGTCAAGTATTCGGATTTCAATCGTAGTGAGTTTCTCTAACACTACGTACGAGTATCTAAACTCAACCTCTTTCCTTTCCGTTTACACACACACACACACACCACACCTACATACTCACCATACCACACCACATCACAAAACACATACACGTACTAACATTTCACACTTAGTATAAGCAAGTTTACATAATTATATGTTTGTACCTTATAGTTCTAAGCAGTCTCTATTGGATTTTTTGTACTCCTTCTGTGGGAACCTGGGCTGGCAAACTTTAATACAGGTTACATGACGCCAGATTAAATTTTGTTGTAACTCTCTTTATGATTTTTCCGTAAATTGTAAAATTATGAAGCAGCCAGTATCGACTGCTTCAAGCTGCGACTGCATAGCAAACTATAGCCTTCTACGTACAAACATACACAGAACCGCCCGAGCAGTCGCGACTGCATCGGGCGGTCGGCATCGCGGTGAAATTTCATCGTGCGGTCAAGCAGTCGCCAGGCATTATACACTGACTGCTCGAGCTGTCGACTGCTCTCGCGTAATTACCTCCGCCCTCGCTCTTCATTCCACGACGCGTTTGTTAAGGACGGCAAAAAAACCGCAGAGCATTTGATACCGACTGCTGCAGCAGCAAGCAGGCAGGAATCAATTGCAGCTTCAAGCGGTTGAATTTGACTGGACGAGCAGTCCGTGTATGTTGATCGCTGGCTTACTGCTGAAGCAGTCCATGTATGGCCGGCCTAAAAAATTAAGTAAGGAGTTTGCAAGCCCGAAGTTTTAATTGACTTTTAACTTTACAGAAATAGTAGTAAGCGCGCCATACGAGAAATCAAAGAAAAACCATGGAAGCGGAGCCGTTTACATACTGTCCGGTTACGAGGTTCACAATACCCTGATGAAGACCCAAGACTTCAAGAGTATTCAGCTGTCAGACCTGAAACTGACACAGCGGATCCAGAAAGAGTCTTATAGGACCCTCGGCTTTAGTCTCCAGTTTATTGATGATGTTGACCAGAATGGATGTCACGGTAAAAATACAAACATTTTATTACAAACCCATCGCGAAGAATAAATCAGCTGTTCCCTACATTTAACTTCGTATCACTCGTCAAAATGTAGGGAACAGCTGATTTGTTTTTCGTGATTTCAGATTTGGTCCCATAGTAAAAGTTGTTCATAATGATGAGTACAATGACCCCTTAAGAGGTTGTTAAAGTTTTAGAAATAACCCTGTATACTTTACGCAAAGGAGAAAGGCTTGGTTTTTATTACAACACATAGTTTAATTAAATACACACAATATTTTTCAACAGAATTGGTGGCAAGTTCTCCGGGCTCAAGTAAAGTGCTACTGTTCAAATGCGTGCAGAAGATCACCGTGACAATGTCCAGCCAACTAATTGGCGAACAGGTAGGTCTGTCTTGTTAGTGACACGAGACTTGGACGAGCCAGTGAAAGCACCATTCTGATAGACAGAATTTCGTTGCTAAACGTATCTGTAGAACAGTTCCAACTATGTTGTGACGATTGGTAAATGATAAATGATTTTATTCTTGTAAGTAGGTTTGTACAAACACTTTTACACGTCAATCATGTTTTTTTTAAACTAGATGAAGTCGGCGTTTCCTATCTGACTACTCTGAGAAGAAAGGCCGAAACAAACTCAGAGGTCACAGTCTCTTTTAAAGTCCAGACATAATCTTTGTCAGGTTATATGAAGACCATGTAGATCGATGACTGAGGTGGTCTTTTGAGGAAAGAACCACACAGATTGAGAGAACCTGTCCAGTCAGTGCACGCATTTGTCAGAAATCGTGCAGCTCAACTCAAGACATAAGGAGCTCAACGATTCGACGAACAATACCAAAGAAAGGACATTTGGGTAGCTGTGCACACTTGAACATCACCAGGACGAGCAGCCTTGACTTGGGCACCTGTCCCACCGTTGACGAAGAAAAGTCTAGCGATCAACTATTAATATACAGTATGGAAACCACATAAATGCAATAAATTATACCACATACTTGTTGTCGCCTTTTCTGATAGATAGATGTATAAAGCGTTTATTCAGTGCAACAAAAGACACAATACAGGCATTAAAAACATCTGAAAAGGTGAAAGAAAAAAAAAACTAACAAAGATTAAAAAGATAAATTGACCCATAGACACTTAGCTCATAACATCTATAACGGTCGATCACTACTGGGCCGTGTGTGTCTCATGGTTGCACCTATACAAAACGCGCTATACAAAATGACGCTATACAAAAATGAACGCACACACACTTACACTTTGACGAGATATATGCGAACATAAATTTAGGGAACAGCAGATTTTTTTTCGCGACCGATTTCTTTCATTTTTTGTAGCCTATAAAAGGCGATAACAAGCATAAGGTATAATTGTATATCGTTAGAATACAAAAACTCAAGTTCAAGATTTACACGTTTCAGTTGCTCTGTAAACGCGTGTTCACCTCTACAGTCCTTACACTTATATATTTACCCCTGATTTTGCATCACTATCCAAACCACAGTGATCTTTATTCTCATTCTAATAAGATTGCTGTTGCGTTGCAGCCATTGACAAGTCTGTCAAAATCATTGTGATCTTTATTCTTGTCACAATAAGGTAACTGTTAAGTTGCTGTTGTCAGGGGTGAACGGACTGTTCTTTATATCCTTTAATTGATAAATTTTGTTCACAGATAGTAAGAGAGCAAGATACATCTTTCACTGTTCAAGTGTGCGCTCGAGTGCAGCTTCCTGAGCTACCAGAAGATATTATTGGAAGTAAGTTATTAAAGAAAGAAAGAAAATACACAGACTAAAAGACACACACAGTTTAGTCCTCCGACGTGCGACAGATGTGACCAGCCCAGTTCATCATTTTTGCAGCCTTTTGTTTTTGTGTTATTCTAACCCCGAGTTTACACCCTTAAACCAGTTGTGATACTTGTTTACAACAAGTCTTGTAATAGCCATGTCAAAAACATGTATCATAGCATCAAGTAAAACAAAAAATACTTATCAAGACAAGGAGAGAAGATAAGATAAGAAAGAATAAAGAAGAAGAATAAAGAAGAATAAGAAGAAAAAAGAACGAAGAAGAAAAAGAAGAAAAATGAAAGAAGAAGAAAGAAAACATGAGAAATTAAATGAGAATGGAAGAATATTGTTGATAAGTATTTTTTGTTTCACTTTTTTGACAAGTTTTCTACGTTTCTTATAAAAACTAGTCTTATTTTAGGTGTAGGTACACTAAACGAAAAAGTAGCAACAGCGCGGAGTTACAATACCATACCTACTTACTACACTTTTTAGTATGTGACCCTAATACTTGATCATGTATGTACTGCTTCCAGACATTACCATCGAAAACAGTATTATCGGTGAAGCGGCCGTCGTTAAGCAGCCCAATATTGTCATTGACATATCTTGCTTCAGCTGCCACAAACACAGAAAAAACCTGTGCGAGAATGTCACTGTGGAATTGGTAAGTAGCTACTACTACAGATAATATAATACGCTACTAGTACCTACTACGCATTACACAGGATGATTTTTTTACCGGTTAAAAATTTCTACAGAGTGTTCTACCAATGAATATGAACAACTTTCACTATGGAACCAACGCTGAAATCACGAAAAAAAATCAGCTGTTTCATACATTTTGGTCAAGTAGGTATTGAACTTTTGTATGACACAGCTGATTTTTTATCGTGATTTCAGCGTTGGTAAACTATCTGTGTGCCAAATTTCATCCAAATCTGTTCCGGAGTTTTTCCGTGACAGAGTAACAAACATCCATCCTTCCTAACAAACTTTCGCGTTTATAAAAATTATATTACGTCTGAGCTCAAAGCGCGTATAGCACATTTTGGCATTTTTTTTTACTATTCTCACTCAGTTTTTGCTTCTCTATCGATCTGTGTGTAATCCACGTGGCGAAATTCGCAAAAAAATTTCGAATACAACCTCATAATTTTCGTTACGTAAACACAATTTATTTGTTCGATAGAGAATCAAAAACTGGAAAAAGGGTTCCCTACCACCAGACAGGGTGTCGGCTACCTCCATACAAAATTTTATCAAAAATGATCGTGAAGAAGTAACAAACATTTATAAACACACACACGCACTCCACTCACAAACTTTCACCTTTATAATATTAGTGTGATAGTGTGATGAATATACCTAATTTATGTATTTTATGATACGTCGTACAATCATTTACTAATATATATTTACTTAAAATCATTTTTAAAAAGTTTTCTCAGTTCCAACTAGCTAGTGTCTTTACGCAGTATAATTTTATACCTACTACTTATTATTATAAGACCCACTTGTCTTTATTAATTCTCGATTTTATGTCGAATTGTAATATCGAAGGACTTATTTAATTGTTTTCCGATAAGTACAGACGCTAGCACATCAAACTACTACAATATGTCAAATTTCTTTAATAATAAATAATAAAATATGTTTATTGACACAAAATACCTTTGTATACCAATACATTTCACATAGGTACAATGGATTTTCAACTTTATCGCTGTAGCATTAGATTAAAGGTTGATTGGAAAAAAAATTACAGTTTCGGATAGATTGGTGTGCTGGCGTCTGTACATTTCTTTTATTGCGAGCCTCTTTGAAAGATATCAAATAGTCGTAGAATTAATTTAGGAATTTAAGTGGCATTGATGTCAAAAAATATCTCGGTAAGTGGTCCTCGTCGAACTCGTTATTGTAACGGGTTGCTCTTACGCATTGTATCTAGTGTCGTGATTTCATTGATTTAATTTTAAAAACATACGTTATTTTAATACCAAATTATATATCCACTGTGGCAACACTATCAACAAACTTTTAAAATGTATTTCCACTATGGCAACTAAATGTATTATTCTACTTGGGCAACACTTAGAAATAAGTTATGATATTCGTTATTTCTGGGTGGGGCAAATGTCGTTTTAAATGGTAAAATGTAGTGCAAAGCCAGTCGTTGTTGGATTGTGAACAAGTTCAGTTGTGCGATTAAAAAGTATTAGCAGAAAACGTTCTATTTCTTTATACTAGGTTGGTTGGTAGGTTGGTTGGTTGGTTAGCCGGTTGGTTGGTTAGTTAGTTGGTTGGTTAGTTAGTTGGTTGGGTCGTGAGTTGGTCGCTTGGTTGGATGGCTTTCTTTATTTTCGTGGTCAGGGCAAAGGTCAATGATATCCTTGGCAACCATATTGACTTTTTTCTAGAATTTATTCTAGAAAAAAGTTTTTTACTTGACTTCTAAAAAGAAATACTCCAAAGTGAAAAATTACTTTAAATTTCGGAAGTCGATGTGGTTGGTTCCGCATTTTCGTTTTTTTGACACCGATTTTTTAAATTAAAAATATTTTTCACTTTGTAGTGTTTTTAATGTAAATGTCAGTTACAGGAAGCTAATGAAACATCATCAATAATGGACTGTAGATACTCAGGGGTTCAGAACGGAATAACTCGAAATTGCGCAATGTTTGTCTTATCTTAAAATTGCGCAATGTTTGTCTTATCTTAAAATTGCGCAATGTTTGTCTTATCTTAAAATTGCGCAATGTTTGTCTTATTTTAAAATTGCGCAATGTTTGTCTTATCTTAAAATTGCGCAATGTTTGTCTTATCTTATAATTATTTTGTTGTGTTTAACTGTTTGCAGAGAGACAAGGAGCCAGGCGATTACACTTTCAAATCGAAAGCACAAATACAAAACAATTTTCTGTCCGACAGATATATGGAAGGTAATTAATTATTAACCCCTTACTAATAAACGTATTATTATATACTGACGACAGAAAGAGAGAAATCGGTGTGTAACTATTCATCTGATATAATACGTTTATTATTAAGGGGGCTAATCGATAGTGTAGAAAACGGAAGGGAAATTCATATAATAATAATAACAGAACAACAACAATATATAAATAAATAATAATAAGAATTAATAATAATAATATGTTATATTTTCAACAGAATTCAACAATACGTGGGTCGAGGCAAGCCCGTATAGTAAACTGGACACAGGTTTAGAGGTGGCCCGACATTGTAAGGGCGACGATTGCATACCTAAGCTGTCATTGAATCTGAAATGGTCTGGCGGGTAAGAGGAACTCAATAAGTACTGAAATTTACGTGAACAGACATTTCTTTTTTTTTCACATTTTTTTTTTTGTAAATCGACAAATAATAATAAAAAAAAAAACAACTTAAAAGCACCGTTCTCTACGCGCGGAGATTATCATTGAATTTGTAGCGACTATAGCAAGAAAGGATGGAGTAGTGGTGGCCCAGTGGTAACGACCGCGACTTACGAGATATAGGTGGTAGGTTCGAACCCGCCCACCACTGCTCTCAAAACGGTGAAGGAAAACATCGTGAGGAAACCGGCATATCTTAGAACCAAAAATTCGAAGACATGTAACCTCTACCAACCCGCACTGGGCCTGCGTGGTTGATTACGGCCCACTCCCTCTCAAAGAGAGGAGGCCTGTGTCCCAGCAGTGGGAACGTTATAGGCTGATTATGTGAGTATAGCAAGAACAACGGTAAGTATTATAGCTTAGCTCATTTAACTCAATAAATTTAATTACAGCGACTCATATGTACTGGGCTCCACTGCGAACGAGACAGTGACGATAAAAGTGCGTAATGCTGGCAACGCGTCTTATTCAGCATGCGTGTGGTTGCACGTGTCTGGTGCACCGCTGTTCCGAGTCGACTGTGAATCTTACGATATAGGGTGGTACCAGTGCTATCTACCGAAGCCGCTGAGGAGGGATACAGAAGTAATTAATTACCATTTTTCTTAAAACGTTACGGAGCTATGAAAACCTGGTAAGGGTGCAACATAACCTGTGATGATATTCTGTAAAATCTCATCGTGAAAATTTAGGTGAAGTTAGCTGTAAGCTTTCTTCAACTATGTTTTCGAGGTAACATTTTTACAGAATACATTTTCTGGGTCAAATAAGGTCGACGGTCACCATAAACTATGCCCAAACACAGGGTTTCTGATAGAGCGTGTATTAGAACCACCACCACGTACCGGAAGACGTAGCGTTGGAAGGCCTCCCACAAGGTGGACCGACGACCTTGTGAAGGCCGCAGGAACCCGTTGGATGCGAGAAGCACAGAACCGGTCGAAGTGGAAGTGCTTGGGGGAGGCCTATGTCCAGCAGCGGACGTCTTTCAGCTGAAATGATGTGTATTAGGTGTGGTTAGAAAGGGTCAAATTTAAGCGTGTGGTACACACCATCAAACTGAACAGCTTTCTCGATGGAACCAACGTTAACAACGTCAACGTTAAATTTAATAGAGAAAAAATAATTAATCGTCCCATACATCTGGGTCGAGTAGGTATTGAAGTTTTGTATGGGGCAGTTGATAAACTTCAACTATATCCGACGACCTTGGTTACTTATCTCCTTTGGTGACCGTACCATCACTCGTTGGGGCTTTTTCAATATAATTATAAAAATATATGTCAAAAACATGTTGTTCTTACAGTACTCCATAAACGTCATGCTGAACATGACAAAACCAACGAACGTTGCAGAAAATCTCATCGTCAAAGTGTTTCTGTATGAAATTTGTTACCATGGAAATCTTAACAGTACCAAGAACCTAACAGTACCTTTTAATTTAACTTCAGAAGGCGTCTTCAATGATGGGTGAGTGATAAAGAAAAATTTTGTGCGTTTAAGGTGCCACTAGTCGATATGTTTTCTATGCAAATTTCGGGAGAGTATTACTCCACTGTTTGCTGCATTGAAAGTTAAGTAAACAAGATATCGTTTTGTCTTATTATTAATGTTGTCTGTACGGAAACAGAATAGTAAAATAACAAGCCATTAAGAAGTTATGAGCCAACAAAGATTAATTTTTCTTGCTATTTTTATAGTAAATTTGGGTGTAAATAAGTAATAAAAAAACTCTAAAATCTTCAAAACCAAGTCCGTACCGACAAAGCTCAGTTATGGAAGAGTTCAATAAACTTTATTTGTAATATTGATTTATGCAGTGGTTTTTTCATAAAACTCGATTTTCCGAAGCACTTTTCGAATTTTTTTACGCGCCTATCAGTTCGGAACGGTGTTTCTATTTTGCTATAAATTACCAGCGTTGTGTCATCGCGCTTCTGTTTCTTTTCTATGCAGTCCGACAGTGACCGCGCTTTGGGCCATGTAAGTCCCATAATTTAGCTCACCGTCCGATCAGGACCAGGCCTGTGCCAGACGGCGCCTCATGGAGATGTCAGCATCAATGAAGGGGCCCGTTACTGCCGAAGCCTGCCGGGTCAGCGGGATTGTCCGAAAGGGTTACCGCTGCCCCGGAACATAAAGGGCTAAGGAAGGAACACGGGTGGGTTTTAGTCAGTAAGGGTTTGACACTCCCTTCCGCTCCTCCCAGAGCGGGAGGGGTCATTTAATGATTAAACGACCTCAAAAAAAAAAAGGCCCTGAATTTGACAGCACGGTGCGGCGAGACCACCGCCGTGATTCACGCGCCCTCTGAGATGGCGAGTAAGGAAACCTGGGCCCCAATTCTGTATTATTCCCCGCGAAATCTTACCACGTGCAAACCACGTCAATCGAAATTTCAACCGTACGATCTAGATGTATTTTGACAGCTCAGACCACGCCATTGTGTCATAGAGAATAGGTTACTATCAGATGTCGTGAATAACTAAGGAATTGACCTGGTTTCGAAGTACGGAATCAAGTGAATTAGGGCCCTGCATGATATTGTTTAGCTCAGAGAACAGCATTTTTTTTCATATGATAATCAACATAACCTTTAAAAAATCCAATCTCCGCAGGGACACTCACAAGCTAAATATTACAGACAGACAGATTCTGGAAAATGCAACTATTTATGATCATCACGATTATCAGGTAAGATTTTTGTTAAGATTCCGTGCCCAATAGGTACCAATGGACCCTTACTAAGGCTAATCACACACTACGAGTACAATGCATCACGTGAATTTTTACATACAAATTCAATAAAAATTTGGCTCCGTTTCCCGCATCCCGTCGCGTGGCGTGTTGTAGTGTGTGATCCGCCTTAGTGCATGCCGTCTGTTTGTCAGTCACTGAGCATCTATAGAACCGAAGTGGCTATATAACTTGTCAAAATATACAAAATACGTGTAACTATTGTTGTTGTAACGTGTTGAGAGCAGTGGTGGCCAAGTGGTAACGGCCGCGACTTACGAGTTGTAGGTCGTAGGTTCGAACCCAGACAGGCGCTTTACTTTGTGTAAATTATTTCATCACCACTGCCCTCAAAACGGTGAAGGAAAACATCGTGAGGAAACCGGCATGTCCTAGAACCAAAAATTCGAAGACATGTGACATCTGCCAATCCGCACTGGGTCCGCGTGGTGGATTACGGCCCACTCCCTCTCACCGAGAGGAGGCCTGTGTCCCAGCAGTGGGAACATTATAGGCTGATTATGATGATGATGATATGATGTGTAACTATGGCCAATATCAAGCAAATATTAATAAAACAAATAAACTAAAACTGTCTGTTTGACCAAACATCCTATTAAAAGGTAGTCTTTAGTCCCTTTAATATTTATTTACTTTTACTTATCTTTTAATTTACATTGTATTTTATCTAGATAAAGAATAATGGTAGCATTACATGGAAGCACGTGGAATTCACTGTTGTCATGCCGAAGAAACCGTACATCAGTTCTTTCAACGTAAGTAGTCTTTATATCCCTAAAATGTTATTGTTACGAGCTTCGGGTTCGTGAGAATAAAAACTGCCGATTTAATAACCAAAAAAATAACAATTTAATCAACAACACTAATTACAACTCAAACACAATAATTACCAAAGACAATTACACTACTGATCACTCTTAATTCGCAGTTGAAGATCGCTTTGATGTTTTCGCACTTGTCGCTTTATCCAAACTGTGTCGGTCGTCGCACATCCCGGCCTTATATAGTGCCGCAGATAGTTCGAGAACCTTCCATTGTAGAAACATCTAGAATGTTCGAGTACATACCGGCCCCGACTGACTAGGTGTCGATAGTTCTAGACAGTTCTATAAAGTTCCAGCATAGAAATTTCTAGAACGATCGTGACTCGACTAGTTCTGCTACTCGATACTAGATAGCGCTAGTGGTAACTAATGTCACCATGTACCAGGCTTTAATTGGGGCGCGCAACATTATTTTCTTACATCGAACCTCAATTTATTCAGCTTTCTCAAAGTACTTGAAATCTGGTAGTTCACTCACTCCACTTACTTATCTTTTACTCATAAATATTTTTTAAAGAACTATTAGCACAGAATGTGCGCGCCTTTCTTTTTGTGAAGTTAGACGATGACCGCCGAAGCGCAAAACTTAAATGGTGGTACAGCATTATTTCCATAGATAATAATGTATTTCATATATTTAGATTTCAGCGACGAAGTTGGTAGATTGCAAAAAAGATGACCCAGCAAATTCAAGCTTCATCATACACCACTGCACCCTGGACTTACTACCGAATACGACGGAAACTATCGTCGGGAATACGGAAATATCTGCAGGCCGGTTGAGTAAGTAAACATGAATACCATCACTACGCGCACGCGCATCACTATTACATGGAAGTTAAACATAACTGGTGAAATGAGAGAGTAAAATTTTGCATCTCCTGACAAATCTTTTTGAAGCCGATGCAAGATGCAGCATCCTTTATTCAGCATCTGAATCCTGCATCTCGCAAGCAGAGTTTACATACAATGGATACAACGGCCCGACATGAATCATCGGGCAGTTGCCCGCCAGACACAACACCCGTCTGGTCGGAGGATCCTCCCTTTTTTATAGAGTATGAGTGAACTGTATTTGAAAATATTTTGTACGCGTCAGAATTCGTAATTGTGAAGTTTTTACAGAAGGTTATAACAATGGGGGAGAATTAAACGTAAGCTCTACGTCAACATTATTTCTGTCCGATCGAGTCCTGTCGTTACCTTCCATGTAAGTTATCTAAATACACTTATCGCTTGTTTCATTAACGGTAAAAATTGTGCAGTATTTGTAAAAACCAATCCGTATTTTACAAGCGTGGTGATTAATGGCCACCTAGCTTCACAATCAATCTGTTTACCCACTGCAGCTGGGAAGGTAGGCCTTTACCACACTACTCCATTGTCCACGTAACTCTTTCTTTTCCACACACCTCTCTCATTTCCACACACCGCTCCATTTTCTACACCTCTGCATTTTCCCCACACTTATCCACTTTTTACTTAACTCTTCCATTTTGCACACACCTCTTTATTTCCTACACACTTATCCATTTTGCACACACCTCTTTATTTCCTACACACTTATCCATTTTCCACACATCTCTTGGTTTTCCTCAGACCTCTTCCTTTTCCAGTCACCTTTCTTCTTCCACACAGCTCTGCATTTTCCCACACTTATCCATTTTCCACATACCTCTCAATTTTCCACACACCTCTCTCATTTCCACACACGTCTCCCATTTCCACACACCTCTTATTTCCACTCACCTTTCCTTTTCCACACACCTCTGCATTTTCCCCACACTTATCCATTTTCCACACACCTCTGAACAGAAGTGAGTGGGGTCACTTCTGTTAGCTGCTAGTGCAGCCCAGCACACACTTTCAAGCACAAGCTGAATCAATTTGAAGGATATTACTAATCCATTGCTTCATATGTTCGAAAAATTTGTCTGCTCAACAATGCAAATAACGTAATGAATGTTGTTGAACTGTCGAAATGAAAGCCCTTGCTACTTTTAGTGTGTTACGCAATTACCCCGCAGATTTTTAGCTCAAGCTCATCCGGCTGTCTTTGCCTGGGTCTGTCACGATGTGTCCACCCACCCAGAGATTCCTTAAGCCCACAGCTCATCTAATATGCAGCAGACATAATGAAAATGATAGAGTACTGAATAATGGAGTTTAATTCGTTGGCACAGAGTATATTTTTGTAAAATGTGGTTTATTTTTTAGGTCGTTGACTTCGATAACGATTCAAAAGGAAATCAGATTGACCAATAACAAATGGCTAATTATTTTAATAGCCATCATAGTCGCGTTAATCCTACTGACTATTTTGACATTTGTTCTTTACAAGGTAAGTTCATACACCATCATACCGTTTTCAACAACACACTTCGTTTTAAGCAGCTTTACTGTGTTCTAATGGGTAAATTGAAATAAATAAATAATAATATTAATTCTAATTACCATTAAAATCACAGTCATATGAGATAATGCAGCGTTATCTCTGTGACGACCTAAGGGATTATAATATATTCAAGTATGTATATCTATCTATATAACACATGCCAAAATTGCCTCACTACTGCGATACCTCGCGATCGCAGTTTAGTTCGCTTCCTCAATGTCACCTCCATGGATAACACAAGACACACACGGACAAGAAGACAATGCATCTTTTTGAATTTCAATTTGTCTGACTATATTTTTTTTTAATAATTTTCCAGTGCGGATTCTTCAGAAGGAAACAAAAGCAAAACCTACACATATTGCAAGAGAGTGTAAGACAAAAGAGTGTTGTGAGTATTGAGTACATTTCTTAAGATAGTGTTTAACAGAAGGCATTTTACTCGTAATTTAAAATGTTCAAAATCTTGTCAGACTCAGCTCGGCGACAAACAAAATGTCAAAAACTTGTCAAAACGTAGGAAAGTTTACACGTATTTTTGACAGATTGAGACTGTGATCAGTCTGTGAACGTTCTTAAAGTTACGAGAATCGCCCCTCAGACGTCATGGAAATCTGTCATTTTCACTTGTATTTGACATTAAGGTGTCAAAGAACGCTCTGTATTTGTGCATTACTGCCGCCAAAGACTACAATATGATGCTGTGCTAGTGGTGGTCACATACTTCCAGGAAACCGTAGCTTTACATAAATAATTCTTCGTCATGCAAAGCATCCTTTTTAAACGCGTTCAAATCGCACCATTTAGGCACATGTCTTCCCACCAACGTGGAAACAAATAGCTATCACCGATTTTCTCGATCAAGAAACGTACAAAAGATTATGGGTTCAGTGAAAGTACCTAAAGTTGACCGCTGACTGTTCACACCCCGGCGAGTAATACTCGTTTGTAGCAGCGACTAGAGCTATAAAACTACTCGCTTGGCACGCAAAACACTCACTATGAGACACATGCTTAGTACAGTCAACAAAAGAGATAAGTATGCAGGATCTTCGGATATAGTTGAAGTTTAGTAAGAAACCGATGGATGTTCTCGAATAAAATTTAATTTTAATAATAGAAAACAAACAGCTCATTACGCATATTAGATAGTAACGCTCGTCGCTATCGCGCACTCGCTACTCATAAAAAAAATAAAATAAATAATTAATGTTTTTATTTTTGACGTGACAACGTCTTAAATTAGGTTGCGGCTGGGAGTCACTTATGAAAAAGTGTAACGCTCGGTAACGTTACGATGAGTCACCGAACGAGAGAGAGGCCCGCCGAATGCCTTGTTATTTTATCTAAACTAGTTATTAGGTTGACAGTATTTTTATCAAAATTTTGTCATTTTTGGGAAGTCTGGAGTCTAAAGTAAGCGTGGCTACTAAGGTATCTAAGGTCTGCGTTGCCTGCCTACTTAAGGTCATATCACACGTATCAAACCGGAAAGGGATCGGCACCGTATCAACTCTAGCCGTTCAGTATTCTTTGTATGAAACTCCCTACTGCAACGCACACTAATCGGAATCGTAACGTAAGCGCCTCGCCTCGGGACAAGCTCACGAACCGTGGTGCGGTGCGTTACGGCTCGTCATTTCCGCGCTTACGTCTCTCCGTACCCGAGCTTACGCCTCATCGTCCACCCTTGCCCCTCTCACCCCTTCCGGCCTGCTTGCTGCACCATTAACCAGCGGTCGGCGAGCCGTAAGCGCGGCGTCGCCTAGCCGTAGCCGAGTCGACGTATCGGAGCTTCTGATCCGCTTTGGTTACGTGTTTACGTTAGGTTGACGCCTGTTTGACGGCGGACGAAAGGCCATACGGTGCCGATCCCTTTCCGATTTGATACGTGTAACCTTTACTCGTTTGTAGTTGCTAGCTTTACTCTTCCTAGTTAATCGCCGGCGGGGTGGAGCAAATGCCTTATACGGTTTTAGGGCCTATAATAATTTTGAACCAGTCAGTTTCTGGTAGACGCCAGCACATCACGCTACTACAATCTGTCAAATTTCTTTAATAGATTTTCAACTTTATCACTAAAGCTTATGGTTCAAAGTAGATTGGAAAAAATTGACAGTTTTGGGTAGCTTGATGTGCTGGCGTCTGTACATGCACGGCTAGACATCTAGCGATACATATCCAGTTTTAGCTGACCTCGCGATGTATAAGTTTTTCGTACAATCAGAAACCAGCTTATACTGGTTATGTATAGCTTGATGTGTAGCCCAGCGTACAACTAGTAAGGCTAACGTTACGCTAACTAATTGTATGCACGGCACGGTGTTTCATGTTTTTTTTTTTTGTTAACAGAGGCGAAACACTCATGTTTCTGCGATGGATGGACCGGCAGAAGGAGTAAGCCCAATTTTCTTTAATCCATCCAATCCATACTAATATTATAAATGCGAAAGTGTGTCTGTCTGTCTGATATCTCTTCACTCTTAAAAAAAAAAAAATGCGAAAATGTATCTGTCTGTCTGTTACCTCTTCACACTCAAACCGCTGAACCCATTTAGATGAAATTTGGTATAGAGATAGTTTGAGTCCCTGGAAAGGACATAGGATAGTTTTTATCCCGATATTCCCACGGGATCGACATTTATGCGGGTGAAACCGCGGGACGCTGCTAGTCATTAATATAAAAATAATACTATAAAGTATGCAGCATTATTAATTACATGGTTTAGGTACAACGAATTGTTGGGTGAATCGCTGCTCTCCTAGCTAGATTACTGAGTAATCTGTATTTCGGAGAGACAAAACCTAGTCTTTGACAAACATTCAAAAGTCAAAACTCATAGTCGTACAATGGAGCGCTATATTTTAGGCGTCAAATTGACACCATATTCGCAACACCAAACTGCGCAAAACCCAAATTACTGATGTAGTGGTATCTACAACGCCACATGAGAACATCGCGTCATACTGACGTCACGCAGAATCCTGCATCTCGCAAGCAGAGTTTACCGCGCAACTAGCATAGATACAACGGCCCGACATGAATCATTGCAGTTGCTCGCCAGACACAACACCCGTCTGGTCGGACGATTCTCCCTTTTTTAAGGAGTATGAGTGAACTTTACACCCTGTTTCTCATATCTCTATACTGACGTTGCTTAAAAAGCCGCTAAGCTGAAGCGAGACTGGGCTGACCACGTCTGCCCAATGAGCTGTGGACCAAAATAACCACTACTTGGAGGCTACCTCCATACAAAATTCTATCAAAATTGGTCCAGCTGTTTGGGCGTGAAGAAGTAGCAAACATATAAACACACATACACACCCACAAACTTTCGCCTTTATAATATTAGTGTGATTAGTTGTCAGTTATTATTTGCTTAGTTACTTATTATTTTAATTTGCAACAATAAATTTACTAAAATATGCTGGTAGGGATCTTGACCGTACTTCCGGGATTGTCCTGATAGCCGTGGAATACCTCTCCACTCCTCATAAGCACCTCAGGACATGTTGCCCCCTTGTCGCTACGACACTATGTGCTAGCGACCGTTTTCGGGGGCCCATTATTGACTGTGCAAGTCACCCCCTGCCATTTTATCTGTGTAATTTAAATAGAACATCGGTCAGGCAGGGGCTATAGTTTTTCCATGGTCCTAGATAACCAATTCACTTTAGCCACCAAAACCCATAATCCAATATTTTTGTTTCCATGTTTTGCAATAGTCCTACACCAACCGGGGGTTGTCCTTGGATGCACTTGCACAGTGCGAACAGGGATAATCGTCGGTTGGTGCCTCATTTCATTGAAAACGTCTAACCTCTGCGAGTTGGCTTCGGCCTCTTGTACGCCTTCCAAAGGACCGGGACCCCATGGTCCCGAGATATGTTAAAATTTACTAATCAAATATTGTACAAACCAAGCTTAGGCGAAAAATAATCTAACTTCTTGTTTTTTCAAGTTATTTCAAAAGTTTTTTTTCTTTCAGTTGCAAATGGACGTGGATGAAGACAGCCCATTTGACGAGGCTCGGCCAGTCACGACCAAAGACAACGTGGGTTTAGTAGTTAACGACGAACCTTGAGGCATTGTTTTTGAAAACAATGACCATAGAATAGACCATAGAAAAAAAAAACCTGTTTTAAAATAAATAAGTATACCTTGTAGAATATTTTAATGTGTTCATTAATAAACTAAGTAATTAAATTAAAATTGGCTAGTTTTTATTACTTTTTAAGATTAAAAAACACTTCCTTTCTCCTTCAACATCATCATAATTATGTTCTTTGCTCCTATTTCATGGTTATTATATATATATTTATATAGATTAGTATATGCTTTAAGTATGTATTTATTTTATTAAGTGAATAGTACACCACAGACTACCTACAGCATTGTCTCTCCAAAGGTTCGCTTTATCCATAAGACCACACATTTTGTCACCCTAAGTAAAATTTCTACATTCTTGTCTGTAACTAGCTGACCCGGCAAACTTCGCACCGCCTCAGAATCCACCACCCCAATAAAGCAACTGAACTGTTTATAAAAATTATATCTGAAATAATTAAAAAAAGCACGCAAATAACTGAAATACCAAACAGAAAACAAACTCGTCAAAAATGGATAACCCCCGGATTATTGCGTTGTATGAGATTTAGAGACACGTTACATAAAAGACACCTTAAATCACCAAATGACAAAGACCTAGAAACTACCTACAAGCGCTATCGCAATCATTGTAACAATATTCTGCATAATTTAAAAAATGAACACGACAAACGTAACTTAAATAATAGTAAAAATGACATAAAAAAGACTTGGAACATTATAAAACATGTATGTAACTTGAATGTGTTGGATAAGTCTAAAATAACATATGAGTTGTTAAGTATTAAGTCGACACCACAGGAATCAATTGATTATGCTAATAACTTTTTTGTCAATATAGGTGCTACACTATCAAACAACATTTTAAATAAATTAAAAATAACTGAAGATGATATAGTCAAGGATTTTAAGTATGATCAAGCTCCATTAAACTCATTTATGCTTCTGGAAACAGATGAGTACGAGGTACAAAAATTGGTTATGTCACTGAAGAATACTAATACTACTGGTTGGGATGGCATATCATCACTATTTATCAAGAAATTTATTAATGTACTAATAACACCACTAACTTATTTGTTAAATTTGTGTTTGTCTTCTGGAAAGTTCCCAAACGCACTGAAGGACTCCATTGTTGTGCCTATATTCAAATCAGGGGAAAAAGACAATATTACTAACTATCGCCCGATATCACTGCTACCTACTTTAGCCAAAATTTTAGAAAAAGTAATGAATTATAGACTAATTAACTATTTAGAGAAAAATAATATTTTGGCCAAAAATCAATATGGTTTTAGGAAAAATAAGTCAACTGTGGATGCTGTGGAGGATTTGGTTACCAATATAGCTGGGAATCTGGATTGCAAGAAGAAATGTATAGGTGTATTTTTGGATTTAGCCAAGGCGTTTGATACTGTCTCAATTTCTTTACTGATTCGTAAATTAGAGTCTATAGGCATCAGGGGTGTACCACTGGAACTTTTTAAAGATTATCTAAGTAACAGGACACAAACATTAAAAATCGGAGATATAACTAGCTCAAAACTAAAAATTGATTTTGGTGTACCTCAAGGATCAGTACTTGGGCCTACTTTGTTCCTTATTTATGTTAATAATTTATGCAATATTGAAATACCTGAATCAAAATTAATTACATTTGCCGATGATACGGTGATTTTATTTCAACATTCAACATGGGCACAAGCCAAAACATCAGCTGAGAATGGGCTACAAAAAATAATAAAATGGCTTGACTACAATTTACTCACATTAAATTTAAATAAAACTAAATATATAACGTTTAGCATCAAAAACAATCTTCAGCCACCTCCGGATTACCTTTTGAAAGCGCATTCTTCTAATTGCTCTTTTGCTATTAGAGATTGTGATTGCCATATTTTATCTGCAAGTAATAGTATTAAATACCTTGGTATTGAAATTGATAAAAATTTAAATTGGAAACCACATATTAGTAATCTTAAATCTAGAATACGCAAACTAATACCTATCTTCAAAAAAATTAGAAACCTAAAAGACAGAAAGACTAACAGAATGGTCTACCTCGCTTTATGTCAATCAATCGCTACTTATGGTATCGCCGCTTGGGGAGGTGCACGAAAAAGTACTCTTATAAAAATTGAACGCGCCCAGAGGTGTATTTTAAAAGTTATTAATTTCAAACCCTTTAGATACTCTACGTCGAAATTATATGAAGAGTTTGAGGTCCTAAATATTCGTCAACTTTACATTAAAACCATTGTTTTGAGACAACACTTCTGCCAAAGACCCTCGAATCAATCCATTAGAAGATCACATGAAGTTTATAAAGTTCCTTCATGTAAAACTTCTTTTGCTCAGGGTTTTTCTTACTTCCTGGCCCCGTTACTTTACAATCGCATAAGTAAAGTTAAGACCTTAAAAGAAATGACGAGTTCTATTTGCAGGAGGGCACTGGATGAGTTTCTGAGTAGTTTAGATTATGAACGGACAGAAAAATTAATACAAATATGCAAGTAATTAATTATAATCTTAATATATATATATATAAACAAAATATATATACATATCTGTATCTTACACTAATCCTGCTATATAAATATATTCATATCTATATAATTTTTAAATATAACATACATACACATACATACACATAACATACATTCACGAATAAAGTATAGCTGAGATGATTTCATGTTAAATTGGCTTTACTGTAAATTCCATAATACTTTTGTTTAATATATTTTTGATATAAAATATTTATAACATTATTTTGTCACCTCGTATTTGATTTATGAACTGACAATAACACTTATGGTTTGTTATAAGTCATGTTGTCTGATATTTTTGCATGTACTACTTGTTTACGCCAAACTCATTAGCCGTTATCGCATGTTTTGTATACTCCTTTATGACCATATACATTAGATAACTGTCCTTATGTCAATTATCTTACAGTTGGTATTTCTAGAGCGTGAATCCTTACCTTGCCGTAACACAGTCTATGACTAGCGCGGAAGGTAAAGAATTTTTATCTGTATACCGCCAATTAGTTTATTTGCTCAATCATAGTTGTAACATCAGATATTTTTTTAGCGTACGATATGTTTACATACTAATTAAGGATGATTAATTTTTAAGAATGCGTATACATATTTGAAAACTCACTAACTTGTATATTATTATGATTAATACTTAGTTTTAAGTTGTGGTATACAATGTAACACTTTGGAAATAAATTCTATTCTATTCTATTCTATTCTATTCTATCAATGAGAAAATGAATTATCTTCATAATTTTTTTTTGTGTGAATTTTCCCCTTGATTTTAATTATTCTGCTATTCGGGGTGGACACAAATCCAACAAATCAAAGATCATAAAAATCAGTCCAGCCGTTCTTGATTATATATCTTAAAACAGAAGACGAACAAGCACGGGATCGAGGAGGGAGGGGGGGTTCAGGGGATCAGACCGGAATAACTCTTATAGACAGGGTTATTGGTAAAACACTAACAACCTTGCCGAACTGGATTACTAACATCATAAACAACAACTTTTTATTTATTTTTTTTATTTCGCAGGACTTGCTCACGCGAAAATGGTGAAGCTTATGGCCCAATGTTACTGCGTGAAAATAATAGATCGTTTGTATTCAAGGGTTGTTTATTGTAGGTGTAGGGGTCGCCTTAGGTATGCAATTTTTTAAATCAACGTCTGTGCCGTACTCAGGTAAAATCGCAACAAATGTTTGTGACATTTTATTTATAACTTCAGGTATACAAAGAACACTAGTTCAAAAAAGTTAAATTTTTCCTAGATGTATCCCAAATTGCGAGCTTCCTTAACAAGCCCGACCATCATTTGGGTGACCTCGTCTCCTTGCTCATGGATCCTGCTGGGAGGCCACGAGAAGTAGTATCCTCGAAGTTCATACACGTACACGAGATCTGTGCCCTGGGTGTGACGCACCCAGTCTACACTGCCTCCTGATGCCTTGTCTGCAGGGAAAACATCATTTTGTTAAATTATTATAGTCATCTGCTATTGTATTTTAGAACTAACTTTGATAGATCGGTGGATAACTCCGCGGAAGTGATAGTGGACAATAAAGGAAAAAAAAAATAAAGAAAAAATTGAACTTTTGATAATCAAAACTTAGACGAAGTAAACTAAATTTCAACAGTTTTGCGGCTTTGTCACCTACTTAGCGATTTTTTAGTGGGTCATAAATTTTACCGGTTCCACTATACAGTTTTCACACCGGGTATTGAACCTGGCAGTGGTGGTGACATGGTAGCAAAAACTTGAAACTTCCAGTTATATCTCCAACACGACCACAATTATATCGACAACAGTTATGTCTCCATTGAAGGGTAGGTATTAGTTTTGGAGTCGATTTTCATTAACGGAAGACTTTTTAAGAAAATCGACTTCAAAATTAATAAAGTCTTCCGTTACAACTCCGATAGAAACTTGCGAAAACGGATGCGGAGGCGAAGTTCCGTTACAACCATAGAATACTAATGCCATCTGTGTATTTTAGAACAAATTTTGACATAAAGATTCATAAATCGTTGGTTAACTTCATATGATTCCGATAGATGTCGCTCACGTTTGGTGAGCGACTTCTGCCACAACCCGATGAAGGACACTCAGTTCAAAATACACTGAAATCATACTAGTGTCTATGCTTTCTCCAAGTAGCTTTTGACTTTTGTCATAGGCAGGTAGGTAGGTAGTTTACAAACGATAAAAAGGGATATTAATATGTAAGTAAGTATATCTAGTTCTCTTACACAATATTTCAGCAGCTGTTCCCGGACCATCGTACTTAGCCTTATTCACTGCATAGCCATAACGAAGAGATGTCTCACCGATCTTCTTCTGCAAAAAGAAGTAAATAATGCTGAAGTCAGTAATAAAAAAGGGGGTGTTTCTGAAGCAAAAGTTGAAACAAACCACAGTCACTTACGGCAGCACGACCCTAGACACAGTGGCATTAACAACAACGATACTAGTCCACTCAACAAATGACCCAATGAAAGGAGGTGTAGAGTGCGTGAGCTGGGCCCTAAGATCTTTCATCAGAAAGTTGTTCAGGGTGCTTAGGGAGTAAACATACTAAAAGTCCACGTGCCTAGGAGGTGAGCCGGAGTGGGGGGGGGGGATAAAAGTTCAATCTTTTGAATTTTTCGCTAATATCTTTAAAACGGTGCGTCGTCGTAGAGAAATCTTCTAGGTAATGAAGGATAATACAATTTTCTACAACTTTATCTTACACACTTTTTTCGAATTTCTACCCTTTTTCGAACTACACGTTCCGGAAAAGTGAAAATTTTCGAAATAATAATAACTTTATTTGCATCATAAAAGTACCTACAACCTGCACTTGAATACAATAATGTGATTACATTTCTCACCTTTCTAACGTCATACAAATGTTGTTCGTTAGGTACTTACGTCGTATGATAATCATTTAGCACGCATTTAAACACTAATCACTCACCAACAAATTACTTACACTGATATTGTTATTTAGGTTGTAGCATTCGATTCACACTGTCCTCCGTACTAGTCGAAACTGTATCACGGTAGGACAGTCTTCCTCCTACACAATTAACCAGTTCTAAATACAAATAGTATTCCACTATTATTTCACAGTATAACAACTTAGTATCTATGATATTATGTTCCAATGTAAACAGGTAGGCAACAAAACATTTTGCATTAAATGAGGCCCGAGCATATCCGAATTGAGAACCTCCTCCTTTTTTGAAGTCGGTTAAAAACGACTTTTATCAAACATTTGCTGTTGGCTACTACTACGGTGTTATTTCGGGTTAAAAAGTACGATGACGTATTCGGCTGATATAAGTATGACACACCATAAGTGCCGAACTGCGGCAGAAATTCAGTTGCGCAACTTTGTGTGTATTCAGTGTCTCGAGCGCTGTTGTGGCTTCGTATCGTGTATCTACATAGCCGGATAGACAGACGCAAAGCAAAGTGATCCTGTTAGAGTTCCGTTATTAGGTACTTTTGAGGTACGAAACCCGAAAAATGGACTATTTTACAGTAATAGCAATTGCAGAGGCTTTAGAATAGTCGAACCGAACCGAACTTCGATCGCGTATAATGTGTGCTCTACAGAATACGTTGCCGCCGAATTGCCGCTGAACTTACGCCAAACCGAAGTTCGGCTCTACGCTATAACGCAACGTAATTTCGGTATAATGTGTCGTCAGCAATTCAAATAGCATTGCAGGCGTAATAACTTGTTTCCCGTGACTTTGACGATATCTCGTCAAAGTCAAGTCACGGGAAACACCCGGATGAGGGACGCACAGAAACGGGAAGTATGGCAGACGAAAGGGGAGGCCTATACCCAACTGCAGTGGGTGATTCCGAGCTGAAATGATGATGATGATGAATGCATTAGCAATATCATTTTGAAGGATATTGCTATTCCATTGCTTCATATGTTCGAAAAAAATGTCAGCTCAACAACGCAATGAATGTTGAACTGTCAAAATGAAACCCATTGCTACTGATAGTACTGTGTTACGACCCCCAGATCTATTTCTTGGAAATTCTTACCAAATCATCATAATTATCGACGTGTTCGCTGGAGTCAGAGTACGGCAGAAGCAATGTCTGCGCTGTAGAATGGTACGAGATATAACCCAACATGTTTTCTAGTCCAGATATGTACTCAGACAACGTTTTCGTCTCTATCTCTGAGAATGGTTTCGATCCAGCGTACAACTGGTAGTTGCATGGGTTGTTTGATGAACTGTAATCTGGAATAGACAAGGGAATAACAATATATCTTCATTTGTGTCTTTTTTACATTGTTCTCACATATAGAAGCAACAAGAATAATGTACCCAGGATTTTGTAATATCTTGATTTAAAAGTGTGTCCATGGAGTTTCTTGCCCGTTCTTCTCCATAGAGATCTACGTTTTGGAATGGGCAACTAGCTTCAACTTTCTGACTAACTGACAGACTATTATAATTTTGACAATTCAAAAGTGCCTGTACAAGGTTTAATTGAAATAAATGCTTTGAGTTTGAGTTTATACAGTCTATTATTGTAACACTGCAAGGTAAAGATCTATATTCTCAGAAAAAGCGTAAGATTTGGAACCCATATTCAATTCTGAATTCCTACATTTTTAAATCGGTCAGCTTTCAGCAATTTTTATTTTAGGAATGGTTGCCGGCATAATTAGGGGAATTTAACATCAGCCTCTGGTGTTGCAGATGTCTTTTTATGACATTTTTTACAGCTGATGGGCTGCCTGCTTATTTGCCAATAAATGTCATAAAAACTTGCTCCTAAGTCCATATCAAAAACATCTTTGACGCCGCAAATAATGTGGTAATTTGCTAAGCAAAAGAATCTTGAAGAAGAGGAAGAAATTAGAAGTAGGAACTAAGAAGTGGTCAGGTCAAGTTGAAAACCAGCGTCAGGGTCTATTTGTTTGGCATTTTTGCTGAAATAGGCTTTTTTGGCGCAGCCGTGAGGCACACATTCCCGCTAGTTTACTTACATCGGACTTTGCACTTTTTATTTTTATCTTTATTTTTGTTTTTATCATCAGATACGACTAAAAACTGACTATCTGGTGTATTATGTGTCTTTTAGCCTGTGTTAAATAAATGTATTTTATTTCTTTTTTTATGTGGGTAGGTACTAAGTTAAAATATTTTCTCATACTCATCCAGTTATAGTCCCAATTCCGGTTAGGGTCAGCCCCATAGCATCCATTAGCGGAGCGCGATCGGGTTTTCCTCCACATTCGGTCCTGAAATTCGTAAAATAATTATCAAAAATGTTCAATGTGACTTGCCATTTTCCTGTTTCATTATTATCATTCATATTTATTATTTCCCTGTCAATGAGCTGTGGGTTAAAATAGCCACTAGGTACGTGCATGGAGCGCGTGTGATAGTGGTAGAGGATTAATTTACAAAATTCCTTCCGTAGTTCTCACTTCGTTATGTATATGTTACTGTAAAAGCCCGAACTGCGGTAAATCTTAGGATTTACCGGTAAATCCTAAGATTTAGCATGTCGCACCGGTAAAAGTCCGAATTGTTCTATAATAATGGCACTGATTTAAAGAGGCAGTTGTAAATAGCGGTTTTGGTAAGTTCGCTCTTGCATCCTATGTCGATGGAGCCCCGCTTACCGCTCATTGAGTTATTGGACTGCTCAATTATTTTTAGAATTGACATTGTAATGTTTTTCAACTGATCATAATAACATCTCAGTAATTTAAATAACAGCTCAAAAAATTAGTTCCCTATAATAATCTTCAATTTTTGACTTTTACCGGTGTTAGCAGTAAAACCTAAGATTTACCGACTGAATCGGCCGGTAAAAGTTTGAAATTAAAGATTATTAAAGAACAATTCGGACTTTTACCGGTGAGACTTGGTAAATTTTAGGATATACCGGTAAATCCTAAGATTTACCGCAGTTCGGGCTTTTACACTAAGTGAATGCGCACACGAGGCAGAATCTCGGACATGTACCCGTGAGTGGATATTACAATCGATTTATAAAAAAAAAAAAAATGGCAGATTTACAATTGTGAAAAACAAAACTTGAACGCGATCTCAAACCTAAGTATTGCTACTTATAACGCAAACGGACGACTGCGCGTGGTCGTCCTGCTACCTGCAAAGATGGTAGGTAGCGGGCGGGCGCACGTGAGTTACTATCGATTCTCACGATTTCGATTTGAGACCATATTTGTATAATTATTTGAAAAAAAAAAAATAAAAAAAAATTTACTCCATGAATCGGTAGCAGAGTGCAAATCGTTCTGCCGCGGGAATTAAAATTTCACGCTGTGTAATAAAATAATCGCTACTAGACCCATCGGTTTAGGCTGCGCGTTGCCTGTCAGTGAATTTAAGATTTTTATCAAGTCATATAAAGACGCCAGCACATCAACCTACTACAATCTGTCAAATTTCTTTAATAGATTTTCAACTTTATTGCTAAAGCATAAGGTTCTAAGTTGATTGGGAGAATTTGACATTTTCGAGAGATGTGCTGGCGTCTGTACAATTCAATGGATTTTTATTAATTATTACAGAGAGTGATTTTTAAAATGCAAGGTTTTTTTATCAGCTTGGTTATTCGCCATTTTTTTACCTGGACACACACTAGGTAGAATTTTATGAGGAAGTCACAGACGATAAAGTCCATGACTGCATTACAGGATATTAACATCCTGGAACAAAACTGCATGGAAGTTTCATTCATATCCCGTACGTTATTTGTTACAAGCCCACGCTTTCGTACTCTTTGGCAAAAGCCTTGGATCTCTCTCCTTCCATCTTTCGCGAGCCCGAACGTAATTATAAACCGTAATTATAAGCACATCAAGTAAATAACCGGTATAAACTGACTTCTGATTGTACGAAAAACCTACACAATGCAAGGTCAACTAAAACTGGAAATGTAGGTATCGCTTGATGTGCAGCCGTGTGTACCAATATGTTTTTCGTTCCCTTTTCTTATGTGACTAGCGGTGTCCCGCGGTGTCACCCGCGTTAATTTGAGGAAAAACCTACTAAAATATATTCCATTACTGTAAGAGTATTACTTAAGATTATTAGGTACTTATGATATCTACCCTCATGACCACACAAAAAGAATTTTCCATTCGAACGAGTAGTTCCTGAGATTAGCGCATTCAACCAAACAAACAAACTCTTCAGCTTTAACATTAGTATAGATCAGGGGTGGCCAACCGGTCGATCGCGACTATTAGTCCAGTCGTTACGGGTAGTCAGAAGCCCGAAAGTCTGACAACCAGTCTTACCAAGGGGTATCGTATTACCCAGTAACTGGGTTGTGGAGGTCAGATAGGCAGTCGCTCCATGTAAAATACTGGTATTCAGCTGCATCCGGTTAGACTGGAAGCCGACCTCAACATAGTTGGGAAAAGGCTAGGCAGATGATGATGATCGTGGCAGGGCAAAAATATTTCCAACTACAAACTTGATTTTGCTAATCTACCGAAAGATGCTCAAACGCAATGCTCACAATAATATAAATAAGTAGTTGTTACTAAGAATCATTTTCAGTTTTATATTTTCCCTCTTATTAAAATAAAAATACTACATAATTGTGTACTGAACTAGGCTGTTTCATATAAGATTTCAAGAAGTATGTAATTGGTAGGGCGCACAGGGTGACGTCAGTGATCTTGGGTCTAACCAATTTGGCCACCCCTGGTATGGATAATAACCTTAGAGTAAGAAAGCTATAGAGCATCGGGTAGCGTGAGACAAAAACTAACTTAAATAACATTGGCTACTTATGTAGCTGCCTTGAAAAAACGGGCACGCACTGAGAGACGGAAATAGTATAGCTTTATCCTTTTCTGTTACTTATAATAACTCAATACTTTAATCCCTTTCTTGTGGAAATAAAATGGCGCTACCGGCCGTCTATACTTTTCTTTGTCTAAGATAATAACGGACTAACTTTTGTATAACTGTAGTGATATCCATCAGGATTGACAGTAGGGAAGATATGCCAATCAAACAGGTCTCTCATTGACGTTATCTCTGGGTCAGTGCTGGTCAGAAGTTCGTTGATAAAGTAGGTCGTCGTGGCTGGAGTGATCCATTCCCTTGCGTGTATGCCTGTCGAATTAAAAAAAAAAATCTGTGTCAGTTTTCGTGGTTTTTGCATCATGGCTGGCAGTATTCCAACGGAGGTTGCATAATATATCGAATGTCATTATGATAATGCTGGCCAATGGTCATATAAGTATAGATACAAATATATTTGAACTATCTTCTGCCCGCGAATTCTTGTGTTCCCCCGACCCACCCCGTCGCATCGCCTTGCCTGCCCGCGCTGTAGGTTCGTTTTCGCTTAACGTTGTTTCCGAGTTTTTTGATTTTGCTCCTAATTGTACGGACTGAGTGAAAAAGCGTCCGGCGGAGCGTTCAGTGTTGCGTGCAAGCGGCGAAGGAGCGTTCGCCCAGTGGCCTTAGTGCACGGTTAGCGTTCGAGTGAGCTCTGGTCACATTTTTCATCATGGCGTCGGGGTCGCACGATATTATTGATATGTATTAAGAAGAAAATGTGTGGTTAAAATATTTGTATAACTCGAGACAAGGTCCAAGTGAGATAATTAAACAAAGAAGGCTGTGTGGAGAGTTTTCGACGTTGTATGAAACTTTGAGATTGAATGAAGATAAATTCTATGAATACACTAGGATGACGGTGACAACTTTTGACTATATACTAAAAAAAAAATAATGTCTTCGAACGACATGGCGCGCACGCTTTCGTCGCCGCTGCAAACACAAACTGGTTTGAACTTGCACGCGACGCGCCGCTCGACGCAAACAAGAACGCTGCTGCCCCCGCTCCGCTCGGCCGCCACTCAGGACACCTACGTGTTAATGCATCTGTTTGACACAAACGCCGCACGCCCCGCCCCGCTGGACGCTCGATTTAAGCGGGCACTCAGGCCGTACACTTAAGTGTACGAACTGAGTGAAAATGCGTCCAGCGGAGCGTTCAGCGTTGCGTGCAAGCGGCGAAGGAAGGAGAAGGCCGCCACTCAGGACACCTACGTGTTAATGCATCTGTTTGACACAAACGCCGCACACCCCGCCCCGCTGAACGCTCGATTTAAGCGGGCACTCAGGCCGTACACTTAGGGTCCTAGAGTGATGTTCAGTAGCCTATAGCCTTCCTCAAAAATTGGGCTATGAAATACAAACGGAATTTCTCAAATCCGACAGGTATTTCTAGATATTAGCGCGTTCATACAAACAAACTCTTCAGATATAATATTATTGACAAAAAAAAACTGATTTAATATTAGTATGGATTTTGTGTGTTCTTGATCTATTTTTATTTATTCTTCCGGATCTTCGGAATCGGATCTGTTGCAGTTCAGAACCACTCTTAGAAATCTTCATCTGCCTAGCCTTTTCACAACTATGTTGGGGTCGATTGACAGTCTAACCGGATGCAGCTGAATACCAGTATTTTACATGGAGCGACTACCCATCTGACCTCTACAACCCAGTTACTGGGTAATACGCTTTCTGAGGCAAGAAGGGGTCTTGGTATGTAAAGATGGTCATCCATCCACGGACCAACCGCGGCTTGCATAGCTTAAGGTGCCACTAATCGATATTTTTTCCATACAAATTTCGGGAGAGTATTACTTCACTGTTTGACATTGTGCATCCAAAGTTAAACAAGATATCGTTTTGTCTTATTATTAATGTTGTCTGTACGGAAACAGAAAGGTATAATAAAAAGCCATTAAAAAGTTATGAGCCGACAAAAATCCGTTTTTCTTGCTATTTTTAACGTAACATTAATGGTGTCTCTGTGCTTGAGAACTAGACGAAGTTCGTGTAGACTAGCGTCTAAATGCTCATCACTGATACTAGCTCTGTCGGACACGAAGCCAGGTGAGACAGCGTGCTTTTTGGCCATGACCACTATGAGTTCGAGCTAGCGACTAGTTTGCTCTTAACTTGATCGATCAATTCGTGCGGCTGTTATTACTTAGCCACAGCCCCTTATATCTGCTCTTACAAATACAAATACTTTTAGTGGTCTTGTCGAGAAATGAAATCTGCATTATTGACTAGAAATAATGCAGATTGTCAACAACAATACTTACCTGATTCAATGAACATGACTGGTTTCTCCTCATCACTCGGCGTGTTTATCCGTAACCCTAAGATCTGTCGACCCTCGTAGCTTTGTCCACCGACTACCACCTGCGCCCACTCCGAGTGTTGTTTACTCATGTTTTGAAGATAGCCGTAAATCTGAAATTAGGTAACACATTTATACAACATTATTTTTAGTATGCGCGAAACCCGAAACACGTGTCTATTTTTATGTAGAGAATCTATGTACAAAATTTCAAAACTGTATCATGAAGATCACAAAGTTATCAGCTTGTTATGTTACAAAAACATGCTCACCCGCGCCGCGCCGTCTTGTGCTCATTGATTATAATAATACCTAGGTACCTAACCGTTCGGCGCGGAGATTGGATAACCTACTTAGTGTCGCTCGGTGTCCAAATTTTAACCTTTTTTAAATATTTTTGGGACAAAATATAACATGGAGTAAAAATTATTGGAATCGATTCAGAACTTACTTATTCTGAACAAACTATATTCAGGTTTCGCATATACTAAAAATAACGTTGTAGATAGATTGGATATTAACAAGGCAGATGTGAGTGGATGCTCTAGGTCCTAGAGCATCCCCTCCCGTCGTTTACTGTCCTCCTAGAGTCTAGGATGACAGTTATTATAGACCTTATTGGTGATGTTCTTCAGAATGGTCAGGCGCGTGGTACTCGCAACCATCAATGTCAAAAACTTGTCAAAAATGTAGCGAAATCAGAGGTATTTTTGACACGTTGAGACTGAGATCAGACTGTGAACGTTCTTAAAATTACGAGTTATAGCACTCAGAATAAGCAAGCTGAAGTGGCAATGGGCCGGCCATATTAGCCGTAGAACCGATGACCGTTGGGGTAGACGTGTTCCTGAGTGGAGACCGCGAATCGGTAAACGTAAGGACCCCCTCAGGCTAGGTGGAGCGACGATCTTCGCAGGATGGCTGGTAGCAGCTGGATGAGAGTTGCCGAAAATCGATTTGAATGGCGTGCAATAAGACAGGCCTATGTCCAGCAGTGGGCTGCTATAGGCTGATGATGATGATGAAGATAAAAATTACGAGAATTATCCCTCAGATGTATGAACGTAAACGGAGCAAAAGGAGTAGGTATGTAAGCAGGTGGCTTTCTGTAGTTTTTGCCTTAGGTACCTCATGGTCATAAGGCCTGAGCTTATGTATGTATTGACATACGTATGTGTAGATAGATAAATATAATTCATACTCTTTATTAAGAGCGTTTACGCCGTACGGCATTTCATACACACTTTCAAGCCCTTGTTTTTCAAAACGAATGAACCGATTTTAATGAAACTTCATACGCATAAGCAGGATACAAAGGTCTAAAAAGTTACTTAAAAAATATTTGCGAAAAATAGTGTAACAGCCAAATTAGACTAATTTTAAAATTTTCACAGAAACTTATCTTTTTTTAAATAAGGCATTTCGAAAATGTTCATAAGTAACTTTTTAGACCCTTGTATCATGTATATTTTCCCATCTCGAAAAATGCCCAACGCGTCTAAAGAAGTTTTCACTTCAAAAATATTGGGGGTCACGGCAGTGCCCCCGCCAAGTCGAGCAAATTGGAATTACTTGAGGTACTCACGTCATCAACATCGTAGTAAGCAGTCCAAGAAAAACCTTCTTTGTATTGTCTACTATTTTTTTCGTTGCGAATAAATCTTAAAAAAAATAAAATAAAAATAAATTACCGATTTCCGAGACCCAAAAGTGGTGTTAGTCCTTTGTTTATCATTAAAGTGTATTTTATGTCATCACAATTATTATAAAGGCGAAAGTTTGTGATTGTGTGTGTTTTTATGTGTGTGTGTTTCTTCACGCAAAAACGGCTGAACGGATTTGGATGAAATTTGGCACGCAGATAGTTTATAACCAGGATTAACACATAGGCAAATTTTTATCCCGATATTCCCACGGGATCGACACTTACGCGGGTGAAACCGCGGGCCGCAGCTAGTCTATATATAAATAAAAGTCAATGTTTGTATGTTTGTCCTCTATGCGTTCCGAAACCATTGGTCAGATTGTGATGAAACTTTGGTAATGTTCTGGGGACGCCCGTGAGGGTTCTTAATTATTAAAACATGGGAAAAAATAACAAAAAAAATCTGAGGCGGTACGAAGTGCACCGGGACACCCCAACATAATACCAACATAGTTGGGAAAAGGCTAGGCAGATGATGATGATGATATAATTTGATATGAAATCAGTGTAAACTCAATGTGCCATATTGTCAAGTGGTAACTTATTTTAAATGCATAAAACTATCAGTAATTCATATTCTTCTTCGTCGTCATACCCTCAATGCTGAGGATCGCGACCACATATGAAGCGTCTCCAAGTTATGTGGTCTGGTGCCGTTCAGTAAATGTTGCCTGCGATAATTCTTCATTTTTTTGTCTATAATTTTGTATGTATGTATTTATGTATCTATAATTTTGATTAGGTATATATCTGTGTATGTATTTTAGTGTATTGTATACATAATATTTGCAGCAACGACAGCCCCATTTCATGTCCAGGAAAATCACTGTCCATTCCAAGGTTGCCTGGAAGAGATCGCAGAAAGCGATAAGGCGATAAGGGTTCTTGACAATTCAAAAGTGCCTGTTAATGGTTTAATTGAAATAAATGCTTTGGGTTTGGGTCGCCCACTGTATGTTTTGTAGTGTTTGATGTATTTTTCGCATGTTACGTTTTTTTGTGATGTAGGTACAATAAAGTATATATAAATAAATAAATAATTCATATTCTACTTACTTGGAATAATCATCGAGGACCACTCTGGTGGTTAGGCCTTCGGTTTTAGCGATATCTTCCACAATTGGCACCAAAGATGGCGCCACCAGCATATGACAACCTTTTGGTGTGTTCGAGTGGTACGGCAACTCCTGGATAGAAAATTGTATTGAATGAAGCTAGGCCGAAGTTAGTGTCACACTTTAGCTCGCAATTGCCGAGTGTGCAGAGTATTATAACGAGTTATTATAAACTTTGTCCCAAAAGGTTTCGTTCTCCTTTAAAGGCTGGAAACCTAAAAATAACGATAAGGCCACGCAATGTATGTTTTGTTGTGTTAAATGTATTCTTTAGTTAAGTATTTTCTGATGTACAGTCACGAGCATAAGTATGTATACACTTGGCTTTATTCAAAGACGATTTTCTTCTTTAGTTTTGAATGAAATTTTATGTTATTACGAACAAAGTATTTTCGAACCCATAGCTTTGTGTAAAGTGTCGTATTTCAACGTTGCATTCGTTATTTCACGAAAAAATCGCAATTGAATGTTGCCAAGTGTTGACATATTAGTGCTCGTGACTGTACATCATCCGAGGGGGAGTTGTGTTCCGAGTTAGATAATCAGCCTATAATGTTCCCTGCTGGGAGACAGACCTCCTCTCGCTGAGAAGGAGCGGGCCGTAATCCACCACACAGGCCCAATGCGGATTGATGGATGTCACATGTCTTAAATTTTTTGGTTCTAGGACATACCGGTTTCCTCACGATGTTTTCCAGTTTTTTATTTATTTATTTTTATTACTGTATCTTGACCTCGATCACGCCTGATGGAAAGCGATGGACGAGGTCTATGATGGAAGGAGCAAGCCCAGAAAATGCCTAAGGGACTGGAACCCCCACGCATCGACGAAACACAGCAGGCTGCTTGACTTGACTCCAGTGGAAGGTTGTTTTCTGATGTCCAATAAAGGTACAACAAAGTATCTACAGGGTCCCATTAAAATAGATGGACATATTTTAACACAGCGCTCAGTACGTCTAACCAAATATATCCAAGCAAAAAAAAACACTCATTAAAGTAATTTTATTTTGACCTAAAATAATGAATTGCATATGTATAGAAAATACATATACAATTCATTATTTTAGGTCAAAATAAAATTACTTTAATCAGTGTTATTTTTCTTGTAAGTATCTATGCGTTTTTCTTACATATTATTTTACCATCGTCCTTATTTTGGTGGTGAGGCCACCAAAATAAGGACGATGGTAAATAAATAATTACTCACATGATTCTCCATGAGAAAGTCCACTAGTTTATCCATTCCTTCCTTACTTCCCTCTATATGATACATTTTATGATTGTTATACAAATTAAAATTATCGTCACTCTCCGTCATACATGTTTGTAGTAAAAAAAAAGTAACAAAAAGGTGAAATAATATCATTTTGCTGGTTTACGTGTTACTAATCGATTGCTGCCCGCACTTAGGGTTTATATTTAAAAGATAACAGCTGTTTACGTATAAATAACAATACTGTAGAGATTCCTAGAATTGTTTGTCAATACGATACCTAACGGTGTTTTAAGTTTAAAATAAATCTCTATGTTAAGTGGGAAGCAGCAGGGCAGCCTGCGAAATTCAAATTTTCTAACGTTTTTTTGCAATTTGCAGGTCAGTGCGATGTGAAATCACACTAATATTATAAATGCGAAAGTTTGTGAGTGTGTGTATGTTTGTTACTTCTTCACGCTCAAACGGCTGAACCAATTTTGATAAAATTTTGTATGTAGGTAGCTGACACCCTGGGTTAACATATAGACTACTTTTTATCCCGATATTCCCACGGGATCGACATTTACGCGGGTGAAACCGCAGGGCGCAGCCAGTAATTAATAAATCCGACTAAGTTCATATTATAATCCTATGAACCTATTTAATGATTATAATTCTGTAAAGTCATATATTTTGTTACACTGACCTGCACATTGCAAAAAACGTAAGAAAATTTGAATTTCACGGTTACCTAGTGCATCCCTAAGGTGGTCGATATTTTTCCATACAAATTTCGAAAGGGTATTACTCCACTGTCTATCATTATATATCCAAAGTTAAACATGGTTTTGTCTTATTATTAATTTTGTCTGTGCGGAAACAAAATTCTTAGTAAAATAAAAAGTCAATAAAAAGTTATGAGCTAACAAAGATTCGTTTTTCTTGCTAGTTTTAACGTAACTTTAGGTGTAAATAACTAATAAAAGAAGTGTAAAATCTTCAAAACTACGTCAGCACCGACAAAGCTCAATTATTGAAGAGTTCAATAAACATTATTAGTAATGGATTTATGCAGTGGTTTTTTCAAAAAACTCGATTTTACAAAGGATTTAACATATATTTTACGCGTGCTTCAGTTCGGAACGGTGTTTGTGTGCGTGTGAACTAGAAGTTGTGCGTGTAGATGTAGACTAGCGTCTAACTGCTTATCACTGATACTATCGCTGTCGAACACAATGCCAGGTGAGACAGCGTGCTTTTTGGCCACGCCCACCTGTGAGTTCGAGCTTGCGACTAGTTATACCTTAAGGTGTGGGTGGGGCCTACGTTATTTTTACGAGTATGTTTCTAGGTATGGCCATACTAGTACGCATAATCCTTGATCAATCAAAGTTTTGTCCCATCTATCATTGAATATTGAAGTCATTGCTTATTACAGAATACCGACGAGTTTCACCTCTTCGTAACCATTTTTATAAAATTTTATTATCTACATGAAAATTATTTTAATTTTGATGTATAAATCGTAGTGAAACATTATTTTGCTTGCTGCAATTTCAATAAAAAAATACCTTAACTGTTATAATCAGACAGGCAGTCAGACAAACCGACAGTTTTTCCAATTATTCCGGTACTTTTTATTATTAAGCTTAAGCTGTCCGTCCGACCGTCCGTCCGTATTTCTGTCAGCGGACTGTATTTCATGAACCGTAATAAGATGAAGATAGTTGAAATTTTCAGTGTGTAATGGTATATTCCTTCTCTAACAAAAAATTATAAAAATAAAATTAAGATACAAGAAACGTGTTTGGGAGTTTTTTTGCCATGAGGTACGGAACCCTTCGTGTGTGAGTCCGACTCGCACTTGGCCGCTTTTCTTACTTATAGATAGTTAAGTACCTTCAAATACTGTGTCTAGGTCGTGATTGGCTTGTATCATGATAATCTCAAGTATGTCAACTATTACTCACTATTTACACACTCCATTGTGTGCGGGTCTTCAGAGTAACGTTTCATAAAATATACATCATAGTACAGTCACGAGCATAAGTATGTATACACTTGGCTTTATTCAAAGGCGATTTTCTCCTTTAATAATAAATAATAAATATTTTGTTTATTAATGGCAACTAGGCCCAATTGTTAGTAACATTATTCTTAAAAACTATTGTTAGTAAACCAACACAGAAACAAAAACAAAAAGGCAACATAAAACTAGCTGTGGGGTTTTTTTTATGTTATTACGAACGTAGTATTTCCGAACCTATAGGTTTATGTAAACTGTCGTATTTCAACTTTGCATTCGTTATTTCGTGAAAAAATCGCAATTGAAAGTTGCCAACTGTTGACATATTAGTGCTCGTGACTGTACATACTTCGCTTATCAACGAGTGAAAGCAGCAAATACAGTATGTCACAGTTAGCAGATGGGCAAGGGCACGCCATGGACGTAATATATGAAGCTATTATATTACGTCCATGGGACACGCATTTCGTTTTTAAAAACATTTCAAATCTAGTCGCAATTTCATCTCAGCGACAATTTTTTTTTTATTTTTTTTTTTTTTATTAGCCTGCGCTGTCCCACTCCTGGGCAAAGGCCTCCCTCCACTCCTTCCATCTCTCGCGAGCCCGCGCGTCCTCCTTCCAGTCTTGGTGGAACCTATCCAGCTCGTCCCGCCATCTCCTACGTGGTCTGCCACGACCCCGCCTCACTGTGTCAGGACACCAATTCTGCGCTATTTGGGCCCACAGTTTGTCCGGCATGCGGCAGACATGTCCTGCCCAGTCCCATTTAAGTTGAGCAGCCTTTTGAGCCACGTCAGCTATCTTTGTTTTGGAGCGCAGTATTGTGTTCAGCGACAATAAATGACAAAAACTTGTCAAAAATGTCGGGAAATTAGAGGTATTTTCGACAGATTGAGACCGAGATCAGACTTCAGTCTGATCTCAGTCTCAATCTCGTCGTCTTAAAATTACACTGAAAAAAAATAATTTCTTAATATAGCGATTTCATTCAAAATCAAAATCAAAATATTTTATTTCACATAAACCTACATGGGCACTTATGAAACGTCAGAGTTGCACGGTTCCAATTGGTCGTTTCCTATGGAGAAGAACCGGCAAGAAACTTCACGGTTACTCTTTTTAAAAATAATTGGCTTTTACAATATTTTCAAATTACAGTAGGCATTAAGACTTACCGACTTTATACAGTAAGAAGAAATGTTTGTAAAACTGTAAAAGACAAAACAGTAACTTTTAATGATTGAGCATACTATTTACTGAAAAAAAATACAAAAAATAAGGAAAACCACCACTACTGTAATGTAAGTTAATTCCAATGATTTGAACGATATCACTAAATGAATAAAACAGCTGTTAATATTGTGACCTTTTACCTACTTAAAACGTTAAAGTTTAGTGTCATGACGGTAACATTTTGTCTCAGGCTTTAACTGTTTTCGGATCAGTAAAAAATACTGTTTTGAACGTTAGGCTCATAGGGAACTGTTTAAGGCAGTTCAGGTGAATGTTTTTTTTTTAATTTTTATTTACTGCTAATTTCTTTCAGTGTACTAGAATACCCTCTTGTTTCATTTATTTTTGAGGTAGGTATTCTAGTTAGACCAACGTTTATCAATTCGAAAGTGCTAATGGTTGGATTCTTCAAAACTATAATGCACATTATTTCTTATTAATGAACAATGAGTTCAATAAAAAAAAATAAGTATCCGTGTGTGACAACGCGCAACCGTGCCTGATTAAAAAAAAAAAAACATATATAAAAAAAAAAAAATATATATAAATAATATATTCAATTCAATAAACTAGCCGCGCGGGAGTTTGGCTCCGTTTCCGGCCCCCGTTGTAGTGTGCGATCCGCCTTAAACATGGGAGTGAAATCAGCCTTTGAGAAGATGCTTACAAAACAATACCTACTACAATTCCAAGATAAATTTAATCGAACACTTATCTGAATCTAGTACTTTGAACAGCTGAAGCAACACTTGAATTAAATTGAGAAATATGTTAAATAAACAATGTTTAAATAACGATGTTTGATCACTGATAGTGGCTCCGCGTCATAGTCCCTTGCCGTGGTCAGTTCGTGGATGGGTGACCATCCATTACATATCGAGATCCTCCGTGCCTCGGAAAGCATGTTAGGCCGTAGGTCCCGGCTGTCATTCGTAGATCTTTAGCAATCGTTATGGGTAGTCAGAAGCCCAAAAGTCTGACAACCAGTCCTACCAACGCGTATGTTACCCAGTAAGTGGGTGGTGGAGGTTATATGTATAAGCAGTGACTTCATGTAAGATACTAGTATTCAGCTGCATATAGTTAGACTGGAAGCCGACCTTAAAATAGTTAGGAAAAGGCAAGGCCACACAAATTTGATCACTGAGTGTTAGATGATAGGTACTATTTGATACGAGTAGTAAGGAGCTCGATGATCGCATCAAACTCGTCAAAGTATTGGAGTATTCCTCGAAACGCACCAAATTAAACGTCTATCGATATCATTTATTACGAATCCTTCATGCTCTTCTTTATGTTTCATCGTTGATGCATTTCGAGGAATAATTTATAATATTTTTATTTTTATTAATATTTCTTTTTTTTCGAGGAATACTTTTGGTGCGTTTCAAAGTTGGTGCGTTTCGAGGAATACCCCAAAGTATTGCCCTTGATAAAGATTTATCTATTTCTGTATGTTTTACTTGCTTTTGCCCCCTGCTACGCCTGGGTAGCATTTACACGTATTAGTCCATATCATGAAAATTACTGAATCGATTTTGATGAAACTTGCTCTGTTCCCTAAGTTGAAGTAAATGTGAGCCAATAAAATGGTCACGATCCGATTAATAGTTGCGGAGAAATGCGTGGACAAACATACATACTGTCTATAAAATTTTGTATATTTGTTTGGAAGCCCAAATAGATTGTCATATTATGTGAATATAATGCAATTCTCCTTTTTTTTTGAAGTCGGTAAAAAATAGAGTGTCCACCTCGAGAGCAATACTATTTTAAGCTCGAGTGAAGTACTTTGAATCCTGAGCGCAGCTAGGGATTCTACTCTAGAATCCTTCGCTCCGCTATGGATTCAATGAAACACACTCGCCTGCAAAATAGTTGTTTGCTCCCTTGGCAAACAATCTACTATTTATGTATTTGTGTTGCCTACTGTATTTAAGTTAATTAATAGGTATAGAGCGCTTTCCTGTATCACCATTTTTGAGTTGTTGAACTCCAGAGACTTTTACTAATGAAATCAGGATAAATAGTTAATAATTAACTGTCAGACTTCATTATCCTGAAACAGGGATAAAACGTTAGTTATTACTAATGTAGGAAAATTTTTATTGTAGTGCTTGAGAGCCAAAGTAAGTGGACCAGTGTTTGCTAGGAGGAATCATGAATTGTAAGTGTTTTATTTATTTATTACTTCATAGGCATTTTCTACCAGTCAACCTTTGGGCGATGTAGAGACAAACTGTGGTGCAATCATGAAAATTGAGGAATAAATATCTTAAATATAATGATACGCATAAACCTATTAAAACTATGAATATAATATATACCTAATTACATATTAATATAATCACAAATAAATATACATAAATACATGAATATACTTACTAAAAAGAAATAAGACAAACAATGAGAAAATATTACCATTGTGATGATCTTGCGAATGTGCTCGCGAACCTTAACTTTAAAGGATAATCGGTTGGTTGCCATCCTGATTTCCTGGGGGAGCGCATTCCACAGAGAGATACTCTGAACGAAGAAAGAAGAGTGAATGAAGTGTTTACGGTGAGTGGGACATTGGAGAAGACGATTGTGTGACGAACGTAGATTTCTATTGTGGTTGGCGGATAACCAGGGGAAGATGGGGAATCAATAAATGAGAGCAAGGTGGTCAGCGCCCTTAGCTCTCTACGCTGGCGTATGGGCAACCACTTTAGAAGCGATCGACGCGCAGAGACATGACCACATTTACGCAGATTGAAAACGAAGCGAATGCAGTTATTGAGAAGATGGTCAAGTGTGGAGATCTTGTCTTCGTACTTGATGGTAATAAATTTTTCAAACGATACAGAGCCCGCAGCGTTCCAGTAACCTTCTGGCTTACTCTAGCGATTTGAGTCCGCCAGTTCAGGTACAATCAATGTGCAAGCCAAGGTCCTTCACGTCAGTACCAAAAGGAACGATCGTACCATTGAAGAGAACTGCGGCAAGGTTGTACCATCTACCTTGCTAATAATACGAGAACTGCCAATGATGATCGCCTGATACTTCGTAGGGTTTACAGCTAAGCCAAAAATATCAGACTAGGTTTTTATGGCTATCAAGTCCTTATTTAATTTATCGATAGCGTCAGGTAATTCATCAACCTTCCCTTGACAGTACAACTGCAAGTCATCCGCATACAGATGATACGCACACTGAAGTTCGGAAGTTATAAGATTAATAAAAATAGAAAACAGAAGAGGAGAAAGTATACCGCCTTGAGGAACGCCAGTTTCCAAATCACACCAGCTAGAAGAAGAATCCCCACCATGAACGGACTGTTGACGTTCTTGAAGGTAAGAGGAGAACCATTCCAGTGCTTCGGGAGAGACCATAATATAGTACAGAATGGCTAACAGGATGTCGTGACTGACGGTATTGAAGGCATTGGAGAAAACCAACACTAGAACAGTAACTTTGGTCTTCCGGTCCTGCCCTTAAATCGCCAGTCACTTTAAGGAGTGCGGAAACAGTGCTGTGCCCAAGCCAACACCCAGATTGCAGAGGACTAATAATTGAGAAACAATGAACAAAATTGGATAATTGTTTGTGGACATGTGCCTCACACTTTGGATAGGAAGGGAAGGATAGAAATTGTTTTATTTTAATGGAAATCCTATTTTATTAATTTTTTATTTTACCATTTATGTACACACATACATAAACAGGTCGATCGATCAGGTTAAGCTATGCTTGCTGGTCTGTGGATGGGTGGCCATCTTTGGATACCGAGACCCCTCCGTGCCTCGGAAAGCACGTTGAGCCGTTGGTCTCGGCTGTCATTCGTGGATCTTTGACGATTGGTAGCCAAGGGGTATCGTGTTACCCAATAACTGGGTTGTGGAGGTCAGATAGTCAGTCGCTCCATGTAGTACTGGTATTCAGTTGCATCCGGTTAGACTGGAAGCTGACACCAACATAGTTGGGAAAAGGCTAGGCAGATGATGACATTATTTATACAGACAAGAAATAAAAACAGAACAGAAAAATAGGTACAAAGGTGATGCTTATTTCCCAAAGAAATGATTTACGACCATAGTCACCGTTAGACGTTGTTGGTACCTTTGCGTCAATTTAGTCGAAGTATTTCACGACACGTTACAGAGAGGTTGAAGACAGTTTTTTTGTCTTTTCTAGTTTCGAGTCGTTTTAGGACGAAGACATTTGTGCGGAGGGCTGTCTATCCTTATTAAGCGGTGCCAGCACCACATATGCCTGTTGGTAGCTTTGATCGTCCAAGGCTCAGCCTCATAGAGAGAGATGGAGAAGACAAGTGTGCCAGGACCAGCGGGGTTATTGCGTAACACACTATTAGTAGCAATGGGTTTAATTTTGACAGTTCAACAACATTAATTGCGTTATTTACGTTGTTGAACTGACAAATTTTTCGAACATATGAAGCTTAGAGAATAGATTTTCAAAAGTAGGATTTCGGTACTTCTCGTTTGTTGACTAATGCACAAAAGGTTTAGAATCCAGATTTTGCAGAATACAATCGAAGATTTTAGGATCTCGCTTCAAGGCCAGGGAGGTGCAAGTGCACCCTCTTGCACCCCGCTCCCGGCGCTTATGGAGGAGAGTGAAGGATATTGGTCTTACTTTTGTTCATCGCGAGACCACTAATTGTATCATTAAACTATGAAATTAGCAATGCCATGACCATATTTTACCATCATGCAAAAATCCATCAAACCTAACTCATAATCTTTTTCCCTCTAGTACTTATTTGGGTCTGCCTGGCTCAGGCGGCATGGCCAAGCGCGTTTGCCAAGTACTTCACAAGGAAAATTGATGTTTTTCAACTACCAACAAAAGATAATCGCAATAATTCGTATTTTGGCTACAGCATCACTTACGATGAAGTTTATAAAAAGTAAGTAGTATTCTTATTAACTTTTATTACCTTCAATAATAACAATTTACAAGTTAACATTAAATTATATATAAATAATTATATGTATTTCATCACCACTGCTGTCGAAATTTTTGTGTTTTTGTTTAAAGGGCCTACTACATACCACGCAACTCTCACAATTTTAGGAATGTTCACAGCCTGATCTCAGTCTCAACCTGTCAAAAATACATCTAATTTCCCTACATTTTTCAATAGTTTTTGACATTGATTGTCGGCCTTAAAATATATCAGTTGTTTTTAAATCCTTACAAAAATACCTACATTGAAGTAGATCATGCCTGTATGCGATGTTTAATCGTCGGTATTTAAAATATGTATTACAATGATGTCGAACGTAACCTATCGTTTACATACATACCTAATATTATAGGATTAATAACAATATTTCAATTTAAGGAAAATATATTTCGGTCATTTCAGATTGGTAATAAGTGCGCCGAGGTCATCTGACATTGGAGAAGTATATGACTGCAATATCGAAAATCAAGCATGCGCCAAAATTCCTAGAGATACTATTAAGAGGAACATTAAAGGAGGTGAGTTTTTTTTACAACAAAAGAAAGAAGAAAGAAAATACATTTTCACACCACCTGCTCGAAAATGTCAAATTATATGTCAAGCAACCTTAACCTAAAGTGAGTCATTAGTGGCCCGCACAGCCGGTCAATAATGTTGTACTGGATTTCATTATGACCCGCTGGTCAATAATGTGATTTGAATTTGGAATCTCACATGCTCAGCTAAATTGGCAGTATAGTACTAACAAACACTTTGGTGCCAGAAAGAGGAAAGCTATTCTCGATACCCTTACTACGCGTGGATGATATTCTCGATTTCCTACAAAATCATAATGACTGCTTCTTCATACCGTTGCCATGTTTTCGAAGACATAATATTGTAAGAATAATTAGATAACTACGAACCATTTTTTAAAAGGAATGGAATAACATTAAAATAATAACAAATACCGTACCGCGCCGTAATACCGTAATAGTAATTGGCTGTAACATTAGTTAATTTATTTTAAGTAAACTGCGCAAAGATTGCTGTGGATTTTGTGAATAAATAAATAAATAATAAAACCTATCTATACTACACTCGATTTATCACATTTTATAAAAAATACTCTATTTTCACGAGCGTCTCCAATGACGTTCTAAATTCAAAATGCATACAGCCAATCATCCAAAACCATTCTACCAGCCCTGTATAAAGCTTAGTTTACACAAACGCCACTTCCATGAGAATGATATCAATAGACACACACGACAAAACCGCAGAAGAGACTTTTTTTTTGAAAATCGAATTGATCGTGTCTTGGCTACTTATTGGTAGACGCAATAAAGGCGCGAACTTTTGGCATTTAAACTTTAAATTTATCAACAAAGTATTATAAAATGTCGAGTGATGAAAGTGATTGTACTCCTGAATTCATTTACAACCGAAGCTAATAATATTTCCAATGCTTTACTGCCGGAAAAGTCAAAGGAAACTTATATATAAGCCTACGACAATTTCCAAAAATGGAAAAGTACGAAAGGCGTCAAGTCCATTTCGGAACCAGTTCTATTAGTGTATTTTCAGCATTTATCTTGTACTCAGAAGTCAAGTAGCCTAATGGTGTACTTATTCAATGCTTAGGTCAACAATAAGCATGAAACACAATATAGACATCAAGACATACGCTAAGCTATTAGCATTTCTAAAGAGGAAATCGGAAGGCCACCAATCAAAGAAATCGAAAGTTTTCACACCTATGAATGTTGAAACTTTTTTAAATGAAGCTCCTATGTTATTCTTACTGTTTGTTTATTTATTAAATACTTTGTTTTTCGTACTATGGCTATTATTTTCTCACAGTAGGTGTAAAAAGTAGAGTATCCTCCTCTGGGCTAAAGGTGTCTTTGCCTTGGGCTAGCTTGAATCCCTCGCGGCATTCAGGATTCTTCTATTAACTCCCTCGCTTCGCTCGTGAGTTAAATCCCGAATCCTTCATTGCGCTCGAGATTCAATATGACGCCCGTGACATAAGACACAACTTTAGCCCCTCGGTGCATAATCTACTATTAATTAGCACAGATTAAAAGACACATAGTACACCAGTAACATATATCAGATAAAAAGAAAAAAAAACGATCAAATAAAAAATGTAAAGTCCGATCTAAGGAATTCGCAGGAAAGTGTGCCTTATGGCTGCGCCAAAAAGGCCCAGTTCAGCAAAAATGCCAGACAACTAGTGCCTGACGCTGGTTTTCAACTGAACCTGATGTGTGTGAAGGATGTAAATCAGTTTTATACTGCAACAATAAATTTGTTTCAGATAAAACAGTAACGAATATGTATAAATAGTAGTAGTAATAGTAGTTTATTGAGTAACATAGCAAAAATAAACAAAAAAATACTGATAAATAAATACCTAAGTGAGATTTTGAACTTGTCTTAGCTGTTGTTTGCATTGGGATTAACCAAATACGATGGATAATATCACGTCTGTATAGTCAGGTAAAACATTTTAAAAACAAAATAAGATTTGATTTATAAATATGCACACTCAACCAATTTGCCTAGCCTTTTCCCAACTATGTTGCGGTCGGCTCCCAGTGTGGCCCGATACAGCTGAATGAATACTAGTATTTTTAAGGAGCGACTGCCTATCTGACCTACACAACAGAAGCAGTTACTGGGTAACACGATACCCCTTGCTAAGACTGGTTGTCAGTTTTGAGCCTCTGACTACCCGTAACTACTGTCAACAATGACAGCCGGGACCAACAGCTTAACGTGCTTTCCGAGTCATGGAGGGGTTCGAGTCCCCTCCTCTGTAATGAATGGTGATCGGTGGATTTCTATGGAGGATGAGTGAACTTTACACCCTGTTCCTCATACCTCTATAATATCGTGGCGGGATTTTTTGGCGCACTGGAGTTCAACGCACTTAACGCCGCAAGTTGAAAATCAAACAGTATGGTTTTTAAACGCACTGAGAGGCGCTCTGTTGGATTCTCAATGCTGGACTCAACCCCGAGAGTTGAAAATCCAGTGCGTGATAAAATCTTGTCGCGATATTTATACGTCCGTGCTTATTCGAACGTCTGCTTACAGTTCAGTATGTTCTATGTTACGGGTTTGGTTTCCGCACTTAGTCCTTCAAGTGGACCATTGCGCGTGGGCCATGGTGGCTGTCGGTGGTTATACCAACCAGCCCACCTTCCCCTAGAAGCATATTAAGTCTCCTAGTCTGTTGAGAACATTTGTGTAAGATCTGGGTGTCCCGAGGGTTTCTGACCTAATCTGGGTGACGCCTGTGCATTCAAAGAGCACGAGCGCAACCGATTCATCGGCCTACATGCAAGCTCTGCAAAGCTTAGTAAATAGTATGAATATTTCAGATGGGGCAAATTATACACATGACTTCTGGTTCGGAGCGACCGTCAAGGCAGGACGGGACTACGTTTTAGTAAGTTTTTTGATTACCTAGAAATCATAGAGGGTTAGGGCTTCTACACACTTCTTCGGGTTAGTATGATTCAGCAAAGCCGGGCGGCAAAATCATATAAACCGGCTGACTTTGTTTACCGTCTGGACAAAACCAGGGTATAAAAGGTGAACGGAGTAAAGGCCCATAGGCCTCAAAAAAAAAAATCTTCAATTCTTCTTAATTCTTGGTGAATTCTTTTTTTTTCTAGATAGAATTCAGTTTTATTAATATTGTTTTTAGGGTTCCGGACGCTCGAATTAAAATCTATGATATATTTTTTAATATGCCCTTTTCCAAGGTAATCTATACATTTCCTAAATAGCAATCGGAAATCTTAAAAATTCAATATGTTGTGCTACTAGACGACGTGGATGCAAGAGCGAGCGAAGGGCACCCCGAGGTTCGGTTTGGTTAGGTTCCTTTAAACCCTGCAGACAGAAAGAGGAGCCCCGCGCAGCGGGTCTCCGTCAACCTGACGTCGACGTCGACGACGACGTCGTTAGAAATAAAACATGCACCATGCTAAATTTATGCTTTAGAATGTTATGTTTGATTTTATATATTTCCTAGTATCATCTTGGAATTTCGTACAATTCCTAGGAAATATACACATTTCATATACATTATGTCCTCTGCTTAATTATGATATTGTAATTTCAGATGTGCGCACCAAGATATACGGACTATTATACACTTCGTAAGTCAAACAATAACGTTTCTTATATTTAAAAAAGAACTTATAACTCATCGTCACCCAAAAATATGTTTATAAACACAATCCGAATGTAAAAAGTTTTTTTTTATAAAATTTGGAATTCTCTGCCAGTATCTGTGTTACCTTCCACTTAGAACACGTCTGCCTTCAAATCAAGGGTGAACAGGCATCTTCTAGGCATGCTTGTTCCATCATAGACCTCATCCATCGCTTTCCAACAGGCGTGATCGAGGTCTTATTTTGTTATCCCTTCTACTCTTACACGCGTTGTCTACATCCCTTTTTGTACTCTCCTATCGCAGGTATGCTGGAATAGATTTCATTAGAAATAAGTATTACCTTTGCAAAAGTTTAGGCATTTGCTCGGTGGGGCAAAGTGGAATTATTCGTATTTGTCTGCCCTTTTTGTCTGTTTATATGATTGTATGTACAGTCAACAAAGGAGTTAAGTATACAGGAGCGTCGGATATTGTTGAAGTTTACTAAGAAACCGATGGATATTCTCGAATAAAATTTTAGTTTATTAATAGAAAACAAACAGCTCATTTATTAAATTAAATTTCAGTCCAGAAGATCCATCGGTTTCTTAGTAAACTTCAACTATATCCGACGCTCCTGTATACTTAACTCCTTTGTTGACTGTACATAGATGGTTAAAGAAATAAATTGCCTAAATCAATAGATCGACTTTTTCGTCGGTGACAGTCCCATTTCAGCGCCGGCGACGAAGGACGGATTACGGTTACCGAAGCAAAATACGTGTCAGGACTCCCTAGACCCTAGCGGGAACGTCAGTCGCCATCCTTAGTGCAATACAATGCATAATCATACTCCTATCACAAGCCGCGCTAAAGAACTCTGTTCCAAAACAGCCAAATTAAAGGAGCACCCTAATTGTGTAACACACTATTACTCTCAATCTGAATGATTTTGAAGGATATTGCTAATCCATTGCTCCGTACGTTCGAAAAATGTATCTGCTCAACAACGTAAATATCGCAATGAATGTTGTTGAACTGTTAGAACCTTCACCCGCTAGGATCATGGGACACCAATGAAAAATTCGTCTTATAATTAAAGGAATATATCACAATTCGATTAACCGAATTTTCCTTAGCTACAGGTAAAGGCGCTTATATAACACAAGGCAGGTGCTATTCACACCAGAATGGTAAACTTAACGAAAGAAGAATTATAAGGGGACAAGAGAGAAACGAAAACTTGCCAGAAAAAAAAAAACAAAATATGGGTAAGTATATCTACTTTCTAAAACCGTTCACCTAAAACGCGAGAATGAAGAGAAAGAAATCAACGTAGATGGATGGGACGAGATGGGTGGTGACGGAGGTGTAGTGTGTAGTGTGTGTGTATATGCCGCCATGGGATCTGGAGGCGATAGTCCTCGCGCGCGTATATGAGTGGCGCGCGGAGGCACTACGCCGGGGGGAAGATCCGCTTCCGCGGCAAATCGCTGCGGAGCGGACGGATCTCCGGCGCGATCTCATGGCAGCACGGAAGGAGCGACTGTCGCAACCCAGCGCAGGGCACGCCGCGATAGCGGTGATAAGACCCCTCTTTGAGGAGTGTCTAGAGAGGCGCCACGGCGCCCTCACCTACCGCCTGACGCAGGTCCTCACCGGACACGGAAGTTTCGGGAGGTTCCTGCACATGATCAGGAGGGAGGAAACGCCCGGGTGTCACCATTGCCAGGATCGCCCAGAGGATACGGTGGAGCACACGGTGGAGGTCTGCCCCGCTTGGGCGGAGCACCGCCGTGTCCTCGTAGAGGCGATCGGCAGCGGCGGCGACCTCTCGCGCCCGGCCCTGGTGCAAGCCATGGCCCGGGGCGAGAGGGAGTGGGAGGCAGTCACCTCCTTCTGCGAAGCAGTCATGCTAGCGAAGGAGGTGGCGGGACGGCTCAGGGAGAGAGCCTCCCGTCCCAGCCGCCGCGGGAGAAACTCCGGGCGTCGGGAGCCGCGCGACGACTCCCGGCCACCGTAGGCGCGGGCCTGCGGGCGGAGAGTAATGGGTAGCTCACCGTCGGATCAGGACCAGGCCCGTGCCGGACGGCGCGTACGTGTTCCACGCGCGCCTCAAAGAGATGTCAGCATCGAGGAGGGGCCCCATAGGGCCGAAGCCTGCCGGGTGAGCGGGATTGTCCGAAAGGGTTACCGCTGGCCCGGAACATAAAGGGCTAAGGAAGGAACACGGGTGGGTTTTAGTCAGTAAGAGTCTGACACTCCCTTCCGCTCCACCCAGAGCGGGAGGGGTCATTTGATGATTTCCCACCCACAAAAAAAAAAAAAAAAGTAATAAAACTTATTTGTTGAAATATGTCCGGAGCCGCGTTAAATAAGCTCCGCGTTAAATAAGCTCCGCGTTAAATAAGCGCCGTGTTAAATAAGCACCCGTGCAAACTTGCGCTTATAAGATGTTGCAGATGTAAAAACGTTAGTTTTGTTAGTTTTATTAAAAATCGTTACTGTGTGTTTCGCAGAGTCACACATGGATTCATTTGGTTGGAGTGCTGACGTCGCTTCGGATGACTCCGTTATAGTTGGCGGCCCCGGCATGTTCCAAGGTAAAGTATAAAGACATAAGTACTAGGGACATAATCATATGGCCATGGGAGAGCAGTGGCCGCGACTTGCGAGTTGTAGATCGTAGGTTCAAACCCAGACAGGCGCTTTACTTTGTGTAAATTATTTCATCACTACTGCTCTCAAAACGGTGAAGGAAAACATCGTGAGGAAATCGGCATGTCCTAGAACCAAAAAAATTCGAAGACATGTGACATCTACCAACCCGCACTGGGCCCGCGTGGGGGATTACGGCCCACTCCGTCTCACCGAGAGGAGGCCTGTGTCCCAGCATTGGGAACATTATTAGCTGATTATGTATGTATTCAATCATATGGGAGCAAAACGTGGCAATCGCGCGTGAAATTCCAGACGCATGTTTTTTTGCTTATACTCGTAAGTACCGGCTGACTTTTTTTACCGTCTGGACAAAAACAGGGTATAAAATGTGAACGGACGACAAAATGGTAAAATAAAATTTTGGAAAATATTTTTTTTTAGGGTAGCTAGACATGTGAAGTGGGAATGAATATTTTTTTCGTCGTCTACCCCATCGTGTGGGGTATCGTTGAATAGGTCTTCTAAACTTGAGGGTTGCTAAATATATTTTTCGATTTAATGCTCCATTTACGAAATATTAAACTTTAAAGTGAAAATTTTTGTTCCAGTAGGGCGTCCCCCCCCCCCTCTAAAAGCTAAACTGCGGGCTTGAAAAATCTGGAAAAATTCAAGATGATAGTACATTTCATGAACTTTAAAGGAAAACTATAGGAATTAAGATAACTTTATTGGTTTAGCAGTAATAGTCGTTGAACTTGGGTATTGGATAATTTTGTACCAAATACAAAATCCTTAGCATTAATCCTTTATAGTGACTAAGACGCAGTAGTTAGTTGTTTACGACGGGTAAAGACTTGCATTAAAAAACAAAATATGAAATAAAAAATCACAATAAATTATCATAAGTTTCACAATACTGCCGCTAGATGGAATGATGGAATTACAATTTTGTGAATTGAAATAATAACTTGGCAGCAATCGTACTCTTATTTTTTAGCTTTACAAGGAAGAAAGTCTAATCTGTTTAAATAATTATCTTCGAAAATCAATATTTTGTTGTGTTTAGTAGTCGCTATTCGATAACAGATGGAGTTGAGAGAGTCACTTTTGTAGATCGCGGTTTTAAGATTTTCTTGCAAGGTATGACCTCCGTGGTTACGTTATGTGTTAAAGTTTTGTTTTACTCTGGACACCCTTGCATATAGATATTGTTATTATAACCATTAACTCCTAATATCTTTATCATTACATAATTATATTCATTATATTCAGAATAAAGAACAACAGAATCGTACTATATAGTGATAACGGGGCTATTTATATGGTGTACATAATAAAGAGTATTCTATTCTACTACGGAACCCTACACTGTTCGTGGCCCGACACGCACTTGGCCGGTTTTTATATCTGTGATGCTATCAAAATGTAGTGCCTATTTCATAATAAAACTTTTCTATTCATTCTAAGGTCGAGCAATTGTTTATGACAAACCACAAGATACTCCGAACCTTATAAACTATAGCAGCCGAAACATGCCTGAATTTAATTTTGGTAAGATTTTTTTTTAATGCTTGCATTTCCAATGTCATCATCCGCCTAGCCTTGTCCCAAAGGTCGTCCTATGTTGGGGTCGGCTTCCAGACTATTAACCGGATGCAGCTGAATACCAGTATTTTTGCTGTCAAAATACATGCCGTCTCTGCATGCCGTCCGCAACCGGGGTGCGCCGGCCCTTACAAGCTTGACGTATCTTTACAATCTTTGCGTACATTATATTTCTTAATGTAATATATCGTTTGGAGTTTACAACCGATGATGCCGCTTAAACTAATTTTGTTAAAATTAACAACTAATTTAATTTTCACATGACATAACTTTGTGTATTCTGAAAAATTATTTCAGGCTACGCCGTTGCCTCTGGGACGTTTGTCAAAGACGACTTGTCGTATGCCGTGGGTTCGCCGTATGGTTCTGGAGAGGTAAACAGCTCATGCAATCTTATACCTTGGATCTTAATAAAAAAAGTATACGATTTAAAACATCAACATTCCTCCTCGCAGGTACTATTCTTTAAAGGCATAGAATACCAGCATAAATTGGACAAAAAAATCGACACTGGTTTAATAGGTTCGATGTTTGGAGCGGTGCTGTGTGCCGCTAAATTGCAGGGCAAAAGGACTGACCTGCTCGTGGGAGCACCTACATATGCCACAAAAAATACTTATAATAAAGGAGCTGTTTATGTTTATCTCGCCTTAAAGCTTACAGTAAGTTAAAATCAATTAACAGTAAAAGAACAGAAAGAATATTTTATTGTGCATTAAGGAGTCGACGCACCATGTGCATTGACTCCATCTTCGACTTCCTCATTCATGTTCTCAAGACTATGAAGAATTTTATTAAATCCCCCCGTTATTTCTTGCAGCATGCGCCACAATTTCACAAAAGAATTATTATTGATGATCTAAAATCTGGATCGATGTTTGGTAGTGCAATTGTAAACGTCGGCGACCTTAATGCCGACAAGATGGATGGTAAGACTTTTGATTTATAAAGGACATACGTCTACTCGTAACCACAGAATAACTATCATTTAACTAAGCGATCTTTTCTCTACGCACTTCAACCTGAACCTATAATTTTACTTATAATCAGCCTGTAATCTTCCCACTGCTGGGACCTAGGCCTCCTCTCTGTGAGAGAGCGAGCCGTAATCCACAACGCCGGCCCAGTCTTCGAATCTTTTGGTTTTAGGACATGCCGATTTCCTCACGATGTTTTCCTTCACAGTTTTGAGAGCAGTGGGGTTCCTTAGGGGACGCCCTACTGGAACAAATATTTGCACTTTAAAGTTTAATATCTCGTAAATAGAGCATACCCTTAAATTGGCAGAGTGAAGCTGGTTGGACGTTGATAAAAACTACATTTGTAAGCGAGTATACTGAAAATTTACTCATGGTGGCAAAAACAAAATTTTATTATTATGATTGTTCTGCCGACCGAAAACGTGTTGCGCCGACCCCAAGTAACATGGGATAAGGGTAGGAAGATGATGATGATTGTTCTGCCAATTAAAGGGTTAAATCGAAAACTAATTTTAGGAACCCCCCAAGTCATTTTAGAAGACTTAATCAACGATACCCCCACACGGTGGGGTAGACGACGAAAAACATATTCATCCCCACTTCACATGTAGGAGAGCCACCCTAAAAAAAATATTTTCCTAAATTTTGTTTTACCACTTTGTCGGCGTAATTGATATACACAGTACTACAAAATTACAGTTTTCTGGTACTAACGGTCTCTTAGCAAAACCTCGGCCAGGCAGACAGACGGACATGACGAAACTATAAGGGTGCCTTGTCAAAACTACGGAACCCTAAAAAACATACTTCGTCTAAGACTTGTATGGCTCAAAATGCTGTAAATGGTGCAAACTTTCACTCCCTTAAAGCTTTGCACTCAGCTTCCAAACACTCTGTATATTCTATTCTATTCTTTTCTACAGATATTGCTATTGGAGCTCCTTTTGAGAATAACGGCCATGGCGTTGTCTACCTATACAGTGGCGCTACCCTCAGCAGTGAAATCTCAGAGAGGGATTTAACATACCTGCAAAAGATCGAGCCTGAATCTAGTTATGGCGAGTCTTTTGGCATGAGTCTCACACCATTGTTAGATTATGACGGAAACGGATGCAAAGGTATACAACATCTTGTCTTTTGACAATGCCCCACGAAATTCAATTCCATGATTTACGTAGCCACTGTAGCTACAGGAAAACATTATTCTCGAGTAGGTACAAAAAATAACATAAAATTACCACGTCTGAACATGTAAAAAAAAGAAGATGTGAAGACTCATGTTAAAAAAAACGTTTCCGTCGTACCTGAATACGCGATTTACCCACAGATGCATCTAAAACACTTCTCTTATAAAAGTTTTTTTTTTCATTGATTTTTATCGTGTTTTTTAATTAGAATTAGCAATCGGCTCGCCTTTTAAAGACACAGTAGTGCTCTTAAGGTGCATGGCAGCTGTACTTGTGAAGACATCAGTGAGATTTCCCAATGTACAGGTAGGTTATATTTCAATTCAATCAAAGTAGATATAAGATAAGGTTTAACATCCCTTTCATTAAGACAAGTTCACCTCCCAACCACTGCAACTTCTTGAAACAAAGGCCGATGGCATTTGTCTTATGAGAACCTCGTGAAAGCCAAGAAAGGTGAACAGCCAAGTCAAGTATCTTGACTTGGCTCGCGAGGTTGTCGACATGTGGGATGTGGATTCAGCGATCATTGTGCCGAATAGTCGTGACAGCCAATGATTAATTGCCAAGAGCCTCGATCAACACCCGAGGAGGGTCTCGTTGGGCAGCTGGATTCAGAAAGCGGTACTTCTGGACACGGCTCGAATTATCAGGAGGTTTCTCTCTCTGGAGCCCTGGCCGGTAGCTTGGACCCTGTTCCCGATACCGGTGGACTACTATATTTAATATTTTTTAAATGCTTTTAAGAGTCCCTATCAATTTCGCGGACTAAAAACAGAAAAATCAGTTTTTTTCAGCGCAAATTTCTCAATATCCTTAAGTTATCTAGTTTTTTTTTAAATAAACAAGTATTTCGGAATTATAAAAATAGGATGAATGATAAATCGGAGTTGTTATATTAGGAATTTTAAACCATTCGGAATTATGAAAATCGGTATGTTGAAATTCGTATTTGCGACTGTCGGAATTAAGTTTTTCGTATTTATGTAGTACGTTTTAAATCTTTTTGTTTATAAAAATTTTTGAAAATGTAATTTATAAGTAGGTACCTGTTTAAATGAAATAAGGGAGATGTCTTGTTTATCTCTATTTCTTTCAAGTATTTCCCAAGGATTCATAATGGCGGCGAATACCCTGTAAATTTTGTACACATTTTTTAAATGGCTTTTAATATTGACTTGTTTATTTTCAGGGTCGCACTAGTTCTAATAAAACAGACTTTGAATTCGATGTTTGTTTATCAGTAACACATCCGAGCTTTCTGGAAGCGGTCACAGGGCGTAAGTATACGCACTTTTTAGTCACTCTATCCTGATAGACAGTCTCTTTCTTAAACTCAACTTGCCATAACAACTTCTGCCGGTTTTTTTGGTAAAATCTCACCATGAAAACTTCAGTGAAGTGAGCTGTTATTCCACTTGATGCTAGACACTATTGACACTTCGCTCACTTCACCTAAGTTTTCACAGTGAGATTTTATTTATTTATTTATCCATTTATTTCAGGCATCAAGGCCCATATGAATACATACAATATATCTAATATTAATACAACTTAAAAATACTATAAATACTTACAATATTATATTTACACTAAAAACTAACGTACACGAAGTGTCTGCGTCGTCTTTCGCTGACTGGTGTCATGTAGCTGGCCACGAAACCGGCGGTACACACCCTTCGACCAGAACTCTTTCTTGAGGAACTTCTCGGGATGATGTGTCGGAACACGCACCACAAACGACTTGAAGTTCGTGTTATGACGCGACTCCAACTTCTCGACCCTCAAAGTCCAGTTGGTCTTGACACGCATTTACTCCAAAATCTCCTCGACCTTCGTGGAGTGGTGAAGTCTGAACACGTACAACTGCGTCATTGGGATTGCTGGACGCAGCAGCATGTTGTGTCCTGCCTGCGCGGTGCCGCACTGGTTCCGACAAGGAGGCTTCTTCTTCTTTCTTTATTTTAGATCATCTATTTACCTACTGGTATATGAGTCCTTTTTTTCCGTGGGTAATTCCTCATGGATACCCTCCGTCTGGGAAGAACGGAGGGTTATGTCGGACTTCTACTTACTAAAACCCTACTGTTCCTTCTAATACCATGAGTCGGGGGCCCGGGAGATACTTGCACATTCGCTGCACCCCCGACTGGTATCAGCTCGCCATGCCTAGCGGGCCCCATCGCCAAGTGCGGCCGATCCCACGACCGCACGTCCTTCCATTAAGTCGCGCATACTGCGTACCACCTCTTTGAGCCTGACTGCTCGAGCGACGACACGGCCCCAATTTCACCGCCCGCAGGCCCCTTCTTATGGTAGCCGGAGATCGTTAAGCACCCGTCAATGCCCAGCTGCTCTTCTGGTGCGGCTGGAATGAGAGGTATACTCTCTCTCCCTCTCTGCCGCCTCATTTGCTTGTATCGCCTCCTCGCAAAAAGAGTCCACAGAATCCCACGCGACTTCGCTTCCGACCATGGACTGAACCCCGAACTGAGAGATCACCCGCACCAAGTGTCGCGACGAGAGCACAGCGCTGTTGGGCCTAAGCTGAGCACTATTCCAGCGTATGTTGCGCCGTATCCTCGTGGCAGTCCACACAGTGATGACATGCGGGCGTCCGCTCCCGACCTGTGCGACGCAGGTATTTCTTGAAACATCCGTGTCCAGTAAGCAGCTGCGTCAGCCGGAAACTGAGAGCGCCATGCTGCCTCTTCTCCGTAACAGACTTTACCGCCACTGTCGTGGCGAGCCCCCGCCTGGGTTGCGCAAGTCGTTCTCTCCATTCAGCCACTAGGATCTGACAGAGCTCGGTCCTTCGTGCTTCGAATTCCCGGGGAACTGGAGGCTGACCACGCGTAAGCTCCACCTTCCGCAAGCGTTAAAGGGACGCAAGGATTTTCGCGTCCACATCCCAGGGCGTTGATCCGGTCAGGAGAGGTGCTGCCTCGTAGGAGACCGTACAGTATCTTCTTATGACCCTAACAGTCATCGCTCCCTGCTGCCTTCGCAATAGTGCCACGTTGCGGGTAGGGAATGCAAATCCGTTCTGTTTTAAAATCCGGATTATCCGGATTTTACGGATTTTTCATGAAAATAAACAAATCTACCCATATTAGTTTGTTAAAATGATTGTTCTGATATTTGTGTACCTAAACGGATTAAAATAAAATAAAAGCACATGAAAATAAATTAATGTTTTAATAGTACACCCAGCAATAAGACCATAATTATGGTATTTATTGATATGTTGAATTTGAATAAACCCACAAAACTATAAAATTATTTGATTTGATTTTCATGTGCTTTTATTTTGGGTGTACTATGCCATATCCAATGCCAAATAATCCAATATTACTTGATCGACCACTTTAAATCGAACGTCTAAATACTCGAAAGTTCTTGCTCGATATTTTGAACGCTAGATGTATTGAGTGGACGGTAGATTGAATGTTCAATTTATTAACCATTCGATATTATGAACGTTCGAGTATTTAGACCTTGTATTTATAGTGGTCGATCAATTTATATTCGATTATTTGGCATTCGATTTGGATTTGTACACCCTGCCCCGCTCGCTCCCCCGTGAGCCGATAAACTCGATACTCACGAAACCTGACGCGCGAACAGCGAACTCGCTCGTTTCGATTTTTTTGTTACAATTTCTTATTATTCAAAAAATCCGGATTCGATTTTCAAATCCGGATTTGGAAGTCTATTAAAAATGTGCGGATAACCGGATTTTTCGGATTACGGATAGTCCGGATTGCATTCCCTAGTTGCGGGCTGTCAGGGTGTAACAAATGTTTTATTTATGTCAGGTATAATAACAACGGTGGAGATAAATCACGAGTACGCTAAGCTAGTCGACACCGATGTCAACGGCACCTTTTCATTCAAGACGGACCTGGGCGTTAGACAATCTGAATACTGCAAGAAAGTTCCATTTAGTTTGCCTCCAGTGAGTACATTTTATGCAACAATAAAATAGGGAATCGGAAAATTCACATCCATATTAATATTATAAATGCGAAAGTGTGTGTCTGTCTGTCTGAATGTTACCTCTTCACGATTAAATCGCTGAACCGATTTAGATGAAATTTGTATAGAGACAGTTTGATTTTAGGGTACATCTACACGTAAAGTGGGAGGGATGTTTTTTTTTCTCGTCTACCCTATGGTGTATTAGGCGCTTTACTTTGTGTAAATTATTTCATCACCACTGCTCTCAAAACGGTGAAGGAAAACATCGTGAGGAAACCGGCATGTCCTAGAACAAAAAATTCGAAGACATGTGACATCTACCAACCCGCACTTGGCCCGCGTGGTGGATTACGGCCCACTCCCTCTCACCTGAGAGGAGGCTTGTGTCCCAGCAGTGGGAACGTTACAGGCTGATTATGTATTGGTAAACCGTCAAGATAAGACGAGGTATTGAGGTCAGCTTAATAAATTATAATATTTTCTTCAAAAGGGCGGCAAATACGAGACAGAAATACGCTTCTTGATATCTTCGGAGCTGGAAGTCGATCCAATGAAACTCAATGATTTTAAAAGCTCCCGTGTGATCCTAAGCGACTCGAGTGACTTGACCATCCAGAAGTCGTTGTGGGCAGCTGAGTGCGCTGGGAACAAGACCTGTGTGCCGAAATTGGACTTAACACCACATATCAGTTTCCAGTAAGTACCCTACTCGTTGAAGATTCATCGATCGGCTCTCCTTTATCTGGGTCGTCTTTCAGATTATAATACAGGGTGGGTAAAAAATGGTGGATCAAACGAAACAGGGCGATAGTTGGGGTTATTTGCAGTAAAAAAAAAGTATCATCACTACAAAAGTGCTTTTATGTCAGTGGGTACCATGATTTATCGGCACTTTTTTTTTATTATTGGCATTTTTTTCAATATCTTTGAAGTCTCACGAAAAAGTATTTGTAACTTTAGAACCTTACTGTAAACAGTCAAATTGTCATAACTTGTAAGGAGATCAAGTTAGGGTTTTGCCACAGAAATATGTTTTTATTGCAAATAACCCCAACTATCGCCCTGTTTCGTTCGATCCACGATTTTTTGCCTACACTGTATATGTATATTTTCGGCACAATTATTTTTATACATAACTTCAAATACTCATCTGTACAAGATAGAAGGTTAACTCAATAGCTTAACTTAACTAAAAGATGAAACTAAAACTATACTATTATAGACTTATATATCCAAATGCTACGATTAGTACCGAAACGTACCCACCCGTAAAATCATTAGGACAGTACTCTACCGCCGAAATATCTTGGCGAGTCCGAACTTCGCGCAGAAGGTTGCGCAGTAATTTTTTTAGGAACCAGATGGTGATATGAGGCTAGTGTGAGGGAGAGAACATGCGCGAAAGTTCGTAGTGTCTATGTTCAGACTCGCCGAGATAATTCGGCCGTAGTGTACATTTAAAACTGCAGCCAAACTCATCAGCCCAAGCCACGCCGCTGGTGCTAGTGTGGCTCTGAAAGAACGTTTGAAAAGAACATTACAACTTAACATTTTGTGTTCGATGATTAGCACCTAATTGTAACCAATTTCATGATAACAGAAATGTCGAACCGTACATAATTGGCTCGAGTAAAAAAGAAACGATGTACATCACTATAAAAAACGACGGGGAGGTGGCGTATGACTCGTGCGTGCGCGTGCACATCGACGGTGCTAACGTTCTCCAGCCGGGTGGCTGTGTGTACGAGCCTTCGAATGATGGGGCCGTCAGACTTATGTGTGAGCCCCCTAAGCCCCTCTGGACCAAAAAAAGTTGGGTATGTTTGTTCGCTGCCTCATTGCGTTACGCATCATCTACTTTTCGCCAATAGAAATAATTATTTTGATCGTAGTCAAAAGTGCACTGTGTCTGTGAGCGAATGTGTATAAGAAGTAACTGTCGAATCTTTTATAAGTATGCACTTAGAATGAGACACAGGCGCTTTTGTTTAGCGTTGTGCGGAGTCTAAGACTGAGTATGGTGTCCGATATGGACCATGGAGCGACAGTGATCGTTTAGACGTGGTCGCGACACATACTGGCCTACGAACTGCTCATGCTCAATGTTTCCTTTTTAAGTTCAGAGTATTTATATGTTAGTAATAAAATAATACATCCCATGCCGATTTCGGCTACGGTGACTGCTATTGTTTCCGCCAACTGTAGGTTGCAGGCGTGCGCTTTGATGTGGCTAACGTAACCTATCTTCAATGTACAGGTTAGTGTCAGTAATTGACTCTGTAACAATAAACTGTGTAGAAGTTAAAGGAGCGATTTCTCTCGTTTACCCGTATCCCAATTCTGCGCCCACGAGTGTATTTCTGACACTAGTTTTGTCTCGGATTCGACACAATTATACTACCTTTTATACCCAATTTTGTCCAGACAGCAAAAGTCAGCCGGTATATTCTCTGTATATTTATATTGTGTACATAATAAAGAGTATTCTATTCTATTCTCTGCCTAACCTCTCGTGCAATCTAAGCTTCATGATATAATGTAATCTAATGTCATATTCACAGACCACCGGTCAAATTGAACTGGAGATGATCCATCTTACAAACCTGCACAAGAGTATAAACATCACCCTGGTTCTGTACAATCGCTGTAATGATATACATATAGTCACCCACAATAAGACGATTCCGATTACTGTAAGACCTGATTCCAGAGGAATTACCGCCAAGGGGTCCGTATTGTTATCATTTTATTTCATTTTAGTTATTTTTCTCAAACTTTTGTCTTTGGTTTTCTACTTCAATAAAATGAGAAGGTTACAATTATTTAAAATAATGTCTTTACATTCTCTTCGATTGCAGAGAGACTGATATCGGTACCACTATTAATATGACGGAAGAGGATATCAAAGAAAATGGAAAAAAGATAAAACACGTTTATACGGTGAGGAATTTTAAACCTTTTTATTTCTGCAATAAGTCTTCTTCAAAAATGGGTAACTATTTGTGTCGAGAAAGATCAGGGTATGGGTCAAAATCCAGCACCCTCATTGGGTGACATACTTTCAATCATAATACGAATGAGGGATGGAATTCATAATCCATTGCTCCATAGATTTAAAAAATTCGTCTGCGCAACAACGTTAATAACGCAATGAATGTGCCTGAACTGTAAAAATTAAAACAATTGCTATCAATTGTCATTTTATGTGTATCATGATCTAAACCTCCACTGATAATCCATCACCACTCTTCCGAGGGTTTTAGATTATTTTTAGATGGATGTGTGGAGTGACGAGAATGGATAAAGTAAGAAATGAGTATATAAGAGGAAGTTTGAAAGTGGCGCCAGTGACAGAAAAGTTGAAAGGAAATCGTTTGTCTTGGTATGGGCATGTGATGAGAAGGGACGAAACGCATGTGACTAAAAGAGTGATGGATATACATGTTGATGGATGGAGAGGGAGAGGAAGGCCGAAGAAAAGATGGATGGATTGTGTGAGGAATGATATGAAAGAGAAGGGAGTGAATGATAGCGTGACGGTTGACAGGGGCGAATGGAAGAAGAAAACGTGTTGCGCCGACCCCAAGTAAACATGGGATAAGGGCAGGAAGACTCTTCCGAGGGTTTTAGTTGAATCGAGATTCCGACATTTAGTAGCTGTTACAATCGAGCTTGGAGAATGCGGAATTAATTTGGGCACTCAAAAATATCAAAAATTTCGTGTCAATTTGTCTTTATTTCATTTTTTCACAATATTTATTTCTCTAGGAAATCTGAAATGCTAGCTCTAATATTTTGGAAGTCATTGAGGTTCTCCTTACTGACCCGCTATCTTTACCGTAATAGTTATATTCACAACTGTCTTACTAATAATTATTAGTTTATATTTTCTTTGATTTGCACAACTCATACTTTACTCATATTTAATACAACGGTCAAATCAAAAAACTTTTTTTTATTACTTAAACGACACAACTTATCCAACACTGGTATAAGAAATAATATAATATTGCGGTAGGTATATCCCTAGGGATATAGGTAACTATATCACGACTTTAACCTCCCCTAATTTAATAAAATTTGGTTTTGTTTTATTATAGATCTCAAACACTGGTCCGACCAACTGGGAGAAGCTGCCAGTTCATGTGAAATTGCAGAGGCAACCGTTTATCAAATATGATGCTGATGCTTCAGTCACAGTAAGTTACTAAATTATCTATATCTAAAAAGCTACCTTTGTGTTTTTCTTTTGGCTAAGTAATAACAGCCGCACGGGTCGATCGATCAGGTTAGGCTACGCCTGGCGCGATTGGTCCGTAGATGGGTGACCATCATCACATACTAAGACTCCTCCGTGCCTCGGAAAGCACGTTAAGCCGTTGGTCCCGGCGCGAAATTCTGATAACCAGTCTTACCAAGAGGTATCGTATTACCCTGGAGGTCACATAGGCAGTCGCTTCATGAAAAATACTGGTCATCAGCTGCATCCGGTTAGACTGGAAGCCGACCCCAACATAGTTAAGAAAAGGCTAGGCAGATGATGATGTGTTTTTCTTTTGATGTACGGAACCCTTACAAGTAGCACGGTTCACTTTTATTGAAATTCACTTTATTTCATGTGTACACGATTGAATTTGATTAATTATCATTGTAGCGGTATCTACAACGCCACATGCGAACAACCCGTCATACTGACGTCATGCAAAATCCTGCATCTCGGAAGCAGAGTTTACCGCGCAACTAGCATAATATATACAACGGCCCGACATGAATCACCAGAGCAGTTGCCCGCCAGACACAACACCCGTCTGGTCGGAGGATCCTCCCTTTTCAATGGAGTATGAGTGAACTTTACACCCGGTTCCTCATACGTCTATATCATCATCGTCAGCCTTATTCCAGCCACTAATGAGTATATGCTCCTCCTTTTTGTGCCATGCTTGCCTGGTCTGTGCGTGTCTCATCCAGGTCTAACCCACTATCTTTTAAGGGTCGTCTCCATCAGGAAACAGCAGTGAGCAGTCGTGGCCCAGTGGTAACGGCCCAAAGTTACGAGACTTAGGGATTACGGGACTCACATTTTCGTACTGTGTAAATAATTTATCATCACTGCTCTAAAAACGGTGAAGGAAAAAATCGTGAGGAAACCGACATGTCCTAGAGCCAAAAAATCGAACACATATGACATCTACCAACCAGCACTGTGCCCGCGTGGTAGATTATAGCCTACTACCTCTAGAAGAGAGGAGATCTGTGTCCCAGCAGTGGGAACATTACAGGCTGATTATGCTTCCATCAGGGTGTTGGTCTCCCAACGCCAGTTGATTAAGGGGATTACAGAACCTAAACGCAAAAAACACAAGTTTTAGAAGAAATAAAAGTTTAAGATCGACCAGTAAACAAAATCAGAAAAATATATGATGTTCTTCAGGATATATGCTAGGTAGATAGTGTGTTGAAAACATAATACAACTAATTTGATATGATAGAAAAAAATCATGAAGATACCTCTAAAAACTTCATTTTTACAATAAAAACCATACTAATATACTTACAATCATTCTGATTTTTGTCAGATTATTCTACAAGCAACATACTAAAGTACTAGTGTAATAATGTTTTAGTCTTTTTGTAAATAGATAATTGCTTCATATTTTGCAATAAATTACCAGCGCTATGTCATCGCACTTCTCTTTCTTTTCTATGCAGTCCAACCGTGCTTTAGGTCATGTAAGGCTCTTAATTGCTTTTTCCAAATAGAATGAACCGTGTATTACTGCCATATCAAATTTTAATATTTGACATTTATTTTCAGATGGTGGGCTTTTCCTCGTCTTCCTCGTCGAATGTATATACTCCTTGCCAATTTGAATCTGAAGAGGCGTCGTCAATGACTTACGTCTGTGAGGTAGAAAGATTGAAGGCAAATGTGGATACAGCTAAGATTCTTATACCGATGTACATTTTACCTGGGACTCTTGGTAAGAATCATGATAGTAAAATAATTCAAACTCGCCCTTTTACTACTGGACTATCAGACTTCCTGCAGGGTATCATCCCCACTTGGTTGATATCCCGACAAGTCGTACTCACCGCTTCTCCTCCATATTTATTTTGCATACAACCAAAGTGTGGTCTCTCTGCCAGCGTCTGTGGTTCCCTTCCACATTAAACCCGTCTGCCTTCACAGCAAGATTGAACAAGCATCTTCTGAGCACGCTTGTTTAAATTATCGTTCCACCGCTTTCCATCAGGCGTGATCAAGGTCAAGAGCGGGCCCATTCAGCAATAGAAGATAGATAAAAACACCCGGCTGTTTCTACAAAAAACCTATTGGAATAACTTGGTGACTCCAATTATAGAAGCCTCCTAGTAAGCAAGCCGGTTTCTGATACTCTGAGCAACTTTAACTAACAAATTCAGAGTTATAGAAACTTATCGAAGCTGGCGAAATGTCTGGAAATATATACTTACACACCTAACTAACCCTTTGATGAAAGGTGTGATTTTATTCGATGTGTAAAACTAAAGTAATGGACTAGATTTACTAGGGCTGATTTTTCAATCGACAGATAATTCTTCTTCGTGGAATAAAATTGACCTCTGACAGATTCAGTATGGAAGAACTGTCAAAAATTCAAAATTATTTCTCGGTTAAAATAATCTGGTGTTGGAAAAATCGGCCTTAAGTGAAATTCTTGTTACTCTCGATCTTATCATAATTCAACACTTTACTCCTTTTTAGCCTGAAATATCCCACTTCTGTAAAAAGACCTCCACCTTGATTTCTAAACTAGACAGTGTTGGGTTAAAGAGGCTGTATTCTGATGTTCATAATCCGATGTTTTTTCTTCTTATTTCATTTGCAGATGGACTTCTCACTAAAGATAAAAATGTTACGATAATGTCTGATGTTAAACTAGTAATTAATGATGTCGAGCACAAAGCTGAAAGGTAAATAAATAATAATATATAAATAATTAACAGGAGGCATTCCTCCTGTTAATTATTCATTACGTGAAAAGGCAGCTGTGTGGTTTAAAAAGAAGATGGAGTTACAAATATTGAAAGGAGTATGCCTAGATGGTTTGGTCATGTTGAGAGGTTGAGTGAATGGCGACTAACAAAAGGCATATTCAAAGATGTGAGTAGATACGCCGAGAGAGGACGCTCTAGAAGGACATATAGTTACCTTAATGGTGATGTTCTTCTGAAAGGTCAGGTGCGTAGTACTCGCAACCGACGTGCGTGTACGACGAGAGGCGCAATTCTTGTAATTTTAAGAACGTTCACAGTCATCTCAGTCTCAATCTGACAAAAATACCAATCATTTCCCTACATTTTTGACAAGTTTTTGACATTGATTGTCGCTGAGATTAGATTGCCACTAGATTTTGAACGTTTTTAATTACCGGAATTGGCTTTCGAATATGAACGTAAACGAAGCAAAGGAAGTAAGTAAGGATCGTATCAGGTGGCGTTCTGTAGTTTACCCCCATGAGAAGAAGGTGTCAATTTATATAAGTATGTAAATAATTGACCAAAGGATGTAAGCTTTTGAACGTTTTTACTCTACTACTGAAAAGAATGCAACAAGAAAGTAAAAAATATTTTAAAAAAAAGTTTAAAAACTATAGTTTATAAACAACATACTCTAATTATATAAATAATTAGAGTATGTTGTAATTACGGCGTACGGTTTTATCCCACCATCGAACTTACTACCAACATTATCTTTAAGGTGAGTATACACTAGAGCATTTACTCGATGGAAATGCCATGTAATGTAACATTCCTGCGAATGTTCGACTCTGCGTTCGACGTAATGCTCACGGCGAGTGAGCATTTACCAGTAACATTTCTTTCTGCCTTGCGTTCATTGTTGATGATTGTGCGTTCTTGCGCTCGTGCCAGTCTCGATAAAATGTTACACCAATATGCTCGTTGGTTTTTAAGATCTGGTTGTAGCATAACATCGAGCGTCGTGTTCGAAGTGCGGTTCGATAACATTTAAAAACGGCGAATGCTCGCTGTTCTGTTACAAGTAAATGCTCTAGGCTAACGAAGTTAGCAAACTTATGTAGCGAAAGCGTCAATACAAGCTGAAATATATTTTTTTTAGGATAATCTCAATCATAACGCTGCAACAGGCGCCGGTACCGTTCGAGACGATAATAATAGCAATAGTTATCGGCCTCTGCATCTTAATAGTCATCGCGTTGATTCTCTACAGGGTAAGTACTATCAATTTTAAATGTTTTTTCTTCTCTCTTATCGGAACGTAGTATGTAGCACACTGTGGGGATTAATAGCTTTCATTTTGACAGTTCAACAACATTCATTGCGTTATTTATGTTGTTGAGCAGACAAATTTGTCGATCAAATGAAGCAATGGCTCAGCAATATCCTTCAAAATGATTCAGATTGTGATTGCTAGTGTGCAACGCAATAAGGCTGCTGTACTTACTTAGTGTGGTATTAGTAGAGCTGCTGACCACCCAGAATGCGCCGGACATACCATGAGGGGACGACAATACGATAATAAATATAAACACAGGCAATACCAGTGCGTAGGGGTATATTTTAAAATAATAAAATATCTAAATCAAACGTCGAAATCTAAAAAAAATATGTTTACAAACAATCGAAATAGCAGTGATGGGCCCACTATGGGTTTCGCCATCTATGTATTTATTATGTATTTGTGGTTAAAACCGCGACTTACGAATTGTAGAAACCTACAACCTACAAAGGTTCGTACCCAGACAGGCGCATTACTTTAGCAGTAGGAACATCAAGGCTGACTGACGCCGGTGTTACCCTAATAAAGAAAATTTTTAACGCCTGGAAGAAGTACAAGATGCCATTGGAATCTTTTGCGACCTCTGTAAGGCGTTCGATTGCGTAAACCATGAGACACTTCTGATGAAACTGGAGCACTATGGAACTAGAAAAACAGCACTTGATTTGTTAAGATCATACATGAAAGATAGAAAGATTAAAGTTCGAGTAAATGGCGTCAACTCATTAGGGTCTGAAATGACAATGTTTGTTCCTCAAGGTTCGATATTGGGTCCATTCCTCTTTTTAGTTTACATTAATGATTTACCCCAATTACTTCAAAATCAACCGAAGATAGTGTTATTTGCAGATGACACATCATTGATGTTTAAAATAGACCGATCGTCACAAAATCTTGACGACGTGAATAACTCTATTCTTCAGGTCCAAGATTGGTTTACGAAAAATAATTTAGTACTTAAAGAAAAAAATAAACCGAATACATTAGATTTAAATTACCGAATGTTAGAAGTAGCGAATGTGAAATTATATTGAATGGCCAAAACTAGAATTTAGTAATCAGACAGTTTTTCTAGGAATCACGCTAGACGAGAAATTACAATGGGTGCATATACAGTATCAGTGTTTGTATTATAATTGAATCCCCTCCAACTGCCATAGTCAGACACCAACGTTCTGCATAGGTACTCCAGGAAACCGTGACCACAGGGGCCACGGGGAAACTCAGCACATTGAAACGGAACTGGCCTCTACCTTAGCAAAAGTTGTTTTTTTTTATCAGCTACCTTAATTCTTTCAGATTGGTTTCCTGCAACGTAAGAAGAGAGAGGAATTGCAGAAATTACAAAAAAGTGTTAAGCGCCAAACTATTGTAAGTTTTCTTAATACTTCTTAAATGCATACACGAGCAAACTGTTTGCTTTCCGTCTATATAATTATGACGGGGTAATTCCGGAACATACATTTAAAAAAATATACATAATTATGTAAACATTCGAATTGCGAACCTCATCCTTTTTGAAGTCGGTTAAAAAGGATTCTCCCCATAACCGTAACTAGAATAAGTTATTTACGACGATGCAATAAACATTTTTTCTTCCAACTGCTTAGTAATGTTATCATTAATCACTACCTACAAAATCGATCACAAAGGACGTATTTTTTGCTTAGAACCAAAACTGCAGAAATGTTATATGAAATCTCATGGTTGCATAGTTTTTCATTAATGCACTGTTTTTATTTTTTATTTAGATATGAATATGAATTTACCACAGAGGTTTAATGTCTCCCACTTAAGTTTAATATAAAATGCAATAGATCAAAAAGATACTGGCTGAAAATAAAAATCGGCTGAATAAAACCGACTCGGTGAAAAAAAAAGCTTCTTTTTGTACCATTGTAAAACTTTGATACTTTATATTTACGAAGAAAAAGTATAAACAGCTGCAAGTGAAATTGATAGTAACCTTTTTTTATATATATTTAAAAGCATAGGAAAACCTTGTTTTTTCATTAACTTGAGATTTTATTTTGAGTAGGTACAGTCACGAGCACCAATATGTCAACACTTGGAAATTTTAAATTGCGATTTTTTTCACGAAAAAACGAATACAACGTTGAAATACGACACTTCACATATAGGTACTTAAGGGTTCGAAAATACTATGTTCCTACTAATATAAAATTTCATTCAAAAATAACGGAGAAAATCGCCTTTGAATAAAGCCAAGTGTATACATACTTTTGCTCGTGACTACCTCTATTTTATCACGGTAGGTAGATTGGTAGTTGAAAGAAAAGTAGATTACGCACCTTGAAAAAGTTAGAAGTTTTTTCATGATTTCAGGTTTGGTCCCATTGTAAAAGTTGTTCATAATGATGAGTACAATGACCTCTTAAGAGGTTGTTAATGTTTTACCAATAACCCTGTGTATTATCATGGTATAGTGCGTGTGTAGTGTAGTATTAAGTAGTCATATCTGGCACAGATCATCAAACTGAGCAACTTTTTCCGTGGGACCAACATCGTAATCACGGAAAATACACAGGATTTTTTTTTCGCGATCACGAAGTTAGTCCCACGGAACAAGTCAGATGACAGATATGATCACACCTTTTTGAAACATGCTGTACCTATTTATTGGGCACTTACCAAAAATAAAAAAACTAAGCGTGTATATACTCAAAAGCAGGATAACGAGATGTCCTCTAAATAAAAATGTCGTTAAATTATTTACATTTCATTGTTCAGCTGAGGCGTTCAACAATGGCGTCGCAGGGTCAAGCAGCCGAAGACCGAAGGCAAATCCTGGAAGACATGAAAGAAGAAGACGAGAACATGCCACAAACCTAGTATAAACGTACCTCCACATTAACCTTTTGACCGCCTCACGTCAAAAAATCAAATTTAAATTCATTTATTTTATTGGTGTGATTTTTGGTACATTTTTACATGAGATCTTAATAATAAATAATTCGTTCCTCAAAAATCTACCTTAAAGGTGCACTCTTTAACATAATTGGTAATTATTATAAAAAAGAATAATCAACATAATAAAATAAAATAATTACAACAAAACACAACATAGGTATCTTATACAAGCAAAACATTAACAATCGGGTATACATACTCCTATATATATTGAATTGAAATAAAGATTATAATACAATGTCAAAATTAAATAAATATCAATGTTTCCAATAATAGATGTCTTAATTTGTTTTTAAATTGAATATGCAAGTCCTTAATTCCATTTGGTAATTTATCAAATATTTTTGGGGACCATGCAAAGTGTGCTTTTGTGCATGAAGGCGGTCTTTGATGGTCGAAATATAAAGAAGTCCAATGCCTTGTCTCATCAATAGACCAAGAAATGGATTGAAAGAAATGCTAAATAAGACTTAGGAATTCATAGTTATGAACATAATAATATATTGAATGTGGTTTTATAAAGTTAGTAATAATAGAGTGATCCAAGGTATATTATTATTAAATTGTGAGTGGTACACTCGTGTAGCAGCTATTTGATCAGTCATTACTCACACGATACCTCACATCTACACCTGGAGTACTCAGAGCAACACTTCCATATAGTGACGTAAGCGGCTTTTCAGTAGCAATGCATCGGCATCATGCTCTTTTGGAGACATGGTCCCTAGCAATTCTCTCGACCTGATAAACTGACTTTTCCTGCGGGAACCGAGCGACTGTCCTTGTCTGACTACGGAGCGGCTAGTTCCAGCGGCATTGCGTCGGCATCATGCTTATAAGGAGACATGGTCCCTATCAGTCCTTGGACTGGATATGAGATTAGATATGGTCACCCTAACCCCTGGAAGTTCACCCTTTGCACAACAAGCATATCTGCAAGATACGTGTTCATGTCAGTCTGACCGAATAATTGGTCTGAGCTAAAGACTACAACATTCAAAAATTACTAGATAAAATGTAGAGCTGAAATTCGAAACTGACGAATCATTATTTAACCTCTTGAACGTCGGGCCTCTGTATGCGCAAGTGCCACAAACGTCGGCACATTTGGTAGTACTTGTTGATTTTTGGGCAAGCCTTCGAAAAAACGCAGATTTCGTTAATACATAGCCAGTTAAACGTTACATGTTATACCTTCCTGGCTTCGTTATTAGATTACCTAACTATTTATACCATTCATTATGCAAATACAACTGACCTTATCTAGCAACGATGCGTTAAGTTTTTGTTTTCATTTGCGTTAAGTTTTTGGTTTCACAGAACTTTCCAGAAGCACTAATTTCTTTCTTTTTTTTTTCTTCCGTTTTGTTGGCGCTCCTGTTTAAATGTTACCAAAATAGGTCAAGCATGAATCAACTAATCGAATGATACAGCTAGATCGTGTTGCAAGTGCCAATAAATAGAAAATATTACCGTCCAATGACAACCATGCGTGTTGACAGTTGTTATTATCCAATGGTGTAACGCCGACGTTTCGAGTCATTAAATCTTATTATCCAATGGTGTTACGGCGACGCTTGAGGGGTTAATAGTTTGTGAATAATCTCTCTTAAAGCACTGTTACTGGCAAGATTCAATGAATACAATGTTCAGGAATTATGGTACTAGAATTTACTAGATAATAGAGTAGAGAATCACAAATTAAGAATTACTTATTAGTAGAATCGTGGATCAACTCTCTTGAAGGTCTAAAGACAGCCCCAAAGCGCCCTCCCTTCACCACTTCCTAGTGTTTGGGCTGGGGAGAAGAAGTAGCACAACAAACTCCCCAGCAACACTTCTCGTAGTTTGTCAATTGTATAAACTATTACCCCTTTATTCATAAGCGTTGCTTGAAGTTAAATAGTGATTAACGACTGTTTAACTATAATTTTTTTACGTTTAAACGTCATTTAACTTTGATTATCGATAATTAAGCCTATATATTATATTTTAAATATGTTATTTAATATGATATTTATTATAATTTAAATAAATTATGTTCAAGTAAGTACAGCTAGGGAAATTGGTCCCTGGCTGTGTACTTACTTGAACATATTTAAATTTTATTTTGATTATTACATTAGATTAGATGTGGTTCTGCAGAACCACATCTAAATCAACGAATGTAGATAATCCAATTGCTGACGTCATACTAATTAGAGCTGCTTGTCGCGGTTTTCATTAACATCGTAGGAATAGAATAGAACAGAATAGAATTAAATAATAATTATTATATAATTAGAATTATTAATTTTTTTTTTTTTTTTATTTAGTAGGGAAAGTAATTCATGTGGGTGGTGCTACGGGGTGGTGCCAAACTTCCAATTCATGATTTGATGGACCAAGATCTTGGTTTGGGGGCTGAGTAGCTAAGGACGATGATAGATAACGTACAATAAATTGGGGAAGCTAAACTACCTAACTGTATTTTTAAATACTTTACTTATTAATTTATTAAGTACCTGAATTTATTTTTTTATTTTATAATACAACAACGATGGCAAACAAAGTCAACAGAATTGTTACTGAAGAACAATTGTTAAACAAGTGGAGACCCTACGTCAATTTTCTGTGTTATAGCCATTTCATACAACTGACAATTTGGTAGTCAATTTCCTTAACAATTTCATTACGTATTCGTTTTTATCACATCTATTCAAAAAGAGCTAGTGTATTCTTCGTAAACAGGGACTAAAATAGCTCTTTAATCCCTGGGGACCAAAAGTGATTTGAATTTGGAATGTGGATATTATTAGTAAAAATTCCAATCACCAAAGATATCAATCACGAACATTGTATGAACAAGTAACAGGCTGTATGATAAAGTAAAAGGAGCGAGCCAAATTAAAAAAAAAATTGTGAAAAAATAAAAAACGCGCGAATAACATTCTGCCTTCGTTCGTACTTGTTTACTCAAATTAGGATGTTTTATAAAAAACTGGCCAAGTGCGAGTCGGACTCGCACACGAAGGGTTCCGTACCACAAGGCAAAAACAGAAAAAAACACGTTTGTTGTATGGGAGCCCCCCCTAAATATTTATTTTATTTTGTTTTTAGTATTTGTTGTTATAGCGGCAACAGAAATACATAATTTGTTTTTGTATCGCAGTTCTTGAGATACAGCCTGGTAACAGACAGACGGACGGACAGACAGAGAAGTCTTAGTAATAGGGTCCTGTTTTCAATGAGTATGTCTTCCTCAAGTAATTGTATGTAACTATATAAATGTACTATTCTTATTCATAAATTGCACTTACTTATTTTTTCATAGAGGGTGATAAAAAGTAGTGTCCACCTCGGGAGCAACACTATTTTAAGCTCGAGTGACGTACTTTGAATCCCTCTCGCCTTCAAAATAGTTGTTTGCTCCCTTGGCAAACAATGTATTATTTATTGTATTTGTGTTTCCTGCTGTATTTAAGTTTATTAATAGGTATTGAGCGCTTTCCTGTACCACCATTGTTGTGTTGTTGCTCCAGAGACTGTATCTACCAATGACAACAGGATGAATAGCTTATAATTAACTGTATGACCTCATTATTCTGAAACACGGATAATACGTAGTTATTACTAACGTAGGAAAAATGTTATTGTAGTGATTGAGAGCCAAAGTAAGTGGACCAGTGTCTATAGGAGGAATCATGAATTGTAAGTGTTTTATTTTTATGAAAATCCTATTCTATTAATTTTTTATTTTACCATTTATGGAAACACATAAATTGCTGTAGCCGGAGGATTGAAAAAATACAAAATTTATTTAACTTAATTTATTTTAAGAAGATTACAATATTAATTAATAGCTAAAATAGTCGACGATTGAACGATGCTGTGTCAAAAGTGACGATTTTTCGGAGGCCGCGATGTCCGGTCTCCGGCTGCTTCGCATTGTGCTGCGTCGGCGCCTCGTGTCCGCAGCGGATGTGTTTTGCGGTAACTAGGTGAATGCTTGTCAGCTGTCTAGGTGATATGCGAATGTGTAACACATACATAAACAGTCAAGAGAGGGGCCCGTGGGTAAATAATAACAGCCGCATACGTCGATCGATTCCAAAGATAGATAGTTTAGCTTCCCCAATAGACATTTATGAAGCAACGGATTAGCATTTTTTTTTGTCTATGGGAAATCATCAAATGACCCTTCCCGCTCTGGGTGGAGCGGAAGGGAGTGTCAGACTCTTACTGACTAAAACCCACCCGTGTTCCTTCCTTAGCCCTTTATGTTCCGGGCCAGTGGTAACCCTTTCGGACAATCCCGCTCACCCGGCAGGCTTCGGCCCTAAGGGGGCCCCTCCTCGATGCTGACATCTCTTTGAGGCGCGCGTGGAACACGTACGCGCCGTCCGGCACGGGCCTGGTCCTGATCGGACGGTGAGCTACCCATTACTCTCCGCCCGCAGGCCCGCGCCTATGTTGGCCGGGAGTCGTCCCGTGGCTCCCGACGCCCGGAGCGTCTCCCGCGGCGGCTGGGACGGGAGGCTCTCTCCCTCATCCGTCCCGCCACCTCCTTCGCTAGCATGCATTATTAGCATTATTCTTCAAAATTATTCAGAGATCGATAGTGTGTTACGCAATTAAGGGTGCAGGTTTTTTTTTGTCCTATTGGTGTTTTTTTTTACCTCTCCATTATATTTTTGTAAAAATGAGTCATCGCTGTTTTACGAGTAGTCCTGTCAATAATTTTATTCATCTTCGAATTTCGAGTTTGCACTGCCAAAACTCGCTAGCGTCTCCGTAAATAATATGTATGAAATATTGTAAGTAGGTACAGCGTAGCGCTCACAGAAAAAAATAAAAATCGTACCATGAGCACTATAGATTTCGATAGGTAAGAAACCTAACGTAATCTATTCGATAGTCACTAACGTTTTTTAGCTGTCGCCATACAAAACGGCACCATGAGTCAATAATTTGACAGACGCTATCGAAAAATACGCTTACGATAGTAGTTACGTCACTCACTAGCATTTTGATGTGTGAAACATATGTTTACATTGAAATTATATACGTTTTTGAGTATTTTGAGTCAAAATAATGTCTGGAAGAGCTTATTTAGCATGGAATATGTTGGCGGCCGCTGAATTTGAAGATCAAGATGTCGATCAAGAAGTCGGTCAGTTTGAAAATATGAAGCTAGTTGCCCATTCCAAAGCGTAGGTACCTATGGAGAAGAACGGGCAAGAAACTCCATGGACACTCTTTTAAATTATATTTTTACAAAAATATTAGTTATATCATTAATGTTGAATTTATAATGATATGTGAGAACGATGTAAAAAAGACGTACTTACGCGTTAAAAGCGTCCAGAGTACAGCAAATAGTAAGTAACAACAATCCAAGAATAAAATAATTAAAAATAAGCCGGGGCAGCTAAGTGATGACCTGCCCCAACTGACGGCACCCGTTCACGAACATGACGCATAGATCAGCACCATTCAGCTCAAACATTTTGAAGGGGGCTAAATGATCCAACACACACGCCACCGTCAGCGAGATATTTGTGTGAGCATGACATACTATCAGCCGCCAGCCCACATTCAAGTCAATAAAAGACATATTACCGGTAAATGGTACATAGGGTAAAGTACATAAATAGAACTCATATCTGTGCTATGCAATTATAAGGTAATGGTTTTAATACAATGCAAAGATAGTCTTACAATCTTCAGCAGCTCCAACAGTATTTTCAAGTGTTAATCAATAAGTTGTGCTTTTGGAGCAGGACCAGCATTGAGCCAGGCATTTTTATCAGCGATGTAATCCCCTAATTTATAATATGCCTGACTGCATAGTGTGCGTTTTATACAAGACTTGAATTTTGTCTCATTCAGTTGAAGAATGTAAAATACCTCCCCGAGGTATTTAATTATAACATTTGAAACAGTACTTACCTACCCCATAATAAAAGATGAGTCTACTTTAGCCAGTCTGAAACCTGGTTGAACTAATAGGTCCCTATTTCTAATACTATAATTATGTCTTTCACCTCTTTTACTAAAAAGATGTCAGTTTTTTCTTACTTAGATGATGTTTTCGTAGATATATTGACAAGGCACCGTCATGATGTTAATTTCCTTAAACAGTTCCCTTAGCGGATCGTGCCTGCGGAGACTATATAGAATCGATGTCTGCAGCCCGTCCCCAAAGTACCTAAAATGCTGTAAGACATGATACTATGAAAGTAACTAAAATAGACTAGTCTCGCGGTATCTACATCAGTAAATTGACGGATTTTCTGACAGCAGCTGAACTTAGCCGTCCTGCAAGAAATGTTAAATGAGGACCCCATTGTAGCCTTGAGTCGAGCGTGATCCCTAGGAAAACAGTTTTATCGACAAATACTAGTTTCTCTTGATTCAATATTATCTTACAATCACTACCGTTCACATTTGGTAAAGAAAATCTTATGCACTTATTTTTTTTTTTCATTTAACACTAAATTATTAGCAGTGAACCAATTTTTGACGTTATTTACGTCGTCAAATTTGTAGCACTTTGAAACGTTGTTTAAGTCGTCAAATTTGTAGCACGTCTATTTACCTTAAAAATTAAGGAAGTGTCATCAGCAAATAAACCCATTTGTGGTTGATTTTTTTATATCAAACCTAACTCATAATCTTTTTCCCTCTAGTAATTATTTGGGTCTGCCTGGCTCAGGCGGTATGGCCAAGCGCGTTTGCTAAGTACTTCACAAAGAAAATTGATGTTTTTCAACTACCAACAAAAGACAATCGCAATGATTCGTATTTTGGCTACAGCATCACTTACGATGAAGTTTATAAAAAGTAAGTAGCATTCTTATTAACTTTTATTACCTTCAATAATTACAATTTACAAGCTAACACTAAAATATATATTTAAATATATATTATAACAAGTATTATAATAAAAAAGTTAAGAAAAAGGCAAGAGCTCATTGGACATCAAAAAAATTCGTCCGCATCGCTGTCAATTGGATAAGTGCCCAAAAGGCTGGCAGCATTACAACGTTGGATGGCAATGCTGATTGTTTGGGCTAAAAATAGGCCAGCCCTCTGGTCACGTGAAGAGTCAACCAACCGCTTGGCGATCTCCCGAAATATTCGGTTTTCTGCGCCTGTATTCTCATTTAGTTAAGTTTGTGTATATTCGAGAGCAGTGGTGGCCCAGTGGTAATGGCCTCGACTTAGGTTTGGTTCGTGGGTTCAAACCTAGGCAGGCACTTTACTTTGAGTAAAAATTTCGTCACCACTGCTCTCAATATCTTTGTGGTTTTCTTTAAAGGGCCTACATGCCAGAGGGGCAATTCTCGCAATTATAAAAACGTTTGCAGTCTGATCTCAGTGTCAATCTGTCAAAAATACCTCTAATTTCCCTATATTTTTGACAAGTTTTTGACATTGATTGTCGCTCAGATGAGATTGCGACTAGATTTTTAACGTTTTTAGTTAAGGGAATCGGGCTTAAAATATATCAGTTGTTATACAATCCTTACAAAAATATCTATATTGAAGTAGATCATACCTGTATGCCATGTTAAATCGTCGGTATTTAAAATATGTTTTACAATGATGTCCAACGTAACCTATTGTTTGTACTATATAGGTACAATACCTAATAATACAGGATTATTGACAATAATACAAATCAAGGAAGGAAAATTTATTTCGCTCATTTTAGATTGGTGATAAGTGCGCCGAGGTTATCTGACATTGGAGAAGTATATGACTGCAATATCGAAAATCAAGCATGCGCCAAAATTCCTAGAAATAATATTGGAAGAAGTGAGTTTTTTTTTACAAGAAAAGAAAGTAAGAAAGAAAATACATTTAATTAGCACAGATTAAAAGACACACAGTACACCAGATACATACATCATATAAAAAGAAAAAAAAAACAACAAATAAAAAATGTTAAGTCCGATCTAAGAAAAAATGAACGGATGTAAATCAGTCTTATACTGCAACGCGTTGCAGTATAAGACTGATTTACATCCGTCACCTCACACATCAGGTCCAGTTGAAAATCGGCGTTCAGGCACTAGTTGTGTGGCATTTTTGCTGAACTGGGCCTTTTTGGCGCAGCCATAAGGCACACTTTCCTGCTAATTTCTTAGATCGGACTTAACATTTTTTATTTGTTGTTTTTTTTTCTTTTTATGTGATGTATGTATCTGGTGTACTGTGTCTTTGTCACGTTGCAACGTGACGTTTGCTTGCATAGTTAAATAAATTTGTGTCGGATGTAAACAGTAACGAATATGTATAAATAGTGTGATATTGAGTCATCATCATCTGCAACAGCAAAAACAGCAAACATAAACAAAAAAATACTGATAAATAAATAAGTGAGATTTTAAACTTGTCTTAGCTGTTGTTTGCATTGGGATTAACCAAATACGATGGATATAACGTCTATAAAGTCAGCTAAAACATTTTAGAAACAAAAAAATATTTGATGACGCATTGGGATGCGCTCTGTTGGATTCTCAATGCTGGACTCAACACCGAGAGTTGAAAATCCAGTGCGCGATAAAATCTCGTCGCGGTATACGGCCGTGCTCCGTGCGTATGCGAACGTCCGCTTACAGTTTAGTATGTTCTGTTACGGCTGTGGTTTCCGCACTTAGTCCTTCAAGTGGAAAATTGCGCGTGGGCCATGGTGGCTGTCGGTGGTTATACCAACCAACCCACCTTCCTCCAGAAGCATATTAAGTCTCCTGGTCTGTTGAGAACATCTGTGTAAGATCTGGGTGTCCCGAGGGTTTCTGACCTAATCTGGGTGACGCCTGTGCATTCAAAGAGCACATGCGCAACGGTCTCATCAGCCTCCATGCAAGCTCTGCAAAGCTTAGTAAATAGTATGAATATTTCAGATGGGGCAAATTATACACATGACTTCTGGTTCGGAGCGACCGTCAAGGCAGGACGGGACTACGTTTTGGTAAGTTTTTGATTACCTAGAAATCATAGAGGGTTAGGGTTGCTACACACTTCTTCGGGTTAGTATGATTCGGCAAAGCCGGGCGGCAAAATCATATAAACCGGCTGACTTTGTTTACCGAAAAGCCAAATTAAAGCAGATTTTTTTTTATAAATAATTTCTTTTTTTTTACATTAAATCCTTTGATTGAAGCCGGGCGATGGCTTCAATCAAAGGATTGAATGTGATTGAATTCAGTTTCATTAATATTGTTTTTAGGGTTCCGTAGGTACGATATGAATTAAAAACGGAACCCATATAGGATCACTCGTGTGTCTGTCTGTCCGTCTGTCACAGCCAATTTGTTCCGAATATAATGGCCGATTGAGTTAAAATTTGGTACACATATGAATTTCTGTAACCCAAATACGGACGTGCAACGTAAATAAATTTATTTTGAATTTGGGGGTTAGTTTTGGGACGAAAACAAGATTTTCTTTTTAAGTTTTTCAAACTGTGCAATTGTGTCTGTGATGTCTAATTTTTTAACTAAAAGAAAAAAGAAAATAACTGAACATTGACCATTCCCCTTTTCTCCGAAGCTACTGAGCTAATAATAAAAAAAATACGAAAAAAAAATAGTTCAATACTTAAAGATTATGGGAAAACCTATAAGAATTTATCCCTAAATAACATGGAAAATCTTTCAATATTATGCATACAAAGATACACTTGCAGTTGGAATGTATGGGAGAACATGTTTTTCAACTACAATGTTAAGTTTATTCTTGGGATAAATTCATCCCAACTACGGAACCCTATTGTGCGTGGTCCAACACACACTTGGCCGGTTTTGTTCTTATAGCTACTTTTTGCCGTAAGCGCAATTATTGTGTGGGTTAGGGATCGTGGGTTCCACGTTTTCCACGCGCGCCTCAAAGAGATGTCAGCATCGAGGAGGGGCCCCATAGGGCCGAAGCCTGCCGGGTCAGCGGGATTGTCCGAAAGGGTTACCGCTGGCCCGGAACATAAAGGGCTAAGGTTATAGGTTTTAGTCAGTAAGAGTCTGACACTCCCTTCCGCTCCACCCAGAGCGGGAGGGGTCATTTGATGATTTCCCATCCGAAAAAAAATAAAAGGGGTCGTGGGTTCATAGTGTAGTTGGGTTTGTAAAATACCCATTCGCAGGCTGAAGTTAATAGGGACTGCACGACGACATATCAGTCCACATACATTTCCCGTATAGCTGACTTCTCATTGTATAAAAAGCCTAATACAATGCGAAGTTAGCTAAAACTGGAAATATATAGCTTATTATATAATATGTCGTCGTGTGTACCAATCCAGACTCAAGAGGCTGGTTTATTATTTAATGACATTATAAGCTCGCTCTTTAAAATAACAGTAGATTAAACCTAAATAACGATCTACAATTATGTCCTCTACTTAATTATGATATTGTAATTTCAGATGTGCGCACCAAGATATACGGACTATTCAATTCGTAAGTCAAACAATAACGTTTCTTATCTTTAAAAAAACTCTTAACTCATCGTCACCCAATTATGTTTGTATAGACAATCCAAATGTATTTTTTTTTTTTTATATGTGGAACTCTCTGCCATCATCTGTGTTCCCGATTCCACATATAACACGTCTGCCTCCAAATCAAGGGTGAACAGGCATCTTCTAGGCATGCTTGTTCCATCATAGACCTCATCCATCGCTTTCCAACAGGCGTGATCGAGGTCTTATTTTGTTATCCCTTCTACTCTTACACGGGTTGTCTACATCCCTTTTTGTACTTTCCTTTCGCAGGTATGCTGGAATTGATTTCTTTAGAAATAAGTATCACCTTTGCATTACGGCCCACTCCATCTCAAAGACAGGAGGGCTGTGTCCCAGCAGTGGGAACGTTATAGGGTGATTATGTTATGTGTTATGTTGAAACTCATGTATTTTCAGTATCACGTAGAGGCTTACCATTTCATAGAATGAATATATGGATTTGAATGCTACAATAGAGTATAACAAAATATGCAATCGTAAGACATACATTAGACTTGGGGATATTAATTTGAATTTTCGCAGCCGCCATATTGGATTTTCATTTTAACCTCACTATCGGCTTCAGTACCCTCGAAAACTATCTCTCTCTTTGTCTCTTATTTATTTATTTTATTATTTATGTACACCCAGTAAAATTTATACAGATACGACGTAGTAGTATTGAGTATAAAGGTACTGCTTATTTCTTAAGAAATTTCTTCCAGCAGACCTGTGACAGGAGAAACGAAAAAGAAATGTAGACAATAGTGTGTGAGAACAAGACGAAAAATGTCAATGAAGGGGCCCGTTAGGGCCGAATTCTGCTGGGTCGGCGGGATTGTCCGAAAGGGAAACAAACACCCCCCGCTGTCGCCTTTATGTTTCGCTGCCCCGAAACATAAAGGGCTAAGGAAGGAACTCGGGTGGGTTATAGGTTATAGTCAGTAAGAGTCTGACACTCCCTTCCGCTCCAAACAAAGCGGGAGGGGTCATTTGATGATCTCCCATCGTCAAAAAAAAAAGGGCAGCACCCTAATTGCGTAACACACTGTCAATCTCAATCTGAATCATTTTGAAGGATATTGCTAATCCATTGCTCCTTATGTTCGAAAAATGTGTCTGCTCAACAACGTAAATAACGCAATGAATGTTGTTGAACTGTCAGAACCTTCACCCGCTAGGATCATGGGAATGTCACCAACGAAAAAGTTGTCTTATAATTAAAGGAATATATCACACTTCGATTAACCGGCTTATCCTTATAGGTTTCGGCGCTTATGTAACACAAGGCAGGTGCTATTCATACCAGAATGGTAAGCTTAACGAAACAAGAATTATAAGTGAAGCAGAGAGAAAGGACGACTCGCCAACAAAGATGGGTAATTATATCTACATACTTTCTAAAACCGTTCACCTAAAACGCGGGAAAGAAGAGAAAGAAATCAACGTAGATGGACGGGACGAGATGGGTGGTGACAGAGGTGTAGTGTGTAGTGTGTGTGTATGGTTAGTGGACGGTTTGGTCATGTTGAGAGGATTAATGAAAGGCGACTAACATAAGCTATTAGTCAGGCAGATTTGGATGAAAACGCTGGAATGGGTCGCCCTTGGACATAATGATTAGGTAGAGAAGGAAAACAAAAAGAAGGAAGGTAGAGGTTATCCAGTAGTTACGGGACACCATATATGTTCTAGGGCGTCCCTTAAGGTATTTACAAAGACGTGATTAGATAAGCTGGGAGAGGACGCTCTAGAAGGACATGTAGACACCTTATTGGTGATGATCTTCAGAAAGGTGATGTAAAACCTTAGTTTTACTAGTTTCATTAAAAATGAGCAGATGGTGAGCAGCGCAGTGGTGGCCCAGTGGTGACGGCTCCGACTTACGAGTTCCAACCCAGGCAGGGGTTTTACTCTGTGTAAATAATTTAATCACCACTGCTCTCAAAATGGTAAAGGAAAACATCGTGAGGAAACCGGCATGTCCTAGAACCAAAAATTCGAAGACATGTGACATCTACCAACCCGTAATGGGCCTGCGTGGTAGATTACAGCTCACTCCCTCTCGAAGAGAGGAGGCCTGTGTCTCAGTAGTGGGAACATTATAGGCTGATGATTATGCTCTTAAAACGGTGAAGGAAAACATCATGAGGAAACCGGCATGTCCTTAAACCAAAAATTCGAAGACAAGTGACATCAACCAACCCACACTGGGCCCGCGTGGTGGATTGCGGCCCCCTCCCTCTCACAGATAGGAGGCCTGTGTTCCAGCAGTGGGAACATTATAGGCTGATTATGTATTAAAAATCGTTACTGTGTGTTTCGCAGAGGCAAACATGGATTCATTTGGTTGGAGTGCTGACGTCGCTTCGGATGACTCCGTTATAGTTGGCGGTCCCGGCATGTTCCATGGTAAGTATAAAGACATACTACGGACATAATCATATGGCAGTAAAACGTGGCACAGCCACAGAAATCTAAATTTTTTAAATACAATCCTTTGATTGAATCTGGCCGATGGCTTCAATCAAAGGATTGAGCGTCGCTACGAATTCATTGATAATTTCCGTGCGTGTCGTATAAGCGCCTATAAGTTGATTTTTTTTGTATTAAGTGTCGAATAATTTGTATAAAAAAAATGTTTTAGCATGAAATGTTTACTTCAAATAAGTAATAGTTTGTTATGCTAATGTCACTTTAGATTTTTGGACAAAAATAGAGAAATCTCTTTTTCCTTGCTTCTACTCCGTGCACCTTTTATACCCAATTTTTGTCCAGATGGTAAAAAAGCTAGGCGGTATATTGCACTCTCGGAACATTCTGATCTTTTGCTATGATGGAGTGGAAATTATTTATTCACCTCCTTAGTATGTTTATTTATTTAAGGAATACCAACGAAATACATTACAATTATCTTTTACCATTATAGAACTTGTTGTGTGTTGTGTTTGTTGCATCGATTATACTATATCATCTGTGATGCTACCAAAATGTATTGCATATTTCATACTAAAACTTTTGTATTCATTCTAAGGTCGAGCAATGATTTATGACCGGCTACAAGTTGTTCCGAAGCTTATCAGGACATCTAGAATCATGCCTAAATTTAATTTTGGTAAGACTGTTTTTTTTAACCTTTCATTTTCAGTGTCATCATCCTTTTAGCCCACAGATACTATACTCGTACACCTATATAACGCAAGAGCAACTACTTCGCGTGCCAAAAATCGCAACAGCTTACGTTCAAAAATCGTAAGCCACCACTTTCGCGCTCAGTCCTGTGTACTGCTGGCTGGGTAAGCGTAAGCGAGAGCGCGAGCTTGTGACGTCATATAGTAGGTAGTCAAAAAATGGCACGCTTGGTTTTCAAAGTTCGTGACACTTGCGTTATCTAGGTCTATCTATATCTGTGGTGTAGCCTTGTCCCAAAGGTCGTCCTATGTTACGGTCGGCTTCCAGACTAACCGGATCCCCGACTCCCCCTTTGCAACCTTTAAAAAAATTATACCTTCTAAGAATGAAATGTCTTCTTTAAATAGACGCTTAGTTCTTAACAATTTGAAGTTATAATTACATTGTTATTTCAGGCTACGCCGTTGCCTCTGGGACGTTTGTCAAAGACGACTTGTCGTATGCCGTGGGTTCGCCGTATGGCCCTGGAGAGGTAAACATAGCTCACGCAATCTTATACCTTGGATCTTATTAAAAAATTGATATGGTTTAAAACATCAACATTCCTCCTCGCAGGTACTATTCTATAAACGCACAAATTACCTGCGTAAATTGGACAAGAAAATCGACACTGATTTAATAGGTTCGATGTTTGGAGCGGTGCTGTGTGCTGCCAAGTTGCATGGCAAAAGGACTGACCTGCTCGTGGGAGCACCTACTTATGCCACAAAAAATACCTATAATATGGGAGCTGTTTATGTTTATCTCGCTTTAAAGCTTACAGTAAGTTAAAATCAATTAACAGTAAAAGAACAGAAAGAACATTTTTATTGTGCATTTAGGAGTCGACGCACCATGTGCATTGACTCCATCTTTGACTTCTTCATTAATTTCTCAAGACTAACTTTATTAAATCATCTGCCCGTTATTTCTTGCAGCAAGCGCCACAGTTTCGTAGAAGAATTAATGGTCTAAATTCTAGATCGATGTTTGGTAGTGCAATTGTAAACGTCGGCGACCTTAATGCCGACAAGATGGATGGTAAGACTTTTAATTTTTAAAGGACATAGTCTACTCGTAACTAAACATACTTCTTCTAAGACATGTACGGCTCAAAATGCTGTAAATGGTGTCAACTTTCACTCGCTTAAAACTTTGCACTCAGCTGCCAAACACTCTGTATAATCTATTCTATTCTTTTCTACAGATATTGCAATTGGAGCTCCTTTTGAGAATAACGGTCGTGGCGTTGTCTACATATACAGTGGCGCTGCCCTCAGCAGTGAAATCTCAGAGAGGGATTTAACATACCTGCAAAAGATCGAGCCTGAATCTAGTTATGGCGAGTCTTTCGGCATGAGTCTCACACCATTGTTAGATTATGACGGGAACGGATGCAAAGGTATCTTACATCTTGTTAACTACTGTCTTTTGAAAATGCCCCAAGAAATTCAATTCCGTGTTTTACGTAGCGGTTACCATAATCGCTGTAGATACAGGGAAAAAAACTCTTAGTTTTTAAGAGTAAGTATTAAAAATAACGTAAAAATGATGAAAAAGTCTGAACGATTATGAAGATGTGAAGACTCATGTTAACAAAAACCGCGCGGGTTCCACGCGTAGTGAGAATCGCACGGGATCCACACGGTTCGAGAACCGCGCAGTTGCCGTCGTATCTGAATACGCGCTTTACTCACAGTTGCATCGAACACAGACTTCTCTTAAAAAAGTTTGTTTTTTTTTCATTGATTTTATTAATCGTGTTTTTTATATAGAATTAGCAATCGGCTCGCCTTATAAAGACACAGTAGTGCTCTTAAGGTGCATGGCAGCTGTACTTGTGAAGACATCAGTGAGATTTCCCAATGTACAGGTAGGTTATATTTCAATTCAATCAAAGTAGATATAAAATAAGGTTTAACATACCTTTCATTAAGACAATCTCACCTCCCAACCACTGCAACTTCTTGAAATAAAATCGGCCTTAATAATATATGTCTTGTGAGAATCTTGTGAAAGCCGAGAAAGATAAAGAAGCCAAGTCAAGTATCTTGTCTCATTATCAGGAGGTTCCTCTCTCTGGAGCCATGGCTGGTAGCTTGGACCCTGTTCCCGATACCGGTGGACTACTATGTTTTATATTTTTAAATGCTTTTAAATCTTTTTGTTTCTAAGAATATTTAAAAATGTAATATATATATAAGTATTTAAATAAAATAAAGGAGATGTCTTGTATATCTCTATTTCTTTCAAGTATTTCCCAAGGATTCAAAATGGCGGCGAATACCCTGTGAATTTTGTACACATTTTTAAATGGCTTTTAATATTGACTTGTTTGTTTTCAGGGTCGCACTAGTTCTGGTAAAACAGACTTTGAATTCGATGTTTGTTTATCAGTAACACATCCGAGCTTTCTGAAAGCGGTTACAGGGCGTAAGTATACGCACTTTTTTGTCACTCTTTCCTGATAGACAGTCTCGTTCTTAAACTCAACATGCCATAACAACTTCTGCCGATCTTTTTTGGTAAAATCCATCATCATCATCATCATCATCATCATCAGCCTATAGCAGTCCACTGCTGGACATAGGCCTCCCCTAATGAGCGCCATAGCGCCCTGTCTTCAGCTTGACGCATCCAGCATCTGCCTGCAGTCTTTCGCAGATCGTCATCCCACTTGGCCGGAGGGCGTCCCACACTACGTTTGCCGAGTCGCGGTCTCCACTCAAGAACTCGTTTACCCCAGCGGTTGTCGGTTCTTCGTGAGATATGGCCGGCCCACTGCCACTTCAGCTTGCTAATTCTTTGAGCTATGTCGATAACTTTCGTTCTCTGTCGGATGCATTCGTTACGGATCCTATCCTTCAGAGAGACTCCGAGCATAGCTCTTTCCATAGCTCGCTGAGCGACTTTGAACTGGTGGACCAGCCGTATCGTGAGTGTCCACGTTTCAGCCCCGTAGGTCATGACGGGTAGGACGCACTGATTGAAAACTTTCGTTTTCAAGCATTGCGGTATAGATGACGAGAAGACTCGACGTAGTTTCCCAAACGCTGCCCAGCCTAGCTGGATCCTTCTCTTGGCCTCCCTCTCAAAATTGTTTTTACCTAACTGCAGAATTTGCCCGAGGTAAGTAATCCATTCCGTGGTAAAATCTCACCATGAAAACTTAACTGAAGTGAGCTGTTATTCTACTTGATGCTAGGGATTGGCACAATTGATACTTCGCTCACTTCACCTAAGTTTTCACAGTGAGATTTTAGATCATCTATATACAGTCAACAAAGGAGATAAGTATACAGGAGCGTCGGATATAGTTGAAGTTTACTAAGAAACCGATGGATGTTCTGGACTGAAATTAATTTAGTAAATGAGCTGTTTGTTTTCTATCAATAAAATTACATTTTATTCGAGAACATCCATTGGTTTCTTAGTAAACTTCAACTATATCCGACGCTCCTGTATACTTATCTCCTTTGTTGACTGTACCTACTGGTATATGAGTCCTTTTTTCCCGTGGGGTATTCCTCATGGATACCCTCCGTCTGGGAAGTACGGAGGGTTACGTCGGACTCCTACCGACTAAAACCCCACTGTTCCTTCTAATGCCATGAGTCGGGGGACCGGAAGATACTTGTACATTCGCCGCAACCCCGACTGGTATCAGCCCGCCATGCCTAGCGGGCCCCATCACCAGGTGCGGCCGATCCCACGACCGCAATACAGCGTACCACTTCTTTGAGCCTGACTGCTCGAGTGACGACACGGCCCCAATTTCTGGTGCGGGTGGGATGAGAGGTATGCTCTCTCTCCCTCTCCGCCGCCTCCTTTGAACATGAACATGGACTGAACCACGGCCGGAAGTGAGAAATCACCCGCACCAAGTATCACGACGAGGGCACAGCGCTGTTGGGCCCAAGCTGAACACTCCTCCAGCGTATGTTGCGCCGTGTCCTCGTGGCAGTTCACACAGTGATGACAAGCGGGCGTCCGCTCCCAACCTACGCGACGCAGGTATTTCCTGAAACATCCGTGTCCAGTAACCACCTGCGTCAGCCGAAAACTGAGAGCGCCATGTTGCCTCTCCAGCCATTCCTCCATAACAGGCCTTACCGCCACTATCGTAGCGAGCCCCCGCCTGGGTTGCGCAAGTCGTTCTCTCCATTCAGCCACTAGGATCTGACAGAGCTCGGTCCTTCGTGCTTCGAATTCCCTGGGAACCGGAGGCTGACCACGCGTAAGCTCCACCTTCCACCAGCGATATAGGGATATAGGGACGCAAGGATTTTCGCGTCCACATCCCAGGGTGTTGATCCGGTCAGGAGAGTTGCTGCCTCGTAGGAGACCATACTCTTATGACTCTAACAGTCATCGCTACCTGCGGCCTTCGCAATACTGCGACGTTGCGGGCTGTCAGGGTGTAACAAATGTTTTATTTATGTCAGGTATTATAACAACTGTGGAGATAAATCACGAGTACGCTAAGCTGGTCGACACCGATGTCAACGGCACCTTTTCATTCAAGACGGACCTGGACGTTAGACAATCTGAATACTGCAAGAAAGTTCCGTTTATTTTGCCTCCAGTGAGTACATTTTATGCAACAATAAAATATGGAATCGGAAAATTCACATCCATACTAATATTATAAATGCGAAAGGGTGTCATTAACGGCAAAAAAAATATAAACCCTAAAAAAGTAAGAATTAGAAGTCTTTAACTACGGTATTTAGCTAAAAAAAATTAACTGCAACAAACTGCTACAGTTCAAACGTTAGATACTGTCGCGGCCATGATGTGACGTCATTATTCACAGGAGGTAGGTACCCCTAAAAAAATTTTTTTTGAAGATTTTACTTTCTCCTGCCAGCTAAATGGTTGTTTTTGGATATGTGAACAAATTCACGGCAGTAGTATATACAGTGTGAGTCTTCATAATGTGCACATAACGAAATGAGAGAAACATAGCTTAATTTTATCGACGGAAAAAATATTTGAAAAATTAAAAAAATATTTAAAAGGATCTTTACCTGCTAAAGTATGGTGATTGCAAGGCCTTTCTTTAACAGTTGATAGGAAATGTTGTGATTGAGTTATAAACATGGTATTTTTACGTTTAGAAATATGATACGATGAAGAATATTTAAGGTAATAAAAAAGGGTAGGTAATGGGGGCTTTTATTGAGTAATTTTACAATTATTGTAAAAATTTATGAAAAAATATCAGATTTTTGTTAAAAAAAAACATAATTCTCAATTGAGGGCGATTGTTTACACAGGGGTCACAGCAGCGAACAAGAATTTTAAAAATGCTACAATTTTTTTTTTTTTTTTTTTCGTCGATAAAATTAAGCTTAGTTTACATATTTTTACATTTCGATATGTGCACATTATGAAGACTCACACTGTATAACTAAAATAAAAGGAAAACTATCACAGCTAAGTAGGCTTTACAAGTTTACGAGAAATAGTCGACCAACTTATATTTGCACTTGCAATGTATGGGAGAAGACGATTTTCAACTACAATGTTAAGTTTGTTCCTTAGATAAATTCATTCCAACTACGGAACCTTTCATTGTGCGTGGTCCGACAAGCACTTTGTCGGTTTTTTAGCCTCAAATCATATATAAATGCAATTACTGTTTGTGCTTATTTCAAGCAGAAATCACTCTAACTTACTTAGCTTATTGAGAATTCAAGCGGTTTGCAAGATTAGAATTTGATGTTTATTAGCATGGCTTTTAACATTTCTTCCAGCATTTTCGAAGTAGACGCGTTTCGAGTTTGCATTCCGTTCCACCGAAAAATGCAACAATAAATATTTATAATTAATTGTAAAATAAGTACCTACCTAATGTACTAAAAAAATTAAGTTTATTTCTTGACTCGTAAACATTGTATAAATCATGAAAAAGTTTTGATATATTATGTACTTGCATCCCTATTGGACAATCTGTGGCCTAACCTAACTCATGGAACTTCACTCCTCCTTCTGGTATCAAATGGGAATGTGGTCAAGATAAGACTAAGTACCTACTGAGGCCAGGTTAATAAATACTAATAATATAATATTGGACAATCTGTAGGCTTGTAGCGGTATCTACAACGCCACATGCAAACAACGCGTCATTATACGTCACGCAAATCCTGCATCGCGCAAGCAGAGTTTACCGCGCAACTAGCATAGATACAACGGCCCGACATGAATCATCGGGCAGTTGCCCGCCAGACACAACACCCGTCTGGTCCGAGGGTCCTCCCTTTTCTATAGAGTATGAGTGAACTGTACACCCTGTTCCTCATACCTTTATAGGCTAACTCATGGAACTGCATTCCTCCTTCTCGTATCAAATGAGAATGTAGTCAAGATAAGACTAGGTACTGAGGCCAGCTTAATAAATAATAATAATATAATATTTTCTTCAAAGGGCGGCAAATACGTGACGGAAATACACTTCTTGATATCTTCGGAGCTGGAAGTCGATCCAATGAAACTCAATGATTTTAAAAGCTCCCGTGTGATCCTAAGCGACTCGAGTGACTTGACCATCCAGAAGTCGTTGTGGGCAGCTGAGTGCGCTGGGAACAAGACCTGTGTGCCGAAATTGGACTTAACACCACATATCAGTTTCCAGTAAGTATCCTACGCGTTGAAGATTCATCAATCGGCTTCCTTGACTTGGCAGTCGCACTAAACAATCTAATTTAATATACAAGTAATACATATATTGTATTACTTGTGAGATACATTGTGTTTTCATGCGATGGCCAAGTCAATCTATTTATTTAAAACATAATTTTTTTAATATTGATATGGTCACTATAAGATGTTGTTAGGTTACCTAATTACGTAATCACTTAAGACAGAAGGTCCCTTAAGTAGGGACTGAATAAAGTAACCGACTTGGTATTACATGGATCTCACAACTTTTTACGGGAGAAGAACTGAGTTGCGAGACTTGGCTTTTTTTACAAGTTATGTTTTTAATGGCATATTTTTTACTGCAAATAACCCCAACTATCACCCTGTTTCGTTCGATCCACGATGTTTTGCCCAGCCTGTATATGTATATTTTCGGCACAATTATTTTATACATAACTTCAAATACTCATCTACACTAGTTAGAAGGTTAACTCAATAGCTTAACTAAAAGATGAGACTAAAACTATATTATTATTGACTTATATAACCAAATGCTACGATTAGTACCGAAAAATCATTAGGACAGTACTGTAGTAGCTTGTGTGTTCTAGCCTTTAGCGATAAGCACTGGCTAGAAATATTATTCGATTCGTTGGTTTAAACATATGTCAAATAATATTATTATGGTGTTTGATTCTAGAAGCATTGATTCATATCTTGACCGCGTAGTTGTAACGTTGCCTTTTTTACATTATAATTATTCTTGAAAGTCTTAAAGTCGTCTTATTTGTATTTACGCCCCCACACACCACACACACCACAGTACTTACCTACATTTAAAACTGCAGCCAAACTCATATGCCCGAGCCACGCCGCCGCCGCCGGTCAGTAGCTAGGGTGGCTCTAAAAAAACGTTTGAAAAGAACATTACAGGTTAAGTGGCTTACAGGACCTAAACGCAAAAAACGCGAGTTTTAGAAACAACAAAAGTATATGATAGACTACAGTAAACAAAATCAGAAAAATATGATATTCTTCAGGATATATTCTGGGTAGATAGTGTGTTGAAAACATCAGCAGTCAACTTTAAAAATTTTGAGCTCCGTAAATTTAAATCTTGTTCGCATGTAAATAATCAGTATTTCGTGAATAAAATAAGTGTATTAGTGACAGGACACACCAATTATTATGTGACAATGTTAAAACAGAAAAATATCAACGACAAGTGAAGTTTTTTTGGACAATGCCTACTAGTACGGTGTAAAAAACAAAACAAAAAAGTGTGAACTTGTAATAAATAATGCTCTCTACCCATAAACTGTTGAAATACAAGTGCTGTGACAAACTGCATGACCGTCTGACCAAAATCAGGTAAAAACAGTGACCAAAATACGACGAAAATATCAAATCACAAACGTTTTAGTACCTACGCTCCGCGAACAAAGAATTGGACTTTGGACTTCCCAGACAACGAATAGCTAATGACACCTAATAAATAAAAATTATGAAGAAGTAACCGGCCACTATTTTCAACTACGTTGTATAGGCACGCTTGGCACGGTGGTTAACATATGAGCATCGTTGAGCTGCTATTACCAAGAGGACTCGAGTTCGAATCTCGCAATTTACATCCTGACTTTTTTCATTTTTCTACTAAAAACTTCACAAAATGAGTTACTTTGAGAACGTTACTCTGCGTACTCGACGAAATACCGAACCCTCAATGGAAACATTCGAGGAATGTAGTAATCACAATGATTCAACAATAGAGGGCGACACAAATAATAGCATGCCTAATATTATTAAGGATGACGAGAATGAAGAAATGGAAGAACTTAAACGTCAAATCGGTGAACTTAATACCCAGTTGCAGGCGGCACATGAGGAGATAAATAATCTTTCGATTGAAAACACAGACTTAAGGAGGACGATGGAATTAATGAATAATAAATATAAAATTGTGGAAAAAGTGACCAAGAAGTTAGCTAGCGAGACAGTAACACCGAATAGAAAGATGAAATTGCATACTCCACTCAAACAAACATTACAAAAATCACGCAAATCAGACAACTCAAGATTCGAAGCTCCAGAGCTATTCACCTCTACTCAAGTCACTCCTCGGAATAAACCGGGACAATCAATGATACAAAGGAAAACAAGTTCGACCATTGAGGAAAAGAAAAAGCTCTGCATTATAAGTAGCAACCGATCGAATAAAATACTACCAATTGCGGAAAATACTTTTCCATGCCACCAAAAATGTCATTTTCTTTTACCAAATTGTGGCATCAAAAACTTACTAAGTAACATTAATACTAAACTGTCTGGCTATACAATGAAGGACAATTGCATAGTATTTATTGGTGAAGAAGACTTCCAAAAAACGAATAATTACTTTGAATTAATAAGAATCATACGTGAAAGTTTATCAGTCATAAAGCACACAAACGTAATATTATGTTTACCTACTTATAAATATGGTTATTATTACGGATTGTATAATTTTAGAATAGAAATGTTTAATAATCTACTATATCAGGACATACAAATTGACAATTATGCTACACTATTTGACTCTAACTTAGACTTACTATGCGATTATTCGATGTTTCAAAGAGGGAGTGGTCGTATTAACAATTATGCCGTTTCAATTATTTTATCTAATCTTAAAGATTATATTTCAACTGACTGTAATTTAAATATTCAGAAACCTGTGAACGAGTCGGCATCGGAAAAAGATCCTTTGTATTTCGACTCACCTCTTTCCTTTACTTCATGTAGTTCTAACGTCCATAACAAAGATTTTTTTCGTGTATAATGAATTGTGTGTATTGCATCAAAACATTAATGGACTGTTATCCAAGGCTGATGTAATGACAGAACATTTAGATACGCTCGTAAGGAATGGGATATATGTTAGTATTTTATGCTTTACTGAACACAATATGAAGCAAGATGACCTTGATCTTCTGAATATACCTAATTTTATCTTAGCAGCCAGCTTCACTAGACTAAAGCGAAACGGTGGCTCTTGCATATTAATTAATAACTACATTAATTTCAAAGAAATAGATTCTGTAAAAAAGTTAAATATTCCCAATGTGTTTGAATGTTGTGCAGTGGAATTAACTGATGATAACGTTATAATTTTGTGTATTTACCGAGTTCCCAATCCAACTAAGGTACATCTTTTCTTTGATAACTTAGCGAAAATATTGCAACAGTTTTGCTACAAAAGTAACCAAAAAATAATAATCTGCGGCGATTTCAATATTGATATTCTTCAGAAGACCAAACATTCTACACTGTTTAAGCAACTTTTGAAGGAATTTAATCTGAAACTAGAAATAAATGAACCTACGCGTCCTAGTAGTGGTACATGTCTAGATAATTTTCTCCACAACATAAGGGGCTGCAAAAGTGAGATTGTGGAACTAGGTGTGTCGGACCATACAGCCCAACTTATGAAGTTCCCGATACAACAAAAGTGTATTTTACCATATTATTATATATATAAACGGGATTATAGCAAGGAAAATATTAACATTTTTAGGAAATATATCGCCAGTCTCAGTTTCTCCGAAGTTTATGAATCGGATGACGTAAACAAATGCTTTAATTCATTTTTTGAACTATTTAAATTAATTTATGATCTCTGTTTCCCAGTTGTTAGACACAAAATATCTACAGTTACTAAACCAAAGTGGATCACACGCGGAGTAAAGCGTTGTAGTAGAACTAGACGATCTCTTTTGTGGAAATATAGACTGACTCGAGACAGCGACTCAAAAGAGGCATTCAAGAACTTCTCGAAAAGATATCAAAGCATTGTCAAACTAACACAGAAAGCACAGAATTCTTATTTTATTGGAACAAGCACTAACAAGTCGAAGGCAACTTGGAAAGTTATTAAATCTATAAAACCTAACATTCCTAAAAGTAACATAAGTGCAATTAATGTAAATGGCAAATATATAACAGAACCCAAAGAGATAGCACAACAATTTAATGACAATTTCGCATCCTCAGTTCAACCGAATGCTAACTACTCAAAGCCAAATGTTTTTGACACGCCAGGATCATACAAATCCATGTTTATGTCACCAACCGTACCAAAAGACATAACTACAATAATAAATGCTCTTAAAAACACCAACAGTACAGGCTATGATGATATTAACACCGGAGTAGTCAAATCAGTTGCGCTTATTATAGCACCCATATTAAGTGACATAATAAATAAAAGTATTCAGAAGGGCATTTTTCCCGATAAATTAAAGATATCAATAATAAAGCCATTATACAAAAAGGACGATAAAACAAAAGTTACCAATTATAGGCCCGTTGCACTGATACCAATTTTTTCAAAAATTTTTGAGAAGGTTTTATATAACAGCATAAACAGCTATTTAGAAAAAAATAATATTTTTTGCAAGGAACAAATGGGCTTTAGGAAGAATAGAACCATTAATATGGCTATTTATAACTTTTTAGAAAAAATACATCATAACATGGATAACAGAAAACCAGTAGTGGCGATGTTTATGGACATGACTAGGGCGTTTGACTTTGTAGACCATAACAGGTTATTAACTAAGCTCGAAAGATATGGTATCAGAGGTAGCGTGCTTAATCTGATAAAATCTTATTTGGAGAATAGAAGTCAAATTACACAAATTAATAGAGTAAATGTGAGGACCAAAACTGAGGAAGTTTACTCCTCTAGCTCGAGAATACTGTCATGTGGTGTGCCGCAGGGTTCTGTGGTAGGACCCTTACTTTTTATTTGCTATATTAATGACTTTCCCCAAATGGTCGAATATCCAATGTCACTATTTGCCGACGACAGCACTGTTATTTATGATACTGGCACCATAAAAGAAATAGAAGAGCATGTTAACAAAAGTCTTATTCCTATCATCGACTGGTTAAATGCTAATTACCTTAAAATTAATCTTGACAAAACTAAAGTTATGAATTTTAAAATAAGACACAAAGAACAATCAGAGTTTCAAATAAACTATAGAGGGAGTGAAATACTTGAAGCCAGTGTTACAAAATTTCTTGGACTATATATTGACAATGACATGACATGGAAAACTCAAATTGAAAGTGTTTGTGGAAAGCTTAGTAAATTTTCATATGCTCTTTATATGCTGGGTAAAATTGCGAATAAGACCGCCTTACTAGCAGCTTATCATGGCTATGTCGCCTCGGCTCTGCGGTATGGCCTCATATTCTGGGGAAATGCCCCTAAGATTCAAGAAGTACTAATAGCACAGAAAAAATGTATTCGAGCGATTTGTAAAATAAAACAAACAGAATCATGCAAGCCACATTTTCAAAAGCTAAACATATTAACGTTACCGTCACTTTATATTTATGAAGCCTGTATTTTCATAAAACACAACATGAATTTATATAGATTTGTAGAAAGTAAACGGCGCTCAAAAAAATTGCAGGTGTTAGCAACAAAAACACAATTTCATAGCAACAGTTTTTATGCAATGGCTCAAAAACTATATAATAAGTTACCAGGACAAGTTATCTCAAGTATTAACATTAACGAATTTAAAAGAAATCTGTTCAAATTGTTAAATAGCAAGGTGTATTATTCTGTTGACGAATATTTAAATGACAAATTTTAATTATACTTGTTAACTAAATCCAATTATGACATACTAAATAATTTTGTTAATTTTGATTATTGTTGTATTAATTTTTTATTATTTTTTATTTATTTATCACATGACGTTAAGTAACCTTTGATATTTTGTATGCCTTTTGGCGGGGCACAGCTCGGATCTTATGTATTAATAACACCTTTTGTATTTACCCTGTGTTCACGAAATAAATGAATTTGAATTTGAATTTGAACATAATACAACTAATTTGATATGATAGAAAAAAAATAATGAAAATACCTCTAAAAACATTAGTTTTACAATAAAAACCATACTAATAAACCATACAATCATTCTGATTTTTTGTCAGATTATTCTACAAGCAACATACTAAAACACTAGTGTTTTAATTATTTAGTCCAAACAATAGATTTTTTGTAATTAAATAATTGCTTCATATTTTGCAATAAATTATCAGCGTTGTGTCGCTTCTCTTTCTTTTCTATGCAGTCCGACAGTGACCGCGCGCTTTAGGTCATGTAAGCCCCTTAACATTTTGTGTTCGATGATTACCACCTAATTGTAACCAATTTCATTATTACAGAAATGTCGAACCGTACATAATTGGCTCGAGTAAAAAAGAAACGATGTACATCACTATGAAAAACGACGGGGAGGTGGCGTATGACTCGTGCGTGCGCGTGCACATCGACGGTGCTAACGTTCTCCAGCCGGGTGGCTGTGTGTACGAGCCTTCGAATGATGGGGCCGTCAGACTTATGTGTGAGCCCCCTAAGCCCCTCTGGAACAAAAAAAGTTGGGTATGTTTGTTCGCTGCCTCATTGCGTTACGCATCATCTACTTTTCGCCAATAGAAATAATTATTTTGATCGTAGTCAAAAGTGCACTTCAAGGCATTGAGTGTCTTTAACAGAGTTGAGTGTCGTCGTTGCCGGAAACCATCCCTTCCCCGTGCTAGTGCTCGGGGACTTCAACGCCAAGAATTTGGCCTGGGGTTACCGTTACACGGATGTGCGGGGCAGGATGGTGGAGGACTGGGCTCTGGAAACAGGCCTGGTCGTCCTAAATCGGGGTTCCGTTCCCTAGTGTGTGCGGTTGCGGGGTGAGTCCGTGGTGGACATCTCGTTCGCCAGCTCCGCTCTGTCAGAGCGTGTCATTGACTGGCGTGTCATTGACTGGCGTGTCATTGACTGGCGGGTCATGGAGGAGGTGAAGATCTACTCCGATCACCGGTATATCTGGTTTGACGTCTCCGCCCTGACTAGAGGTCAGGCGCGCTGGTCCAACAGGCCCCGAGTGGGCCGCGGTGGGCGCTGAAGCAGCTGGACCGCCAGCCAAGAGCATTTGAAAGCTGGACTGTTGAAAGTTGGATCCAAGACTACAACTTGTAGCCAATATACCCAATGTGAGGCATAAAGGAGCTATTTCTCTAGTTTACCCGTATTCAATTCCAATTCTGCGTCTACGACTGTATTATCTGTCACTAGGTTTGTCACTAAGTGTGTCTGATCTTGTGATCAGACATAATTATACCACCTTTTATACCCTTTTTTTGTCCAGACAGCAAATAAAACCAGCCCGTGTATTCTCTGCCTAACATTTCGTACAATCTAAGCTTAATGATATAATGTAATCTAATGTCATATTCACAGACCACCGGTCAAATTGAACTGGAGATGATCCATCTTACAAACCTGCACAAGAGTATAAACATCACCCTGGTTCTATACAATCGCTGTAATGATATCCATACAGTCACCCACAACAAGACGATTCCGATTACTGTAAGACCTGATTCCAGAGGAATTACCGCCAAGGGGTTCGTATTGTTTTCATTTTAGTTATTTTTTTCAAACTTTTGTCTCTGGTTTTCAACTTCAATAAAATTAGAAGATTACAATTATTTAAAACTAGCTGACCCGGCAAACGTTGTTTTGTCATATAAATAATTTTTAGCTGCCCGGCGCTACTTCGTTCGCGTGGTGTCCTATCCCTTACCCTACCTTAACCCTACCCTACTCCTACCCTACTTCTACACTACTCCTACCCTACTCCTACCCTACTTCTACCCTACTCCTAACCTACTCCTGCCCTACTTCTACACTACTACTCTACTATTGATAATGTATTTACATTTTCATCATTCGCTTGCAGAGAGACTGATATCGGTACCAGTATTAATATGACGGAAGAGGATATCAAAGAAAATGGAAAAAAGATAAAACATGTTTATACGGTGAGGAATGATAAACCTTTAAATTATATCTGCAATAATTCGTTTCAGCAGAAATGGGGAACTATTTGTCAAAAGCCAGCACCCTAATTTCGTAGGTACAGACGCCAAGCACATCAAATTATTCGAAACGGTCAAATTTTCCCAATCGACCTTGAACCTTATGCTTTAGCGATAAAGATGAAAATCTTTTATAGAAATCTGGCATATTGTAGCTTGATGTGCTGGCGTCTGCACATATTTTAAATCACAATACGGTTTTGAAGAGAATTCGTAATCCATTGCTTGATAGATTGAAAAACTTCGTCTGCTCAACAACGTGAATAACGCAATGAATGTGCCTGAACTGTCAAAATGAAAGCAACTGCGATCAATTGTCATTTTATATGTGTTTTCCAATTATCCCGATGATCTAAACCTCCACCGATAACCATCACCTCTCTTCCGAGGGTTTTTAGTTGAATCGAGATTCTGATATTTAGAAACTGTTACTATCGCTGTGATCACGAGTTACTAGAGACAATTTTATTTTGGAAAAATAAACGGTTACACATTACATTATTACATAAAATATGAGCTACAGAGTGAGTAAATGTACAACCCACGACAATTTCCACATATTATAAAGAAAAGTTATAAAACTAATGCGATGTGCGCTTAGGTACTTATAACATTATTTGTTTTGGTTGTGACGATTGAGTAATAAAAACAAAGTTATTTGATTGGACTGTTGTATTTAAAATGAGTAACCATTAACTGGTTACTAATACAACAGTCCAATCAAATAACTTTGTTTTTTATTAAAAAAAATTAAGTTATAATATGTGAAATATTATAACTTTTTTTTATAATTAGATTTATTATAATTAGAATAGTCTAGTAAGAAAGTTAAATTCTTCGTAACATTTTTATAATTTAAAATTTTAATTTTTATAATTTTAAGATTATAATTAGAATAGTCTAGTAAGAAAGTTAAATTCCTAGTAACACAGTTCCGAACCGCTTTTATATAACAATATTGCGGTAGGTATATAGCTATATCCCTAGGGATATAACTATATCACGGCTTTAACCATCTTAATGCGATTATACATATACGTAGTCGTTAAAATTCATATAAATACGTTTGAAAAATATGGGTGGTTCCCAAAATACTCCAATAAGAGTTCCCAAACTACACCATGAAAAACATAATATTTTGAATTAGGTTTCATGACCGCAATTTAATAAAATTTGGTTTGGTTTTATTGCAGATCTCAAACACTGGTCCGACCAACTGGGAGAAGCTGCCAGTTCATGTAAAATTGCAGAGGCAACCGTTTATCAAATATGATGCTGATGCTTCAGTCACAGTAAGTTACTAAATTATCTATATCTAAAAAGCTACCTTTGTGTTTTTCTTTTGGCTAAGTAATAACAGCCGCACGGATCGATCGATCAGGTTAAGCTACGCTTGCCGCGAATGGTCCATGGACGGGTGATCATCTTCACATACCAAGACTCCTCCGTGTCTCGGAAAGCAGGTTAAGCCGTTGGTCCCGGCTGTCATTCGTGGATCTTTGACAGTCGTTACGGGTAGTCCCACGAATGTCTGATAACCAGTCTTACCAAGGAGTATCGTATAACCCAGTAACTGGGTTGTGGAGGTCAGATAGGCAGTCGCTTCATGAAAAATACTGGTAATCAGCTGCATCCGGTTAGACTGGAAGCCGACCCCAACATAGTTATGAAAAGGATAGGCAGATGATGATGTGTTTTTCTTTTGATGTACGGAACCCTTACAAGTAGCACGCTTCACTTTGATTGAAATTCACTTTATTTCATGTGTACACGATTGAATTTGATTCATTATCATTGTAGCAGTATCTACAACGCCACATGCGAACAACCCGTCATGCAAAATCCTGCATCTCGGAAGCAGAGTTTACCGCACAACTAACCAACGGCCCGACATGAATCACCAGGGCAGTTGCCCGCCAGACACAATACCCGTCTGGTCGGAGGATCCTCCCTTTTCAATGCAGTATGAGTGAACTTTACACCCTGTTCCTCATACGTCTATATCATCATCATCAGCCGTAATCCAGCCACTACTGAGTATATGCTCCTCCTTTTTGTGCCATGCTTGCCTGGTCTGTGCGTGTCTCATCCAGGTCTAACCCACTATCTTTTAAGTCATCTCCATCAGGAAACAGCAGTGAGCAGTCGTGGCCCAGTAGTAACGGCCCCGACTTACGAGACTTAGGGATTACGGGACTTAGATTTTCGTACTTTGTGTAAATAATTTACCATCACTGCTCTAAAAACGGTGAAGGAAAACATCGTGAAGAAACCGCCATGTCCTAGAACCAAAAAATCAAACACATGTGACATCTACCAACCAGCACTGTGCCCGCGTGCTAGATTATAGCCTACTACCTCTCGAAGAGAGGAGATCTGTGTCCCAGCAGTGGGAACATTACAGGCTGATTATGCTTCCATCAGGGTGTTGGTCTCCCAACGCCAGTTGATTGATTGCTTTTTCTAAATAGAATGAACCGTGTCACGTATCGAATTTTAATATTTGACATTTATTTTCAGATGGTCTTTTCCTCATCTTCCTCGTCGAATGTATATACTCCTTGCCAATTTGAATCTGAAGATGCGACGTCAATGACTTACGTCTGTGAGGTAGAAAGATTGAAGGCAAATGTGGATACAGCTAAGATTCTTATACCGATGTACATTTTACCTGGAACTCTTGGTAAGACTTTGACTTGGACTGTCAGACGTACTGCAGGGTACCATCCCCACTTGGTTGATATCCCGACAAGTCGTACTCAGCACTTCTCCTCCATATTTACTATGCATATAACCAAAGTGTGGTCTGTGTTCCCTTCCACATTAAACCCGTCTGCCTTCACAGCAAGATTGAACAAGCATTCCATCGCCGTGAACGAGGTCAAGAGCAGGCCCATTCAGCATTATAAGATAAATAAAAACACCCGGCTTTTTCTACAAAAAACCTGTTGGAATATCTTGGTGACTCCAATTATAGAAGTCTCCTAGTAAGCAAGCCGGTTTCATCAGAAACCGGCTTGCTTACTGAACTAATTGCTACTAATTTGCTGGTTAAAGTTGCTCAGAGTAGAGTTTTTTTTTTTTTGCGGATGGGAAATCATCAAATGACCCCTCCCGCTCTGGGTGGAGCGGAAGGGAGTGTCAGACTCTTACTGACTAAAACCCACCCGTGTTCCTTCCTTAGCCCTTTATGTTCCGGGCCAGCGGTAACCCTTTCGGACAATCCCGCTGACCCGGCACATCTACCCCTTTGATGAAAGGATGATGTGATTTTTTTCGATGTGTAAAACTAAAGTAATGGACTAGATTTACTAGGGCTGATTTTTCAATCGACGGATAATTCTTCTTCGTGGTATAAAATTGACCTCTGACAGATTCAGTATGGAAGAACTGTCAAAAATTCAAAATTATTTCTCGGATAAAAAAAAGTCTGGCGTTGGAAAAATCGGCCTGTGAAATTCTTGTCGCTCTCGATCTTATCATAATTCAACACTTTACTACTTTGTAGCCTGAAATATCCCACTTCTGTAAAAAGATCTCCACCTTGATTTCTAAACTAGACAATGTTGGGTTAAAGAGGCTGTATTCTGAGGTTCATAATCTGATGTTGTTTCTTCTTATTTCATTTGCAGATGGACTTCTCACTAAAGATAAAAATGTTACGATAATGTCTGATGTTAAACTAGTAATTAATGATGTCGAGCACAAAGCTGAAAGGTAAATAAATAATATAAATAATTAACAGGAGGAATGACGTGAAATCTGTGTGGTTTAAAAAGAAGATGGTGTGACAAAAATTTAAAAGAGTATGCCTAGATGGTTTGGTCATGTTGAGAGGTTGAGTGAATGGCGACTAACATAAGGCATATTCAAAGATGTGAGTGGATACGCCGGTAGAGGACGCTCTAGAAGGACATATAGGTAGTTACCTTATTGGTAAAGTACTTCAGAAAGGTCAGGTGTGTAGTACTCGCAACCGGCGTGCGTGTACGACGAGAGGGGCAATTCTCGTAATTTTAAGAAGGTTCACAGTTCTCGATCTGTCAAAATACCAATAATTTCCCTACATTTTTGACATTGATTGTCGCTGAGATGAGATTGCTACTAGATTTTGAACGTTTTTAATTACGGGAATTGGCTTTAGATGTAGGTATGAACGAAGCAAAGGTAAACGAAGCAAAGGGAGTATGTAAGAATCGTAGCAGGTGGCATTCTGTATTTTCTGACTACCAACATGGGAAGGTGTGAATTTATCTATGTATGCAAATAATTGACATAAGGATGAAAGCTTTTGAACGTTTTTACCCTACTGCGGAGGGTATATGGTTTTAACATTATCTTTAAGGTGAATATACACTAGAGCATTTACTCGAGCTCGATAAAATGTTACACCAATACGTTCTTTAGTTTTTAAAATCTGGTTGTAGCACAACATCGAGCGTCGAGTTCGAAAAGCGGTTCGATAACATTTAAAAAGGGCGAATGCTCGATGTTCTGTTACAAGTAAATGCTCTAGGCTAACGAAGATAGCAAACTTATGTAGCGAAAGCGTCAATGCAAGCTGAAATATTTTTTTTTTAGGATAATCTCAACCATAACGCTGCAACAGGCGCCTGTACCGTTCGAGACGATAATAATAGCAATAGTTGTCGGCCTCTGCATCTTAATAGTCATCGCGTTGATTCTCTACAGGGTAAGTACTATCAATTATAAATGTTTTATCTTCTCTCTTATCGGAACGTAGTATGTAGCACACTGTGAGGATTAATAGCTTTCATTTTGACAGTTCAACAACATTCATTGCGTTATTTACTTTGTTGAGCAGAACAATTTTTCGATCATTTGAAGCAATGGATCAACAAAATCCTTCAAAATGATTCAGATTGTGATTGCTAGTGTGCAACGCAATAAGGCTGCTGTGGTTATTTAGTGAGGTGTTCGTAGAGCTGCTGACCACCCAGAATGTTTGACCACCCAGAATGAATTCGTTTTATTGTCCCCACTGCACCCCCCCCCCCCCCCCCTACATAAACAGTATCAGTGCTTGTATTATAATTAAATCCCCTCCAACTGCCATAGTCAGACGCCAACGTTCTGCATACACCAGGAAACCGTGACCACAGGGGCCACTGGGAAACTCAGCACATTGAAACGGAACTAGCCTCTGCCTTAACAAAAGTTTTTTTTTTTTTCATCAGCTACCTTAATTCTTTCAGATTGGTTTCCTGCAGCGTAAGAAGAGAGAGGAATTGCAGAAATTACAAAAAAGTGTTAGGCGCCAAACTATTGTAAGTTTTCTTACTACACAAGCAAACTATTTGCTTTCCGTATATGACGGAGTAATTCCCGAACATACATTCCGAATTGAAAACCTCCTCCTTTTTTGAAGTCAATTATAAAGAATTCTCCCCACAACCGTAACATAACATAACTTATTCTAATTACATCGTTACTAGATGTTATTTAAGATGATACAATAAACATTTTTTTTTTATATAATAATATATCATAGTACTGTTGCGCGCCACAATTAAAGCCTGGTACATGGTGACATTAGTTACCACTAGCGCCATCTAGTATCGAGTAGCAGAACTAGTCGAGTCACGATCGTTCTAGAAAATTCGATACTAGAACTTTGTAGAACTTTCTCGAACTATCGACACCTACCTACCTACCTACCTACCTAGTCGGTCGGGGCCGGTATGTACTCGAACATTCTAGATGTTTCTACAATGGAAGGTTCTAGAACTATCTGCGGCACTATATAAGGCCGGTGTGGGCCGCGTGCCGACACAGTTTGGATAAAGCGACAAGAGCGAAAACATCTAAGCGATCTTCAAGTGCGAATTAAGAGTGATCAGTAGTGTGATTGTGTTCTTTTAATTAGTGTGTTTGAGTTGTAATTAGTGTTGTATAATAAATTGTTATTTTTGGTTATTAAATCGGCAGTTTTTATTGTCACGAACCCGAAGCTCGTAACAATTGGTGTCAGAAGCAAGGATTATGCCGGTTTTACCCAAAGACGACACGGAGGGTATCCGTACCCGGAGTCAACGCCAGCAGGAGACGGACCAGAGGCGATTTGGTGGAGCTACGCCACAGACGTCGGAGGGCCAGCTACCGATCACGGAGGCCGGCCCGTCCGCAGCAGCTCCAGCATCAGCAGCACCAGACTTTGCTGCTCTGATGATGATGCTGCAGGAGCAGGCTCGTCGGTTGGAAGAACAGCTCCAGCGCGATAAGGAGGAACAGGCCCGCCGTCAGGAGGAACAGGCCCTCCGTCAGGAGGAACAGGCCCGCCGTCAGGAGGAACAGGCCCTCCGTCAGGAGGAACAGGCCCGTCGATTGGAAGAACAGCTCAAACGGGATAAGGAGGAGCAGGTGCGCCGCCAGGAAGAGCAGATGCTCCTCATGAAGGACCTTCACGCAACCTTCGGGAAAGACATGAAGGAGGTGAAGGAGAAGGTTGCGCGGCATGACAACCGCCTGTCAGAAGCTGAAACTCAGATCAGCAAGTTTAATGACGTCATTGCTGATGTGAAGCAGGAGTTGGGTAACCTTAAACTTGGTGATGGAATCGCAGCCCCCGTAGCTATAACACCTTCGCTACGTGGATTCAAAGTGCCACCGTTCGACGGAACTTCTTCTTGGTCGGCCTACAAAATCCAGTTTGAGGCTGTCATGAAGGCGAACGGGTGGAATAAAAGTCAGGCCATGACTGCCCTCACCCTAGGCCTGCGCGACCAGGCCTTAACCGTTCTGGAAGCTCTTGGTAAGGAAGTGACTTACGAGCAGCTCCTTGAGGCATTGGAGGCTCGGTATGGCGACGCTCACCTGGAACACGTGTTTCGTGCGCAGCTCAAGGATCGCGTGCAACGCAGTAACGAAAACCTGCAGCAGTGGGCCCTTGAAGTGGAGAAGCTGGTTCGTAAAGCATACCAGTCTGTACCTGCGCTTATTGATGGGAACCTGGTGCAGGCATTCATCGACGGCATCCGCGACCTTGAAGTTAGAGCTGCTGTGAGGCTCGGGCACCACGGGACGCTTAAGGACGCCTTGGCCCATGCAATGGAGGTGGAAGCTGTGCGGCAGGATTATCGTTCCCATCGCGTCAGGGAGGTTGCAGCGGCTACAGTTCGCGACCGCAATAAAGGATACAGCCCTAGGTGCTACGGCTGTGGGGAAAAGGGCCACCTTCGATCCAGTTGCCCTAAGCGAACTGCAGAAAGAGAAGACGGCCGATCTCCAGAGAGCAGTGCGGCTAACAGCACCACCCAGCATCAGCAGCAGGGAAACGAGTAATAGCCAGGACTGCGGGGCGGGTGCTGGCTGATGTTCAAAGAGCCCCAAGGGTTTCGATCACACAAACCCATGACGGGAACAGCCTAATCATCAAGGGCGAGGTCAACGGAACGCCGTGTAAGCTGACCATAGACACTGGAGCTTCTCGCACGGTTGTCAGTTCCCAACTTACAAGTCGGTCCCTTGGGGACTCCGCATACAACCGGGAACGCATTAATTTGGTAACAGCCACCGGTCAGCGCATACCCGTCCATGGAGAGAAGAAGATGGAGTTGAAGCTAGGCAACAGAATCTACCTGCATAATGTCATCGTGGCCGATATAATGGACGATTGCATCCTGGGCCTTGACTTTATGAGGAAGAATTGTTGCGAGATTGACGTCAAGCAAGGTGTTTTGAAATGTGGACAAGAGGAACTTTTCGTGGAAGGGGCGTTGCCAGGTAATGTGTACAGCCTTAAGAAGATTGTTCTTCCGCCGAGATCGGAAACGATTGTGCCGGTTAGTCTTCCTCGGAATCCTGGGCAAACTCATCGTTGTGTACTCGTGGAAAGGGTAGATAATGACCTTCCATGGAAAGTGGCACGAACTTTGGTCAGAGCCACCGACATCTCAGGGGTACGTGTGCTGAACCTTTGTGATCAGGAACAGATTATAGAAAAAGGCACACTAGTCGGTACTTGCGAGGAAGTGGATTGGTTGCGTCGATGCCAATATCTATCGACTGGGACCCTCAGCAAGGATGCACAAACGAAAGTGACCACACTTTTAGACGACTGCCGCAGCGCTCTGTCCCAAAATGAAATGGTCAAGGCGAAGAAGATGTTACTCAAGTACGCCGATGTTTTCTCGTCAAACGATGCTGACATCGGGAAGACTGGCTTAGTTCAACACAAAATAAACACAGGAGAAGAACTACCTATCCGTCAGCGGCCAAGGAGATTGCCGGTAGCACGTGAAAAGGAAGTGGAAACCATGATTGAAGGAATGGTGAAGGATGGTGTTATTGAACCTTCATCTAGTCCATGGTGTTCACCTGTAGTGCTGGTAAGAAAGAAGGACGGCAGCATGCGGTTTTGTGTTGACTATCGTCGTCTAAACGACGTTACAAAGAAGGACAGCTATCCTTTGCCAAGAATTGATGACACGCTGGACATGCTTACTGGAGTAAAGTGGTTTAGCACGCTGGACCTGAAAAGTGGCTACTGGCAAGTCGAAATTGACCCTAAGGACAAGGAGAAAACTGCATTCTCGACAGGAAAGGGTCTGTGGCAATTTAAAGTTATGCCGTTTGGATTGTGCAATGCTCCGGCAACTTTTGAAAGGTTGATGGAACTTGTACTTACTGGACTAATTGGCGATGCCTGTTTGGTCTACTTGGATGACATCATCATCGTAGGCCGCACGTTTGAAGAACATCTTCAAAACCTGGAACGCGTGCTCATGAAGATCCAGAGTGCCAACCTCAAGTTAAGTCCGAAGAAGTGTTCACTATTCAAACGACAAGTTAGCTTTTTGGGATATGTAGTGTCTGAAGAGGGTATCCGCACGGATCCAGAGAAAATCGCCGCTGTCAAGGATTGGCCAGTTCCAAAAGACAAGACGCAGGTCAGAGCATTTTTGGGTTTGTGCTCCTATTATCGGCGATTTGTCAAGAACTTTGCAGACATAGCCAAACCCCTGCATAAGCTAACCGAGGAGAAGCGACATTTCTGCTGGGATGAAAGTTGCGACAACGCATTCCAGGAGCTGAAGGACCGTCTGTGCAAAACACCTATTTTGGGGTACCCTGATGCGAGCAAGGAATTTATAATTGACACAGACGCAAGTGACATAGGACTTGGCGGTGTGTTGTCTCAACGGAATGGTGATCAAGAGGTTGTGATAGCGTACTTCAGCAAGTCGCTGTCAAAGCCGGAAAAGAACTATTGTGTCACGAGACGGGAATTGCTTGCTGTGGTAAAGTCATTGCAGCATTTTAGCAAATATCTTCTGGGGCGGAAATTCCACGTACGAACTGACCATGCTGCACTGAAATGGCTATTGCAGTTCAAAAATCCAGAAGGACAAGTTGCGAGATGGATTGAGTTACTGCAGGAATACGACTTCGTGGTCGAACATCGCAGCGGAAAATCTCATGGCAACGCAGATGCATTGTCAAGAAGACCTTGTCCTGAAGACTGCAAGCATTGTACTAGGCAGGAAAGTAAAGAAGTCGTACCTGTGAGGATGCTCAAGACAGACCTCAGCAACGAGTGGAAGGAAAGCCTACAACGTGCACAGCAGGAAGATTCGGACATCAAGCCGATTCTGGAGTGGATGAAGGCCAGAGCTCCTAAGCCCAGGTGGAGTGACGTCTCAGCGATGAGTTCGATCACAAAAAGCTATTGGGCCCAATGGGACAGCTTGGTGATTCAGGATGGAGTCCTGTGCCGTAAATGGGAAAATGCTCGGGGAGACAGCTGTCATTTGCAAATGGTTGTCCCTAAAGCTCAAGTACCGGATGTTCTACAGCTGTACCATAATGGTTGTTCAGGAGGTCACCTGGGAGTAAAACGGACTCTACTGAAGATACGAGAACGGTTTTACTGGGTCCACTGTCGCGACGATGTCGAGGACTGGTGTCGCAAATGTACAAGTTGTGCAGCTGTAAAGGGACCTCAGACTCGTAGTAGAGGTGCATTGAAATTGTACAATGTTGGTGCACCATGGGAGAGGATAGCCCTTGACGTAGCGGGGCCGTTTCCGGTAAGTGAAAGTGGCAACAAGTATTTCATGGTTGTGATGGATTACTTCACCAAGTGGCCGGAAGTCTTCGCCATTCCAAATCAAGAAGCTTCGACAGTTGCAGATAAATTAGTCCATGAAGTCTTCTGCCGTTTTGGAGTACCCTTGGAGATTCACAGTGATCAAGGAAGGAATTTTGAGTCACAAATATTCCAGGAAACTTGTCGAGTTATGGGTACTCATAAAACCAGAACAACTTCTTACCACCCACAGTCGGATGGAATGGTGGAACGATTTAATCAGACATTGGAGAGGTACCTAGCCAAAGTTGTAGAAAATCGGCAACGAGATTGGGACAAGCACATACAACCGTTTTTGTTGTCATATCGAAGCGCTGTTCACGAAAGTACATCGGTGACACCAGCTTTCGCAAACTTTGGAAGAGAATTACGGCTGCCTGCAGACCTGATCACCGGAATACCACCTGATGCCCCACGCAGTATAACCGATTATGCGAATGACTTGCGGAACAAAATGAATGACATTTATGAGCACGTCAGACAATCGGGCCAGCAAATGTCTGAAAAGATGAAAACCCGTTATGACCGCAAAATGAACAATAAAGGGTTCGACGAAGGTTCACTAGTGTGGTTGCACAATCCAGTCCGCAGCAAAGGGAAATCTCCTAAGCTTCAAGCTAAATGGGACGGACCGTACCGGATTGTGACAAAGATCAATGACGTAACCTACCGGATACAGAAAGGTGCAAGAGGTACTCCTAAGATCGTCCATGTGGACCGACTGGCGCGTTATTATGGGGCCGATAATGCTCGGGACGAGCATGTCTTAGGAGGGGGCAGTGTTGCGCGCCACAATTAAAGCCTGGTACATGGTGACATTAGTTACCACTAGCGCCATCTAGTATCGAGTAGCAGAACTAGTCGAGTCACGATCGTTCTAGAAAATTCGATACTAGAACTTTGTAGAACTTTCTCGAACTATCGACACCTACCTACCTACCTACCTACCTAGTCGGTCGGGGCCGGTATGTACTCGAACATTCTAGATGTTTCTACAATGGAAGGTTCTAGAACTATCTGCGGCACTATATAAGGCCGGTGTGGGCCGCGTGCCGACACAGTTTGGATAAAGCGACAAGAGCGAAAACATCTAAGCGATCTTCAAGTGCGAATTAAGAGTGATCAGTAGTGTGATTGTGTTCTTTTAATTAGTGTGTTTGAGTTGTAATTAGTGTTGTATAATAAATTGTTATTTTTGGTTATTAAATCGGCAGTTTTTATTGTCACGAACCCGAAGCTCGTAACAGTACTAGTATAGTGCGTGTTGTAGTATCTGGTACAGATCATCAAACAGCAACTTTTTCCGTGGGACCAACATCGTAATAGCGAAAAAATAATCAGCACACATACACACACATACATTCATCTATCTATATATTTTTTTTTATCTCAATCATTTGGGTCGAGTACCTATTGAAGTTTTGCATGGGACAGTTGACAATTTTTTTCGCGATCACGAATTTGGTCCCACGGAAAAATTGCTCAGTTAGATGACAGATATGACCACACCTTTTTGATACATGCTGTACCTATATAATGGGCACTTACCAAAAATAAAAAAACTAAGCATGAATATACTCAAAAGCCCAATAACGAGATGTCCTTTAAATAAAAATTTCGTTAAAATGATTTACATTTCATTGTTCAGCTGAGGCGTTCAACGATGCCGACGCAGGGTCAAGCACCCGAAGACCGGAGACAAATCCTGGAAGACATGAAAGAAGAAAACGAACATGCTCCAAACCTAATATAAGCGAGTTATTCCGGTCTGATCCCCTGAACACCCCTCCACCCCCCTCCTCGATCCCCTGCTTGTTCTTCTTCTGTTTTAATCTCTGCCTTATCCACTATAAACTTTCTCATTCCAAGTACCACCATCTTAAACTGTAGTGTTGAGTAGCAATTAGGTTATCACATTAAGGCGAAAGCGCCAGGGTAGCCCGCGAAATTCAATTTTTTTTACGTTTTTTGCAATTTGCTGGTTAGTATTAAGTTGTACGTTGATTAAAATATGATTCGCGGCCGTAACAAATATGTATTTACAGAATTATAATCATTAAAATCATCAACACAACTCTCAAAGACCATGTAATCCCCAAGAATGACTATTTCATGAAATCTTGACATTTGGGGATTACATGGTCTTAGAGAGTTGTGTTGATGACTTTAATGATTATAATTCTGTAAATACATATTTGTTACGACCGCGAATCATATTTTAATCAACGTACAACTTAACACTGACCAGCAAATTGCAAAAAACCTAAAAAAAATTGAATTTCGCGGGCTACCCTGGCGCTTTCGCCATAAGGGCTGATATTGCCAAAGTCAGAGGGGCAACTTAAGTAATTTTAAGAACGTTCACAGTCGGATCTCAGTGTCAATCTGTCAAAAATACCTCTGATTTCCCTACATTTTTGACAAGTTTTTCACATTGATTGTCGCTGAGACGAGATTGCGCCTAGATTTTGAACGTTTTTAATTACGAGAATTGACCTTCTGATATCTTTTATCTGTGGAATAAAATTGACGTCTGACAATTCTAGTAGATACGTATCAACAATTAAACACAAACTTTAAGGTATTGATACCAAATAATCACAAATTAAGTTGAATGTTTTCAAATACTAAAATGAAACAAAAGGTCCTACTAGAATGTTACCTAATAGTTGTTAATTATTTTAATTGTGTCTATTTAAAACACTTATGTAAAGCAGAAAACGTGGTTTCAATTAATGTGATAAGTTAGTCACCACCACACAGTATTTGAAAGTGTGTAAATTCGATTAAAGTTAAAACAGGACTAGCCTTAAAACATTTAACTTTTTCAGATAATTTACATTCCACCGCCACTTACTCAACTATCTACTCAAGCGTTATGTAATCTAAGTTGATTTTTGAGTAACCAAATGTTTCGTTACAATAGAATTTGAACTTTGTTCTGGATGACATTAAGTTTATTGATCCAAAACATGATAAGTATCTCGGATTCTAAATTCAAATTATAGGCGACACGTTTCACAGTCAAAACATCAGTGACGTCACAACATGGCTTAAGGTCCAAGATAGTATTCATGACCTTAGAGGCCAATCCTATTTTTTATTTGTATAGTACTTAGATTATAAAAATACATATTTTAAGGACGTAAAAACTTCATAGTATTTTCTAGTTTTTCACGAAAGTAAGTTGCTAGCATAATACTGCTAATTAGCTGTCTTCCTTATTTTAAATATTTGATTAAATAAATAAATAAATCAAATTTAAAAGGGCACTAATCGAAATATTAATTGAAAAAAGTTATTACACAATTGACGACTTCCATAATGATGAATCACTGACCGATTGACATGCTATTATACCATTTGACATTTCTTATTTTGTTTTCATTGTAACTTTGATGACATCTAACATTTTTTTTCTTTTTTTTATATAACATTGACATTTGCCAGTATTAAATTATTGTGACATTTTTTAATTTGTATATTTTTTAATTTAATTTGTATTTGTAATAATTAATTCTCGAAATTCTTATTTAAAATTATAATAACTTTAAATTTGTGTAAATTAAATAATAATATGTTTTGCGTGCCCATGTGACGGTAGAGCATGGAGGACTCTTATAACTAAACATCTATGTACTAAATACCCCTGTTTGCAAACCAATAAATGATTTGATTTGAATACGTATAAATAATAAAATATTATGGTGATTTCAATTTCAAGAATTGTTTTTAAATATTGTAATAGTTTTGGAGTTTTATTATTTTGTTTGTTATTATAGTACAGTGAGCTGCACGAGTGGTAACACTTTGAACTTGAACAGCACCTTAATTGCGTAACACACTATCAATCTCAATCTGAATAATTTTGAAGGATATTGCTAAACCATTGCTTCATAAATGTTCGGAAAATTTGTCTGCTCAACAACGAAAATAACGCAATGAATGTTGTTGAACTGTCAAAAGGAAAACCATTGCTACTGATAGTGTGTTACGCAGTTGCCCAACTGGTCTAGCGGAGTACGGAGTTTCAATAGAATAAGAGGCCAGCTCATATCTACTGGTTTCGTTACTACTGACATGCAGATAGGTAAGATTAAATTCAGACATTGTTCAGGGTTAGCTAGCCAGTTTAAAATAATCCTGTACAAAGGACAAATATTTCATTAGATTATATACTTACCCATATCTGTCTGCATATAAGCACCACTTTTCGCCAAAAAATACACGCTTGAAATATCTGAAAAACTATCGGCTACATTTGAATGGTTCGCGCGCCAAAAGCAAAACAAATATGCAGGGCAAAGCGAGTTTAAAATTGTGTATAATAAAAATCTACGACCGTCAACTGAATTTTAGCTGGTATACCATTGTTTGTGAGGAAAATCCGATTTATATAGAAACTAGTGGCCCGCCCCTGCTTCGAACGGATCATGAAAAAAATACGCACGTCATCATCATCTGCCGAGCCTTTTCCCAACTATGTTAGGGTCGGCTTCCAGTCTAACCGGATGCAGCTGAATACCGGTATTTAACATGGAGCGACTGCGTAACTGACCTCTTCAACCCAGTTAAGTACTAAGTATTACGATTTAGGATACCCCCTGGTTTCCACAAGCCTCTCCGGACGGTTTATGTAAATCCCGATGTTTTGTCAAGTAGTAAGAACCTTGCAAGCAGGGACGGGTCGCTGGTCAAACTTTGCTTTCCTAAGAAAGCGGTGAACGGTCACACACAGCTGTACCTACAAGTACCGACCAGTCAATACTGGATAATACTGGTGAAAATGACAAACTTTCACGATGGACAACTGTTCTAGGAAACCATAACTTTAGTTACGTTAAAGTCTGTTCTTAGACGGTCACAATAAACGTTCAGCCAAACTTTACAAAAGAGTCCAAACAATAATAAAAGGGATAATCGTGCCGGTAGGGGGCGCCACAATAGCTATAACTTTAAGGTCCTTGGTCATGATTGATGGCCTAAGTTTGGACTACAGTAAAGTTAGGCTACTGTATTGTCCTGGTAACAGAAGGGACCTGGTAGACTTCGGGATACTGTAGTCATTGTAGATTTATTGGAATGTTCAACAATAGTGTACGCTGTACATGCAGTGGTGGCCCAGTAGTAATGGCCGCGACTTACGTGTTATAGGTCGTGGGTTCGAACCGATCCCAAACAGGTGCTTTTCTTTATTATGTAAATAATTTAATCACCACTGCTCTCAAAACGGTGAAGGAAAACATGGTGAGGAAAACGGTATGTCTTAGAACAAAACAAAAATCGAAAACATGTGACATCTAGCAACCCGCACTGGGCCCGTGTGGTGGATTACGGCCCAATCCCTCTCACCGAGAGGGGGCCTGTGTCCCTGCACTGGGAACATTATAAGCTGATTATGTATGTACTTATACTTGAGCTGTTTCTTTTTAGGGCAGATCAAAATGTTTCAAATTACCTGCAAAGTGAACCACGATAACTGGAGAATGGCACAATTACCATATCATTACGGCGCCCCCCGGTCTGGTTCTAGATAAGCAATGGTCTGTTGCACCATGAAATATGAGGCTTCAGGTGTTAGAGCAAATCTTCAGGTTCATTCGATTAATCGAGTCTTATCATACCACGCTGGAGTGGGTATTTCATTCATTCATTCATGTAGCCAAAAAAAAACTTTAGCTACATAATGTTCAAACAGTCTGGGCGAGTCTAAGATCCTTATTCCATGTGATTCTCTCGAAAAAACACGCCTCTAAAAATCATCAAAGAAAATTATTACCACAAAGTCCTCGAGTAATGAAGATTTTCAAAAAGTATTCTTTGAGTGACGTCTAGTATATATTTCTTTATTTCAGTTCTTTTAGTGAACACTTTAAGTATTACGTCTACGAGTACCTACGGCTTACGTCTTACCGTATAGTTGACCTCGTAAATGCATCACCACTTTTGACAAGATGAACTTGAAACTGTGTACCTCACCTAGACAAATAGATATTGTCCTTTTATGACACCGAGTGACCTTAGAGCCCCATCACTCGTACCACATCGTTACGTGTGCAGTGTTGCTGCAGCTTCGTGCAGTTGCGTTAGGGTAACTACAAAATCAAATCAAATGGTCAACGCAACCATAGAAAATTTGTATTTACTCTGACGCACCGATGTGTTTGCGATGTGGCCTTGGTGTGGTCGGTATCGCCCGCACAGTTAATTTTGACGGCCAAATATGGTCCGCGTGAAACTATTCATTTTATACAAATTAACGCCCATACCCGCGTTGTCGTTGTGGTGTGTTAATTGCGTAATACACTATCAGTATAAGTAGTGCAAAAAAAGTCCATAATGTAGTGTGTAGTGTATAGTGTAAATTCATTGCTACTGAGCAATGAATTTCATTTTGACGGTTCAACAACATTCATTGCGTTATTTTACGTTGTTGAGCAGACACATTTTACGAACATATGAAGCAACAGATTACCAATATCCTTCAAAATGATTTATATTGAGAGTGATAGTGTGTTGTCTCAATTACTTATAATAAACTTTGTAAACAAAAAGGCTGACTCTAAAAAACACTTATTCATTTGCAAAAAAACTTAAGCTATTACTAACCAAACAGTTCAACTGTAAAATTGCTAACGGTGTTAATAAATTGGCTCACTTTAGTACCCCGGTAAGTTGAGAAACGTTCTCCATTACACAGGTCGTGGTCACCAACTTTATGGAGGGTATCGACCTCTGAACAGCCAATAAATACGTACTTACGGCTTCTTTTATATTTATTGGTTTTAATAAATACAGGGTCAATTTAAAATAACTAGCGAAACCCCGCAGATGAGATGGGTATCGATATTTTTTTATTTTTTTTTTATTCGTTATCTTTCCAATCATTAGGATTTATTCATTTAGACAGGTAAAAATAACAAAATTAAAATAACATAACTAAAACTATACTAACTAAGAAACTAGAAAATAGCGTCGAAAAACTCATCCGCATCGCTGTCGACTGGTAATGTACCCAAGAGACTGGCGGCATTACCACGTTGTATGGCGATGCTTGGCCTCTGGCCAAGGTAAAAGCCAGCCCTTGGGTCACGGGAAGTGTCTACCAGCCGTTTCGAAATATCTTTAAAAAGTCCATGAGCCCTCGGACCCCACGGCCCGAGGGTTTCAACCCCAAACGGCTCGAAAATATAATTTCCGATGAGGTTATTATTAATGAAGTAATGACGATAAAACAAAACATAAACTTAAAATAACTTTTAAGGCTTGTATTCATGCCAACGACCTTGTGCATTTGGGCGGAGCTAATTACCCCTCTCCGCGCCACTCCGCCACCCGCATGCACCCGCATGCCAACGCGTTGCCTAGCAACACGAGGCGCCCCGCACTGAATTCGTGGACGAGTGCGGGGATGATATAGACACGGACTTTAAACGATCGCATTTTTAATTTATTATATTAAAAAATATACATGTTTTTAAAAAGTAACAAAACCAAATCATTTTCGCTTGTATTGCAAAGCACTAGATATTTTTTTTATATTCTTTTGATAAAAAATGAAGGAGTAAAATGGTTTCATCTCAACGATTTGGAGGTGATTTGGTGGTTTTTTTTCTTAATAGGTGATATCGATAGAAAAATTATGGCTAAACCAAATTACGATTCATATCATGTAGATTACCAACTATTTTTTCAGATGTAATTTCTCTGTAAGTTCCGGAGAAAAGCTGCTTCATCTGCACGCTGTTTTTAAGCTTTTTTCGAAAGAGTAGCCTTAAGTCAGTTTTGCACGCCGATATTAATGGCATAATAAATGATCGATGTAATTATGTTAAGAAATTTCGGTACTTACCTTATTTATGCAAGTAGGTAAATGATTTTGATTATTTTTGAAATTTTCTTAAGAGCGCTTACGTTGTAAGTACGGCATTTCATACAAACTTTCATGCCCTTGTTTTGCGAAATGTATTAACCGATTTTAATAAAATAAAATAAAATAAAAATAATTTATTTCAGACTAAAAAGTCCATAGGCAAGGCAAGGTTGTTAGTAACAAGAATTTAGCTTATAACTAATGTTAGTAATTAAAAAAAGTAAGAAAAAAACAAAGAAAAAATTGGATGGATTAATGAAAATTTTGTACGCATAAGCAGAATACAAAGGTCTAAAAAGTTACGAAATATTCTATTAATTAAAGAAAGATAAGTGGAAATCTCTGCTTCTATGCAAAATTTAAAATCGGTCAAATTTGGCTGTAACAATATTTTTCGAAAATATTCTTAAGTAACTTTTTAGACCTTTGTATCCTGCTTATGCGTATGAAGTTTCATTAAAATCGGTTCAGTGATAACGGCTGCAACTTACAAGTCGTAAGTCGTAGTCGTGACTTGCAAGTCGTACTTACAGGTCGTAAGTTCGAACCCAGACAGGCGCTTTACTTTGTGTAATATATTTCATCACCACTGCTCTCAAAACGGTGAAGGAAAACATCGTGAGAAAACCAACATTATCCTGGAACCAATAATTCGAAGATATGTGACAACTACCAATCCGCACTGCGCCCACGTGGTGGTCCCTCTCACCGAGAGGAGGCCTATTTCGCAGAAGTGGGAACATTATAGGCTGATTATGCATTATTTCTCTTTTGACAGCGTGTTAGTCAAATTGATCAGCTTTTCAAAAACCGGGTGTTGGTTATCTATAGCCCGAAAAAGAACATTTAAGCTTCTGTTTCAGGACACTATTTGTACAGTGTAAGCCCGTTTTAGCGCAAAACGTCTGAAAAGGGAATCCTCTTCGAAAAATGGCGTTTTCGAACGATTGTTTTTATTAAAAATATGTCAAGATGGCCACTAAACGGTTGAACCACTAAGCTAACAAGAAAGATGTGAAGAGTGTTCGTTCCTCTCAATTATTCCTCTTCATTCCCTCACGTTCCTCCAGACTCCTTTTGCTTTTTGCTTTTTGAGAATTGTTTTTATATAATACTAGCTGTGCCCAGCGACTTCATTCACGTGGATATCGAAAAACAATAATGTGTCTCTTTACTCATTATTTTTCTGAAACAAGCCTGAGTTACTCCTTATAACATCAGCTATCTGCCAGTGAAAGTCCCGTCAAAATCGGTCCAGCTGTTTCGGAGATTAGCCGGAACAAACAGACAGACAAACAGACAGAAATTTAAAAAAAAAATCGTGTAAGTACCATTATAAACTTTCATATGCATTTAGTAAAAAAACTGTTATTATGGCATTACAAACAGACACTACAATAGTATGTATTTGTATAGATTGATTAAATAAACTGTAAACGGAACTCAATTGATGTGAAAAGGGCCTCAGTCATTTGTCTTTATGTCTGTCCTTTACAAATACTGAGACATTTGCCATACCTACTAAAGCTAAATGGAGTTTCATTTTCATGAAACTCTATTGAGTTTCGCCAGAAATACTAAACAAATATACATTACGTCGATTGTCGATGTAACTAATATTTTTGTAAAATATAATTTAAAAAGAGTGTCCATGGAGTTTCTTGCCCGTTCTTCTCCATAGGTACCTACGTTTTGGAATGGGCAACTAGCTTCATATTTTCTGACTGACCGAATTCTTGACAATTCAAAAGTGCCTGTTAATGGTTTAATTGAAATAAATGCTTTGAGTTTGTTACGTCGATCAATTTTGATGTGAAAAGGGCCTCAACCAACAACAACTCACCAACTTCTGCCCGTGACTTCGTCCGCGTAAAATTTCGCTCCTCGACCCACCGCGTCGCATCGCTTTACATCGTTTTCGCGCAGCGTTCTATCCGACTTTTTTTATATTTGATCGGCTCCTCAATGTCGTGGCGTGAAGTTAAGTAGCCTAAAGTAAAAAAGTAAGCCCAATTCTCGAGGAGGCCCTCGAGAATTATGGGCTATTAAACAGAAAAAGAGTTTTTCAAATCCGACTGGTAATAGTTCTAGAGATTGGCGCGTTCAAACAAACAAACCCTTCAGCTTTATTTTTAGTATAGTTTAAGTTTATGAGACACTAGCTGCGCCCCGCGGTTTCACCCGCGTAAATGTCGATCCCGTGGGAATATCGGGATAAAAAGTCTATATGTTAATCCAGGGTGTCAGCTACCTCCATACAAAATTTTGTCAAAATTGGTCTAGCCGTTTGAGCACACACACACTCACAAACTTTCGCCTTTATAACATTAGTGTGATGTGATTTGCCATTCTAAGCTAAGTGGAGTTACATAAAAGGGTTTCACCAGAAATACTAAACAAACATTAAACATTATGTACTGAGCACATTATTTTCTTGGCACTTATTTCCCCAAAAAATTAAGTTACGCTGGTAACACAAGCATTTGCCAGGTCTGAACTCACTACCCAGCCACATAAGAAACGGATCTCCACACATATTTTTCTTACATTTACACTTGATTAAGATAAATTCCAAAAAAACGGCCAAGTTCGAGTCGGACTACCAGATGAAGGGTTCCGTACCACAATGCTAAAAGCGCCGAAAAGTTCATTTCTTGTATCAAGACCCCCTTTATTTTTTACTTACTTTATTTTATTTTTATTATTTGTTGTTGTAGCAGTAATAGAAATACATACTCTGTGAAAATTTCAACTGTCTACCTATTACGGTTCATGAGATACAGCCCGCTGCAAAAAACGCCGAAAAACACGTTTCTTTAGTATTTTAACTTTATTTTAATTATTTGTTGTTATAGTGGCAATAGAAATACACACTCTGTGCAAATTTGAACTATATAATACGGTTCATGAGATACAGTGAGCTGGCAGACAAACAGGCAGCGGAAGCTTAGTAATAGGGTTCCGTCGGCTCCCTTTGGGTAATACAGAACCCTAAAAAAGCACATGGATAATAATAAAAACCAACCCCACTCTCCAACAACCTGTGCAATGTAACACAGCCCTAACAACGTGTACCTAAGTACAGTCACGAGCATAAGTATGTATACACTTGGCTTTATTCAAAGACGATTTTCTACTTTAGTTTTGAATGAAATTTTATATTATTACGAACAAAGTATTTTCGAACCCATAGGTTTATGTAAAATGTCGTATTTCAACATTGCATTCGTTATTTCACGAAAAAATCGCGATTGAAAGTTGCCAAGTGTTGACATATTAGTGCCCGTTACTGTACATACATATGATGCCCTTACAACAAACACCAGGTGTCGCTAATAAGGATTTATGTAAGGACCAGAACATTCTTACAATAAACTGGGTTTTATGGCAGACTTGTCAATTTGCTCCATTAAGTTATTAGCAGTCTAGAAATGACCCTATTACTTTATGGGGCTAATGTATAAGGGAATGCAGTGGCTAAAAAGAAAAGTGGCTTTTTGTGTGAATTCAAAAATAAATTAACTCAAAATCGTAAAATAACTTTAATTTCGGAAGTCGGTGGCAAAAAGCGAAAACTAAAATACAGATCCCGAGACACCGACTTCCGAAATTAAAGTTATTTCACAATTTTTAGTTAATTTATTTTTGAAGTCGGTTTAATTTTTTTAAATTGTGGATGGCCAAATCCGTAACTGTGAGGAATAGCGAAAAGTAGGTACTCAAAGGAGTCGCGGGCTCGATTTTGATGAAAACTAAAACTAAGAATTCTTCAAAAGTATGTGTAGAAAGAACAGCTAATAACATAAATCAAGAGGAAAAAAAAACTTTGACTTTGACTTTGGGGCCTAGATAGAGTGCCAATGAGTGTGAGCAGTGTTGGCCCAGTGGTAATGGTCGCGACTTCCAAGTTGTAGGTCGTAGGTACGAACCCAGACGGGCGCTTCTTTGTGTAAATTATTCCATCACCACTGCTCTCAAAAACGTGAAGGAAAACATCGCGAGGAAACCTGCATATCCTAGAACCAAAAATTCGAAGACGCGTGGTAGATTACGGCCCACTCCCTCTCACTGAGAGAAGGCCTGTGTCCCAGCAGTGGGAACATTATAGGCTGGCCGTGCGGGTGTTATCATTTTGCCACAAGTTTTTCAGTAATTTCATTCAGTACAAAAAATACATTAAGGTATTCAATTAATTCTTCTTTTTCTTTCTTATCACTACAAGTACTACAACCCTCAAACTAAACACTCTATCTCAGATAAGAACAACGTGCAAAGAAAACACAGGCTGGCACAATAGGGTTGTACAATCGCAGAATAGTGCTGTCCTCAATTCCGTGTTTGCACAACAATTGAACTGTAGAATTTCATTACGGGAGCGCACGCGATGTTTGTCGGTCGTGCCAGCCCTAGTCTTGGAGTTGAGTGACTTTTGTTTTAGCTTGAAGTGCATCTGTTTGAGTTGGATTTATTCTTAACACGATATTAATGTTGTCTCAGTACACTGAAGAAAAAATATCTTACTATAGCACATAAGCGATTTCATTAAGACTTACTGATTTTAAGCAGTAAGAAGAAATGTTTGTAAAACAGTAAAAGACAAAACAGTAACTTTTAATGATTGAACATATTATTTACTGAAAAAAAGGAAAACTGGTTACAGTAATGGTGGGTTACTTATATGTTTTTACTACGGTAATGGTAATGGTGACCCCATTACATGCCATTACTGTGTACATAAATAAAATACGGTACTTGATTTGACCGAATAATCACGTAAGTACCTATTTGAAAAATATAAATCTATAGGTAATCTGTAGGAAAACAAAGTCGGGTTAGTTACACCATTTATAACTCAAGAACGGCTGGACCGATTTTTATGATATTTTATTTGTTGGATTTGTCTTTGCCCCGAATAGCAGAATAATTATTAAAAAATGGGAAAAAAAAAAAAAAAAATCTGAGGCGGTACGAAGTTCGCCGGGTCAGCTAGTTAAATAGCTAACTAGCTTCAACTTTCTGACTAACTGACAGACTATTTAATTTTGACAATTCAAAAGTGCCTGTACAAGGTTTAATTGAAATAAATGATTTGAGTTTGAGTTTGAGAATAAAATAACTGGCGACCCCCACCCCTGCGCATCTCACGGTTTTTGCGACTTAGAAATACATCGAGATTTTTTTACTATATAATTGATGAATTATACACAAATGATGGTGAAAACCGCTATAAAATCCGTTGCGCTGTTCAGAAGAACAACGTGGTTACACAGACATGAAAAATGACATTCATTTAGAGTAGGTCTAGATAATTCGACAAATACCTTACTCAACTGAACGCAAGAAAACAATTTTTTTTTCTGTCAATAAATTGTTAAATATTCAAATAATTTAACATTATTAGTGATGAAAACCCTTGATAAGACTGACAGATGGCCGATGGGGAGAAAGGTTCTGGAGTAGCGACCGCGTACCGGAAGACATAGCGTTGGAAGGCCTCCCACAAGGTGGTCCGACGACCTTGTGAAGGCCGCAGGAACCCGTTAGATGCGAGAAGCACAGAACCGGTCGAAGTGGCGGTGCTTGGGGGAGGCCTATGTCCAGCAGTGGACGTCTTTCGGCTAAAATGATGATGATGAGTGATGAAAACAAAATATTAAAATACGACTCAATAATATAATAATAAGTCTTAATTAAGAGTGGCACCTAAAAATTTCATCAGGACCAATAAATTAACGAAATCACGTGATTAAAACTGACAGAAATAATTTCATTAAGCATGTTTCAATTTTCCTTAAAAAAACTCAAACATAATATCGTTAAGAAATTATTTTCGCGTCGAAGGACGAAACGCGTCCTGTTTCATTCTTTATCGACTTTTTTCTGAATATCGTTGTGTAGAGATGCGGAAAAACCGACTACCGATACTTTTTATCGATACTTGCTAGTGGTGGAGGAATAACGAACGTGTGGTAATAATAATATAATGTTTCACTATATTAGAAACAGGTATTCATATTTTTTTATGCCATCACCTTAAAAGTCACGCCGCGCCGCTTCTAGGGCCAAGCGGCGAAGAAAGCAGTTACGTGCTTTAATTTGTTGTATGTTTTCGATGTATTTTTTCCGAAATATAACTCGGCGTATGTTTATTCATATAAACAGCTGTAATTTAGAATGAACAAGTTAAAATAGCCACTATTCAAATATTGAAATGAGCTTTTAGTAACAGCGGCGAATTTTAACGTAACCTATATTTTTTTTATCGTGTTTTAATTTTTGGCGCAAGGGGTAGTGGCGAACACGCTAGGCAGTGCAATCACGAATGTTCGGCATTATCCAATTATTAATATGGATTAATTCGTACTTCAATATTCATTATTATTTTCGACACAAACCGCACATCACTAATCGTTATAAAATGAACTCGGCTTCATAATATGCTTATATATTTCGAGGGATATAACTACACACATTATACTCTCCCCTCATACATTTTGGCTGTTGAGGAACATAATTACATTGACAAATGCGGAGTGTGTCGTGTCGCGCGTCGGTCGCAATGATAATATATGGATGGTGTTTTTCATGAGACAGTATCTTGTGGCTGGTCCATGTTATCTGGCTGGAAGAAGATAAGAGTTGAGTTTATGGTAGGCATGTGTTTATGAGAGCAGTGGTGGCCAAGTGGTAACGTCCCCAACTTACGGGTTGTACGTCGTAAGTTCGAACCCAGAGAGGCGCTTTACTTTATGTAATTTACTAGCTGCGCCCCCCGTTATCACCCGCATAAGTTTCGATCCCGTAAGAATATCGGGATAAAATGTATGTTATGTGTTAATACTGGTTATAAACTATCTGTGTGCCAAATTTCATTGAAATCCGTTCAGGAGTTTTTGTGTGAAAGAGTAACAAACATCCATCCATCCTTACAAACTTTCGCTTTTTTAATATCAGTAGGATTTCATCATCACTGCTCTCAAAACGATGAATGAAAACATCGTGAAGAAACTTGCATGTCCTAGAACTAAAAATTCGAAGACATGTGACATCTACCAATCGTCACTGGGCCCGCGTGGTGGATTAGAGTCCACTCCCACTCACAGAAAGGTGACCTGTGTGTTATAGGCTGTATAGAGGTATGAGGAATAGGGTCATGGGTCAGGGTCAGGGTCAGGGTTGGGGGTTCACTCATACTTTAGAGAAAAGGGAGGATCCTCCGACCAGGCGGGTGTTGTGTCTGGCGGGCAACTGCCCGATGATTCATGTCGGGCCGTTGTATCTATGCTAGTTGCGCGGTAAACTCTGCTTGCGCGATGCAGGATTTGCGTGACGTCCGTATGACGCGTTGTTCGCATGTGGCGTTGTAGATACCGCTACAGCTGTATGCTATGTTTTTAAGGTAATTATTTGCAGTCAGGTGCGTAGGCAGTACTTGCTGCCAGCGCGCTTGTCTGGCCAGATGTATAATGTGGTGCAAAGGATTAAGTAAGAATGTAGCAGATGGCGTTCTTGTAGTTTTTACCCCCGTTGAAAAAGTTGTGAGTGTATAGTATGTATGTAGGGTATGTAAGTATTCTTGTATTTATCACTGGGTGATCCTTCATAGAAAAATAGCTTTGGCTGTCGGGAAATAAAATGTTACTCTTATGCGAAAGCCAGCATCGCAGAAAGTTTACAATTAGCCTCTGGCTACAATCCCGGCTGCTATTTGAGATTGAAAATGCCAAAAATCTAATTAAAAATCCGAACTTTTAATTGATAAATGATTTATTACAATAAAAAATCCGAACTTTTGATTGATTTATTTTCTGTAAGTAGGTTTGTACAAACACTTCTACACGTCAATCATATTTTTTTTTTAGGTGAGGTCGGTGTTTCCTATCTGACTATTCTGAGAAGAAAGGCCGAAACAAACTCAGAGGTCACAGTCTCTTTTAAAGTCCAGACAAATCTTGGTCAGATCATGTGAAGACCATGTAGATTGGTTGTTGAAATGGTCTTTTGAGGAAAGAACCACACAGATTGAGCGGAATGGAATTTAACATCCCGAACATGTTTTAACTATAAACTTGTTTTAAAAGAGGAAATATGATTATTGGCATTTGCAATATCAAATAGCAGCCGGGAGAAAAGAAAGAAAAAAAGTTTATTTGGACACAGTTCGTGACACACAAAATTAACAAAATATAAAAAACTATGTTACAACAACAATAGTGTGTGCCTCACGGCTGCGCCAAAAAGGTTCATTTCAGCATTAATGCCAGACAGATGCTGTCTGACGCTGGTTTTTGAATGAACGTTTAGGGAAAAGTGACGGGGAGGTTAGTTGTAGACTTTCGTTGTAATACCTACTATAAAATGCTCAAGAGGTCATTTCCCCTAAGAAAATACCTAGTACTGTTTGAAGTGAAAACTTCTTTAGGCGCGTTGGGCATTTTTTGAGATGGGAAAAAACTATTGAACTCCCGCCACTGTTACCGTAAGCGACACCGCGCGTGTTTTGTTTATAAGACGATAAAAAAAATGCCTGCTTCGGATGTGTTCGCCTGTCCTCGGGATGTACTCGGTTTTAATGTATATCCGATATGTCAGTGAGTGATGGCAAAGTATTCTGTTTGTATTTTGTTTACACTTCTGTCGACACTCCCGGAGTGCCACTGTTTTTTTTTTTCTGGTCGACACTTTTATTTTTGGGTACAAAATTAATGATGTCTTTTAATTAACAGTAACTAATACTTTATACCCATTCACGGAGTTCATCGGAAATATGCTAATGCTGGTAATGTTACTGCTATTCTTCGTAAAAGGGCACTATTATTTTAGTCTGTGGTTCAAAGACGAGGTATGCCACGATATATTAGGGTAGGGTTTTTGTGCTAAGTAATTAATGGACCCGCATAATTATTACCTACTGGGATTCCAAGGTACTTTTAAGTACACTGTGTAGAACATTAAGTTCTAACGAACCTATGTTACAGTGATAAGGACTGATTTACATACATTATCTAAACTCTACTCTGGTAATGTATTTGGTCTCAGGTTTTTGGTGTGACTTACTGTTGGTTGAGGAACTCTCCCTTTTACATTTCGTCATCATCATCTGCCTAGCCTTTTTCCAACTGTATCGGGGTCGGCTTCCAGTCTAACCGGATGCATCTCAATACCAGTATTTTACATGGAACGACTGCCTATCGGACCTCCACAACCCAGTTACTGAGTAATACGATACCCCTTCCATTTTAGATGTAGTGCCAAAAATTTTAAAAAGTATTGCTTAGTTGGTTTGATGATGTTGTTGAGAGCATGAATGAAAAGTTTTCTCTGCTAATTATATTATGCTATCGACTTACAAAATAATCGCGAAGGTTGAAGGGAAACGCCAGGCAGGCTAACGGTTCTACAGTACCTATATAAATGTAATATGATTGTTTTCAAAATCTAGATGAAATGTCTTGACAAAGAATAGGCGAACGTTGTTTTGGTAAGCATATAATAAGCCTATAATTTCCCCACTACAGGGACACTGACCTCCTCTCTTCGAGAAGTAGTGAACTATTTAATCTACCACACGGCCCCAGTGCGGGTTGGTAGACGTCACATTTCTTCGAATTTTTGGTTCTAGGTCATGACGTCACATGTCTTCGAATTTTTGGTTCTAGGTCACGCCTCGATATCCGTGGTCATGCCGGTTTCCTGACGATGTTTTTTTTTAGAGGAACAACACTGAATTAATTTTTTTTTCTTACTAATACACCACATTAAAGCGATTTCATTAAGACTTACTGACTTTATACAGTAGGTAAGAAGAAATGTTTGTAAAACAGTAAAAAGCAAAACAGCAGTGCGATTCTGTAACCATCTCACCGTGAAAACTTAGGTGAAGTGAGCGTGGAGTGAGCTGTCAATAGTGTCAATTCCTAGCAAAACAAACTCCCTTCACCCAAGTTTTCAAGTGATCAGAACGGAATAACTAAAAGTTAAGTGTCTGTCTGCGTTCGAACTAACGACCTACAACTCATAAGTTAGTCAGGGTCGATACCACTGCGCTACCACAGCTCTCAATTTTTGAAGAGTACAAAGTTGTAATCAAGCCTAATTTAGTTTATTATGACGCTCAAAAAGATAGGAAGATCCTTCTAATTCAACTAATGGAGCCAATTTTTAACACCTAATTACATTAAAAACAGTAAAATGGTTAATAATCGTCGTACAAACTTAGACGAAAAATAAATCAAGACATAGCGCTGCGAACAATACAGAAACATGCAAATGCATGCAAAAACTACACCTCCGGTTTGTGCATACACGCTCACACGCACACATTTACAATCAAACTACACCTCACTATCTGCAAACATGTTTACGAAACCGGCTTCACTTTACTGTTGACATCCCTCTGTGTTGGTTTTTTATTTGGTCTGACCGTACAATAACTTAAACTAATCCCTATTTGAATGGTAACGTACCGCTATCGTCACAACCCAGGGGCTCACAATTAACATCCAAATGTCCTTCGGAAAGTTCTCGAAGTCTCGTTCGCACGACATTTTCGCGGTAATAAAATCACGGGCTGTCTAGAATGAAACTCTGGTACTTTAAAAAGTAACAAAGTTTAGAGCGCGACACCGGCTGCCAGAAGAACGTGAGATGCAACATAAAACCGTCACGTTTTAAAACCGGAACGGCCCAGTGGGTACGGTTCTTTAAAGGGAATTTTGAACTTTTAGGACGTAATAAAATCGGACCGCTAATATCTTTGAGCTGTGATGTGGGGCTACGCGTAGTCGCTACGTGCTACGAGCTACGTGGTTGCTACGCAGCGTGTTTACTACGGAAATATTTTTTTGGTCTGACCTTCAGTCAAACGTAGTTTAATAATACATGATTATATCTGTTGGTAGCCTTAGGAGTGAATTATACAGAAACGGCGTAAGGTGAAGGCGTGGCGCAGGCGCACGTCGCCTTCGTACATTTTGTATGAAAACGTTTTGAAGCGGCATCATGCCTGCGCAGCGCCTGCGCCGCGCCTTCACCTTACGCCGTCTCTGTATAATCCACTCTTTAGATTTTATATAAAAGCCTTGTTTAACGAAGCCGTAAGCATAACGTAAAAAAATATCAAGCAATGATTCTCACATCTAATGTTTTGTCACTTGGCTGCAAGGGCAAATACTACATACGCCAACAAAAACTTACATACCCTCCATTTTCCCACTAAAATACAGAAAACGTCCTCCTAAATTTTCTCTACAAAAAGTTGATTTTAAACACTACCCATACACAAAAAAAGGCCATTTCTAAAACGCCACAGTATAATAATTTACGAACAAATGACGCGGACGCGGTGTTGGTCAGCAAGAAACAATTGAAACGCTAAGGGTAGGGTTACACTATCTGTTGACCACGCTCCGCCGGGTTCACACGACGGGATATTAGGCCTCAAACCCATTAGCTGGTTGATGATAGTGTTAATGAGATTGTCCATTGAAAGTGGACGGCTCTGGACGTGTAGTTAGTTTGTATGGCCGAACATGACTTGAATGGTTAGTTAAATAGTGTTTAGGTTAGAGCTATTTTTGTTTAGGTATTTAGTGCCTGTGGATAGTCAGATAGTTAATCGGTTATGTGGTTTTTGGTAAAGTAAAGTGAACATGAAACGTTCAGTTTAAATGTAAAGGTTTTTTGGGCATGTGGTCGGTTTACACACGCAAATGAAATAAACATCAACATCACACTAATATTATAAAGGCGAAAGTTTGTGAGTGTGGGGGTGTGTTTATATGTTTGTTACTTCTTCACGCTCAAACGGCTCTACCAATTTTGATAAAATTTTGTGTGGAGGTAGCTGACACCCTGGATTAACATATAGGCTACTTTTTATCCCGATATTCCCACGGGATAGAAAGTTATGCGGGTAAAACCGCGGGGCGCAGCTAGTTATATATAAATATCTGAAAACTAAGGATACCGGGAGTTTCAGGAAGTCAATTTTAATATATAATATACATATTTTACTAACATAAGATCATGCCTGTATTCACCCCGAAGGGTGAGCCTAAGGGAAAATACCTTATATTATACACTCACATATCGCCCTAGGGGGCGAGCCGCTACTGATTTTAATTTATGAAGTTGATAAATCTTCATTTACGCGTATTCATCGGTTTTTTGTTATTTTTTTACCAGACAAACAAAACGGTTAACATGAGATTTGAGAGAAAATACTGACTGAAAATCCAAATGAATTGTCATTTGTTACAAATAGGCTCACACCACGTTGAGCTGCACGTTTACTTACAAATGCAAGTTTCTGACACCTATCTACATGGTATTTAAATGATCTGACCTCTGATTTTGTTTCGGCCTTTCTTCTCAGATTAGTCAGATAGGATACGCCGACCTCATCTAGTTTTAAAAAATATGATTGACGTGTAAAAGTGTTTGTCCAAACCTACTTACAGAAATAAAATCATTTATCATTTAGCCAACGAATCGATCATTTTAGGATAGCTAAGCTATTTGCACCCTAAACCTCATTATTATTCTATTCGCCTCCCTCATCAGATAAACTAATCTCTCTATAAATTAGAGTATAAATCGAATTCCTCGACTCTTTCGATTGTATCGATTTGATTTATTGCTCGATGAGGTAGTCACGTCTCTATAGGGGTCCAGTAGTCCCTGAAAAAACAAACGGGCCTCTTCCTGAAACCACTAATCTGATCATACTTTTGAAAAATAAAATTGTGCGAAATGGCTTGTTTGATAAGGTTCGTATTTTTGTGAGTTTAATATTCGATTGAAATCATTGTTTCCAGAAGGTTTTTTTTTTGTTTGCATGATATTTTCTCATTCTCCAAAAATATTTGATTAATTTGGCAAGATACTTCTTTGTGGCTTTAAGAAAGTTAAGAATAAGATCGGTTTGTAAAATAAAAACTTTTGCCAGGTTTTTTGTATTTCAACTCCGATTTGTGGCTTGATAAGTAGGTCTGTAATAATTTTTAATCTGTAGAAATTATCTATACAACACAAACATTTAATCAGCCTATAGTGTTCCCACTGCTGGGATACAGGCCTTGATTGGCCAGATGTCACATAAAAATTAAATCATACTCTTCATTAACACAGACGACGTTCGTGTGTTTACGTTAGCAAATCGATGGCGTATGACACTAAGAAAGACATTCCAATGCACAACTCGAAGATTTTAACAACAGAGTGACATAATGTACAGTCAGCAAGAAAAGTGTTTAACACAGATAAACAGTTTTACAGCCGGTTAAATTGACGGGAATAGGGTCGCCCCCTATTTCATGGGACTTCAACATAACAAACGAAATGTGAGTGTGTTATAGGTAAACCTTTGCCTAATCCTTCAGGGATTCCCGTGTTCCTTCCTTAGCCCTTTATGTTCCGGGCCAGCGGTAACCCTTTCGGACATTCCCGCTGACCCGGCAGGCTTCGGCCCTTTGGGGCCCCTCCTCGATGCTGACATCTCTTTGAGGCGCGCGTGGAACACGTACGCGCCGTTCGACACAGGCCTGGTCCTGGTCGGACGGTGAGCTACCCATTACTCTTCGCCCGCAGGCCCGCGCCTACGGTGGCCGGGAGTCGTCCCGTGGCTCCCGACGATGCCCGCAGCGTCTCCCGCGGCGGCTGGGACGGGAGGCTCTCTCCCTCATCCGTCCTGCCACCTCCTTCGCTAGCATGACTGCTTCGCAGAAGGAGGTGACTGCCTCCCACTCCCAGACTGCCTCCAACACACACACAATACAGGCCTTATGTTGTGTTTAACAGTTTTATAAGAGACTAGCAGCACCCCTCGGTTTCACCCGCGTAAATTTCGATCCCGTGGAAATATCGGGATAAAAATTATCCTATGTCCTTTCCCGGGACTCAAACTATGTCTGACAGGCAAACCCACTTTCGCATAAAATACTATTATGTAAGGGTTTAGGACTGAAATTTGTAATAAATTATTGAGGATTAGGTACAGATTAATTTGAAGACTAGTCTTTTCATTTATTTAAAACGATAAATTATAATCTAGAACATAAATATTAAGTCCGAAACGCTTGGTTAAGTTTTTTTTTTAATGTCAACTAAGCTTTGACGATTATTATGCCGAAAATTTTATAAAATTTGTGGTAAAATAAATGATATTTCAGTCTTTTCATATATTTTACCTCTCATTTTGCAATAGGTACTGTCAAAATCACAATGATCTTTTTTTGCGTTATAATAAGTCTGCTCTTTGCAGCAACACAAGAGCAAACTTATTATAACGCAACTGAGAAGTTTATCAAAATCACAGTGGTCTTTGATAACTCATAACTGTGTTCGAAATGAAATGCGGTAATTTCTAAGATATTTTTTTTATTTCTATACTTTAAAGGAGCACGACGTGTCTTGACCTAGACAAATATTCGAAGTAAAAAAAGGATACAAGAAGCCTCAAAATAATGTTGCCAGTTTATGAAACTAGAGGTGTAACATATTATCACATTATATGGTTACTAAATTGAACTAAGTATAAGGAAAAAAAGTATAAACTAATTATATGTTCAAATGGACTTGAACAAATTATAAATGATTTTATCTATGTGGTGGTAAAAGTGTACAAAACACGGTGTCTACAAAAGACTGTGACCTCTGAGTTTGTTGCGACCTTTCTTCTCAGAGTAGTCAGATAGGAAACGCCGACCTGATCTAGTTTTTAAAATATGATCGTTTTTAAAAACTAGATGAGGTCGACGTTTCCTATCTGACTACTCTGAGAAGAACGGCCGAAACAAACTCAGAGGTCACAGTCTCTTTTAAAATCCAGACATAATCTTGGTAAGATCACTTGAAGACCATGTATAAGTACGGACGCCAGCACATCAAGTTACTACAATCTGTCAGATTTCTTTAATAGATTTTCGACTTTATTGCTAAAGCATAAGGTTCAAGGTTGATTGGGAAAATCTGACAGTTTCGGGTAGGTTGACCTGCTGGCGTCTGTACATGGTCTTCAAATCTGATTGGTGTCTGAAATGGTCGTTCGAGGAAAGAACCATATACAGGGTGACCCAAAAGGTTACGTAGCTGGGAAGGGGGTTGATAGGGGTGGTCACAAGGGTCACCAGCAAAATAAAAAAAAGCTCAACTTTTTACTTTTGTTATACCTAACAAAGTTGCTGTTAGGCTGCTTGTGTCAGAGACAAAATATCTATGAAAAGATTGGAGAGTGGTCCGGCAATGTTTGTAGCTGGCTGTACCACGTCGGAGGTTGTCACTAGCACACAATAGATCACACTGTCATGTCGACAGCTTGGCACACGCGATGGCGGCCACTTTGCATTGTGCGACGTTTCAAGTATCCGCCTTCTGGTTGCATAGATATAGCTAGATATTTTCGAGGGACTTCGTATTCCTTATAAATATCTAGTTTTTTAATTTTTAGTATTTTGTTCGTGTTTTATTTGAACTTGTGCTTTTTGTGTTTGTATTCTTCGGCTTCTGACTACCCGTAACAAAATATAGTAAATACCATAATTTCTTAATTAATATAAAGAAATTAGACGACATTCAGAGCAACCTACTTCGAATAAATCTACAAACAAATGAATTGGACTGAATTAAATCTGGTTTACTTCACAATATTCGCCCGAAATGCGAATTATTAATTGTATCAATTACAATTTCTTAAAGGTCTAATCAATTTAGAACATTCGTTTGTTAGGGAAAGGCCTTTTATGGGGATTACAGGACTTAAAAGCAAAAAACGCAAGTTTTAGAAGCGATAAAAGTATAAGATCGACTACAGTAAAAAAACAGAAAAATGTATGATATTTTTCAGGATATATTATATGCTAGGTAGATAGTGTGTTGAAAACATAATACAACTAATTTGATACAATAGAAAAAAAATCATGAATATACCTGTAAAAACTTTCTTTTTACAAGAAAAATCATACTAATATACATACTTTACTAATTGTGCTTTATAATTGGTACAAATCAGTAAATAGCTTCAGGTGTAATGTAACCATCTAAAGTGATTCGAATAAGCTGCGCAGTGACACGAAATTTCAGCACGGCATTTGTCATTTCTTATCACGAAAATGGTTTTGTGCCTATTTGAAATAAATGATTTGACTTTGTTTTCAAAGAAAAATATTGAATTCGTAGCACACTACCCTTTCATACATTAAAACCATGGTAAAAAACAACTCGCAGGCACACGTATTGTTTGATGACTTTTCAGAAATTCAAAGTAAGTAACGTCCTTTTGAGCCTGATAGTAGATGTACAATCGCGCAGTGGAGTGCGCAATTTGAGCTCAAAAGCCATGACACTCATAGCTCTCTATCGGCGTCGAACAGTGGCGGGGTTTAACGCAATTTACCGGTTTAATCCGGATCACGTACCGCCCGCCGACGCATTGTTCACCACTGTACCGAAGAAATGCAGATATTTACGATGTGATGATACAGTATCAAGTAGTACAGGGAGTATTGTGACTGTTACTGACGGCCTTATTTAGTATAATGTCAAAAGTATACTTATGGTAATAAATTGTGCAAATAAATAAATAAAAAAAAAAACATCATCATCATCTGCATAGCCTTTTCCCAACCATGTTGGGGTCGGTTTCCAGTCTAACCGGATGCAGCTGAATACCAGTATACAGGCAGAAGGCAGCCAGTAGGCAGTCGCCCATGTAAAAAAAAAATAAAAAAAAAATTGATTTCACCCTGGGTGTGCGAAAAAGGATTATGGCTAGTATTAGAAATGTGCAAACAACAGTTTTAATGTAATTTTTTTATTTGATTTTTTATTGTCTTCATGATTTTGTTAAGTAGATTTAATGTTATTTTTAAGGTTCCGTACCCAAAGGGTAAAAACGGGACCCTATTACTAAGACTCCACTGTCCGTCTGTCTGTCTGTCTGTCACCAGGCTGTATCTCATGAATCGTGATAGCTAGACAGTTGAAATTTTCACTCTTCTCTTCTTCAATCGGTCCCTCATTACTGAGGATCGTGGTCACTGGACGCTTTGCAAGCGGACAATCTGTCTCCATCTACTCCGGTCCAAAGTTGCCATCACCACCTGCTGAAAATTGCTGGAGAACGTAGCTTCCTTTACTTGGTCGGACCATCGTGTTGGCGACCTGTCTCGTGCTCTCTTTCCTTCGGTATTGCCAACAATAACCAGCTTTTCAAGGCTGCTATCTCCCCTTCGCATTATGTGGCCGAAATAGGTGCTGTAGACATATTGTAGACAGTGGTACCTAACCCTTTCAGACAATCCCGCTGACGGACAACCCCGCTGAAGGCTGGACTGCTGTATTATAAGTCGTTGCTCCGGTATCTCAGCTGGAATGCGGAAACAGTAATTGTTTTGTTGTGTGTGCTTGTGTAATTGTTGTTGTAATTGTATCACTAACATAGTTGTAAGTTTATTTTTATTGTTACTAACACTGTATGAGTCTCATTCAAATTTTAAAAATTAAGTATAAAATCAAATCAAATCAATTATTGGTTTGCAAACATGGGTATTTAGCCAGCCATGAGTATTTTTTTATAATCAGCCTAGTGTTCCTACTGCCGCTGCCGCTGGGACACAGGCGTCTTATCTGTGAGAGGGAGTGGGCCGTAATCCACCACGCGGGCGTGGTGCAGGTTGGTAGATGTCACGTGTCTTCGAATTTTTGGTTCTAGGACATTAATTGGTGTTTCCTCACGATGTTTTCCTTCACTGTTTTGATAGAAGTTGTGATGAAATAGATTACACAAAGTAAAGTGCTGGATTCGAAAATTTACGACCTGCAACTCGTAAGTCACGGCCGTTTACAATGGGAGTTTAAAATTAAAAGAAAAACCGGTCAAGTACGAGTCGGACTCGCGCACTTAGGGTTCCGTACTTTGTAGGTATGTAAAAATATATCACGGGTTTTTTTTTAAATACAACCTACAAATGTACGGTTTTCGGATTTTTTCCTTTACTTGTGCTACATGCCAAATTTTTACCTTGCCTTTCATGATTCTAGGTCAACGGGAAGTACCCTATAAATTTTGATTCCCTTCGAAGTCAAAATATACGTTTTTTGCGGCATAAACGGCCATAGCTTTTTTTACGTTAACTTAGAACTTTGATTTTTTCACAGCTTCAAGGGACTGTAGACTTGAGCATATAGTTTTAATTTCAACTCGATACCTCCACGCGTTCCCAAGATAAAGGGTCTTGACAGACAGACAAACGGACAACAAAGTGATCCTATAAGAGTTCCGTTTTTTCATTTTGAGGTACGGAACCCTAAAAATGTCGCCATCCCTACAATTATGACATATTTTGAATACTGTCGCCTTTGTGTACTTACGACTGCACTGCGACTAATTGAGTTTGCTCGTTTTTTCCTTCTAATTAAATTGATGATTATAAAATTATATATGGTGAAGCGTTAATTAAATTTTGTATCTTTGTACTTTTTATTTGATGTACAGACGCCAGCACATCAAGTTACTACAATCTGTCAGATTTCTTTAATAGATTTTCGACTTTATTGCTAAAGCATAAGGTTCAAGGTTGATTGGGAAAATCTGACAGTTTCGGGTAGGTTGACCTGCTGGCGTCTGTACTTCCCGGAATTAGGGATGCTAATTATTTGTATGGGATAAAAACATTTTTACCTTTTACGCGCTTTTTTAATATGGAAATGGGTAATTGTGTTAGGGTTTAAAATAATTCAACGTTTATTATAATACTAGCAGTGCCCCGCGGTTTCACCCGCATAAGTTTCGATCCCGTGGGAATATCGGGATAAAGACATATTTATCCGATTTTCTTTACTGTAGTCGATCATAAATATACTTTTATTGTTACGTCTTAAACTTTCGTTTCTTGTGTTTAGGTCCTGTAAGCCCCTCAACGTTGGCAGCAGTTTACAAGCAATACTTCAAGTCCATTGCGCTGCCATCTGCGGCTACTTACTGAACTGGAAGTTTAGCGTGCAACGCGCAGAACTACGCTTGTTTCACAACTGTGAAAACTGTGTGTGTTGTCTTTTTGTATTTGTGTTTTTTCACCGCTTATAAAGTACTAGCTGCGCCGCGCGGTTTCACCCGCGTAAATATTGATCCCGTGGGAATATCGGGATAAAAAGTAGCCTATATGTTAATCCAGGGTGTCAGCTACCTTCATACAAAATTTTGTCAAAATTGGTCCAGCCGTTTGAGCGTGAAGAAGTAGCAAACATATAAACACACACACACACACACTCACAAACTTTCGCCTTTATAATATTAGTGTGATTTTCTTTCTTTCTTTCTAAAAGGCTACTGTTTCTAACTATGAACGGTTTAGCCATGACTCAGAGCAAGAACACAAACACAAAAATAACAAGTTCAGCGAAAATATGCTCAATAAGAAATCACACTAATATTATAAAGGCGAAAGATTGTGTGTGTTTATATGTTTGTGACTTCTTCACGCTCAAACGGCTGGACCAATTTTGATAAAGATTTGGTATGGAGGTAGCTGACACTCTGGATTAAGATATAGGCTACTTAATCCCGTAATACAACTTGTTAAGTTAGTATAATTGTAAAATGTCAAGATTTCATGAAATAGTCATTCAGTGGGATTACTGGGTCTTAGAGAGTTGTGTTGATGACTTTAATGATTATTCTCTAAATACATATTTGTTACGGCCGCGAATCATATTTTAATCAACGTTACAATTTAATGCTGACCAGCAAATTGCAAAAAACGTAAAAAAATAGAATTTTGCGGGCTACCTTAGCGCTTTCGCCTTAAGCCCCTTGTAATAAGGGTCGAGCCTATTTGCCATCAACGAGCACAATTCTAGACTTCGGCCTGCTACTGAAAAAAACATTTTGGACAAACCGGTTTATTCCGATCGGATCCCACAATCCGATCCCACTTTATGGGATTCGTTAGGAATGTAGATTAAAATAATATTTTGTTTTTAACCGGTTGAATGTCGTAATTACAGAAACAATTAAAAAGCCATTGTGTCTCGCGTGGATCTACGTTCCGACATACTACGGGTTAAACCGATAACCATACAAAATAATCCCTGATGCTGTAAAACGATAAATGGTACACCGCACGAATTTGTAACTTTTATAACAAAAAACAATGCTTCATTTTAATCTAATCTAATCCATATTTCAACCTCGACATTTACTGCCATTAAATACTCACAAATCCCGAGCTACCAATAAAATAGTTTGAATAACCATAAAGTGCTGTAACTCACTTCTAAACACCGCTGTAAAGTCAGGCCAAACTCGCTTACTTAATATTCAAGCCAAGTCAGATGTTTTTGAAAGTTTTCATAGAAAATACGTAATTTGGCCGCAGAAATTAGCAAGCGCACTATAAATTGATGAAACAGTAGAACCCATCCTACTAAAAATCTCCCACCTGGACTTGAGTTGCCTTGGGTGACCTCCGAACCCAGGTAGGCCGAAGCAAAGAAAACTTGCTTAGGTGAAAACTCACAGATGACTCCGCCCTTTTTTTTTTTTTTTTATTTCCCACCCCATTTTCCCGCTCTGGGTGGAGCGGAAGGAAGTGTCAGACTCTTACTGACTAAAACCCACCCATGTTCCTTCCTTAGCCCTTTATGTTCCGGGCCAGCTGTAAACCTTTCGGACAATCCCGCTAACTATGACTCCGCCCTGGAGTGTAAATGTGGTGCTGACTCGAATAACGCAAGTTTAAGAAACAATAAAAGTATTTGATCGACTACAGTAAACAAAATCAGAAAAATATATGATATTCTTCAGGATATATTCAAGGTAGATAGTGTGTTGAAATCATAATACAACTAATTTGATACGGTAGAAAAAAATCATGAAGATACCTCTACAAAATTTCTTTTTACAATAAAAACCATACTAATATACATAAAATCATTCTGATTTTTTGTCAGATTATTCTACAAGCAACTTAATTTTTTAGTAAACAATAGAGTTTTTGTAATTAAATAATTGCTTCATATTTTGCAATAAATTACCAGCGTTGTGTCATCGCGCTTCTCTTTCTTTTTTATGCAGTCCGACTGTGACCGCGCTTTCCGTCATCATGTCCCGCATGTTGCCTATTCTTGAAGGGAGCTGATGGTATTAGTGAAGATGCCAATGTCAAACTAGTAGCCAAATTCTGGCTGACTTTGTTTAGATTGCATAAGAAGAAGAGTAGAAGAACTTTGAATGATGGTGGACACGCGTGATCGAACGATTATAAGCACTCGTAATAGATCATATTCTAAAATAATATACCTGTTAGTAATACTAATGATAATTATGATAAATATACTAATATTAGTCCGTGGCTAAATAATAACAGCCGCACAGGTCGATCGATCAGGTTAAGCTACGCTTGCCGCGGTTGGTCTGTGGATGGGTGACCATCATTCATACCGAGACTCCTCCGTGCCTCGAAAAGCACGTTAAGCCGTTGGTCTCGGCTGTCATTCGTGGATCTTTGACAGTTGTTACGGGTAGTCAGAAGCCCGAAAGTCTGACAACCAGTCTTACCAAAGGGTATCGCATTACCCAATAATTGGTTTGTGGAGGTCAGATAGGCAGTTGCTCTTCATCTGGTTAGACTGGAAGCCGACCCCAACATAGTTGGGAAATGGCTAGGCAGATGATGATACTTACTAGATATTATCATTCATTTAAGTACTTATTATGTTTCTCCAGTACATACGACTACGACATTTAATTTTTATCTAAGTGCAGAAGTCTACAATGCAAAATTTTGTCACCTGGAAATGGCCAATTCTCTACTTCTCAATTCATCCCGCTGGCCTCTTGTTTTAAAACACGTTTGCCGAAAATGTAAACAAATATGAGATTAAGGAAAAATAACTTTAAATCCTACTCCATAAAGTTCAGTTTACGCTACTACTTCAAACGTTTTTATAACTTTTTCAATAGTGCTGACATCAACTTAATTACAATTAAAAACTAATAGCATATTTTTTAAATTGCTTATTTTTAATTTGTGTCCTAAATTTATTATTATTTTAATAATTAATTTTATACTTTTTGTTGTGCCCTACAGGGTCCATAATTGTAGTACCTTAGCTTTAAGCCATTGTAACACCTCCACAACATTATGGAATGCAAATAAATATATGAACATAAATATCAAACCAAGCGAAGATAAATTCACAAATACTTACGCTACTGTTCTGCTGTGTTCTGCACACTGTACTAATATGTCAACACTTGGCAACTTTCAATTGCGATTTTTCCGTCAAATAACGAATGCAACGTTGAAATACGACACTTTACACAAACCTATGGGTTCGAAAATACGTTGTTCGTAATAACATAAAATTTCAAAACTAAGAGAGAAAATCGTCTTTGAATAAAGCCAAGTGTGTACATTCTTATGCTCGTGACTGTACTTCGGCCCACTTACAATCTCTTTATCGAGTTTCTGCCGCAGGATGTAATCGGTTTAACCCCCTCGCCACAAAATAGATAAATACAGAAGGTCGCCCAGATACAACGATAACACACAAAGTCGCACACGCATACAAGAATTAGAATTGGAATTTACTTATTTGTAAGAATGTAATTTTACATAGTATGGTGTTAATATTTTTAACCGACTTCAAAAAAGGAGGAGGTTCTCAATTCGGATTTTTATATACCTAGAGTAGAATAGAATAACATAGAAATACTCTTTATTATGTACACCATATAAATTACAGACATAAAAATAGAAACTGTACATATGGGGGGACATATTTTTTTTTTAAGTTCTATACACTCTACCACAACATAATTATGGTGTACAGACGCCAGCACATCAAGTTACTACAATCTGTCAGATTTCTTTAATAGATTTTCGACTTTATTGCTAAAGCATAAGGTTCAAGGTTGATTGGGAAAATCTGACAGTTTCGGGTAGGTTGACCTGCTGGCGTCTGTACAAATACATGTCATTCTTAATTAACTAAGTACAATTAATTTCAAGATTTATGATTTACAGTAAGTCCAATATGAATAAAATCAATGTCAAAATGAAGTACACGTCATCTTGGATTTTTACAATCCATACTTACTTATCGAAAGTAACTCTGTCTGTCTGTATGTTAACTTTTCACGTCTAAATCACTGAACGGATTTCGATAAAATTTGGCAGAGAAATAGACTGCATCCCGGGGGAGGACATAGGATAGTTTTTATCCCGATATTCCCACGAGATCGATACTTATGCGGGTGAAACCGCGGGGCGCTGCTAGTATTTCCATATATTCACCAATGTCATAAAAGCCAAATCAGCAAATCCAATAACCAACTTGTCAGATGTTTCTTGAACATGGGGATGGGAAGTACCTTAAATGAGTTAGGTAACTTGTTATACAGGGGTTAGTTTACAAAGAGCAGCCAAATTGACCATCAAACTGAACAACTTTCTCCATGGAAACAATATCGTAATCAAGAGATGGCGCTGACATAAAACTTCAATATTCTACACCGCAGTACTTACACAGTGTTAAAATTATCTGACGAATATAGGCCTGGCCGATGAAATTTAGAAACAGATGATGGTACGGAACCCTCGGTGCGCGAGTCCGACTCGCTCATGCCCGGTTTTTTTTTATAATACTTTGCCTGAAAATCTAAGTTTATTCGAGAATCGAGGTACATTTTTTAGATCAATTTTCGGAGGTAATTTTTAAATCACAATTCAATAACGTTAGTCAAACAATTATTATTGGAAAAACTGGTGATGCATAAAGCTGAAACCTTCTTAATACTGATAAATGTCTTACAAATTCTTTTAAGAGAGTGATTGCGTTAGAATTCCCTGACTAAAAACCGGGCAAGAGCGAGTCGGACTCGCGCACCGAGGGTTCCGTAACATCATAATTAATTATGTTTTTAAATTATCATCGGCGAGGCCTATAATCGTCAGAGAATTTTAACACTGTGCACAGCGGTGTAGAATATCGCAGTTTTACGTCAACACCATCTCTTGATCGATAGTGCAACTAATGTAACTTTTGTTGATGATTTCTGAAAAAGTGTGCTATTTAGAGACTTCGTTTTATTTTTCCTGTAATCTTTATATAAACTTCTATAACATAGAATAATTTCAGATTTTTCTCTTTGCAAACTTCGGAGATAAGGGGGGGGGCGGTAATTTTTTCATTTTTCATCAAAACTCGAAAACTATGCGGTCCAAAAAAAAACGAAAAAATGTTGGAGAATGTGCAAACTGCGCTCTTTCATATGATACTCCAAAAATAGTTGAACAAACGTCATCTAAAACTGTTCCAAATTCAAGTTGATAGCATTAGTAGTTCTTGAGATATCCAGCTGTGACAGACAGACAGACTGAATCTCACCATAAGGGTTCCGTTTTACCATTTTGGTACCTACGAAACCCTAAAAAGTGAATTAATCGGGTGGAGGGTTCACTCCAAAGTTTCGAATTACTATCGGACTGGTCCGTATCTTCGTTGACGGGCTTCTAGAGTAGGCCCCAGAGCCGACCTTCTGTACCTACATATTTTGCGCTCTTGCTGCGGTACAGGCAAGCGACAAAACTTTCGAGTCATTTGCTTTATTGCAGGCGGAATTTTCCAGATTAAATTATGTTTTCAGCGTATTTTTGTCTGGGAAAATTGTTGACTTGACTTTTGACAGGTCTGTCTGAAGTTTGGTTTCAGTGTTCCTTTGAGGAGAAGGCTTTAGGTCACGTCAGTTTTTTATGCTTACTAAGATAAACGCTGTAAAATATAGAACATACATTAAATTATATAACTTAGAAGGCAAACGTAGCCTTCTCTAAACTAATATTATAAAGAGAAAAAATTTGATATTTTGTAAGTTTGTTTATATTTTGTGCTTTCACGCCAAAACGGCTGAACGGAATTAGATAAAATTTGGCAAATAGGTAGACCATGACCTGGATTAGGACATATGATAATTTTTATCCCGATATTCCTACGGGATCGAGACTTATGTGGGTGAAACTGCGGGGCGCAACCAGTTATGGATAAAATCGTTCCGTCAAAGATATCTTTGTTAAAAACAAACAAAACAACATATTCAACATGAATACGTCATCTCATCATCATCATCATCATCTCGTCATCTGTACGCTAGTAAAATGACGACTCGGCAAGTACACCTACTTAAAACTATAGTAACTACAAAATGCACCTTTTCAATCGACCATTTAAGAAAGAAACAAATGTAAAAAAACTGGCCAAGTGAGAGTAGGACTCGCACAGGGTTCCGACTTCCGTACCACAAGGCAAAAACGCCGAAAAAACACGTTTGTTGTATGGGAGCCCCCCTTAAATATTTATTTTATTCTGTTTTTAGTATTTGTTGTTATAGCGGCAACAGAAATACGACATCTGTGAAAATTTCAACTGTCTAGCTATCACGGTTCATGAGATACAGTCTGGTGACAGACAGTCAGTGGAGTCTTAGTAATAGGGTCCCGTTTTTACCCTTTGGGTACGGAACCCTAAAACTACTATACTATACTACTACTACTACACACCTAATGTGTGAAATATCGCATATGTGTATATACTACATACACTTTTAAACCATCAATTATACGAAAGTTAAAGGCACGTTTAACGGTTTAAGTCTTAAAACAAATGACCCATTCTAAGAAAAGTTACACGTAATGTACAATATTTCACTAGCAATAAATCCGGCAATATATCAACGTATTTAACAAACAATTTATCAAATTTTATAGCGAATAAATTTTTAACGAACAATAATGCAGGTATTTGCTGCAATGTTTTGTCTTGCGAGTCACACTCTTTAGGAGCAACGGACAGTGGGTTATAGCAACTTGATGCGGCAGTTTTTAACGTATTTTCTTTCTTTCTTTCTTTTTTTCTTTCTTTTTTTCTTTCTTTCTTTCTTTATAATGTTTTCAATACTCCAGCAAAGTTGCTGGAAGTTATGCCAGCGGGGCAATTGCGAAACACATTATCAATAGGAAACGGTTTGATTTTCACAGTTCAACAACATTCATTGCGTTATTTACGTGTTGAGCAGACAATTTTTTGGGACTTATGAAGCAATGGATTGCCAATTTGCTTCAAAATGATTCAGATTCCGATTCATAGTGTGTTACGCAATTATGGTGCAGGCCATTTTATGTTGGGGTCGCGGTCGATTAGAGGACTCTGTCGGCCCACTGAGTGACCTCAGGGAAGACGGCGCATAATGGTCATGTGCTGCCTTGTAAACTTGATCAGTTAGGTTTCAGGGAGACCACTTTTCCGCCTCCCCAGAGATGTGCCCTAACAGGCATTACACAGAGGGGCCTCCGGATTGGTCATTTGATATAACGGTGCAGATGGTGACCACCGGGGTGGTTTTAATGAGTTAAAAATCCCACCTCACTGGTTTTATCCCCAAAGACCAGTTAATAGCCCAATTCTTGAGGAAGGTTACAGGTTATTTAACTTCACGCTACGACACATATGAGCCGAACAAAAGAAAAAAAAACGTCAAAAATAACGCTAAGCAAAAACGGAGTAGTAGCACGCGGGTGCGATGGGATGCGACGCGATGGGTCGGGGCCGTTTCACGCAGACGAAGTTGCGGGCAGAAGCTAGTCACAAATAAATACACATAGACCGTGCCATACAGATTTACACATCTGCCTATAATGTTCCCACTGCTGGGACACAGGCTTCCTCTCAGTGAGAGGAAGTGGGCCGAATCCACACCGTATTACATTTCTAGCTGCCAAAACGCCTAACTGACCATGCAAGACAAACACCTAAAGGCTCCTACAAAGAGGCGCGACACACGACGCGAATCGCGCGCGACCCAAAGGCACCGCAAGTCGCGCAACCTTGTGTCGAGCGCGATTCGCGTCGTGTGTCGCGCCTGTTTGTAGGAGCCTTAAAACAATTTACCGCGGCGCGATTTCCCGCACAGTGTACGTTTCCCCTAAACCGGTATCATTAGTGGTGCCCAGGTAAGAATGCACCTCTCGCCCACCGAGAACTTACTTTGGCTGGTCGCCAAACAACTACGTAGGAACTATCAGTTTTTACCAGTATATCTCGTTGCGAATTCGCTTTGCACTCTCTATTTTTGTTCAGATGGAATTGGTACTTATTGGCTTGCAGTTTCTACTTGTTTTTACGTTTAACACGGTAAACAACACGTAGAGAGTGTGTAACTATCTATTTGCACCCACTTAACCAACTTAGCCTATCGCAATCCACTGCTGGACTTCGGCCTCTCCCAGGCTGCGCTACAACTCCCCATCCTCCGCCTTCCACATCCAGTCTCTCCCAGCCACCTTCTTAAGGTCGTCGGTCCATCCACCTGGTGGGTTTCCCCACACTACACTTGCCGATATGCGGTCTCCACTCCAGGACTCGTCTGCTCTTCGAATGTACCTAACTACCTACAGTTTTTCATTTTTTTGGATGAAAAATTCATCATCAAATTCATCCACGCAGTTTGCTAAACAAAATGGCCAACTTTTTAAATCATGTTTATATAATTATTTGGCCGAACACTGTCTCTTAGAATACAGGCTGTCCTAGTCTAAGGGACAGGGTTATATACATTTAGTACAGATTTTGCAACTTGCAATGAATTGTAATGTACGGACGCCAGCAGGTCAAGCTAGCCGAAACTGTCACATTTTCGCAATCAACCTTGAACCTTAAGATGTAGCAATAAAGTTGAAAATCTATTAAAGAAATCTGACAGATTGTAGTAGCTTGATGTGCTGGCGTCTGTACATTGTATGTGTTTCTGTATTTTTTGTGAATAAACCTTTATTATTATTATCTATATATATAAAAGAAAGTCTGTTAGTTACACCACTTAAAACTCGAGAACGGCTGAACCGATTTGGCTGAAAATTGGTGGGGAGGTAGCTAAGGACCAGGAGACGGACATAGGATACTTTTTTATTTTTTATTTATTTTATTTTTTTATCGTAGGAGTAGGGTAGGAGTAGGGTAGGAGTAGGGTAGAAGTAGGGTAGGAGTAGTGTAGGAGTAGTGTAGGAGTAGGGTAGGAGTAGTGTAGGAGTAGGGTAGGAGTAGTGTAGGAGTAGGGTAGGAGTAGGGTAGGGTAGGGGTAGGGTAGAAGTAGCGTAGGAGTAGTGTAGGAGTAGTGTAGGAGTAGGGTAGGAGTAGTGTAGGAGTAGGGTAGGAGTAGGGTAGGAGTAGTGTAGGAGTAGGGTAGGAGTAGGGTAGGAGTAGGGTAGAAGTAGGGTAGGAGTAGTGTAGGAGTAGTGTAGGAGTAGTGTAGGAGTAGGGTAGGAGTAGTGTAGGAGTAGGGTAGGAGTAGGGTAGGAGTAGTGTAGGAGTAGGGTAGGAGTAGGGTAGAAGTAGGGTAGGAGTAGTGTAGGAGTAGGGTAGGAGTAGTGTGGGAGTAGGGTAGGAGTTGGGTAGGAGTAGTGTAGGAGCAAAACAACGTTTGCCGGGTCAGCTAGTATTATAATAAACACTGGATACTATGCAACATAGTAATACATTGAATAACATAAATAAAGAAGCGAAACAAGGTGTAAAAAAAAACAGTAACTCGAAACAAACTTTCTCCCATAGTAGGAACCAAAGAGATCACGAATTCTCGCCAGTTAATTGTGGACAGAGTTGGCGAGCCAACATCCAGTGCAGGCTTACCTTCGAACTTGTGACCCGCTTGCCAAGACAATTCGAACATGCGACCGAGTTTCAAGTAAATATGCTAAACGATTTGGCAGTTTTTGAGGTTAGTACCTAACAAACTGGCAGATTTGCGATTGAGTGTATTTCGATAAATTTGATTATTAGATTGGTTTTGTTTGGCCTGGTTTTGAATTTTCGAATTAACGAGGTAATCATTTAAATAATTATTTTTCGGTTCCCTTTATCCATGCTAATTTTATAAATTCGAAAGTAACTCTGTCTGTCTGTCTGTATGTTACCTTTTCACGCCTAAACGATAAAATTTGGCAGAGAGATAGATTGCATCCGGGGAAGGACATAGGATATTTTTTATCGACATACCTCGCGGGCGAAGCCGCGGGCGGAAGCTAGTACTCAATAATATGCAAATAATAATATTTTTTAGATAGGTTTGCACTATTATGTTTTACTTATAAATTAGGTATTATACATCTCGTTCTCATCTCGCCTATAATCCCTGCAAGGTTAGGCAGTAAAGGTTCTCTAAAGGTTCACTATAGGTTCTTCCTGTACATCCACATTTCGCCATTTATGTTGAAGTCCCATGTTAAAAGGGGGAAAGCCTATTTCCACCAATCGGGCACTAATCCGGACTCCGTGCAGCTACTGAGAAATTACTAAGATTTTTTTAAGTTATGACAAATATTCGTATGCCGCTATTAGCGGCGGATGTGTCCTGAACTTATCCACATACAACGTGTACCTAACGTTAAATGCGCAAAACCTCATAAGAGGTCATTGTTCTCATTATTAATAAGAAAATGCTGTATTTACCTATAATTGTTTGTCACATTTAGTTCTGTATTGTCTGTTGTTTTCAGTAATTTATACGAACGTTGGTGAATCTAAATAAATAAATAAAATAAATTATGAACAACTTTTATTAAGGGACCAAACTTGAAATCGCGAAAAAAAAATCAGTTGTTCCCTACATTTATGCTCGCATAACTCGTCAAAATCTACCAAACAGCTGTTTTTTTTTTTTGCGCGTTTATCGTTACACCTTGTATACCAACCAACTTTGCACCTACCATATCCGACGAATAAATTAATGCATTGTTCTTTGACATTTCAAATAACACAGGATACCACTTCAACAGAAACTTCGAATCCTCAATAATAACGTAACTTGTAAATTGTAGACAAACTTCACCGTGGCGTCGGTACTGATAAACTGCAATGTAAAACAACTTCCAACACCAGAGCTAACAACTTCAGACACCCTTATGTCAGGGAAGCACAAACTTTAATAAACTAGTTGGTTTACAACTACAACCAGTAACAAGTATCGGATGAAGTTTTTACTGATATTATTAATTCGAAAGAGTTTGCAGTTCATGGGTACTACCTACTCATATTTGTAGTACAACTTTATTGATGGGATTTTTTTTATGGGGTCGTTTTGTTAGGGTTCCGTACCCAAAGGGTTAAAACGGGACCCTATTACTAAGACTTCGCTGTCTGTCCGTCTGTGAGTCCGTCCGTCTGTCTGTCACCAGGCTGTATCTCAAGAACCACGGTAGCTAGACAGTTGAAATTTTCACAAATTATGTATTTCTGTTGCCGCTATAACAACAAGTACTAAAAACAAAATAAAATAAATATTTAAGGGGGGCTCCCATACAACCAACGTGTTTTTTTTTGGTGTTTTTGCCTTGTGGTACGGATCCCTTCGTGTACGAGTCCGACTCGCATTTGGCCAGTTTTTTTTTTGTATATTATTGACTAGCTTCTGCCCGCGATTTCACGCGTCGTCGATACCCCGTCGCATCGCATCGCCTGTTAAATAGTATAGCAGTGTGTAGTAGTGTTTAGTAGTATAGTCCTTAAGAATTCAGCAATCAAATCCAAAAAGATTTTTTTCAAATCCGACTAGTACTTAAGCGGGATAATTGCGTAACACATTAATTGATTCGAACCTATTTAAATGTCTAATAAAGACCGCATCAATCATCAATCAACACACACGAACATTCGCGCAAGCGCCCTGCGCCGCCTAAACGAAACAGCCGGCGCAGGCATACATTTTCGCCGCGCCGTAGAAAGAGAGGGGGATACTCCCATCTCCTACGCCACGCCAGCTGTCTACTCTCTATCCGTCTTACGAATTTTCGATCAGGTCACGTGTCCTGACGCGAGTTTAACATTTTTTACCCATTACAAAAAAAGTGTACAACGCCGCTAAAGAAGTTTTCACTTCAATAACAGATTGCGATTGAATGTGTCTTTCGCAATTAGGGTGCAGATTAGCGCGTTCAGACAAACAAACTCTAAAATACTTTTCAACTAGGTACTGCTTCTACCCACTTCTTCTTTGACATTACAAATAGACACTTCATTTAATTTTATTTGTTAGATAAATATGACGAGTAAAGGCTCCTTCAAACATTCGCGACACGACACGCGACACAAAGGCACCGCAAGTCGCGCAACGAGCGGCGCCTTTGTGTCACGCGCGATTATATCGCGTATCGCGCCTGTTTGTAGGAGCCTTAACTTGATATCTGATCTAACATGGAACAGAATTCTTATATCTTGAAAAATAATAACAATTTCGGCTAGGCGACAGGTGGAAACGTATTCTAATATAAAACCAGAATATTTCAGGAATATCAGATATTACATGTTCGCTTTGGTTAGGAACATATTGAGCTAGTTATTTGTACCTAGGTATTTGATATCCTCAAAATGATCATCGTTCTTGTACAGACGCCAGCACATCAAGCTACCCGAAACTACCAAATTTTCCCAATCAACTTTGAACCGTACGCTTTAGCGATAAAGTTGAAAATCTATTAAAGTTTGACGGATTATAGTAGCTTGATGTGCTGTCGTCTGTACATCTTAGAGCTTCAATATTTTTCATAAAAGAAAAATCTCAGATTATAGAATAAAGACAGATAGAACGCGCGGAACACCGAAAGTGCGGCCAAAAAACCAAATACAAATTCAAAAGCGAATACAATCTCGAATCAGTACGGCACGAAGCGCCGCATCGTTAGTACGTCACTTGCCGTGCCTCACTTTATTGTTCGGCGCGTTCTATCTGTCTTTATTCTATAATCTGAGGAAAAAACAATCTCAGCCCAAACACTAAGGCCCACTCATGTTTCGTCGGGTTTATATGAATAAATGTAGAGTTTGTAAACTCATAGTTAAGTAATTAGCATTTTATCTCATACTATGCGTTGCGCCACTAAAAAGTAACTAGGTTAGTTAATCTGACATTAGTGTTTTTTGAGTTGGCATTATTGGAACAATAGTTATTGTGGGGTTCACTATAATCTCTTATTAGGGGCTTAGGGTTTAAAGTAAAACTACCAGATTGTCAGTAATTACACAACAACCCAACGGGCACGTCCAGTCGCCACGGGAGGTAAATCGTGACTGACTCGAGCAGTGTTGCCACTGAGTTGTGTGCTATATTTATTAGTACACCACAGTTACACAACGCTTTTTCTTCTTCTTTCGAAAGTCAAATTACTGACAACTGAAAGAAAGAAATCGGTGTGTAGTCATCTGATACAATACGTTTATTAGTATGGGGGTTAAAAATTAACCATGTATAATTATAGCAAAAACATTAATCAACCGGGGTGACCCTCGGTCCGACAATAGGCGAATAAACAAGCAATTTACGCGTAAAACCGGCGGCACGTCTTAATCACGGCAAAGGCCGCAATAGCCCGTGCAAGGAATTCAATTAGGTGACACGTTCGGCCAGAGCCGTTAATGGAATCGACCCCTAAAACGGCCAGGGCTGCCCTACGTGTGGTTATAACTACAAGCAACGCAGAAGGTAGGTAATGTAATAGATACTGGATTGAACATACAGGACCTGAAAAATAGATATACCTAATCTGCGTTGGGGATTTATTTGCCAAAAATGTAAACAAATATGAATGAAAATAACTTTAATTCCTACACAATAAAGTTCAGTTTACGCTACAACTTCAAAAAATGACGAAAAATTTAAAAAAATTCTCAGCCGCCATCTTGTATTTTTATTTTGACCTCTTTATTGGCTTCAGCACCCTCGAAAACCATGCGAACTATCTCTCTCTGTCTCTTTCTATTATATATAATAAAAAGTCGAATGGAGGGGCATAACCCTTTTTCGTTACGTGACGATTTCTACCAGTTTACTCCTAATACATGCTGCGTTAAAGAACTTCGTTCCGAGAAATGTCACTGGCGCTATTATAATTACCACGGTAATTTGGTATCTAGAAAAGCGTTAGCGAACGTGGACAAATACCGTCAACCACATTTATCGTAATTGTTCACAGACACAAATCTTCAAAGGTAAACCTCAGACCAAATAAAAAGTCAAGACATAGCGCTGCGAACAATACAGTGAAGCATGCAAAAACTACACCTCCGCTCCGTGCATACACGCTCACACGCACACATTTACAATCAAACTACACCTCACTATCTGCACACATGTTTACGAAACCGGCTTCACTTTACTGTTGACAGCCCTCTGTCTTGGTTTTTTATTTGGTCTGAGAGCTAAACTAAACATGTAGGTACAGCCCACGAGCATTAAATACCTTCCACTTACGCAAGATTAAAAAACGTGTGTATCCCAAAGTAATCACTAATACAATACAGTGAAACCTGTTTAACTGGGATCTCAAGGGACCTTGAACTTTTTGTCACTTAGAGAGGTTATTCATATACCCAGTCACCCAAATAGGCAAGTTAAAATGACAGGTGTCTCATTTATAGAGGGTCCCACTGTGTGGGACATACGAGTAAAAGAAATGGATATTTTATGTTGTACAATGTTTATTTTAACGACGACATTTTGTGAACTGTTATTCACTCCTTTCTCGTATAAACTCTGATAAATAAAGCATTTATGGAAGTAATTAGACTGTTTGTAAACACTATTGCCTCACTTATACGGTTTGAGCTGCGAAGTCACAATTATAGAAGTGAACATCGAAAAAATCTATGAAATCTAATCTCAGTTAACAAGGTCTGAAAATTCCCAGTAGGTAACAGAGGTATTTCAATGCTAAAAGTGTCGAGCTCTTATTGTCATTATCAGTAACAGAGGTTTGTCACATATCCAGGGCTCAGTTGAACAGCACCCTTTTTTTTTTTTTTGTGGTTTGGAAATCATCAAATGACCCCTCCCGCTCTGGGTGGAGCGGAAGGGAGTGTTAGACTCTAAACTGACTAAAACCCACCCGTGTTCCTTCCTTAGCCCTTTATGTTCCGGGCCAGCGGTAACCCTTTCGGACAATGCCGGGGGTTAAGAAGCACCAGCAGGAGAAGACTTTGCTTAGATCTGAGAGAAATAAATGTAAACTAGAATCACAGCAGAACCCAACAAAAATACAATGTGCTACATTTGACCTCCAACAAGTTATAAGCTTGCCTATTAGCAATGAAAATGCTGTTTTTTCTATACGTCGTCTTTCAGCGTACAATTTTACAATTAAGACATGACTTCTGGAGCCTGTTCGTGTTACACATGGCATGAGGGAGCAAGCAAAAGAGGATCGTCAGAAATTTCCACTTCACTGTATGACTTTCTCACGAAGAGTGACGCAAAAGGCATCAATATTGTTTACCTGTTTGCTGATGGATGCAGTGGACAGAACAAAAATTCCATCGTGGCATCAACCTTACTGTATGTCATAAACAATGCCACAAATATTCAGGAAATCACTTTACGTTTCTCCGTGCCATTTCATGGACAAAGCGAAGGAGACTCAGTACACAGCACCATCGACTATGCTCTGAAAAGAAGTGGGGACATTTTTGTACCGAGCCAGCTTCCTCCAATTTTTAGATTGGCACGGGAAAATAAACCGTACGAAGTGAATGTTCTTACATACACAGATTTCCTTCATTTTAAACAACTTTCAGCTGACCTTAGGATGCTTTCTATTAGAAAAGACGATAAGATGCTTGAACTGGACAGAAATGATGGAGTTTTCTGTCAAGAAGGCTGAACCTGAAAAGATTTTCTTTAAAACTATAGCCACGGAGAAGGGATTCCATGCTCTCTTTCTCATAGAATACAGGTCTCTGTTTTCTTGAGAGAGGAAATTAGGACTTCTCAATCCGACACCGCCCAAAATTTCGATGGAAAAATTTAGCTCTTACGTTAATATTAAGACGTTGTCTACGTCATGACTGATTTCTAGTTCCTATGTTTATTAAATAAGACTGATTGACTGACCGCTTTAACCCTAGGTAAAGCAAGTCCAATAATTAAAGACTAATATTTTTGCAAAGACTGATTGTGTTAATTAAAGTAACTAAGACCTAGTTGTTAAGAACAAGCTCAAAATGTATACTAAGCACTTAGTCCGCCTCTGTATATATTTGTGTGCTTAAAGTAATAAATAACGTCTATTCTAAGGAAGGTCAAGCCTCAATTCATCTTATTACTAATAGATAAAGTATAGTATATCTACATAAAATAAACACGCAGCAAAATTGCCAAAAATGTTAAAAAAAAAATTTTTACTTTTTTACGTAACTGGTAGCTTTTTAAGCAAACGAACGAACATTTTTATTACTTTTAATAAATTTATATAATATTAATAGAGTTTTATTTTTATTTGTATACAAAATAATCAAGTCGTAACAGATACAAGTTGTAAAACAATGTTCTCAAAGAGTGACGTATCTGCTTCAAATGAATATAACTAAATAAATAGATACCATAGGGCTTTAAAGAAACTACTAACTTAAAGAGTGAGCCAAGAGCATTAAAAAAACGATATTAATTACTTAATAAAGCCACAACTAACACCACTACAGTAACATGATTGTAGCACCCGACCGAAAAACCGTTGCCCTGGAAGAATATTAATAGCTAGTTACGATAATTAGTGAGGAGGGTGACTATAAGTATATCCAAGTAATATTTTAGGCCCTAAAATAAGAATTATTTGAGGTTTACAAAAAGAAGCGCAATCATTAAATTAGTAAGTAAACAAGTAATGGTTCAATAATATTTTTAGGAAAGCCAAATGGGAACTATTAATGGTTCGATTAAATACATGCACCACTAAAACAATAGTTACAATTATTTCATGATAATTGTGTAATCGACTAAACCAAAAACAATATTAATTTAAACACAGAACCGCAAATAAAGCCACAAACAGATTAAACTCTAACATCAAACAAAACCACTGAACTAAATGCACCAATTAACGATACCAATGTATAAATAAACTGCTCAGATTTAAGCAGGTGTTCCAATTAATAGTAGGTAAAGCATATAATTAGCAAACCAACAGTACAGTTAACAATTAAAATTAACTAACAACTAAAATTGGCATTTCAGTTTAAACTTGCAAATAACAGGTAGGCATGATATTCACATATATGAATGTGTTAGACACAAAGGAGAACAATAAAAAGTACGTCTAGTAGACCTATTTGAACTACAGTCCGTTCACCGTAATTTGACCTCTGATTTTTCATCACTCTCCAAATCATAGTGATCTTTATTTTCATTCATATAGGTTATAATTTTGTTTTGGGTTTTTATCTGTTTTGAATTTAATATATTATTTTATACTTAAGTAATTTTAATTGTATGAGTTGAAACTATGGGCTAGAATTATGTCTGAAATAAATTTACTACTATTCACTTTGTGCAAATTATTTTGTCATCATTGCTCTCAAAACGGTGAAAGAAAACAATGTGAGAAAACATATCGTAGAACCAACAACTCTAAGACATGTGACTTCTACCAACCCATACTCGGCCCGCGATTACGGCCCATTCCCTCTCACCAGTGCCGGTAGCCCATACGACGGTTAACCGTCAAGACCTCCTAACTGACATATTTTAACAAAATGCTTTTTCTTATTAAAAAATTTCAACAAAATCTATCCCACACAATACTAAAATCTCCTATATAGAATTCGCAATATTTCGGGTATTTTTCTGTCGTGCCAATACCTACGAAATACGCGCGTGCAAAATTTGGCTGCAATTGCTCCTAACTTCAGTGTGTGCCTCGCAACTTGTATCGACGGTTAACCGTCAAGACCTCCTAACTGACATATTTTAACAAAAAAGTTACTTTCTTATAATGCCAATATCTTTTATTTCTTGACTTCTTGTAAAATCCACATTAATTTTGTGACCAATTCCTCCTAAATGAAGTGACAAGACCTCCTATCTACAAATTTAGTCTTTAAAAAAAAGTGTAAATTTCTCCTATCTTACCTAGTTACATAATGGAACGAAGTAAAGAAATAAATTTATCTTAATAATGTAAATAATAATATTTAAAACCAACTATATTTTTGGTTTACTCATATTTACATTCGTTTCAAAGATAAAAGATTTTTTGCGCCTCCTGTAAAATTTTGACATATTGAGTTAGGAGGTCTTGACGGTTAACCGTCGATATGCAAATTAAGCAATTGCTTAGGTCAGCACGTCTCAGGGGGCACCCTTGCAGAAAAGCACCGCAACAGTATTTGCTAGCACATGAATGGCAAGGCTGTTTATCAAGATATTACAAGACCCAAAAGTCACTCTAGAGATGTGCGCCAATCTTTACAAATCGCTGGTCGATGTATTGGAAAAATACGAGGCGACTAGTGGATAGGGGGGGCCTACAGGCATGTATTGCTTAGGGCATCAAGTAGTCTCAATCCGGCACTGCCTCTCACCGAGAGGAGGCGGGTCTCAGCAGTGGGAACATTATAGGCTCATTATGCTACACTATCTAAGTACGAGTATTGTTGTAAACAGCAAGTCTAAACATTGATATCGTTGACAGTAATGACAAATTACACTGGGGGCCGTAAATTAGACGCATGTCGCTTCAGGGTGACAAAGTTTACGTTAATGATCTCCGAGATACGAGTAACCACACTATTTCGTTGTGTAACTGTTACTAATTCGCGTAATAGTAATTTATGTCGCTCTTGTAATGTGTTTGCTCATGAGTAGGATGTTATTTTAATGGCAAGTGTAATTAATTCAATGGAAAGCCCATAAACACTGCGGTTCAAAATTATGACTTAGAATCCCCGACTAATTATTCTTCTTCCACTTTCGTGTTCGTTTATATGGGCAGTAGATCAGGGGGCCTAAAAAGGCCACTTTGGCAGAATCATAAAAGGATAACATAATGGACAGTTAACCGTTAAATTAATCGTATCAAATTCCATTGGTGAAGCATTTTTCAGTTGTTTTTTTTTATCTGTGCTAAAATACCAATCAATCCGATCCAAACCCAATCCCAATCTCTTTGATTATGTATACTACGTTATACATAGTGCAGTGAAAAAAAGAAAAACACGGACTGTCTTCGCCATATTACGATTCATAATGTTATCCTTTTAGGATTCTCCAAAATGGCCTTTTTAGGCCCCCAGATTAAGTTTCAATGGATTTAACAGAATACTAGCTCCGTTCTTGTATGATCGTGGGTGGCGCGAAAGTCACAGGAACATGAGCAACAACCATGTAGAGTATATGCATTGTCTTGTGTGTATGTGTGTGTGTGAGTAAAATCACATTGGAAGTAATATTTACTTCATCTGCATTCGCGATTTATTAGCCAAAAATGTAAACAATTATGAGTTTATGGTAAAATAACTTTAAATCTTACACAATAAAGTTCAGTGTACGCTACAACTTCAAACATTTTTATAACTGAGTATGTGTGTGTGTGGGGGTGTGTCTGTGTGTGTATTCATTGTTAAAAACCTCTATACCTACTAATAATAAAGTTGAGAGTTTTTTTGGTTGTTTGAAGTTTGAACGTGCTAATCTCTGGAACTATATCTGGGTCTTAGCATTATGCTGAGCGATGGCCGTTTTGCGTAGATGTGACGCATACTTTCTCCCAAAATGTTATTTTGTTTTATTTTTTGTTTGTGTTTTTATTTTTATGCGTCATGTTTGCCGCAAATAAACGTATTTCTTTCTTTCTTTCCACTACCAGTCTAAATAAAATAAAAAATTATTTGCCTTTAATAGCTCAATTCTCGAGGAAGCCTATAGCTATTTCATATCACGATAAGACTCTTATAGGGCCGAGCAAAAAGAATACGAAGTAATAGCGCGGGCAGGCGATGCGATGCGACGGGGTGGGTCGGGGGCACAAGAAAGTTCACGCGAAAGAAGTCACGGGCAGAAGCTACTAATAAATAAATAATGATGTTGAACGCAATGAGAGAGGCCCGTGGCTAAACAATAACAGCCGCACAGGTCGATCGATCAGGTTAAGCTACTCTTGCCGCGGTTGGTCTGTGGGTGGGTGACCATCTTTACATACCGTGACCCCTCCGTGCCTCGGAAAGCACGTTAATGTCATTCGTGGATCTTTGACAGTTGTTACCGTTAGTCAGAAGCCCGAAAGTCTGACAACCAGTCTTACCAAGGGGTATATCGTATTACCCAGTAACTGGGTTGTGGACGTCAGATAGGCAGTCGCTCCATGTAAAATACTGGTATTCAGCTGCATCCTGCTAGACTGGAAGCTGACCTCAACATAGTTGGGAAAAGGCTAGGCAGATGATGATGTAGAACGCAATGAAATGTTACACACTTCCCAAAATGGTACTTCAAAGGTAGGAGATCTCTGGAGTGTTTAATCGCAATTGCAAAACGTAAGCTTCAATTTAATTAAGCGAGTCCTCCACCAGTCTGTTACTTAGATAAATAAAAAGTATCAACTTGGAATTCCACGAAGAACTCCGTCATCTTTCCCAGCATCCCTTAGCATGTTTACAATACGCAGCTACCGCGGGTGACTCTCATTATTTCGGCAATCTAATCTCTTAGCCCCTAATCTGCCTAAGGCTGCCTTTCCACAAGAGTTGTGCCAAGCTGAGTATGTTCGAAAAGTATCTTAAGAAAATTTTATCAACTACATCAGAAAACTTACCTGTGGATGCTAATGAGAGGTTTTTTTTAAGTATTAAAAAAACATAGTTTCCAAGAACTCTGTAGATGGCGTTGAACTGACTACGTCATTATGTGCCAGAGCGAAAATGTTTGGAAAAAAAAACATAGCGTCACGTCCAACGTTACGTCACATACGCTCGTTGACTGACACTTTTACTTTTTTAAGTACGTTTCGTTTTACGATCTCAAAATTACATCCAAGTGAAATAATCAAAAAATGATGTGACGTTCCGTTCCTTGCAGTAACTTACCAAGTTCAGCGCCATCTATCCAGCGACTATGGAAGAGTTAAAAAAAAAAAAAACCCTCATTCATAGCGTCACTTACAAATTGAATGCGTTGATTTCATTATTTCAATACTTAATCCCGAAATTCTAATTGTAGCCCGCGAAAGTGATATTTCATGAAATAGTCATTTAATAGGATTTTAAGAACTTAGAGTTGTATTGATGTATTTAATGATTATTATGATTGTGTAAAGTCATAGTTGTTACGGTCGCAAATCATATTTTGTTCAACATTCGACCTGACACTGCAAATTGCAAAAAGCGAAAGAAAATTTGAATTTCGTGCGTCCCCCTTGAAGATGTTCTTCACTCGATAAGATGAGTTAAATTTTATAACCTCATTTTTACAACAATAATTACAATTTAATAATGTACTCAATTATATTATAAGTGTACACCTTTTTACACGTCTAAAATCATTGATGTTACTCAAACAATATTTATTGGATAAAGCAGTGGGATATGAATTTCAAACCTTATATACGGAATGCAAAAGATTTCAACGGAGCTAACTTTTTTTTTAACGAATTTTCAATCCAATAGGAAATAGACACATATTATTATAGATAAGCTTGACCGCTTAGCTTCTGCGCATATCTCTGGTGGAAAGGCAGCCTAAGCGGGTCGGGTGGTAAGCAAGTTTGCACGATAAAGGGATGTTGTAAAGGCTACTTAAATTGCGATTAACAAATTTGCAGGCGCACCCCTATAGCTCAGGGCATTACTGAACGATTAGTGACAACACTGGCGTCGACGTCATCTGTTTTAGAGATGAGAACCTGTCGGCTTTGTGTACAGTGACGTTGAATTCCTTGTCTGTGATCCTTTTTAGCGGGAAATTAAGCAGGTAAATAAAGATGTCGAATTTCCAGCTGTATGTTTCGAATTCGCAGATATTAAAATAAGGTCAGGTAAGAAAATAAAAAAGGCTTATTTATTATTATTTATAAGCTATTCGCATATCACGGGACCATAGAGTCCCGGACCTTAGGTAGGCACACGAGGGGCCGAAGCCAACTCGCAGAGGCCTGTTACACACGATAAGAAAGGAAACAAAAGTATTATCATATCATTTCGATTCCTAGGTTCCCCGAGTTCGGAAAAGTTTTATTGAGGTTTAAAAAAGCAAGAAAATTCTTATCAGCAGCCCTTTTTCTAGATTTGTGCCCGTTCAAAAAGCTCGCCATCTTAATGTTACTTGAGACCAGGGACTCAAACTGTAACCGTAATAAGTGTTATTAAAACTGTTTTAAAAGAAAAACCACTTGTATCTAAATTTAACAGATACAATAATGTTACAGAATCAAAGTGTCTCCTTTATATGTGTTAATAAGACCTGTTAATATGTGTAACAGAAATAAAGATTTGTAGGTACTTACAATTGCACGGTACCACAAAAACGCGCGAGTGTTTTTGTTTAACACATTAACAAACACATATAAAAGTGTTACATATTTGATTCTGTTATCAATTCAATGTGTAACACTTACAATTCTGTTACCTTTATGAAGGTGTTTTTAAGTCCCTGCTAGTGACTGAACAAACCCTAAAAATGTAGCTGTAATAAACTCTGCTTACCTCCTTCGTCTCAAGGCATCTTCAGGTGCGATGTAAAATGTATGTCACATGTTTACCATTAAGTAAAAAAAATCTGAAACAAAGCCAAATCACACTCAAGGCCAACTCAGAACAACCAAAAACTCCCTAGCCACTCGTTGGCAAATATCCCAACAAAAAAGGCTTCACACACATCTAAGAGGAAATTTGTTGTCACGCATAAAAAGGCGTAAAATATCGTAAAGGTCCTGTCATATACAAAACCAGCCATCGCAGGATATTCGGCTAAGGGTGCTTCTAGACAAGATGTGCGTCGTACGCAGGGATAAGTTATGTTCTCCTCTGGACTAGTGCTTGAATAGATGGTTAGAATGTTATTTATCCTGTCTGCTGTTTATAGGGCTATATTAGTGGTTTTTACTTAGTTGTATTTGGGTCCGCTTCTTTCATTTTCGTACAATAAAAAAAAACTCTTGTAAAATATAATGTGGATTTCATGTAATGTTCTAAAACCATAAAGTTATTTTTTTTAATGCTCTTGATATCACGCCTAATGTAAGGCGATGGATGAGGTCTATGTTGAAACGAGCGTGCCCAGAAGATGCATGTTCACTCGTGCTTTAAAGGCATTTTTAAATAAGACTGTATTTTTCGAACCTCTGCAGAAGGCATTAGGCAATCATTTTAACTGTCAAAGTAGCTGATGGCAAACAAAACCAGACATTTGCCTAATCAAAGGATGTATTGAACGAGATTCTCAGCTAACTTCATTCTAGGATCGCAATAGACATAATGTCAAACACTAACGATTATTAGGTACGCCATCTATATACAATATACCTATCCAATGTTAATTTCGCGATTACACTTGCCCAATGTGTCATCAGTTTATGATAATGGCGTCATTTGATAACCGAATACCGATCACAAACAATAGTTTGTTAATTCGTGGACGCGGAGCCATCCATAACTGCGGGGCAAATTACATATAGTTCGAGCGTTGCCCCAACTATTCCAATCGCGTTCGAATCAAATTCATGTGATGTCACTGTACGTGGATATGAGCAGTAATCTAAAGTGACAGATGTCAAACTTGTATGTAAACAGGCCTGTATTGTAACATCACGCCTGTAATCCTTCAAAAGGGTAGGTAGAGGTGACGGTATAGTTAGGCAATTCATCGTTTATCAAATTGACGCGTTACGTCCTCCGTGCACACGCACAGGAAATACAAACAATAAAAAACTGGCCATGAAGGGTTCCGTACCACAAGACAAAACCTCCGAAATAAAAACGTTTGTTGTATGGGAGCCCCCTAAAATATTTATTTGTATTCTGTTTTTAGTATTTGTTGTTATAGCGGCAACAGAAATACATCATTGTGAAAATTTCAACTGTCTAGCTATCACGGTTCACGAGATACAGCCTGGTGACAGACGGACAGATGGAAAGTGGAGTCTTAGTAATAGGGTCCCGTTTTTCCCGTCCCCTTTGGTAACGAAACCCTAAAAAAGAACATAAAATCTAACAAATCATAAAAACAATAAAAAATCAAATAAAAAAGAATATTAAACAACAACAAACACAGCGTTGTTGTTATTGTTTGTGGTTGTTTAATGTTCTTTGTCTTGTGTATTTTCTTTGTCTCACATTTATAGTTCTATATCCATTTCATACAACTGTCACAGTGATAGTTATGATGATTTGAATATACGGACAATAAGTTGTTAGTCAATGTGTTTATGAATGAATTTCTCTGGCTTTACATAATTCCAGCTATTTTATTAGCCTCATGTTTTAAGGGGCGAGTTAACCCGGCATAAATTGAAGCTCTGGGAACTTCTTCTTCTAAATAAATTTAGCCTTGACCTGGATATATCGTTTTACAGCTTAGCTACCGCGCGTAATACAGGTTCAAGGGTAAGGTCAACCGAAGACAATTAGAATTCAATTTTCTAAATTTTATCCGATACCGATTGAACCGATCGATTGTGGGTCTCCCCCCCCCTCCCGAAGAGTCAGGCAGACATGATTACACCCAGAGATTAGCGCTTTCAAACAAACAAAAAAAAAACTCTTCAGCTTTAATATTAGTTTTCAGCTTTATTATTAGTACCTATAGATTATTTTGTACAACTTCTTTAAGCTTAGAGAAGTTGTACAAAATAATCTGCAGAGTTTGCCTGTCTAGATGATTGTTTTTTTTTTTTTTAAAACGTTGCCCCACGCTAGGAATTTCTCCTGTATTGTGGGTGCGTTTACAAACATTGACACAAACAGCCAGACCCGGAACAACTACTTGTAGGTCATACAAATATTTGTTCCGTGCGGGAATCGAACCCGCGACACGCAGCGCAGCTTAACCAATAGCTTAATCACTGCGCCAACCGTGCCGTCAATTGTTGCATATTATACATTTTTGCATGTTACCTTTAGCATTAAACCAGCGCGAACAATTGTGACATACACCACAGCGGAACCCATAAAATAAAATAAATGAAAATCTACAGTTCATTTGGAAATATACTTCTGTATCTACCTGTATAACAAATTAACAAGGTACGTATTATTGCATCAAAATGACATCGAATTCCACAACCTCACCACATTTAAACGATCGCCACTAAATGTGTTACCGATACATAATCAGCCTATAATTTTCCCACCTCTATGTTAGACGGATTGGGCCGTAATCCACCACGCGAGCCCATTGCGGGTTGGTAGATGTCACATGTCTTTGAATTTTTGTTTCTAGGACATGCCGGTTTCCTCACGATGTTTTCCTTTACTGTTTTGAGAGCAGTGGTGAAGAAATAAATTACACAAAGTAAGCCTAACTGTTGGATTCAAGAAGCACAGAACCGGTCGAAGTGGAGGTGCTTGGGGGAGGCCTATGTCCAGCAGTGGACGTCTTTCGGCTGAAATGATGATGATGATGAAGCCTGACTGGGTTTGACCCACGTTTTTAACTCGTAAGTCAAAACCGTGTTACCGACACGATGATAAAATTTATTTGGAAACAAGCCTTTGTTCACTTTTTGTTACTTTAGTAATTGCAATTTCTATATTTATTCTATTGTTATCTCATCGTCAGGAGCGAATAAAATAACGTATTAACAACTAAGGGCTGGTTTTTCCATCGCCAGATAAGATAATAATAACTTTTATTCGAGAAATAAAATTGACGTTTGACAGTTTTTGTTTGAAACAACTGTCAAAATTTCAAAATTATTTCTTGAATAAAGTTAACAAATGATTGAAAAATCAGCCCTAAAGAAAATAAAACACACAGCGTTCCTAATAACTTTTAGTAAAGCTACTGTTACAAATTTAAATTTGTGGCCTTTTACGGCAATCCATTGGAAACAACAAACTATCTCAAACACCGTATATTTATAAGTTTAAATTAGAAACTGAGTACCTAGGTATCTAAATAAAGAACTAATTTACTTTATTATTTTTAAATTAAGTAAGTGAATATAGGTAGATTTTATTATTGCCAGCCAGCTAAAATTTAAGCAGAAAGAGCTATGGGCGTGGGGAGTTGGAGATAATTTGTACCGGGCAATGACGTCACTGAAGCGTTAATGAAGGTAAGTACGTGTTTTTTCCCAGAGAGCTTTGACTTACGGTGTCAAAAAAGCTCTCTCAATCATCTCAAACTCCTCCACATTTATTATTCGCACAACCAAAGTGTGGAACTATTTGCCAGCGTCTGTATTCCCTACGTCTGCCTTCAAAGGAAGATTGAACAGCCATCATCCGGGTAGGTACACTCGTTATAATATAGTATTTATAGTACATAATAGATCTCATCTACCGCTTTCCATCAGATGAGATCGAGGTCAAGAGCAGGCCTATACAACAATAAAAAAACCGGTCAAGTGCGAGTCGCACCGAGGGCTTCTTACAAAGTAGGTCAGTACCTATGTAAATAGTTTTAAAATTATTTTTTTTGTAATGTAACTATACGGTTTTCGGAGATTTTCCTTTACTTTTGCTACATGACATTGCTTCTTGCCAAATTTCATGATTCTAGGTCACGGTAAGTACTCTATAGGTTTTTATTTCAGAACATAAACGCCCGTATCTTTTGATTGTGTTAACTTAGAAGATTGATTTTTTCAAATTTTTTCTCTGCTTCAAGGGATTGCAGCCCTGATTTGATATTAATTTCAACTTGATAACTCCACGCGTTCCTGAGATAAAGGGTCCTGACCGACGGACAGACAGACGGACAACGAAGTGATCTTATAATATAAAATAAAATAATAAAAAAAAAGAAGAGAATGTAAGAACAATGTACAAAAAAATGAAAATCAAACTTGAAAAAAAAAATTAACATAAGCCCTGGCAGTTAAGAGATGACCAGTCTAGGTACCCGTTCACGAACATGACGCGTGAATCAGCACCATCCAGCTGTTTCAACCACTTTGTAGGGAACCGAATGATCCAACACGCGCGCCACCAAATGTGCCATTGCCAAGTTACCAAAACAATTTGAACGCTTTTGTCTGAAAACCCCAAAGGCTAGCAATAAATAAACCGCAAAGATAAAATGTTTGCCGTAAAAATACAAATAGAACAGCTTATGTATCAAATTGTGGGGAAACGTGAGAATTAATCTCCCTAGCTCATCTCCGCTTGTTGACAGCCAGCTTAGTCTATTTTCTCTGTTGATGATCCGGGTTTTAAATGTAATTTATATTTCTAGTAAAAAATACCTGAAAGTTCTAATAGCAGGTACATTCTGGGACGAAAAAATTAAAAAAACAAACAATGTTTTTATGTCTTCTTCTTCTCGAGTCGATAGCAAAGGTAAAATGTTTTATTACGTTACATAAGTTGGGACCAGCCGGTCGATTCTGTAAAAATCTCACCGTGAAAACTGAGGTGAAGTGAGTTTGTTTTTGC